>JASERS010000009.1:21251809-22501809 GCA_036711965.1 Onthophagus sagittarius
AAGAAATTACCAATTTTCTCTGCGGATTCAAAATGTAGATCAAAAATCCTTTAATTTGATATCAAACAACTCATAGCTACGATTAAAAATGACCGAGTTATCTTAAAAAATAAAAAAGACGATCGTCGATTGTTTGTTTTTAAAAAAGTCGTCATAACTTTTTTGTTTTTTGAGTTAATTAGGTCGTGTTTGGACTCATTTTAAAGGAAATTTAATAGAGAATACAATTTTATTAAAAATTATGTTTAATCGCAACAAAAATTTAAAGAATAAATCGATTTTTAAAGAAATTACCAATTTTCTCTGCGGATTCAAAAAGTAGATCAAAAATCCTTTAATTTGATATCAAACAACTTATAGCTACGATTAAAAATGACCGAGTTATCTTAAAAAATTAAAAAGACGATCGTCGATTGTTTGTTTTTACAAAAACCGTTATAACTTTTTTGTTTTTTGATATAATTAGGTCGTGTTTGGACTCATTTTAAAGCAAATTTAATATAGAATATAATGTTATCAAAAAATTATCAAAAAATTTTTTTTATTCGAAACAAAAATTGAAATATTAATCGATTTTATAAAATGTTTGTATAATTCTTTTAAATTTGAAAAGAGAATCAAAAATGATTAATTTTGATACCAAACTCGATATATCATTTATTAATATTAACGGAGATATCATTAATAAACTAAGTTTGATCGTCATTTGTTTTAAAATTATTTTTTGAGATATCTCAGTCATTTTTTGAGATAACCTCATCGAATTTGGTCTCATTTTGAAGCACATTTTATTCCTTATTCAAATTTAACTTTATTTTATCCAAATTAATAAATTGATTTTGACAATTTCATTTTTTATATTAAAAATTTTTCTAAAGTTCTATTAAATTATAAAAGAGGTTCAAAAATGATAAATTTTGACACCAAACTCGACATATCTATCATGAATATTAACGAAGATATCGCTAAAAAGGCTTAAATCGATTGTCATTTGTTTTTAAATTATTTTTTGAGATATCTCAACCGTTTTTTGAGATAATCCCATCGAGTTTGGGTTCATTTTGAAGCAAATTTCATCCATAATTCAAATTAAATTTAATTTTCCTAAATTTTACTCTATCAATTTCCACAAAATTTTTTTTAATCAAACATTTTCATAATATCCTCTCAAATTATAAAAGACGATTCGAAATCATTAATTTTGACACCAAACTCGACATATCTATCAGTAATATTAACGGAGATATCGCTGAAAAAGCTTAAATCGATCGTCATTTGTTTTTAAATTATTTTTTGAGATATCTCAGCCATTTTTTGAGATAATCCCATCGAGTTTGAGTTCATTTTGAAGCAAATTTCATCCATAATTCAAATTTAATTTAATTTTCTTAAATTTTACTTTATCAATTTCCACAAAATTTTTTTTAATCAAACTTTTTTATAAAATTGTTTCAAATTATAAAATATTATTCAAAATCATTAATTTTGATACCGAACTCGATATATCTATCGTTAATATTAACGGAGATATCGTTAAAAAACTTAATTCGATTGTCATTTGTTTTAAAATTAATTTTTGAGATATCTCAGCCGTTTTTTGAGATAACCCAATCGAGTTTGGACTCATTTCGAAGGAAATTTAATGCTGAATCAAATTTCTGTGCCAAAAAAGTAAATATAGATCGCGATCTATATCCGAAGTAGAAAAACCCTTAAAAAATGATTTCTGCCTTAGCTTTGATTATAGTTTTTGATCAAAAAATCTTTCTGGATTTGATCAGGAGTCATTTTGGATAAACTTTATCTCTAAGATTTGACCACAACTAGTTTTTGGTCTTTAACCATAACTTGTTTTTGGACTTTAATCAAAATTTTGTTCAGAGTTTTTGTTCAAAATAATTTTTGGTTTCTGCCCAAGCTTTGGTTATGGTTTTTGATAATTTTTTTTTCTGGATTTGTTTAAAAGTAATTTGGGGAGTTTGGCAAAACTTGATCTCTAAAATTTGATCAAAATTAGCTTTTGGACTTCGACTATTACTTGTTTCTAGACTTTGGCCATAACTTCTTTTTTTGTTTACGATCAAAATTTGTTTCTGCCTTCCAAATAAATCAATTTTCCTCGATTCAATTCAAAATGTTTTTCAGAATTTTGGTTAAAATGGTTTTATGGCTTAATCCCAAGCTTTGTTTTTAAGATTTGATCAAAATTTCTTGCTGGATTTCGGTCTAGATGTGGTCCAGATTATTTGGAACTTTGATCAAACTCTGTTAATGAAATTTTTTATAAAAACTTTATGGACATTGACCAAAATTTTTTTCTGACCTAACTATGTTGGACTGACTTGGGTTAAGTTTGCTTTCTGGCATTTGTCCAAATTTTGTTTATGAAATTTGTTAATAATTTCTTCTTTTTTCTTCTTTCTAGGCTAAGTTGTGAATGAGTCAGAATTCTTTTTCTGTTTTTTTTCCCAAACAAAAATTTGTTTCAGAATTTGATCAAAATGACTTTTTACTTTCTTCCCAAATTTTGCTTTTGGAATTAATCAAAATTCCTTTCTGCTTTTTACTAAAAACCTCTCTGGTTTTAGTCAAAATAATTAGTTGGATTTTTGTCAGATTTTGTTCTTAAGATTTGACTCAATTTTGCTTCTGGACATTAATTAAAACTTCTTTTTCGTCGTTAAGAAAAAATTTTTGCGCTTTTCTCAAAATGCATTTTTGGAATTCCATCCAGATTTCTTTCCAAATTTTGATCAAAACGAGTGTCTGACCCTGTTCAACCTTACTTTCTGCGATTTATCAAAATTTCTTTCTGTACTTTGATCAAAATGAGTTTTTGGATCTTGTCCAGCCATTATTTTGAAGATTTCATCAAAACTTCTTTCTGGACTTTTATCAAAATGAGCTTTTGGACACAGACAACCTCTACATCTGTGATTCGACAAAAATTTCTGCATGGACTTTGATCAAAATGAATTTTTGGATCATGCCTAACTTTTATTTTTAAGATTTCATCAAAAGTTCTTTCTGGAATTTGATAAAAGTGAGTTTTTGCACTCTAACAACCCCTATATTTGCAATTTAGTCAAATTTCTTTTCTGGACATTGATTAAAATGAATTTTTGGATCTTGCCCAACCATTATTTTTAAGATTTCATCAAAGCTTCTTCTGGACTTTGATCAAAATGAATTTATGGACTCAAACAACCTCTATATTTGCGATTAGATTAAAACTTCTTTCTGGACTTTGATCAAAATGAGCTTTTGGACTCAGACAACCTCTACATTTGCGATTTAACAACAATTTCTTTCTGGACTTTGACCAAAATGAGTTTTTGGATCCTGCCTAACTTTTATTTCTAAGATTTCATCAAAACTTCTTTTCTGGAATATGATAAAAATGAGTTTTTGGTCTATAACAACCCCTATATTTGCAATTTGGTCAAATTTCTTCTCTGGACTTTGATTAAAATGAATTTATGGACTCAGACAACCTCTATATCTGCGATTTGATCAAACTTTTTTTCTGTACTTTGATCAAAACGAATTTTTGGATTTTGCCTAACCATTATTTTTAAGATTAAATCAAAATTTCTTTCTGGACTTTGGTCAAAATGAGCTTTTGAACTCAGACAACCTCTACATCTGCGATTTGACAAAAATTTCTTTTTGGACTTTGATCAAAATGAGGTTTTGGACTCAGACAACCTCTACATCTGCGCTTTGACAAAAATTTCTTTCTGGACTTTGATCAAAATGAGCATTTGGACTCAGACAACCTCTATATTTGCGATTTAATCAAAATTTCTTCCTGGACTTTGATCAAAATGAGTTATTGGATCCTGCCTAACTTTTATTTCTAAGATTTCATCAAAACTTCTTTCTGGACATTGATCAAAATGAGCTTTTGGACTCAGACAACCTCTACATCTGTGCTTTGACAAAAATTTCTTTCTGGACTTTGATCAAAATGAGCTTTTGGACTCAGACAACTTCTATATTTGCGATTTAATCAAAATTTCTTCCTGGACTTTGACCAAAATGAGTTTTTGGATCCTGCCTAACTTTTATTTCTAAGATTTCATCAAAACTTCTTTCTGGAATTTGATAAAAATGGGTTTTTGCACTACAACAACCCCTATATTTGCAATTTGGTCAAATTTCTTCTCTGGACTTTGATTAAAATGAATTTATGGACTCAGACAACCTCTATATCTGCGATTTAACAAAAATTTCTTTCTGCACTTTGATCAAAATGAGCTTTTGGACTCAGACAACCTCTACATCTGCGATTTGACAAAAATTTCTTCCTGTACTTCGATCAAAATGAGTTTTTGGATTCTGCCTAACTTTTATTTCTAAGATTTCATCAAAACTTCTTTCTGGAATTTGATAAACATGAGTTTTTGGACTCTAACAACCCCTATATTTGCAATTTGGTCAAATTTCTTCTCTGGACTTTGATTAAAATGAATTTATGGACTCAGACAACCTCTATATCTGCGATTTGATCAAACTTTTTTTCTGTACTTTGATCAAAACGAATTTTTGGATCTTGCCTAACCAATATTTTTAAGATTTCATCAAAATTTCTTTCTGGACTTTGGTCAAAATGAGCTTTTGAACTCAGACAACCTCTACATCTGCGATTTGACAAAAATTTCTTTTTGGACTTTGATCAAAATGAGGTTTTGGACTCAGACAACCTCTACATCTGCGATTTGACAAAAATTTCTTTCTGCACTTTTATCAAAATGAGCTTTTGGACTCAGACAACCTCTACATCTGCGATTTGACAAAAATTTCTTCCTGTACTTCGATCAAAATGAGTTTTTGGATTCTGCCTAACTTTTATTTCTAAGATTTCATCAAAACTTCTTTCTGGAATTTGATAAAAATGGGTTTTTGGACTACAACAACCCCTAGATTTGCAATTTGGTCAAATTTCTTCTTTGGACTTTGATTAAAATGAATTTATGGACTCAGACAACCTCTATATTTGCGATTTGATCAAACTTTTTTTCTGTACTTTGATCAAAACGAATTTTTGGATCTTGCCTAACCATTATTTTTAAGATTTCATCAAAATTTCTTTCTGGACTTTGGTCAAAATGAGCTTTTGAACTCAGACAACCTCTACATCTGCGATTTGACAAAAATTTCTTTTTGGACTTTGATCAAAATGAGGTTTTGGACTCAGACAACCTCTACATCTGCGATTTGACAAAAATTTCTTTCTGCACTTTGATCAAAATGAGCTTTTGGACTCAGACAACCTCTACATCTGCGATTTGACAAAAATTTCTTTCTGCACTTTTATCAAAATGAGCTTTTGGACTCAGACAACCTCTACATCTGCGATTTGACAAAAATTTCTTCCTGTACTTCGATCAAAATGAGTTTTTGGATTCTGCCTAACTTTTATTTCTAAGATTTCATCAAAACTTCTTTCTGGAATTTGATAAAAATGGGTTTTTGGACTACAACAACCCCTAGATTTGCAATTTGGTCAAATTTCTTCTTTGGACTTTGATTAAAATGAATTTATGGACTCAGACAACCTCTATATTTGCGATTTGATCAAACTTTTTTTCTGTACTTTGATCAAAACGAATTTTTGGATCTTGCCTAACCATTATTTTTAAGATTTCATCAAAATTTCTTTCTGGACTTTGGTCAAAATGAGCTTTTGAACTCAGACAACCTCTACATCTGCGATTTGACAAAAATTTCTTTTTGGACTTTGATCAAAATGAGGTTTTGGACTCAGACAACCTCTACATCTGCGATTTGACAAAAATTTCTTTCTGCACTTTTATCAAAATGAGCTTTTGGACTCAGACAACCTCTACATCTGCGATTTGACAAAAATTTCTTTCTGCACTTTTATCAAAATGAGCTTTTGGACTCAGACAACCTCTACATCTGCGATTTGACAAAAATTTCTTCCTGTACTTCGATCAAAATGAGTTTTTGGATTCTGCCTAACTTTTATTTCTAAGATTTCATCAAAACTTCTTTCTGGAATTTGATAAAAATGGGTTTTTGGACTACAACAACCCCTAGATTTGCAATTTGGTCAAATTTCTTCTTTGGACTTTGATTAAAATGAATTTATGGACTCAGACAACCTCTATATTTGCGATTTGATCAAACTTTTTTTCTGTACTTTGATCAAAACGAATTTTTGGATCTTGCCTAACCATTATTTTTAAGATTTCATCAAAATTTCTTTCTGGACTTTGGTCAAAATGAGCTTTTGAACTCAGACAACCTCTACATCTGCGATTTGACAAAAATTTCTTTTTGGACTTTGATCAAAATGAAGTTTTGGACTCAGACAACCTCTACATCTGCGATTTGACAAAAATTTCTTTCTGCACTTTGATCAAAATGAGCTTTTGGACTCAGACAACCTCTACATCTGCGATTTGACAAAAATTTCTTTCTGCACTTTTATCAAAATGAGCTTTTGGACTCAGACAACCTCTACATCTGCGATTTGACAAAAATTTCTTCCTGTACTTCGATCAAAATGAGTTTTTGGATTCTGCCTAACTTTTATTTCTAAGATTTCATCAAAACTTCTTTCTGGAATTTGATAAAAATGGGTTTTTGGACTACAACAACCCCTAGATTTGCAATTTGGTCAAATTTCTTCTTTGGACTTTGATTAAAATGAATTTATGGACTCAGACAACCTCTATATTTGCGATTTGATCAAACTTTTTTTCTGTACTTTGATCAAAACGAATTTTTGGATCTTGCCTAACCATTATTTTTAAGATTTCATCAAAATTTCTTTCTGGACTTTGGTCAAAATGAGCTTTTGAACTCAGACAACCTCTACATCTGCGATTTGACAAAAATTTCTTTTTGGACTTTGATCAAAATGAGGTTTTGGACTCAGACAACATCTACATCTGCGATTTGACAAAAATTTCTTTTTGGACTTTGATCAAAATGAGGTTTTGGACTCAGACAACCTCTATATCTGCGATTTCATCAAACTTTCTTTCTGTACTTTGATCAAAACGAATTTTTGGATCTTGCCTAACCATTATTTTTAAGATTTCATCGAAACTTCTTTCTGGACTTTGGTCAAAATGAGCTTTTGGACTCAGGAAACCTCTACATCTGCCATTTGATAAAAATTTCTTTCTGGACTTTGATCAAAATGAGCTTTTGGACTCAGACAACCTCTACATCTGCGATTTGACAAAAATTTCTTTTTGGACTTTGATCAAAATGAGGTTTTGGACTCAGACAACCTCTACATCTGCGATTTGACAAAAATTTCTTTCTGGACTTTGATCAAAATGAGCTTTTAGACTCAGACAACCTCTACATCTGCGATTTGACAAAAATTTCTTTTTGGACTTTGATCAAAATGAGGTTTTGGACTCAGACAACCTCTACATCTGCGATTTGACAAAAATTTCTTTCTGCACTTTGATCAAAATGAGCTTTTGAACTCAGACAACCTCTATATCTGCGATTTGATCAAACTTTCTTTCTGTACTTTGATCAAAACGAATTTTTGGATCTTGCCTAACCATTATTTTTAAGATTTCATCGAAACTTCTTTCTGGACTGTGGTCAAAATGAGCTTTTGGACTCAGGAAACCTCTACATCTGCCATTTGACAAAAATCTCTTTCTGGACTTTGATCAAAACGAGCTTTTGGACTCAGGAAACCTCTACATCTGCCATTTGATAAAAATTTCTTTCTGGACTTTGATCAAAACGAGCTTTTGGACTCAGGAAACCTCTACATCTGCCATTTGATAAAAATTTCTTTCTGGACTTTGATCAAAATGAGCTTTTAGACTCAGACAACCTCTACATCTGCGATTTGACAAAAATTTCTTCCTGGACTTTGATCAAAATGAGTTTTTGGATCCTGCCTAACTATTATTTCTAAGATTTCATCAAAACTTTTTTCTGGAATTTGATAAATATGAGTTTTTGGACTACAACAACCCTTATATTTGCAATTTGGTCAAATTTCTTTTCTGGACTTTGATTAAAATGAATTTATAGACTCAGACAACCTCTACATCTGCGATTTGACAAATATTTCTTCCTGAACTTTGATCAAAATGAGTTTTTGGATCTTGCCCAACCATTATTTTTAAGATTTTATCAAAATTTCTTTCTGGACTTTGATCAAAATGAGCTTTTGGTCTCAGACAACCTCTACATCTGCGATTTAACAAAAATTTCTTTCTGGACTTTGATCAAAATGAGCTTTTGGACTCAGACAACCTCTACATCTGCGATTTGACAAAATTTCTTTTTGGATTTGGTCAAAATATCTTGCCGGACTTTGGTCAAAATGAGTCTTTGGACTGTAATCAAACTTTCTTTCTGGAATTTAATCAAAATATCTTTCTAAGCTTTGACCAAAGTAAATTTTTGGATTCCATTTAATCTTCATTTCTGCGATTTGATCAAAATTTCTTTCTGAACTTTGATCAAAGTGAGTTTCTGGACTCTAAATTAAAAAATTTGTAAATTTTTCTGCACTTGGTTCAAAACGAGTTTTTTTTATTCTGCCCAACATTTATTTTTGAAATTTGATAACATTTTTTTTTTAACTTTGGTCAAAATGAGTTTCTGTAGTCCAACCAAACTTGTTATCTGGTTTAAATCAAAATTTCTTTGTAAACTTTGATCAAAGAGTTCTGCCTTATTCAAAAATATTACTACTTATAGTTGGAAAGTCATTTTCTGGATTTTGATCAAACCACAACTTTAATGTTGATCAGAATGAATCAAATTTGTTGTCTAAAACGCAAAAAAAATAGTTTGGCCAAACTTTGTCCTTTGAATTGGATCAAAACTTGTTTCTGCACTTTGTTTTTGATTATTAATCGAAATTTCTTTCAGATTTTTGCCCAAAACTTTTTTTGCATTTTGATTTTTTCTGGCATTCAATCAAAAAAACTTCTTTTTGATTTTCTGACTAAAACCAAATTTTTGAATATTGATCAAAGCTTCCAATCCCCAATCAAAACTTCTTTCTGATTCTCTCTAAAGCCTTCTTTTTGATTTTCTGATCAAAACCTATTTTTTGAATTTTGACCAAATTGTCTGAATTTTGACCATAACTTGTTCCTGACCTCCAACCAAAACTTCTTTTTGATTTTTTCCCAAAACTTCTTTCTGATTTTCTGACAAAACCAAATTTTTGCATCTTAAACAAACTTAATTCCTAAACTTTGACCAGAACTTTTTCTGCATTTTGAATACAACTTGTTTCTGGCCTCCAACCAAAACTTACTTCTGATTTTTTCCCAAAACTTTTTTCTGTCTTTCTAATCAAAATCAAATTTTTGCATTTTGAACAAATTTCCTTCATAAACTTAGACGAGAATTTTTTCGGTGTTTTGACGAAAATCAAAATTTTGCATTTTGACTAAACTTTCCTCCCAAACCTTGTCCAAAACTTTTTCTGCATTTTGACCATAACTTGATTCTAGCCTCCATCCAAAACCTTTTTCTGCTTTATCTCCAAAACTTCTTTCCGATTGTCAAAATTTTTGACATTTGACCAAACTTTCTTCCAAAATTGTACCCAAAACTATTTTACATTTAATCAAAAAATGTTTCAAATAAAAATTATTCAAAATAAGATTCCAAAAAATTTCGTTTTAACAAAAAATTAATTCCCCCACAAGATGGCGCTCCACAATGATATAAAAATCGACAAATTTGAGGTTATCTCAATAACGATTGATTGAATCAAAAAATTTTTCAAATAATTTTTATTTCATTTTTAATTCTAAATAATTTTTGTATGAAACATTTTTTGATTCATCCCTTAGATGTCGCTGTACCCTAGTACGCGAATTAATTAATTTCCCACTGAACAGTACGATTTGTTCCAAAATCACCCAAAACGCTTCAAATTGTTCAAATTTTTTCTCCCCGGGTTATTTTTTCGCGATATCCGGCGATTTCATAAGCACGTTATTGATGTGTGTTCCGAGTTCGGCCAGATGGCTTTTTAAAAAATTCGATTTCGATTGCCATCATTCGCGACTTTATAAATATGGATACGCAAGGACCGGACCTATTACCGATCGGCGAAACGGAACGTTTCTAGAATCCCTAGAGGTAAATTAAAGAAACGGACGAAGAGGTCTAGGGTGGCGGAAAGAGGAGGGAAGAGGGAGGAGGCGACGAAGATCTCTTCGAGAGGATCGACGACGACTCACAGTCGTAATACAATGATTTAATTCGCGATTCTCGGCGAGGACCATTTTTTTTTTCTTTCAGTTTCGCCGTCTTTCGGCGTGTGTGTTTCGAAAAGATGACCGGAGATGCCGCCAGCATAGACGAGACGGAAAGGCCGAAAGAGAGAGATGAGGAATGACCGAAAAATGCCTTTTACATTAATTTACTGATTTTCATTAAAAGGTAAGGAGAAGAATACAAAAAGAATTGAATGGGGATGAGAAAGAATGAAGGAGAGATCGCGGTCTAACAATGATAGCCTGAAGCTGTCAAAAATGTTAGGAAATAATAATATGATTTTAATCAAAAATGTACGTAATGAAACATTAAAACATTATCCATAAACGATTTGATTCTAATTGTTATCGATTTTTAGGTAGAAGTGATTAAATCGAAAAATGTATAAATTGATGTTTTGATGCAATGTAGGATGTAAGTAGAAAAATAAAAATGTTGGTGGGAAATGATTTGAATAAAAAATGTTGGTAATAAAGCATTAAAACTTTATCAATAAGCGATTTGGATCTAATTGTTATCGATTCTTAGTTAGAAGTGATTAAATCGAAAAAGTTATAAATTGACGTTTTGATGCAATATAGGATGCAAGTCAAAAAATAAAAATTAAGGGGGGAAATGGTTTTAATAAAAAATGTTCGTAATGAAGCATTAAAACACTGCTAATAAATGATTTAATTCTAATTGTTATAGATTTTTAGGTAGAATGATTAAATTGAAAAATGTTTAAATTGACGCTTTGTTCAATTCACGGTTTTAAGTCGAAAAATAAAAATGTTGGGGGGAAGTGGTTTTAATAAAAAATGTTCGTAATGAAGCATTAAAACATTGCTAATAAACGATTTAATTCTAATTGTTATAGATTTTTAGGTAGAATGATTAAATTGAAAAATGTTTAAATTGACGCTTTGTTCAATTCATGGTTTTAAGTCGAAATATAAAAATGTTGGGGGGAAATGGTTTTAATAAAAAATGTTTGTAATGAAGCATTAAAATATTGCTAATAAACGATTTAATTCTAATTGTTATAGATTTTTAGGTAGAGTGATTAAATTGAAAAATGTTTAAATTGACGTTTTGATGCAATGTAGGATGTAAGTCGAAAAATAAAAATTTTGTGAGGAAATGATTTTAATAAAAAATGTTGGTAATAAAGCGTTGAAACATTATCCATAAGCGATTTGATTCTAATTGTTATCGATTTTAAGGTAGAAGTGATTAAATCGAAAAATGCTTAAATTGACGTTTTGTTGAATTCATGGTTGTAAGACGAAAAATAAAAATGTTGGGGGAAATGGTTTTAATAAAAATGTTCGTAATGAAGCATTAAAATATTGCTAATAAACGATTTAATTCTAATTGTTACAGATTTTTAGGTAGAGTGATTAAATTGAAAAATGTTCAAATTGACGTTTCGATGCAATGTAGGATGTAAGTCGAAAAATAAAAATTTTGGGGGGAAATGATTTTAATAAAAAATGTTGGTAATAAAGCGTTGAAACATTATCCTTAAGCGATTTAATTCCAATTGTTATCGATTTTAATGTAGAAGTAATTAAATCGAAAAATGCTTAAATTGACGTTTTGTTGAATTCATGGTTGTAAGACGAAAAATAAAAATGTTGGGGGGAAATGGTTTTAATAAAAAATGTTCGCAATGAAGCATTAAAACATTGCTAATAAACGATTTAATTCTAATTGTTATAGATTTTTAGGTAGAGTGATTAAATTGAAAAATGTTTAAATTGACGTTTTGATGCAATGTAGGATGTAAGTCGAAAAATAAAAATTTTGGGGGGAAATGGTTTTAATAAAAAATGTTGGTAATAAAGAGTTGAAACATTATCCATAAGCGATTTGATTCTAATTGTTATCGATTTTAAGGTAGAAGTGATTAAATCGAAAAATGCTTAAATTGGCGTTTTGTTGAATTCATGGTTTTAAGTCGAAAAATAAAAATGTTGGGGGGAAATGGTTTTAATAAAAAATGTTCGTAATGAAGCATTAAAACATTGTTGATAAATGATTTAATTCTAATTGTTATAGATTTTTAGGTAGAATGATTAAATTGAAAAATGTTTAAATTGACGCTTTGTTCAATTCATGGTTTTAAGTCGAAATATAAAAATGTTGGGGGGAAATGGTTTTAATAAAAAATGTTTGTAATGAAGCATTAAAACATTGCTAATAAACGATTTAATTCTAATTGTTATAGATTTTTAGGTAGAATGATTAAATTGAAAAATGTTTAAATTGACGCTTTGTTCAATTCATGGTTTTAAGTCGAAAAATAAAAATGTAGGGGGGAAATGGTTTTAATAAAAAATGTTTGTAATGAAGCATTAAAACATTGCTAATAAACGATTTAATTCTAATTGTTATAGATTTTTAGGTAGAATGATTAAATTGAAAAATGTTTAAATTGACGCTTTGTTCAATTCATGGTTTTAAGTCGAAAAATAAAAATGTAGGGGGGAAATGGTTTTAATAAAAAATGTTTGTAATGAAGCATTAAAACATTGCTAATAAACGATTTAATTCTAATTGTTATAGATTTTTAGGTAGAATGATTAAATTGAAAAATGTTTAAATTGACGTTTTGTTCATTTCATGGTTGTAAGTCGAAAAATAAAAATGTGAGGGGGAAATGGTTTAAATAAAAAATGTTTGTAATGAAGCATTAAAACATTGCTAATAAACGATTTAATTCTAATTGTTATAGATTTTTAGGTAGAATGATTAAATTGAAAAATGTTTAAATTGACGCTTTGTTCAATTCATGGTTTTAAGTCGAAAAATAAAAATGTGGGGGGGAAATGGTTTTAATAAAAAATGTTCGTAATGAAGCATTAAAACATTGCTAATAAACGATTTAATTCTAATTGTTATAGATTTTTAGGTAGAATGATTAAATTGAAAAATGTTTAAATTGACGTTTTGTTCATTTCATGGTTGTAAGTCGAAGAATAAAAATGCTGGGGGGGAATGATTTTAATAAAAAATGTTCGTAATGAAATATTAAAACATTATCCATAAACGATTTGATTCTAATTATTATCGATTTTTAGGTAGAAGTGATTAAATCGAAAAAAAAGGCAAGATAGGCAATTATCAAGGGCGAAATGTGAAACAAATTTATAAATTTTTGAGCACTATAGGTAATTAATTTTATATCTGTAAAGTATATGTAATAATTCAGCGCTAATTTGTAGCTGCCACTTTTTTATCCAATAAAGATTTGTTATAGTGTTGCATAACATCATTTTTTTAATAGTAATTCAGAGTGATTCAAAAATCCGATCACAGATTTCTAAGACAGATGGTACAAAAAAAAATGACGAAGAACACTCACCATAATGCGCTCCCAAATGCTTCTTTGACGAGATACAGGGCGTCAAAACTTCTTTAAAATTAAACATTACCTGCAAAAAAAAATATTATTAACATTCGTGCCAGCGTTGTTTACTTTTATTTTCAATAGCACAAACTTATTATGAGATTGGTATATTACAGCACAAGTCAGGAAACTAAGGTTTTTCATTCACACGTGTACTGTAATATGCTGTTAATATATGCAGATTTTATCAAACGTTGTATTATCCCAGTCACATTTCTTCAGCCATAATTGCTGAATTGAATACCTTGCGGCCAATATGCGTGATGTTATGAGAATGTTATGGAAAAATATTATCCTTTTTATGAACGGGTTATTTCTGGAAAGACTTAAGACCCAATCAATAGGTCCCAATAAAGGCTTAAGATCTTAATAAAAGCATTTTCAACTCGTTTCAATTGCTTGTCCACTTTGCTAGTTCAAAACCATCTAATGGTAGTAATTTAATAATTTGTTCTTCAAAATGCAACAAATGCAGTGTTCCGGTAACAACATGTCATTTATTAATACTTGAAGAACCTCGAAAAACTCTTATATATATAGAGCTTAGTTAGTTCCTTAATTGTACGCAACTCCAAGTATCTAAAAAATAATTTTCAAATTTGCATTTTTTAACAATTTTTTTAATCCTAATATGTTCAAAATGAGCCAAGAAATACGATGAATATACCCAATTCAAATATGGCAGTAACAAAGAAAATTACACTAATATAAAAGTGATTTGGTATATCTCTAAATTAATAAATTTGGATTTTTTAATATTTTCTTATCCTAATATGTTTAAAATGAGCAAAAGAACACAATAAGTACACTAAATTAAAATTTGGCAGCAGGAAAAAATATTACACTATTATAAAAGCTGATTTGATTATCTCTACATTTGAAAATTTGTATTTTTTGATAATATGATTATCCTAATATGTTCAAAATGAGCCAAGGAACACGATAAATACATTCAATTCAAATTTGGCAACAACAAAAAAAATTACACTTATATTAAAAGTGATTTGGTATATCCCTAAATTTATAAATTTGCATTTTTTGATATTTTTTTATCCTAATATGTTTAAAATGAGTAAAGGAACACGAAGAGTATACTCAATTCAAATTTGGCAGTATAAAAAAAAATTACACTGTCACAAAATGTAATTTGATAAGCTCTAAATTTGCAAGTTTGCTTTTTTTGACAATTTTTTATCCTAGTATGTTCAAAATGAGGTAAGAAATACAATGAGTACACTCAATTCAAATTTGGCGGTATCAAAAAAAAATACGCTATTACTAAAAAGTGATTTGGTTAGCTCCAAATTTATAAATTTGCATTTCTTGATAATTCTTTTACCCTAATATATTTAAAATGAGCAAAAGAACACAATAAGTACACTAAATTAAAATTTGGCAGCAGGAAAAAATATTACACTATTATAAAATCTGATTTGATTAGCTCTAAATTTGAAAATTTGTATTTTTTGATAATTTTTTGTATCCTAATATGTTCAAATTGAGCCAAGGAACACAATGAATACACTCAATTCAAATTTGGCAATAACAAAGAAAATTACACCAATATAAAAAGTGATTTGGTATATCTCTAAATTTATAAATTTGCATTTTTTGATAATTTTTTTATTATAATATGTTTAAAATGAGCCAAGAAACACGATGAATATACCCAATTCAAATTTGGCAGTGGCAAAAAATTACACTGTCACAAAAAGTGATATGATTAGCTCTACATTTACAAATTTGTATTTCTTGACGATTGTTTTATCCCAGTATGTTCAAAATGAGCCAAGGAACACAATGAGTACACTCAATTCAAATTTGGCAGTATCCAAAAAAATTACTCTATTACTAAAAGTGATGTGGTTAGCTCTAAATTTGAAAATTTGTATTATTTGATAATTTTTTTATCCTAATATGTTCAAAATGAGCCAAGGAACACAATGAGTACACTCAATTCAAATTTGGCAGTATCCAAAAAAATTACTCTATTACTAAAAGTGAGGTGGTTAGCTCTAAATTTGAAAATTTGTATTATTTGATAATTTTTTTATCCTAATATGTTCAAAATGAGCCAAGGAAAACAATAAATACACTCAATTCAAATTTGGCAATAACAAAGAAAATTACACCAATATAAAAAGTGATTTGGTATATCTCTAAATTTATAAATTTGCATTTTTTTATAATTTTTTTATTATAATATGTTTAAAATGAGCCAAGAAACACGATGAATATACCCAATTCAAATTTGGCAGTGGCAAAAAATTACACTGTCACAAAAAGTGATATGATTAGCTCTACATTTACAAATTTGTATTTTTTGACGATTTTTTTATCCCAGTATGTTCAAAATGAGCCAAGGAACACAATGAGTACACTCAATTCAAATTTGGCAGTATCCAAAAAAATTACTCTATTACTAAAAGTGATGTGGTTAGCTCTAAATTTGAAAATTTGTATTATTTGATATTTTTTTATCCTAATATGTTCAAAATGAGCCAAGGAACACGATAAATACACTCAATTCAAATTTGGCAATAACAAAGAAAATTACACCAATATAAAAAGTGATTTGGTATATCTCTAAATTTATAAATTTGCATTTTTTGATAATTTTTTTATTATAATATGTTTAAAATGAGCCAAGAAACACGATGAATATACCCAATTCAAATTTGGCAGTGGAAAAAATTACACTGTCACAAAAAGTGATATGATTAGCTCTACATTTACAAATTTGTATTTCTTGACGATTGTTTTATCCCAGTATGTTCAAAATGAGCCAAGGAACACAATGAGTACACTCAATTCAAATTTGGCAGTATCCAAAAAAATTACTCTATTACTAAAAGTGATGTGGTTAGCTCTAAATTTGAAAATTTGTATTATTTGATAATTTTTTTATCCTAATATGTTCAAAATGAGCCAAGGAACACAATGAGTACACTCAATTCAAATTTGGCAGTATCCAAAAAAATTACTCTATTACTAAAAGTGAGGTGGTTAGCTCTAAATTTGAAAATTTGTATTATTTGATAATTTTTTTATCCTAATATGTTCAAAATGAGCCAAGGAAAACAATAAATACACTCAATTCAAATTTGGCAATAACAAAGAAAATTACACCAATATAAAAAGTGATTTGGTATATCTCTAAATTTATAAATTTGCATTTTTTTATAATTTTTTTATTATAATATGTTTAAAATGAGCCAAGAAACACGATGAATATACCCAATTCAAATTTGGCAGTGGCAAAAAATTACACCGTCACAAAAAGTGATATGATTAGCTCTACATTTACAAATTTGTATTTTTTGACGATTTTTTTATCCCAGTATGTTCAAAATGAGCCAAGGAACACAATGAGTACACTCAATTCAAATTTGGCAGTATCCAAAAAAATTACTCTATTACTAAAAGTGATGTGGTTAGCTCTAAATTTGAAAATTTGTATTATTTGATATTTTTTTATCCTAATATGTTCAAAATGAGCCAAGGAACACGATAAATACACTCAATTCAAATTTGGCAATAACAAAGAAAATTACACCAATATAAAAAGTGATTTGGTATATCTCTAAATTTGCATTTTTTGATAATTTTTTTATTATAATATGTTTAAAATGAACCAAGAAACACGATGAATATACCCAATTCAAATTTGGCAGTGGCAAAAATTACACTGTCACAAAAAGTGATATGATTAGCTCTACATTTACAAATTTGTATTTTTTGACGATTTTTTTATCCCAGTATGTTCAAAATGAGCCAAGGAACACAATGAGTACACTCAATTCAAATTTGGCAGTATCCAAAAAAATTACTCTATTACTAAAGGTGATGTGGTTAGCTCTAAATTTGAAAATTTGTATTATTTGATATTTTTTTATCCTAATATGTTCAAAATGAGCCAAGGAACACGATAAATACACTCAATTCAAATTTGGCAGTAACAAAAAAAATTACACTAATATAAAAATTGATTTGGTATATCTCTAAATTTATAAATTTGCATATTTTGATAATTTTTTTATTATAATATGGAACACGATGAATATGTCCAATTCAAGTTTAGCAGTAATAAAAAAAATTCACAGTTATAAAAGGTGATTTGAACCAAGATATCACCTTGGTGATATCTTGAAAGATGTCAAAAAGTCACCAGAAGCTTTTTTATCATTTTGTAAATTATCAATTGTCAAAAAAAGTGTTTAAACGCTTTCTAAGAACTTCTAGAGGTTCCCAAGCTACAAATATAGATGTTAAAAAACTACCAGATGCTTCTAAATCATTTTGTAAATCAACAAAAAGTTTCTATGAATGTCTAAAAATGTCAAAACCTGTCTAAACGTTGTCTAAGTACTTTTAGAGTACCCCCAAAGTCCAGATATAGACGTCAAAGAGGTACCAGATGATTCTTAATAATTTTTTAAGTTAACAAAAAATTTCTACGAATGTCTAAATTTGTTAAAAATTGTCTAAACGCTTTCTAAGTACTTCTAAAGTATCCTAAACTACAAATATAGATGTAAGAAAACTACCAGATGCCTCTTAATTATTTTGTGAATCAGCAAAAAGTTTCTATGAATGTCTAAAATTATCAAAAAGTGTCTAAACGCTTCTTAACTACTTTTAAAGTTTCCTAATCTAGAGATATAGATATCAAAATGCTTGCAGAAGCTTTTTAACCGTTTTTTGAATCATAAAAAATTTTTCAGGAATTTCTAAAACTGTCAAAAAGTGTCTAAACGCTTTCTAAGTACTTTTAGAGTATCCCAAATATGCGGATGTAGGTGAGAAAAATGTTGCAAAAGATTTTTAGAGTGTTTGTAAATAATCAAAAAGTTTCTGTGAATGTCTTAAATTGTCAAAAAGTGTCTAAACGCTTTTTGGGTATTTATGAAGAGTTTCAGACCACACTAATAGATGACACATAGTTTCTAGTAGCTTTTTGAACACTTTCTTAGATTCTCCTTAGTTAGTTGGAGCTTCTAAGATTGTCAAAAAATTGTCTAAATGCTTCCTAAGCACTATTAAAGCTTCCCAGACCACGTATATCGATATCAAAAATTTGTAAAAATTTTTTTATACAAACCCCCGGACACTCAAAAGTTTCTTCGATTACCTAAACTTGTCAAAAAGTGTCTAAATGATTTTTGGGTACTTTTAACGAATCTTAGACTCTATTTGTAGGTGTCAAAAAGACTTTTGAAGCCATCAAAAAGTTTCTAAATTTATCAAAAAATCAAGAATAGTTATAAATGAACCAAATCTGTTTATGGATTTTGTCTTTATGATCCATAATAACGGCTTTATGTATAAAAAATTCTCCTCCATCGCTTTTAGATTTTGAGATTTTGAGTTATGATTGAATTAATTTTCAAGAATCTACAATTTTCATCTCGGAACCATAAGTCCTAAGTAAAGAATGGCTATAATTAAACGAAATCTGCTTATGTATACAGTGTTTATGATCCATAATAAAGAATTTGTATACAACATTTTTTTCCCATAGTCTTTAGATTTTGAATTATGATCTTGTTAATTTTCAAAAATCATCAATTTTGATGTCTAGATGAACCATACCTTCTAAATAAAGAATAATTATAATTGAACCAAATCTGTTTATGGATTTGGTCTTTATGATCCATAATAACGGCTTTATGTACAAAAAATTCTCCTCCATCGCTTTTAGATTTTGAGTTATGATTGAATTAATTCTCAAGAATCTACAATTTTCATCTCGAAACCATAGGTCCTAAATAAAGAATGGCTATAATTAAACGAAATCTGCTTCTATATCCAGTGTTTATGGTCCATAATAAAGAATTTTTATACAACATTTTTTCCCATAGCCTTTAGATTTTGAATTATGATATTGTTAATTCTCAAAAATCATCAATTTTGATATCTGGCTGAACCATACCTTCTAAATAAAGAATAGCTATAATGGAACCAAATCTGTTTATGGATTTGGTCTTTATGATCCATAAAAACGGCTTTATGTACAAAAAATTCTCCTCCATCGGTTTTAGATTTTGAGTTATGATTGAATTAATTTTCAAGAATCTACAATTTTCATCTCGGAACCATAGGTCCTAAATAAAGAATGGCTATAATTGAACGAAATCTGCTTATGTATCCAGTGTTTATGGTCCATAATAAAGAATTTCTATACAACATTTTTTCCCATAGCCTTTAGATTTTGAATTATGATCTTGTTAATTTTCAAAAATCATCAATTTTGATATCTAGCTGAACCATACCTTCTAAATAAAGAATAGTTGTAATAGAACCAAATCTGTTTATGGATTTGTGCTTTATGATGCATAATAACGGTTTTATGTATAAAAAATTCTCCTCCATCGCTTTTAGATTTTGAGTTATGATTGAATTAATATTCAAGAATTTACAATTTTCATCTCGGAACCATAGGTCCTAAATAATGAATGGCTATAATTAAACGAAATCTGCTTATGTATCCAGTGTTTATGGTCCATAATAAAGAATTTCTATACAACATTTTTTCCCATAATCTTTAGATTTTGAATTATGATCTTGTTAATTTTCAAAAATCATCAATTTTGATGTTTAGATCAACCATACCTTCTAAATAAAGAATAGTTATAATTGAACCAAATCTGTTTATGGATTTGTTCTTTATGATCCATAATAACGGCTTTATGTATAAAAAATTCTCCTCCATCGCTTTTAGATTTTGAGTTATGATTGAATAAATTTTCAAGAATCTACAATTTTCATCTCGGAACCATAGATCCTAAATGAAGAATGGCTATAATTAAACGAAATCTGCTTATGTATCCAGTGTTTATAGTCCATAATAAAGAATTTCTATACAACATTTTTTCCCATAGCCTTTAGATTTTGAATTATGATCTTGTTAATTTTCAAAAATCATCAATTTTGATATTTAGCTGAACCATACCTTCTAAATAAAGAATAGCTATAATGGAACCAAATCTGTTTATGGATTTGGTCTTTATGATCCATAAAAACGGCTTTATGTACAAAAAATTCTCCTCCATCGCTTTTAGATTTTGAGTTATGATTGAATTAATTTTCAAGAATCTACAATTTTCATCTCGGAACCATAGGTCCTAAATAAAGAATGGCTATAATTGAACGAAATCTGCTTATATATCCAGTGTTTATGGTCCATAATAAAGAATTTCTATACAAGATTTTTTTCCCATAGTCTTCAGATTTTGAATTATGATCTTGTTAATTTTCAAAAATCATCAATTTTGATGTTTAGCTGAACCATACCTTTTAAGTAAAGAATAGTTATAATGGAACCAAATCTGTTTATGGATTTAGGCTTTATGATCCATAATAACGGCTTTATGTATAAAAAATTCTCCTCCATCGCTTTTAGATTTTGAGTTATGATTGAATAAATTTTCAAGAATTTTCAATTTTCATCTCGGAACCATAGGTCCTAAACAAAAAATGGTTATAATTGAACGAAATCTGCTTATGTATTCAGTATTTATGGTCCATAATAAAGAATTTCTATACAACATTTTTTCCCATAGTCTTTAGATTTCGAATTATGATCTTGTTAATTTTCAAAAATCCTCAATTTTGGTATCTAGCTGAACCATACCTTCTAAATAAAGAATAGTTATAATGGAACTAAATCTGTTTATGGATTTGGTCTTTATGATCCATAATAACGGCTTTATGTATAAAAAATTCTCCTCCATCGCTTTTAGATTTTGAGTTATGATTGAATTAATTTTCAAGAATTTACAATTTTCATCTCGGAACCATAGGTCCTAAGTAAAGAATGGCTATAATTAAACGAAATCTGCTTATGTATTCAGTGTTTATGGTCTATAATAAAGAATTTCTATACAAGATTTTTTTCCCATAGTCTTTAGATTTTGAATTATGATCTTGCTAATTTTCAAAAATCATCAATTTTGATGTTTAGCTGAACCATACCTTTTAAGTAAAGAATAGTTATAATGGAACCAAATCTGTTTATGGATTTGGGCTTTATGATCCATAATAACGGCTTTATGTATAAAAAATTCTCCTCCATCGCTTTTAGATTTTGAGTTATGATTGAATAAATTTTCAAGAATCTTCAATTTTCATCTCGGAACCATAGGTCCTAAACAAAAAATGGCTATAATTGAACGAAATCTGCTTATGTATCCAGTGTTTATGGTCCATAATAAAGAATTTCTATACAATATTTTTTTCCCATAGTCTTTAGATTTTGAATTATGATCTTGTTAATTTTAAAAAATCATCAACTTTGATGTTTAGATGAACCATACCTTCTAAATAAAGAATAGTTATAATTGAACCAAATCTGTTTATGGATTTGGTCTTTATGATCCATAATAACGGCTTTATGTATAAAAAATTCTTCTCCATCGCTTTTAGATTTTGAGTTATGATTGAATTAATTTTCAAGAATCTACAATTTTCATCTCGGAACCATAGGTCCTAAGTAAAGAATGGCTATAATTAAACGAAATCTGCTTATGTATCCAGTGTTTATGGTCCATAATAAAGAATTTCTATACAATATTTTTTTTTACCATAGTCTTTAGATTTTGAATTATGATCTTGTTAATTTTCAAAAATCATCAATTTTGATATTTAGCTGAACCATACCTTCTAAACAAAGAATAGTTATAATGGAACCAAATCTGTTTATGGATTTGGTCTTTATGATCCATAATAACGGCTTTATGTATAAAAAATTCTCCTCCATCGCTTTTAGATTTTGAGTTATGGTTGAATTAATTTTCAAGAATCTACAATTTTCATCTCGAAACCGTAGGTCCTAAATAAAGAATGGCTATAATTAAACGAAATCTGCTTGTGTATCCAGTGTTTATGGTCCATGATGAAGAATTTCTATACAACATTTTTTCCCATAGTCTTTAGATTTTGAATTATGATCTTGTTAATTTTCAAAAATCATCAATTTTGATATTTAGCTGAACCATACCTTCTAAACAAAGAATAGTTATAATGGAACCAAATCTGTTTATGGATTTGGTCTTTATGAGCCATAATAACGGTTTTATGTATAAAAAATTCTCCTCCATCGCTTTTAGATTTTGAGTTATGATTGAATTAATTTTCAAGAATCTACAATTTTCATCTCGGAACCATAGGTCCTAAATAAAGAATGGCTATAATTAAACGAAATCTGCTTATGTATCCAGTGTTTATGGTCCATAATAAAGAATTTCTATACAACATTTTTTTCCCATAGTCTTTAGATTTTGAATTATGATCTTGTTAATTTTCAAAAATCATCAATTTTGATATTTAGCTGAACCATACCTTCTAAACAAAGAATAGTTATAATGGAACCAAATCTGTTTATGGATTTGGGCTTTATGATCCATAATAACGGCTTTATGTATAAAAAATTCTCCTCCATCGCTTTTAGATTTTGAGTTATGATTGAATTAATTTTCAAGAATCTACAATTTTCATCTCAGAACCATAGGTCCTAAATAAAGAATGGCTATAATTAAACGAAATCTGCTTATGTATCCAGTGTTTATGGTCCATAATAAAGAATTTCTATACAACATTTTTTCCCATAGCCTTTAGATTTTGAATTATGATTGAATTAATTTTCGAAAAATCTTCAATTTTGATATCTAGCTGAACCATACCTTCTAAATAAAGAACAGTTATAATTGAACCAAATCTGTTTATGGATTTGGTCTTTATGATCCATAATAACTCGAATAATAACTCAAATTTTAGATTTTGAGTTATGATTGAATAAATTTTTGAATGATTTGTATTTAAAAAATTATAAATATAGGATTATGATGGTATTGATAAAAAATTTAGTGCAATCAAATTGTAGTAGACAAAATTTTGCGGAATTATTCAATTTTTGTTTTTTTTTAATTTGCCCATTTTTAGCGTTCCTTAACTTCTGTTTTATCGTCGGCGGCACGTCGCGAGCCGACAAAAGGAAAAGGTCCCCTTCCTCTTCCACTCTACACTCTATGTAGAGTATACATAGTCTCCGGCAAGAGACAAAAGACCGAAAGAAATCGGTTTTTGTCGACTTGAAAAGGTCTCCTCTTGGCTTTTCGTCTTCGTCTTCGTCCTGGTCTTCGTCGTGGTCTTCTTCTTGGCTTTGTCGCCGGCTCGCGTTGCAAAAGGCGAAATATGTACATAATGTCGACGAATGGGGGCCGCTAGACGCGTATTTTTTCCCCCTTTACCTTCGGCCTACCGCCTCAACTCAAACTCTTTTTCGGTCCTTTTTATAATCCCTTTTTTTTAATCGCTTTCGGTTTGATTCTGTCTTGGTCGTCTTCCCATCATCATCATCATCATCTTCGTCGTCGTCGACGTCGTCTTTGGAGTCATCATTGTTATTGTCCGGACTGTCGGAACTGAATTTAGATGAGCCGCCCTTTTCAACGGAACTCCGTCCATCCGAGATCCGTTCAATCCGAACGGGGTCGCGATCCGGACATTTTTCGAAAACTCGAATCAAGGAATTTCGCCTCGAAACTATTTCTAAGTCCCCGCATTTTCGCTTTTTTTCTTTTTGTTGTTTGTACCCTAATAAATTTATAAGCCCACTATTATCAAAGCTTATCTCTTAACGTTTGAATTATTAACTTTACCTCATGGGCGTTCTACTAACGAGCTTTCTCTTCCTACTGAATAGTATTATGCAGAGAGAACTGCGGCAGTCACTTCGAAAACCATAAACTAACCCCCATCCCCATCCCTAAGTCGTTCCCATCACCCTCGACCCGTCCAATCCTTCGCCTTGCAAAGGGAAACAGAAAGGGTTGAGTTTAAACAACTTGTGGACATCACGCGAGAGGTCGCTGTCTAACGCAGAGACGGAACGTTACTCGGTGATTAATCGTTTTTCGAAAAGACCCCCGCGAAGACGAAGAATTCGCCCAAGTTTTCAAAGAAACTTAAAAGTAAATTCCTTTTCGCAATAAATCGTAATCTTCGATAAATCAAAAAAGCGTTCGATTTGGTCATAACTCAGTTTTAAGTTAATTAAGACCATCACGATGAGTGTTAAGTAACACATTCTTAACAAAAAAGTTATAATTGGAAATTTTCAATAATTTACTGAATAAATCAAAAATTAAATCCTTTATTATAGCTCATAAAGACTCAATCCAGAAACAGATTTAATCTAATTATATATATTCTTTATTTAGAAGTTATAGTTCGATAGAAAATGAAAAATCCTTTAATTTGATACCAAACTCGATGGGGTTATCTTCAAAAACAAAAAAGTTATGACACATTTTGTTTTGACATAAACAAGAAACAATTGACGATCGCTGCTTTTTAAATCCCCATAATTCCCGTATTTATGAAGATAATATGGTCGTGTTTGGACTTGAATTAATCGAAATTTTATATAGATTTAATTTTTTTAATAATAAATTTATTTTTTTAATATCAAATATGAAATATCAAAAAAAAATCGATTGAATGTTAAATAGATTTGAGGAAATCGGATAAATCGGGACGAATCTTATGATTTTTAAGTTGAAGTTATAATTAAAGTTCGAATAAACGTTGAATTATGGATATAAAGTTGAAAATGGAACTTTAATTTTATAATCGTTAGGAAGAAAATGAAAAATCCTTTAATTTGACACCAAACTCGATAGGGTTATCTTCAAAAACAAAAAAGTTATGACATTTTTTGTTTTGACAGAAACGAAAAACAATCGGCGATCGTTTTTATTTAAATCACCATAACTTCCTTATTTATTAAAATAATTAGGTCGAGTTTGGACTTAAGTTAATCGAAATTTTATGTAGATTGCGATTTTTTGACAATAAATTTATATTTTTTAATTTTGTAGAACTGTCAATAATTAAATGTCAAAAAAATCGATTTAATTTTTGAAAAATTGCAAAAAATTGAAAAACTGGTACTGAATCTCACTAACAAAATCGATTTTTTAAAATAAAGTTAATTGTAATTCCGAGCAAAAATAAAATTGCTGCTTCAAAGTTAATCATACAACATCAGTTTTAAAATCGTTTAAAAGAAAATTAAAAATCCTTTAAAATGATACCAAACTCGATGTGATTATCTTCACAAACAAAAAAGTTATGATACTTTTTGTTTTGACAGAAACGAAAAACAATCGACGATCGTTTTCTTCAAACGGCCATAACTTCCTTATTTATTAAGATAATGAGGTCGTGTTTGGACTTAAATTAATCAGAATTTTATGTAGATTACATTTTTCAATAATAAATTTACTTTTTTTTAACATCATAGAAAAACTGTCATAAGTGAAATATTAAAAAATCGATTTATAATTAAAAAAATTGCAAAAAAATGAACGAATCGTGGTAAATCTCACAAACACAATCGATTTTCAAAATAAAGTTAATGAAATGTCGAGTAGAAACAAAATTACAACATTAAAGTTGAACTGACAATTTTGATTTTAAAATCATTTGAAAGAAGATGAGAAATCCTTTAAAATGATACCAAACTCGATAGGGATATCTTCAAAAACAAAGAAGTTATGACACTTTTTCTTTTGACAGGAAGGAAAAACAATTGACCATCGTTTTCTTTAAATGCTCATTACTCCCTTATTTATTAAGATAATTTGGTCGTGTTTGGATTTAAATTAATCGAAATTTAATGTAGATTTTGATTGTTTAACAATAACTTCATTTTTTTAAATATTGAAGAACTTTCAAAAATAAAATTTCAAAAAATTCAACTAATTTTTCTCTTTCGAAGTCAAATTAATAATTTTATGGTGAATCTTATAATTAAAATGAATTTTTAAAATTAAATGCAGTTGTAATTTCGAATTAAAAGACGAATTGTGGGTTTAAACTTGAAAATACAACTTTAATTTTAAGATCGTTTGAAAGAAATTTGAAAATCCTTTAAAATGACACCAAACTCGATGGGGTTATTTTCAAAAACAAAGAGGTTATGACACTTTTTGTTTTGACAGAAACCAAAAACAATCGACGGTCGTTTTTTTTAAATCACCATAACTTTCTTATTTATAAAGATAATGAGGTCGAGTTTCGACTTAAATTAATCGAAATTTTGTGTAGATTACGATTTTTTGACAATAAATTTATTGTCTTCAATTTTGAAAATCTGTCAAAAATTAAATGTCAAAAAATTCGATTCAATTTTTAATAAAATTGAAAAAAAAAATGAATAAATCGCAGGGAATCTTATAATTATGAACGATTTTAAAATGAAATTGTACTCCATTTTCGAAAAAAAAAAATCAAATTGTTGTTTTTTATTCTTGAAAACCTGTCAAAACCTAAGTGTCAAAAATTTTGATTCAATTTTTAATAAACTCGAATAAATCGTGGTGAATTTCATAACAAAGATAGATTTTAAAAATGAAATTGGATTCTAATTACGTATAAAAATCAAATTGCAACTTTAAAGTGGTAAATACAACTTTAATTTTATGATTGTTCAAAAGGAAATTAAAAATCCTTTAAAATGATACCAAACTCGATGAGATTATCTTCTAAAACAAGGCAGTTATGACACTTTTTGTTTTAACAGAAACTGAAAACAAATGACAATAGTTTTCTTTAAATCACCATAACTTCCTTATTTATTAAGATAATGCGGTCGAGTTTGGACTTAAATTAATCGAAATTTTGTGATGATTACGTTTCTTTAATAATAAATTTAATTTTTTAATATTGGAAAACTTTCGAAAGATAAATGTCAAAAAATTCAACTTAATATTTTATAAAATTGAAAAAAATGAATAAATCGTTGTCAACCTTATAATTAGAATCGATTTTTTAAATTAAATTAAATTCTAATTTCGAATACGAATCAAATTACAACTTTAAAGTTGTACAAACAACTATAATTTTAAAATCATTTTAAAGAAAATGAAAAATCCTTTAATTTGATACTAAACTCGATGGGGTTATCTTCAAAAACAAAAAAGTTATGACACTTTCTGTTTTGACAGAAACGAAAAACAATCGGCGATCGTTTTTATTTAAATCACCATAACTTCCTTATTTATTAAAATAATTAGGTCGAGTTTGGACTTAAGTTAATCGAAATTTTATGTAGATTACGAATTTTTGATAATCAACTTATATTTTTTAATTTTGTAGAACTGTCAATAATTAAATGTCAAAAAAATCGATTTAATTTTTGAAAAAATTGAAAAAAAATGAATAAATCGCAGTGAATCTTATAATTATGAACGATTTTAAAATGAAATTGTACTCCATTTTCGAAAAAAAATCGAATTATGTTTTTTATTCTTGAAAACCTGTCAAAACCTAAGTGTTTGATTCAATTTTTAATAAACTTGAATAAATCGCGGCGAATTTCATAACAAAGATAGATTTTAAAAATTAAATTGGATTCTAATTACGTATAAAAATCAAATTGCAACTTTAAAGTGGTAAATACAACTTTAATTTTATGATTGTTCAAAAGGAAATTAAAAATCCTTTAAAATGATACCAAACTCGATGAGATTATCTTCAAAAACAAAAAAGTTATGATGGTTTTATTAATGACGTAAACAAAAAACAAATGACGATCGTTTTCTTTAAACGCCCATATCTCCTTTATTTATTAAGATATTGCGGTCGAGTTTGGACTTAAATCAATCGAAATTTTGTGTTGATTACGTTTCTTTAGTAATAAATCCATTTTTTTAAAATATAATCATTGAACTGTCAAAATTGAAACGTCAAAAAATTTGATTCAATTCAAACTAAATTAATCGGTTCCAAAAAATCAATTCAAATCAATAAATTTTAACAATCAAGTTCGACTTTTAAGACTAAATGAGTCGAATTTTGAATAAAAATCAAAATGCAGCTTTAAAACTAAAAATATAACTTTAATTTTATCATTATTTGACATTTTAGGCAACTTTAGGAAATCGGGTTTAATCTTATAACTAAATGGGAATGATTTCCAAGACGAAGTTGTATTCAAGTTTCGAATGAAAATCAAATTGTGGCTTTAAAGTTGGAAATAAACTTTAATTTGATGACGGATTGAAAGAAAATTGAAAATCCTTTAAAAAGATACCAAACTCGATGGGGTTATCTTCTAAAACAAAAAAGTTATGACACTTTTTGTTTTGACAGAAACTGAAAACAAATGACAATCGTTTTCTTTAAATCACCATAACTTCCTTATTTATTAAGATAATGCGGTTGAGTTTGGACTTAAATTAATCGAAATTTTGTGTTGATTACATTTCTTTAATAATAAATTTAATTTTTTAATATTGAAAAACTTTCAAAAGATAAATGTCAAAAAATTCAACTTAATATTTTATAAAATTGAAAAAATGGAATAAATCGTTGTCAACCTTATAATTAGAATCGATTTTTAAAATTAAATTAAATTTTAATTTCGAATACGAATCAAATTACAACTTTAAAGTTGTACAAACAACTATAATTTTAAAATCATTTTAAAGAAAATGAAAAATCCTTTAATTTGATACTAAACTCGATGGGGTTATCTTCAAAAATAAAGGCGTTATGATACTTTTTTTTGACAGATACGAAAAACAATTGAAAATCGTTTTCTTTAAATCACCATAACTTCCTTATTTATTAAGATAATGCGGTCGAGTTTGGACTTAAATTAATCGAAATTTTGTGTGGATTACGATTTTTTGATAATAAATTTATTTTTTTAATATTAAGAAACTGTCAAAACAAAGACACGCCAAAAATATTGATTTAATTTTTAGTAACATTGAAAAATCGCATAAACTGTAGCGAATTTCATAATCAAAACCAATTTTCAGAACAAAATTGATTCAAATTTCGAGTACAAAGCAATTTACAACTTTAAAGTTGAACATACAACTTTAATTTTGGAATCGTTCGAAAGAAAATGATAAATCCTTTAATATGATACCAAACTCGTTGGGGTTATCTTCAAAAACAAAGAAGTTATGACACATTTTGTTTTGACAGAAGCGAAAAACAATTGACGATCGTTTTCTTTAAATCACCATAACTTCCTCATTTATTAAGATAATGCGGTCGAGTTTGGACTTAAATTAATCGAAATTTTGTGTTGATTACGTTTCTTTAATAATAAATTTAATTTTTTAATATTGAAAAACTTTCAAAAGATAAATGTCAAAAAATTCGACTTAATTTTTGGTAAAATTGGAAAAATGAATGCATTAGATTGAATCTTACAATTAAAATTGATTTTTTTCAATATGAAGTTTATTCTACGCTCAAATAAACTCCAATTTGTTATTTTAATGTTGGAAATGCAACTTTAATTTTATGGTCGTTGGAAAGAAAACGAAAAATCCTTCAATTTGGTACTAAACTCGAAGGGGTTATCTTCAAAAACAAAAAAGTTATCACACTTTTTGTTTTGACAGAAACGAAAAACAGTCGACGATCGTTTTTCTTTAAACCACCATAACTTCCTTATTTATTAAGATAATGCGGTCGAGTTTGGACTTAAATTAATCGAAATTTTGTGTAGATTACAATTTTTTGAAAATAATTTTTTTTTTAATATTAAAAAACTGTCAAAAAAAGACACGTCAAAGATATTGATTTAATTTTTGGCAACATCGAAAAATCGTACAAACTGTAGCGAATTTCATAATCAAAACCAATTTTCAGAACCAAATTGATTCAAATTTCGAGTACAAAGCAATTTGCAACTTTAAAGTTGAACATACAATTTTAATTTTAGAATCGTTCGAAAGAAAATGAAAAATCCTTTAATATGACACCAAACTCGTTGGGGTTATCTTCAAAAACAAAGAATTTATGACACATTTTGTTTTGACAGAAGCGAAAAACAATTGACGATCGTTTTCTTTAAACGACCATATCTCCCTTATTTATTAAGATAATGGGGTCGAGATTGGAAATCGGGTTTAATCTTATAACTAAATGGGAATGATTTCCAAGGCGAAGTTGTATTCAAGTTTCGAATTAAAATCAAATTGTGGCTTTAAAGTTGGAAATAAACTTTAATTTTATGATGGATCGAAAGAAAATTGAAAATCCTTTAAAAAGATACCAAACTCGATGGGGTTATCTTCTAAAACAAGGCAGTTATGACACTTTTTGTTTTGACAGAAACTGAAAACAAATGACAATCGTTTTCTTTAAATCACCATAACTTCCTTATTTATTAAGATAATGCGGTCGAGTTTGGACTTAAATTAATCGAAATTTTGTGTAGATTACGATTTCTTGACAATAAATTTATTTTTTTGATATTGAGCAATTGTCAAAAGCTAAATGACAAAAAATTTTATTTAATTTTTTAGGTATAATAAATATAAATTAAATCAAAATAATAATAAATACCTCCTTTTTAATTTTCAATTATTTGAATGTCATCTCAATATCATTTGAAGTCATTATTAAGATATTAAATCGCGAAATGAAATCAAACGATAAAATAAAAATTTTAGGGGGACATTCGAAACAAACCGGAACAGGAAATTAAGTTTCCCCCCTCCGAATTATTTGCTTTTTCCTTAATTCACCCCTCCCACGTCTCATCCCCAAACTTTTTTTTAATAATTTAAACCCAACCTCATTATCCTCTTATTATTCGAAATTGGTAGCGACACCGAGAAGTAACACATGGCGACTTAGGAAAAAAGAAAAAAAAGAGAAAAAAGAAAAATGCGTTTTTAATAAACAAATGGCCCGCGGTGTTAACACTCTTACAACCGTTTAGATGGCGCGCTCTTTTCTGCTTCCTCTTCTTAGCGTATGTGTATCTAATGACGACTAAATAAGACAACCGCGCAACGAAAAAAAAAGACGAACGGATACGCGACATTAGCGCGAACTCGGCCGGTGTGAAAACGACATCTTGATGACTTTAAAATTATAAGTTTTCGTTTCGTTTCGTGTTTGCTGTCAAATAATGCGGTGGTTGGTTCTTAATTTTCTCGTTAGAGGGCGGATTCGATTTTTTTCGTTTCACTAACGGAATTTTACTTTATTTCTTATTATTCGTTTCTTGTTTTTTTTTTTTTTTTCGTTTTATTATTATTGATGCAAAATCGAAAATCTCGCAATCTGTAATTCTATAAATAACTTGGACGCGCGGCGTTTTCCTCACGATTTATGCGCGCAAATTGCATGCATCGCGCACTCATCGTGGTCGTCTCAATTAAAATCGACTTCTTTTAGCTTAAGACTGATTTATAACCGTCTCAATTTGCACCTATATCTTGGAAATCCTACGTTTTTTTGATTTATCGACGACTACTATTAGAATGGGTATAATTGGGTTCAATTTGGGTATGAGGCAAGTCTTTATAATTCACACAGATGGTTTTACATTCATACAATTATTCCGTAATGTGTTAAGTTGTTGGGTAATGATTGAATAAATTTTCGAAAATCAATAATTTTGATGATTCGTTGAGTCATAGCTTCTAAATAAAAAATGGTTATAATTGGATCAAATCTCTTTAGGGTCTGGTCTCTATGATTCATAAAAATATTGTTATTATATTGAGATATTAGTTACCCCCTCCACCCTCTTCCTCCATTTTCATACCCTCCTAATACTTAAATTATCATTTCAAAATTATTACTTTTTCGCAATTTGTGAATTTTGGGTTGGTAACAATGAATAATATGAAAATATTATTACTGATATTAGTTTTTGGGATGATTTAAAAAGTTTTTGTCTCAAAAGGTTAATTCTATCACCTTTATTTTTTAAGATACAACCCCTTTTGATGTGAAATATGTCAAATTTGAGGTTTTTAGCCATTATTGAATTTTGGGTTGGTAACAATGCATAATATGTGAATATTATTAATGATATGTATTCTTGGAATGACTTTAAAGGTTTTTATTTTGAAGGAATCTTTGTATCATATTTAATTTTTGAGATATGACCCTACACTGTATGGAAAATGTCAATTTTCGGATTTTAACTATTTTTTTGAATCTTAAGCTGGAAATAATGAATGCTTTGGAAATAGTCTTAATGATATGCACTCTATGGATGATTTTAAATGTTTTTATGTGAAAAGAATCTTTGTATCTCATTTAACTTTTGAGATATGACCCTATATTGTACGGAAAATGTCAATTTTTGGTTTTTACTTATTATTTTGAATTCTGAGCCGGAATTAATGAATAATATGAAGATACTCTTAATGATATGCATTTTAGAAATGTTTTAAATGCTTCTTATTTGAAAAAATTCTTTCTATCATTTTTAATTTTTGAGATATAACCCTATATTGTGAATGGAAAATGTCAATTTTCGGATTTTAACTGTTTTTTTGAATCTTAAGCTGGAAATAATGAATGATTTGGAAGTAGTTTTAATGATATGCACTCTATGGATGCTTTTAAATGTTTTTATGTGAAAGGAATCTTTGTTTAATTTTTAATTTTTCAGATATGACCCTATATTTTATGGAAAATGTCAATTTTCGGATTTTGACTGTTTTTTGAATCTTAAGCTGGAAATAATGAATGATTTGGAAATAGTCTTAATGATATGCATTCTATGGATGTTTTTAAATGTTTTTATGTGAAAAGAAACTTTGTATCGTTTTTAATTTTTGAGATATGACCCTATATTATATGGAAAACGTCAATTTTCGGTTTTTACTTATTATTTTGAATCCTGAGACGGAAATAATGAATGATATGAAGATACTCTTAATGATATGCATTTTAGGGATGTTTAAAATGCTTCTTGTTTGAAAAACATCTTTCTATCATTTTTCATTTATGAGATATAACTCTATATTGAATGGAAAATGTCAATTCTCGGATTTTAACTGTTTTTTTGAATCTTAAGCTGGAAATAATGAATGATTTGGAAATAGTCTTAATGATTTGCACTCTATGGATGCTTTTAAATGTTTTTCTGTGAAAAGAATCTTTGTATCATTTTTAATTTTTGAGATATGACCCTATATTTTATGCAAAATGTCAATTTTCGGTTTTTACTTATTATTTTGAATCCTGAGCCGGAAATAATGAATAATATGAAGATACTCTTAATGATATGCATTTTAGGAATGTTTTAAATGCTTGTTGTTTGAAAGAATTCTTTCTATCCTTTTTAATTTTCGAGATATAATCCTATATTGAATGGAAAATGTCAATTTTCGGATTTTAACTGTTTCTTTGAATCTTAAGCTGGAAATAATGAATGATTTGGAAATAGTCTTAATGATATGCACTCTATGTATTCTTTTTAATATTTTTATGTGAAAGGAATCTTTGTATCTCTTTTAATTTTTGAGATATGACCCTATATTGTATGGAAAATGCCAATTCTCGATTTTTAATTATTTTTTGGATCCTGAGCCGGAAATAATGAATAACATGAAGATACTCTTAATGATATGCATTTTAGGCATGTTTTAAATGCTTCTTGTTTGAAAAAATTCTTTCTATCATTTTCAATTTTTGAGATATAACCCTATATTGTGAATGGAAAATGTCAATTTTCGGATTTTAACTGTTTTTTTGAATCTTAAGCTGGAAATAATGAATGATATGGAAATAGTCTTAATGATATGCACTCTATGGATGCTTTTAAATGTTTTTATGTGAAAAGAATCTTTGTATCTCATTTTACTTTTGAGATATGACCCTATATTGTATGGAAAATGTCAATTTTCGGTTTTTACTTGTTATTTTAAATCCTAAGCCGGAAATAATGAGTGATATAAAGATACTCTTAATGAGATGCATTTTACGCATGTTTTAAATGCTTCTTGTTTGAAAAAATTCTTTCTATCATTTTTCTTTTTGTGAAATATAACCCTATATTGAATGGAAATTGTCAATTTTCGGATTTTAACTGTTATCTTGAATCTTAAGCTGGAAATAATGAATGATTTGGAAATATTCTTAATGATATGCACTCTATTGATGATTTTAAATGTTTTTATGTGAAAAGAATCTTTGCATCATTTTTAATTTTTGAGATATGACCCTATATTGGATGGAAAATGTCAATTTTCGGTTTTTACTAATTATTTTGAATCCTGAGCCGGAATTAATGAATAATATGAAGATACTCTTAATGATATACATTTTAGGCATGTTTTAAATGCTTCCTGTTTGAAAAAATTCTTTCTATCATTTTTAATTTTTGAGATATAACCCTATATTGAAAAGAAAATGTCAATTTTCGGATTTTAACTGTTTTTTTGAATCTTAAGCTGGAAATAATGAATGATTTGAAAACAGTCTTAATGATATGCACTTTATGGATGGTTTTAAATATTTTTATGTGAAAAGAATCTTTGCATCACTTTTAATTTTTGAGATATGACCCTATATTGTATGGAAAATGTCAATTTTCGGTTTTTACTTATTGTTTTGAATTCTGAGACGGAAATAATGAATGATATGAAGATACTCTTAATGATATGCATTTTAGGCATGTTTTAAATGCTTCTCGTTTGAAAAAAATCTTTCTATCATTTTTAATTTTTGAGATATAACCCTACATTGAATGGAAAATGTCAATTTTCGGATTTTAACTGTTTTTTTGAATCTTAAGCTGGAAATAATGAATGATTTGGAAATAGTCTTAATAATTTGCACTCTATGGATGCTTTTAAATGTTTTTATGTGAAACGAATCTTTGTATCACTTTTAATTTTTGAGATATGACCCTATATTGTATGGAAAATGTTGATTTTCGGTTTTTACTTATTATTTTGAATCCTGAGCCGGAAATAATGAATGATATGAAGATACTCTTAACGATATGCATTTTGGAGATGTTTAAAATGCTTCTTGTTTGAAAAAATTCTTTCTATCATTTTTAATTTTTGAGATATAACCCTGTATTGAATGGAAAATGTCAATTTTCGGATTTTAACTGTTTTTTTTAATCTTAAGCTGGAAATAATGAATGATTTGGAAATAGTCTGAATGATATGCTCTCTATGGATGCTCTTAAATGTTTTTATGTGAAAAGAATCTTTGTATCTCATTTAACTTTTGAGATATGACCCTATATTTTACGGAAAATGTCAATTTTCGGTTTTTACTTATTATTTTGAATTCTGAGCCGGGAATAATGAATAATATGAAGATACTCATAATGATATGCATTTTAGGCATGTTTTAAATGCTCCTTGTTTGAAAAAAATCTTTCTATCATTTTCAATTTTTGAGATATAACCCTATATTGAATGGAAAATGTCAATTTTCGGATTTTAACTGTTTTTTTGAATCTTAAGCTGGAAATAACGAATGATTTGGAAATAGTCATAATGATATGCACTCTATGGATGATTTTATATGTTTTTATGTGAAAAGAATCTTTGTATCTCATTTAACTTTTGAGATATGACCCTATATTGTGTGGAAAATGTCAATTTTCGGTTTTTACTTATTATTTTGAATTCTGAGCCGGAATTAATGAATAATATGACGATGCTCTTAATGATATGCATTTTAGGCATGTTTTAAATGCTTCCTGTTTGAAAAAATTCTTTCTATCATTTTCAATTTTTGAGATATAACCATATATTGAATGGAAATTGTCAATTTTCGGATTTTAACTGTTTTTTTGAATCTTAAGCTGGAAATAATGAATGATTTGGAAATAGTCTTAATGATATGCACTCTATGGATGCTTTTAAATGTTTTTATGTGAAAAGAATCTTTGTATCTCATTTAACCTTTGAGATATGACCCTATATAGTACGGAAAATGTCAATTTTCGGTTATTACTTATTATTTTGAATTCTGAGCCGGAATTAATGAATAATATGAAGATACTCTTAATGATATGCATTTTAGGCATGTTTTAAATGCTTCCTGTTTGAAAAAATTCTTTCTATCATTTTCAATTTTTGAGATATAACCATATATTGAATGGAAATTGTCAATTTTCGGATTTTAACTGTTTTTTTGAATCTTAAGCTGGAAATAATGAATGATTTGGAAATAGTCTTAATGATATGCACTCTATGGATGCTTTTAAAGGTTTTTATGTGAAAAGAATCTTTGTATCTCATTTAACCTTTGAGATATGACCCTATATTGTACGGAAAATGTCAATTTTCGGTTTCTACTTATTGTTTTGAATTCTGATCCGGAAATAATGAATAATATGAAGATACTCTTAATGATATGCATTTTAGGCATGTTTTAAATGCTTCTTGTTTGAAAAAATTCTTTCTATCATTTTCAATTTTTGAGATATAACCATATATTGAATGGAAATTGTCAATTTTCGGATTTTAACTGTTTTTTTGAATCTTAAGCTGGAAATAATGAATGATTTGGAAATAGTCTTAATGATATGCACTCTATGGATGCTTTTAAAGGTTTTTATGTGAAAAGAATCTTTGTATCTCATTTAACCTTTGAGATATGACCCTATATTGTACGGAAAATGTCAATTTTCGGTTATTACTTATTATTTTGAATTCTGAGCCGAAATTAATGAATAATATGAAGATACTCTCAATGATATGCATTTTAGGCATGTTTTAAATGCTTCCTGTTTGAAAAAATTCTTTCTATCATTTTTAATTTTTGAGATATAACCCTACATTGAATGGAAAATGTCAATTTTCGGATTTTAACTGTTTTTTTGAATCTTAAGCTGGAAATAATGAATGATTTGGAAATAGTCTTAATGATATGCACTCTATGGATGCTTTTAAAGGTTTTTATGTGAAAAGAATCTTTGTATCTCATTTAACCTTTGAGATATGACCCTATATTGTACGGAAAATGTCAATTTTCGGTTTCTACTTATTGTTTTGAATTCTGATCCGGAAATAATGAATAATATGAAGATACTCTTAATGATATGCATTTTAGGCATGTTTTAAATGCTTCTTGTTTGAAAAAATTCTTTCTATCATTTTCAATTTTTGAGATATAACCATATATTGAATGGAAATTGTCAATTTTCGGATTTTAACTGTTTTTTTGAATCTTAAGCTGGAAATAATGAATGATTTGGAAATAGTCTTAATGATATGCACTCTATGGATGCTTTTAAAGGTTTTTATGTGAAAAGAATCTTTGTATCTCATTTAACCTTTGAGATATGACCCTATATTGTACGGAAAATGTCAATTTTCGGTTATTACTTATTATTTTGAATTCTGAGCCGAAATTAATGAATAATATGAAGATACTCTCAATGATATGCATTTTAGGCATGTTTTAAATGCTTCCTGTTTGAAAAAATTCTTTCTATCATTTTCAATTTTTGAGATATAACCATATATTGAATGGAAATTGTCAATTTTCGGATTTTAACTGTTTTTTTGAATCTTAAGCTGGAAATAATGAATGATTTGGAAATAGTCTTAATGATATGCACTCTATGGATGCTTTTAAAGGTTTTTATGTGAAAAGAATCTTTGTATCTCATTTAACCTTTGAGATATGACCCTATATTGTACGGAAAATGTCAATTTTCGGTTATTACTTATTATTTTGAATTCTGAGCCGAAATTAATGAATAATATGAAGATACTCTCAATGATATGCATTTTAGGCATGTTTTAAATGCTTCCTGTTTGAAAAAATTCTTTCTATCATTTTTAATTTTTGAGATATAACCCTACATTGAATGGAAAATGTCAATTTTCGGATTTTAACTGTTTTTTTGAATCTTAAGCTGGAAATAATGAATGATTTGGAAATAGTCTTAATGATATGCACTCTATGGATGCTTTTAAAGGTTTTTATGTGAAAAGAATCTTTGTATCTCATTTAACCTTTGAGATATGACCCTATATTGTACGGAAAATGTCAATTTTCGGTTATTACTTATTATTTTGAATTCTGAGCCGGAAATAATGAATAACATGAAGATACTCTTAATGATATGCATTTTAGGCATGTTTTAAATGCTTCCTGTTTGAAAAAAATCTTTCTATCATTTTTAATTTTTGAGATATAACCCTATATTGAATGGAAATTGTCAATTTTCGGATTTTAACTGTTTTTTTGAATCTTAAGCTGGAAATAATGAATGATTTGGAAATAGTCTTAATGATATGCACTCTATGGATGATTTTAAATGTTTTTGTGTGAAAAGAATCTTTGTATCACTTTTAATTTTTGAGATATGACCCTATATTGGATGGAAAATGTCAATTTTCGGTTTTTACTTATTATATTGAATCCTAAGCCGGAAATAATGAATGATATGAAGATACTCTTAATGATATGCATTTTAGGGATGTTTAAAATGCTTCTTGTTTGAAAAAAATCTTTCTATCATTTTTAGTCTTTGAGATATAACCCTACATTGAATGGAAAATGTCAATTTTCGGATTTTAACTGTTTTTTGAATCATAAGCTGAAAATAATGAATGATTTGGAAATAGTCTTAATGATATACATTCTATGGATGTTTTTAAATATTTTTGTGTGAAAGGAATCTTTGTATCACTTTTAATTTTTGAGATATGACCCTATATTGTATGCAATATGTCAATTTTCGGTTTTTACTAATTATTTTGAATCCTGAGCCGGAAATAATGAATAATATGAAGATACTCTTAATGATATGCATTTTAGGCATGTTTTAAATGCTTCTTGTTTAAAAAAATTCTTTCTATCATTTTTAATTTTTGAGGTATAACCCTATATTGAATGGAAATTGTCAATTTTCGGATTTTAACTGTTATCTTGAATCTTAAGCTGGAAATAACGAATGATTTGGAAATAGTCTTAATGATATGCACTCTATGGATGATTTTAAATGTTTTTATGTGAAAAGAATCTTTGTATCATTTTTAATTTTTGAGATATGACCCTATACTGTATGGAAAATGTTAATTTTCGGTTTTTAATTATTTTCTTGAATCCTAAGGCGGAAATAATGAATGATATGAAGATACTCTTAATGATATGCATTTTAGGGATGTTTTAAATGCTTCCTGTTTAAAAAAATTCTTTCTATCATTTTTAATTTTTGAGATATAACCCTATATTGAAAGGAAAATGTCAATTTTCGGATTTTAACTGTTTTTTTGAATCTTAAGCTGGAAATAACGAATGATTTGGAAATAGTCTTAATGATATGCACTCTATGGATGCTTTTAAATGTTTTTATGTGAAAAGAATCTTTGTATCTCATTTAACCTTTGAGATATGACCCTATATTGTATGGAAAATGTCAGTTTTCGGTTATTACTTATTATATTGAATTCTGAGCCGGAATTAATGAATAATATGAAGATACTCTTAATGATATGCATTTTAGGCATGTTTTAAATGCTTCTTGTTTAAAAAAATTCTTTCTATCATTTTTAATTTTTGAGATATAACCATATATTGAATGGAAAATGTCAATTTTCGGATTTTAACTGTTTTTTTGAATCTTAAGCTGGAAATAATGAATGATTTGGAAATAGTCTTAATGATATGCACTCTATGGATGCTTTTAAATGTTTTTATGTGAAAAGAATCTTTGTATCTCATTTAATTTTTGAGATATGACCCTATATTGTGTGGAAAATGTGAATTTTCCGTTTTTACTTATTATTTTGAATTCTGAGCCGGAAATAATGAATAATATGAAGATACTCTTAATGATATGCATTTTAGGCATGTTTTAAATGCTCCTTGTTTGAAAAAAATCTTTCTATCATTTTCAATTTTTGAGATATAACCCTATATTGAATGGAAAATGTCAATTTTTGGATTTTAACTGTTTTTTTGAATCTTAAGCTGGAAATAATGAATGATTTGGAAATAGTCTTAATGATATGCACTCTATGGATGCTTTTAAATGTTTTTATGTGAAAAGAATCTTTATATCTCATTTAACTTTTGAGATATGACCCTATATTGTATGGGAAATGTCAATTTTCGGTTTTTGCTTATTATTTTGAATCCTAAGCCGGAAATAATGAATGATATGAAGATACTCTTAATGATATGCATTTTTGGCATGTTTTAAATGCATCTTGTTTAAAAAAATTCTTTCTATCATTTTTAATTTTTGAGATATAACCCTATATTGAATGGAAAATGTCAATTTTCGGATTTTAACTGTTTTTTTGAATCTTAAGCTGGAAATAATGAATGATTTGGAAATAGTCTTAATGATATGCACTCTATGGATGCTTTTAAATGTTTTTATGTGAAAAGAATCTTTGTATCTCATTTAACTTTTGAGATATGACCCTATATTGTGCGGAAAATGTCAATTTTCGGTTTTTACTTATTATTTTGAATTCTGAGCCGGAATTAATGAATAATATGAAGATACTCTTAATGATATGCATTTTAGGCATGTTTTAAATGCTTCTTGTTTGAAAAAAATCTTTCTATCATTTTCAATTTTTTAGATATAACCATATATTGAATGGAAAATGTCAATTTTTGGATTTTAACTGTTTTTTTGAATCTTGAGCTGGAAATAAGGAATGATTTGGAAATAGTCTTAATGATATGCACTCTATGGATGCTTTTAAATGTTTTTATGTGAAAAGAATCTTTGTATCTCATTTAACTTTTGAGATATGACCCTATATTGTGTGGAAAATGTCAATTTTCGGTTTTTACTTATTATTTTGAATTCTGAGCCGGAATTAATGAATAATATGAAGATACTCTTAATGATATGCATTTTAGGCATGTTTTAAATGCTTCCTCTTTGAAAAAAGTCTTTCTATCATTTTTAATTTTTGAGATATAACCTTATATTGAATGGAAAATGTCAATTTTCGGATTTTAACAGTTTTTTTGAATCTTAAGCTGGAAATAATGAATGATTTGGAAATAGTCTTAATGATATGCACTCTATGGATGCTTTTAAATGTTTTTATGTGAAAAGAATCTTTGTATCATTTTTAATTTTTGAGATATGACCCTATATTGGATGGAAAATGTCAATTTTCGGTTTTTAATAATTTTTTTTTGAATCCTAAGCCAGAAATAATGAATGATATGGAAATACTGTTAATGATATGCATTCCTGGAATTGATTTCCCAAAAACAAAAACGATATTACTTCTTTAGTGGAAAATATACATTTACTGTGTTTTAGCTTAAATTTGGCTCTGCTATTCATCCAGTCATCATTCATTATCATTACCAGTACCAAAATCTACAAGAGTTTGGAGCTAGCTATCGCGTTACATTATTGAGTATTTGCTATTTGAAGAGGACAAACTCAACCTAATAAATCAACCAGAATTAAATGACTTATTCCAGATCCGAATTAGTCAAACATCTCAAGAAGAAATATTAGGATTTAGACTTCAACGATGGAAGCTGTTAGCTCTAAGCACACACACGAGTGTGTGTCTTAATCGCCGTTATGAAGAACGACGTATTCTGAGGAGATCGTCTATTAGTAACTTAACTATAAAATTTTTGGAACAAAGTGATATTAAAATAAGCACATTTGCAAAATTTTTAAAGCTTTGAATCACGAACAAGGAAAAGAGTGGGACCAGTATGTTGATTAAGCAATATTTGCTATTTTGATAATTTCTTGGTCATATTTGAATCAAAGACTTTTAATATCATTATGATTAGCAAGACATGGCTCAAGCTCTCCCTTTCCTCGACTTTACTATCTATGTATATTTACTCGCATATGTGCTTATCTTACCCACACCTCCTAAGAACCTGGATGAACTTCGACACCATCTAGAGGTTGCATAGAAGGAGATAGCTGGGTGGTATATTTCATATGAAAGTAAGTGTATATATTCGGTTGAGCAGAAAATAGAAGATGGTCTTAAAGGTGTTATTAATATCATCAACCTCCTGATCATCTGGGTGAACTTTCCAAGGTCTTTGTCATATCCTTCATCTCCATCGCTTCTTTAGTCATGACCACGATATCATCCGCGTATGCATATGCTCCCATCTGCTCCTTCCTCAATCTATTTTCCAAGTCTGCTATATACAATGCAAACAGACTTGGGTTCAGCGAACATCCCTGCCTCAATCCCCTGCCTCAGTCCCTCCCCTAGTCATAGTCTCCATGTATATCTCCTTCACTCTCGCTGTTAAGTGACCCTTGATCCTCTTTCTCTCCATCTTCTCTCACAATTTCCCCTTATCCACCTTAACAAAAACAGCCTTCAGATCTATAAACAGGTCGTACAATTTCTCTCCTTTCTTATCCACCTTTGATCCATTTGGCAAAATTCCTCCAAACTCCATCTCCTCCTCCAGTTTTCCCAATATGTATATGTTCATGTGTACCTTGCTGGGTCAAGTAAATTAATTCCCCTGTAACTGTTTACACTTCCCTTATTACCCTTTTTATATACTGGACAGATTACGCTATTCATCTCCTCCAACACCTTCATTCTCTCTTCAATTCCCTAAGAGCTGCTTCCATCTCTTCTTCTGCTATGTCTTCTCCCCCATCTCCCCAAAGCCTCCCAAACTCGTTTCAACCCCTCCCAATAATCTCATAAAGTAATCTGTCCAATCTGTGATGTGTATTTCGCTGGTGATCCCATCCCTACCCCTCTTCATCTTTTTCAGATGCCTCCAGACCTCCCCTTCCCTTATTATCCCTCTCTGCTGCCTCCTTTTCCCTCAAAGCAGCCCCCCTCGATTTCATCATGGCATAATCCAAGTCTGGATTTGAGGTACTGAGAATTGATACAACTATCACAACCCATACATTCACAATCACTAAAAATGTTGACCAGATTGTAAGTGAACAAAGGAATGAAGGGGAATTTGGAGATTGTTGGTGACTCTTCATCATCAGGGGGACTTGTCAAAGACCAATCAAGTTATCAAATTGAGACAAAGCAGTGCGATTGTGAATAATTCTGCTGACCAGTAAGCGATGAAACCATAAAAATCGAAGGTTTATTCCTAAAGTTATAGTCTGGAATGTGAATGAGCCTGTTTTTCATGCCCTTGACGCTGCTAACCTTGATGTGAATGGGACACATCAAAGTTGAGAGATACGCAAAATTGAACAAGACCTAGATGGTCTCAAAAAATAAATCTTTGGGAATATCCGTATCAGGTTGTATCAGGTTCCAATTTTCCGGCCTTGTGGATCTTAGGGACACCATAAAAGGGGAAAAAGTACATAAAATCTAGACCTAAGATCTGTCAGCAATGAAATGTCAAAAATTTTGATTTAATTTTAAGTAGATTTAAAAAAAAATGCATAAATCGAAGTAAATGTTACAATCAAGATCGATTTTTGAATCTAAATTGGATCCTATTTTTGAATAAAATTCAAATTTACACTTTAAAGTAGCAAATACAACCCTAAATTTATGTTCGTTCGAAAGAAAATTAAAAATGATTAAAAATGATGCCAAACTCGATGGGGTTATCTTCAAAAACAAAGAAGTTATGACACTTTTTGTTTTGACAGATACGAAAAACAATCGACGATCGTTTTCTTTAAATGCCCATATCTCCCTTATTTATTCAGATAATATGGTCATGTTTGGATTTAAATCAATCGCAATTTTATGTAAATTACGATTTTTTAATAATAAATTAATTTTTTTAAATACCAAAAAACTGTCAAAAATTAAATGTCAAAATCAAGAGTATCAAGTCTTCCAGGGTCAATAACCTTGACTAATTAACTTTGATAATTGAATGAGAAAAAATTCAAAAATTATCAAAATGAGGGTAATGTGATTATACGTAAATAAGAAACTGGTTAAATTCAGGCAAAAGTGACTCATAGAGTTAAAATTGCTTCAATCTAAGTCAAAATTGATTCAATCGAAGTCAAAATGGATTCAATCTAAGTCAAAATTGATTCCAAATTAGTCAAAATTGATTCCAAATTAGTCAAAAAGTGTTAAAACGAGTTACAAGTAGTTCAAAATAAAACAAAAGTGGTTCAAATTGAATCAACAAGATAAATTCAAAGTGTGTTATCAGAAATGTGTCAAAAGTGGTTAAAAATTGAGTCAGAATTGATAGATATGAAAGGACACGAACAGAAATTGATGAAAATGAAGCCAAAGTGAGTCAAAAACGATTCAAAGTGTCAAAATTGATTCAAAGTAAGTCAAAATGGTTATAAAATGAGTTAAAAATTGTTCAAAAAGAATCAAATATTACTTAAATAAGTCAAGGTAGATTCCAAGTTTGCAAAATGAGTAAAAGGTGGTTCAAAATAAATCAAAAGTTGACTAAAACAAGAGTTAAAATTGCTTCAATCTAAGTCAAAATTGATTCAACCGAAGTTAAAATGGATTCAATCTAAGTCAAAATTGATTCCAAGTTAGTCAAAATTGATTCCAAATTGGTCAAAATTGATTCCAAATTAGTCAAAAAGTGCTAAAACGAGTTACAAGTAGTTCAAAATAAAACAAAAGTGGTTCAAATTGAATCAATAAAATAAATTCAAAGAGTGTTATCAGAAATGTGTCAAAAGTGGTTAAAAATTGAGTCAGAATTGATAGATATGAAAGGACACGAACAGAAATTGATGAGAATGAAGCCAAAGTGAGTCAAGAACGATTCAAAGTGTCAAAATTGATTCAAAGTAAGTCAAAATGGTTATAAAATGAGTTAAAAATTGTTCAAAAAGAATCAAATATTACTCAAATAAGTCAAGGTAGATTCCAAGTTTGCAAAATGAGTAAAGGGTGGTTCAAAATAAATCAAAAGTTGACTAAAACAAGAGTTAAAATTGCTTCAATCTAAGTCAAAATTGATTCAACCGAAGTTAAAATGGATTCAATCTAAGTCAAAATTGATTCCAAGTTAGTCAAAATTGATTCCAAATTGGTCAAAATTGATTCCAAATTAGTCAAAATTGATTCCAAATTGGTCAAAATTGATTCCAAATTAGTCAAAAAGTGCTAAAACGAGTTACAAGTAGTTCAAAATAAAACAAAAGTGGTTCAAATTGAATCAACAGGATAAATTCAAAGTGTGTTATCAGAAATGTGTCAAAAGTGGCTAAAAATTGAGTCAAAATTGATAGATATGGAAGGACACGAACAGAAATTGATGACAATGAAGCCAAAGTGAGTCAAAAACGATTCAAAGTGTCAAAATTGATTCAAAGTAAGTCATAATGGTTATAAAATGAGTTAAAAATTGTTCAAAAAGAATCAAATATTACTCAAATAAGTCAAGGTAGATTCCAAGTTTGCAAAATGAGTAAAAGGTGGTTCAAAATAAATCAAAAGTTGACTAAAACAAGAGTTAAAATTGCTTCAATCTAAGTCAAAATTGATTCAACTGAAGTCAAAATGGATTCAATCTAAGTCAAAATTGATTCCAAGTTAGTCAAAATTGATTCCAAATTAGTCAAAATTGATTCCAAATTAGTCAAAATTGATTCAAAGTAAGTCAAAATTGTTATAAAATGAGTCAAAAATTGTTCAAAAAGAATCAAATATTACTCAAATAAGTCAAGGTAGATTCTAAGTTTGCAAAATGAGGTTCAAAATAAATCAAAAGTTGACTAAAACAAGACAAAATGATTCATAGAGTCAAAATAGCTGCCATCTGTGGAAAAGTTGATTCGAAACGAGCTAAAGGCTCACAAAATGAATCAAAAGTTGACTAAAATAAGATCAAAAATGGTTCGTAGTAAAATTGATTTAAACTGTGGCAAAATTGTTTCGAAACAAGCTGAAAGGATCTCAATCATAACTCAAAATCAAAAAGAATTGGAGAAAAATTTGTTATACATAAAATCGTTATTATGGATCATAAAGCCAAAGTCCATAATCAGATTTGGTCCAATTATAACCAATTTTTATTTAATACCTATGATTTAGAAAAATCAAAGTTGTCGATTTTTGAAAATTAACTCATTCATAACTCAAAATCAAAAAACGATGGGGAAAAATTTCTTATACATAAAACCGTTATTATGGACCATAAAGAGTAGATCCATAAACAGATTTAGTCCAATTATAACCAATTTTTATTTAATACCTATGATTTAGAAAAATCAAAGTTGTCGATTTTTGAAAATTAACTCATTCATAACTCAAAATCAAAAAACGATGGGGAAAAATTTCTTATACATAAAACCGTTATTATGGACCATAAAGAGTAGATCCATAAACAGATTTAGTCCAATTATAACCAATTTTTATTTTATACCTATAATTCAAAAAATCAAAATTGTCGATTTTTGAAAATTAACTTAATCATAACTCAAAATCAAAAAGCGATGGAAAAAAAAATCTTATACATATTGCCGTTATTATGACGCATAAAGTCCAGATTCCTAAACAGATTTGTTCTAATTATAACGATCCCTTACTTAGAAGCTATGAGTCAACTAAACAACAAAATTTGGAGATGAGATTCTTTGAAAATTACAAAGATTAAAAAAAAAATGTTTTTCCTCTCCACATTTCTGTTTCCGTGCGTTGAATCCGATGGAATTATCTCGAAAAGCCTTCGACTTAGCGACAACACGGGCAAATACAATAATAGGAAGCGATTCATAACATCGCGCGTCGTTGTGGGGTGTGCAACCGAAGAGAGCAGCCCGAGGAGGAAGAGAAAAGGGGGCGCGCTTTTGCGGGTCGATTGTGGCGCCCCCTTCACCCTCGCCGCCCTCCCTCCTCGCCCCCTTCGCCCTTTCCGCCACGCAGGACGGTGGCAGCATTGACAAACTAGCTAACTGTGGAGCCGACACAGGCCCTCCTCCTCCTCCACCTCCTTCCTTGCCGCCGCCGCCGCCGCCACCGGGTGGTAAGCAAAAAATACCGACCGAGCAGCGCAAAAACTCTTCGCCAGCACGCGGAGGATGATGGCAAAAACGTCCATCCTCTGGAGCAGGCGAACGAACGAACTCTTGGGGGTTGATGGGGGCGGGTTGGAGGTGGAACGTCCGGGGGTCGAATTAGTTTCAGTACGAGATGAGTGGGATGGGGAATGGGGAGGTTGGTTCTCCTTCTAACCTAGATTGTTTTATTTTGTTACTTTTTGAAAAAGTTGATGCAAAAAATTTTGTTGCGGATATAAACAAAATTAAGAATAAAAAAAAACTGTAATTAAAATATTAAAGAAAATCGAAAATATAAAAAGAAGTCTTTAAGCTTTATTGAATGTTATTTGTAATGTTGATGAAAAATCCTTTAAAATAAGTCCAAACACGATATATTTCGGTCATATACTTCTCGAGATATCATTATTTTAATAAAATCAAAATGGCCGAAAACAAAACACTAATAACGAGTGACGTTTATGACTTTAAACGTCAATTTTATGATGGATATGGAGTGTGATACATCAAATTGGGTTAAAATCTTCTGATCTTTACGATTTTCTTATTATTTTGATCGATTTATTATTCGTTTTTAAATGTGGCTACTTCCGGTTATAAATTTTAAGTTTAATTTGGTCATATTTATAATCTTGATGACAAATGCGTCAAAATGAGTCCAAACATGACATATTTAATTGATATACTTTTCGAGATATCATTATTTTAATAAAATCAAGATGGCCGAAAACAAAACACTGATAACGGGTGACGTTTATGACTTTAAACGTCAATTTTATGATGGATATGGAGTGTGATACATCAAATTGGGTTAAAATCTTCTGATCTTTACGATTTTCTTGTTATTTTGGTCGATTTTTTATTCGTTTTTAAATGTGGTTACTTCCGGTTATAAATTTTAAGTTTAATTTTGTCATATTTATAATCTTGATGACAAATGCGTCAAAATGAGTCCAAACATGACATATTTAATTGATATACTTTTCGAGATATCATTATTTTAATAAAATCAAGATGGCCGAAAACAAAACACTGATAACGGGTGACGTTTATGACTTTAAACGTCAATTTTATGATGGATATGGAGTGTGATACATCAAATTGGGTTAAAATCTTCTGATCTTTACGATTTTCTTATTATTTTGATCGATTTATTATTCGTTTTTAAATGTGGCTACTTCCGGTTATAAATTCTAAGTTTAATTTGGTCATATTTATAATCTTGATGACAAATGCGTCAAAATTAGTCCAAACATGACATATTTAATCGATATACTTTTCGAGATATCATTATTTTAATAAAATCAAGATGGCCGAAAACAAAACACTAATAACGAGTGACGTTTGTGACTTTAAACGTCAATTTTATGATGGATATGGAGTGCGATACATCAAATTGGGTTAAAATCTTCTGATCTTTACGATTTTCTTGTTATTTTGATCGATTTATTATTCGTTTTTAAATGTGGCTACTTCCGGTTATAAATTTTAAGTTTAATTTGGTCATATTTATAGTCTTGATGACAAATGCGTCAAAATGAGTCCAAACATGACATATTTAATTGATGTACTTTTCGAGATATCATTATTTTAATAAAATCAAGATGGCCGAAAACAAAACACTAATAACGAGTGACGTTTATGACTTTAAACGTCAATTTTATGATGGATATGGAGTGTGATACATCAAATTGGGTTAAAACCTTCTGATCTTTACGATTTTCTTGTTATTTTGATCGATTTATTATTCGCTTTTAAATGTAGCTACTTCCGGTTATAAATATTAAGTTTAATTTTGTCATATTTATAATCTTGATGACAAATGCGTCAAAATGAGTCCAAACATGACATATTTAATTGATATACTTTTCGAGATATCATTATTTTAATAAAATCAAGATGGCCGAAAACAAAATACTGATAACGGGTGACGTTTATGACTTTAAACGTCAATTTTATGATGGATATGAAGTGTGATACATCAAATTGGGTTAAAATCTTCTGATCTTTACGATTTTCTTATTATTTTGATCGATTTTTTATTCGTTTTTAAATGTGGCTACTTCCGGTTATAAATTTTAAGTTTAATTTGGTCATATTTATAATCTTGATGACAAATGCGTCAAAATGAGTCCAAACATGACATATTTAATTGATATACTTTTCGAGATATCATTATTTTAATAAAATCAAGATGGCCGAAAACAAAACACTGATAACGGGTGACGTTTATGACTTTAAACGTCAATTTTATGATGGATATGGAGTGTGATACATCAAATTGGGTTAAAATCTTCTGATCTTTACGATTTTCTTATTATTTTGATCGATTTATTATTAGTTTTTAAATGTGGCTACTTCCGGTTATAAATTTTAAGTTTAATTTGGTCATATTTATAATCTTGATGACAAATGCGTCAAAATGAGTCCAAACATGACATATTTAATTGATATACTTTTCGAGATATCATTATTTTAATAAAATCAAGATGGCCGAAAACAAAACACTGATAACGGGTGACATTTATGACTTTAAACGTCAATTTTATGATGGATATGGAGTGTGATACATCAAATTGGGTTAAAATCTTCTGATCTTTACGATTTTCTTATTATTTTGATCGATTTATTATTCGTTTTTAAATGTGGCTACTTCCGGTTATAAATTTTAAGTTTAATTTGGTCATATTTATAATCTTGATGACAAATGCGTCAAAATTAGTCCAAACATGACATATTTAATCGATATACTTTTCGAGATATCATTATTTTAATAAAATCAAGATGGCCGAAAACAAGACACTAATAACGAGTGACGTTTGTGACTTTAAACGTCAATTTTATGATGGATATGGAGTGCGATACATCAAATTGGGTTAAAATCTTCTGATCTTTACGATTTTCTTGTTATTTTGATCGATTTATTATCCGTTTTTAAATGTGGCTACTTCCGGTTATAAATTTTAAGTTTAATTTGGTCATATTTATAGTCTTGATGACAAATGCGTCAAAATGAGTCCAAACATGACATATTTAATTGATGTACTTTTCGAGATATCATTATTTTAATAAAATCAAGATGGCCGAAAACAAAACACTAATAACGAGTGACGTTTATGACTTTAAACGTCAATTTTATGATGGATATGGAGTGTGATACATCAAATTGGGTTAAAACCTTCTGATCTTTACGATTTTCTTGTTATTTTGATCGATTTATTATTCGCTTTTAAATGTAGCTACTTCCGGTTATAAATATTAAGTTTAATTTTGTCATATTTATAATCTTGATGACAAATGCGTCAAAATGAGTCCAAACATGACATATTTAATTGATATACTTTTCGAGATATCATTATTTTAATAAAATCAATATGGCCGAAAACAAAACACTAATAACGAGTGACGTTTATGACTTTAAACGTCAATTTTATGCTGGATATGGAGTGTGATACATCAAATTGGGTTAAAATCTTCTGATCTTTACGATTTTCTTATTATTTTGATCAATTTATTATTCGTTTTTAAATGTGGCTACTTCCGGTTATAAATTTTAAGTTTAATTTTGTCATATTTATAATCTTAATGACAAATGCGTCAAAATGAGTCCAAACATGACATATTTAATTGATATACTTTTCGAGATATCATTATTTTAATAAAATCAATATGGCCGAAAACAAAGCACTAATAACGAGTGACGTTTATGACTTTAAACGTCAATTTTATGATGGATGTGGAGTGTGATACATCAAATTGGGTTAAAATCTTCTGATCTTTACGATTTTCTTGTTATTTTGATCGATTTATTATTCGCTTTTAAATGTGGCTACTTCCGGTTATAAATTTTAAGTTTAATTTGGTCATATTTATAATCTTGATGACAAATGCGTCAAAATGAGTCCAAACATGACATATTTAATTGATATACTTTTCGAGATATCATTATTTTAATAAAATCAAGATGGCCGAAAACAAAACACTGATAACGGGTGACGTTTATGACTTTAAACGTCAATTTTATGATGGATATGGAGTGTGATACATCAAATTGGGTTAAAATCTTCTGATCTTTACGATTTTCTTGTTATTTTGATCGATTTTTTATTCGTTTTTAAATGTGGCTACTTCCGATTATAAATTTTAAGTTTAATTTTGTCATATTTATAATCTTGATGACAAATGCTCAAAATGAGTCCAAACATGACATATTTAATTGATATACTTTTCGAGATATCATTATTTTAATAAAATCAAGATGGCCGAAAACAAAACACTAATAACGAGTGACATTTATAACTTTAAACGTCAATTTTATGATGGATATGAGGTGTGATACATGAAATTGGGTTAAAATTTTCTGATTTTTACGAATTTCTTGTTATTTTGATCGATTTCAATTGTTTTTTAAATGTGGCGACTTTCGGTTATAAATGTTAAGTTTAATTCCGGCATATTCTTAATTTTGATGAAGAATTGAGTTCAAGAAAGGCATATTTCCGTCTTATTCTTTTCAAGAATTTGTTATAACTTCCCTTAAAAGGTTAATAATAAGTCATAAGTCGAGAACTAAAATTGATGGAGACAAACTTTGTTTATAAAAATTGTTCGTAATGAATCTAAAAAGAATTGTAGATAAGCAGATTCAATTTGGTGTAAGTATTCTTGAAGATGGAACCTATGATTGCAGAAATTGCAAAATAAACGACTTTTTCTTCAAAGTAGGTCATAAGTCGAGAACTAGAGCTGATGGAGAAAAACTTTGTTCATAAAAATTTTTCATAATGGATCCAAAAAGAATTGTTAATAAGCAGATTTAACTTGGCATTAGTATTTTTGAAGATTGAACCTATGATCACCAACAAAGCAAAATGAACGTCTTTTTTTTCATATATTCAGCATAAGCCAAAAACTAAAATTGATAGAGGAAAATATTCTGTATGAAAATTGTTCGTAATTAGCCTATAAAGCATCATTCATCAACAGATTCAATTTGGCATGACTGTTTTTGAAGATGGAAGCTATGATTTTGATATTTTGAAAAATATTTTGAAAAATTCATCATCAATTAATAACCATACTTGATAGACAAAAACTGCACTTAAAAAAATTATTCGTAAAGAACCCAAAAAGCGTGATTCATAAACTTATTTCAACTTAGCCATAACAATTTTTGATGGGGAAAATCGAAATCACAAAATCATCAAAATTGACGATTTTATTTTGGAGAATTTATCATAAATCAAAAAGTATGCTTGATGGAGAACAACTTTATGTACAAATATTGTTCTTAATGAACTCAAAAGGGGCAATCCATAAACAGTTTTAACCTAACCATAACAATTTTTGAGGGAGAAACTGAGAATCGTCAAAATAACAAGAATTAACTTCTTTTTTTTAAGAATCCGTCATTAATCAAGGACTATAGTTGATAAAAAAAGATTTACTTATAAAAATTGTTTGTTATGAACCTAAAAAGCATAATTTATAGAGCCATTATAATTTTTGAAGTAAGAACTAGAAATCATGAAAAGATCAAAATTAATGATTTGATTTTAAAGAACCCACTCTAAATCAGAAATTGTACTTGATAGAGACAAGCAAACATGAAAATATTTCGTAATAAACTTAAAAAGCATAATTCATAAGCAAACTCAACTTGGCATAATTAGTTTTCAAGATGGAAGCTATGATTGAAGAAATGGTAATATGCACGACTTTTTTTTAAATTCGTCATAAGTCTAGAACTAAATCTGATGGAGAAAAAATTTTTTTGTAAAAATTTGTCAAAAAGGATCATTCATAAGCAGATTTAACTTGGTATGATTAGTTTTGAAAATGGAAGCTATAATCCTTGAATTTGCAAAACGAAGGACTTCATTTTTTAATGATACATTATGACTCAACAATTAGAGTTTATAGAGAAAGACTTTGTTTATAAAAGTTGGTCATAATGAACCTAGGAACCACCATTCATAAGCAGATTTAACTTGGCACGATTATTTTTATAGATGAAAGCTATAATCGTTGAATTTGAAAATGCAAGATTTCTTTTCGAATTATACGTCATAAATAAAAAACTAGAACTGATAGAGAAAGGCTTTATTTACAAAAATTGGTCATAATGAACCTAGAAACTATCATTCATAAGCAGATTTAACTTGACATGATTACCTTTGAAGATGGAAGATATAATCCTTAAATTTGCAAAATGAAGGACTTTTCTTTAATGACGTATTATGACTCAAGAACTAGAACTTATAGAAAAAGACTTTGCTTACAAAAGTTGGTCATAATGAACCCAAAAAGGATTATTCATAAGCAGATTTAATTAAATGAACGACTCCTTTTTGACTCATACGTCATAAATAAAAAATTAGAACTGATAGTGAAAGGCTTTGTTTATAAAAATTGGTCATAATGAATCTAGAAATTACCATACATAAGCAGACTTAACTGGGCCTGATTTGTTTTGAAGATAGAAGCTATAATCCTTGAATTTGCAAAATGAAGGACTTCTTTTTTTAATGATGCGTTATGATTCAAGAACTAGATCTTATAGAGAAAGAGTTTGCTTTACAAAAGTTGGTCATAATGAACCTAGGAACCACCATTCATAAGCAGATTTAACTTGGCATAATTATTTTTGTAGATAAAAGTTATGATCGTTGAATTTGCAAAATCCAAGACTTCTCCTTGAATTATACGTCATAAATAAAAAACTAGAACTGATAGAGAAAGGCTTTGTTTATAAAAATTGGTCATAATGAACCTAGAAACTATCATTCATAAGCAGATTTAACTTGACATGATTACCTTTGAAGATGGAAGCTATAATCCTTAAATTTTCAAAATGAAGGACTCCTTTTTTTAATGATGCATTATGACTCAAGAACTAGAGCTTATAGAGAAAGACTTTGTTTATAAAAGTTGGTCATAATGAACCTAGAATCCATCATTCATAAGCAGATTTAACTTGGCATGATTATTTTTGTAGATGAAAGCTATAATCGTTGAATTTGCAAAATGCGAGACTTCTCTTTGAATTATACGTCATAAATAAAAACTAGAACTTATAGAGAAAGGTTTTGTTTATAAAAATTGGTCATAATGAACCTAGAAACTATCATTCATAAGCAGATTTAACTTGGCATGATTAGTTTCGAAGATGGAAGCTATAATCCTTGAGTTTGCAAAATTAAGGACTTCTGTTTTTAATGATACATTATGACTCAAGAATTAGAGCTTATAGAGAAAGACTTTGTTTATAAAAGCTGGTCATCATGAACCTAGGAACCATCATTCATAAGCAGATTTAACTTGGCATGATTATTTTTGTAGATGAAAGCTATAATCGTTGAATTTGCAAAATGCGAGGCTTCTCTTTGAATTATACGTCATAAATAAAAACTAGAACTGATAGAGAAAGACTTTGTTTATAAAAATTGGTCATAATAAACCTAGAAACCATCATTCATAAGCAGATTTAACTTGGCGTGATTAGTTTTGAAGATGGAAGCTATAATCCTTAAATTTGCAAAATTAAGGACTTCTTTTTTTAATGATGTATTATGACTCAAGAATTAGATCTTATAGAGAAAGAATTTGTTTATAAAAGTTGGTCATAATGAATCTAGGAACCACCATTCATAAGCAGATTTAACTTGGTATGATTATTTTTGTAGATGAAAGCTATAATCGTTGACTTTGCAAAATGCGAGACTTCTCTTTGAATTATGCGTAATAAATACAAAACTAAAACTGATAGAGAAAGGCTTTGTTTATAAAAATTGGTCACAATGAACCTAGAAACTATCATTCATAAGCAGATTTAACTTTGCATGATTAGTTTCGAAGATGGAAGCTATAATCCTTGAGTTTGCAAAATTAAGGACTTCTGTTTTTAATGATACATTATGACTCAAGAATTAGAGCTTATAGAGAAAGACTTTGTTTATAAAAGTTGGTCATAATGAACTTAGGAACCATCATTCATAAGCAGATGTAACTTGGCATGATTATTTTTGTAGATGAAAGCTATAATCGTTGAATTTGCAAAATGCGAGACTTCTCTTTGAATTATGCGTAATAAATAAAAAACTAAAACTGATAGAGAAAGGCTTTGTTTATAAAAATTGGTCATAATGAACCTAGAAACTATCATTCATAAGCAGATTTAACTTGGCATGATTAGTTTCGAAGATGGAAGCTATAATCCTTGAGTTTGCAAAATTAAGGACTTCTTTTTTTAATGATACATTATGATTTAAGAATTAGAGCTTATAGAGAAAGACTTTGTTTATAAAAGTTGATCTTAATGAACCTAGGAACCACCACTCATAAGTAGATATAATTTGGCACGATTATTTTTGTAGATGAAAGCTATAATCGTTGAACTTGCAAAATGCGAGACTTCTCTTTGAATTATACGTAATAAATAAAAAACTAGAACTGATAGAGAAAGGCTTTGTTTATAAAAATTGGTCATAATGAACCTAGAAACTATCATTCGTAATCAGATTTAACTTGGCATGATTAGTTTCGAAGATGGAAGCTATAAACCTTGGGTTTGCAAAATTAAGGACTTCTTTTTTTAATGATACATTATGACTCAAGAATTAGAACTTATAGAGAAAGACTTTGTGTATAAAAGTTGGTCATAATGAACTTAGGAACCATCATTCATAAGCAGATTTAACTTGGCATGATTATTTTTGTAGATGAAAGCTATAATCGTTGAATTTGCAAAATGCAAGACTTCTCTTTGAATTATACGTCATAAATAAAAAACTAGAACTGATAGAGAAAGGCTTTGTTTATAAAAATTGGTCATAATGAACCTAGAAACTATCATTCATAAGCAGATTTAACTTGGCATGATTAGTTTTGAATATAGAAGATCTTGAATTTGCAAAATTAAGGACTTCTTTTTTTAATGATACATTATGACTCAAGAATTAGAGCTTATAGAGAAAGACTTTGTTTATAAAAGTTGGTCGTAATGAACCCAAAAAGGATTATTCATAAGCAGATTTAACTTGGCATGATTATTTTTGAAGATGAAACCTATAATCGTTGAATTTGCAAAATGAATGACTTCTTTTTGACCCATACGTCATAAATAAAAAACTAGAACTGATAGAGAAAGACATTGTTTATAAAAATTGGTCATAATGAACCCACAAAGGATCATTAAGTGTCCATTCAAATGTCTCACCCTGTACATTGTATATAGACGAGCAAAAAAAAATAAACCCAATTCGTACTTTCCAACCAACACACGGGGGAAGTAGCCGAAAGAAGACTTGGAAGAGGGGAAAAACGAATTTTCCTAGATACGCCCCGTCAACGCTTAATGATCCGTTCCGAAAATTAGCAGAAACATCTACGCAATCTATTGCCGTGATGAATTAGGGAAGGGAGATAATGTTTCTTGCTACGACGACGAAGACCACCGCCGCTTTTCCCGTCCATAATGATCCCCGTCATTACGACCCGACAAAAGAGAAACCGAAAAATCAATAAAAATTATTTTATTAATAAAACAAATCCTTTCAAAATTCTTAATCAACTCGAAAAGACAAAAAGAAACGAAGAAAAATCAAAAAGACTAAGAAAGAGAAGATTTAAAAGCGAAAGAGATGAGAAGACGGTCAATTTAACAGGGAGTTAAGCTTCGTCTTCTTCATCTTCTTTAATTTAATCTGCGGCCCCCTTAAAGAACAACCTGAAGATGGCTTTGGGGAACTACTTGCACGACGTCGTCGTCGCCGAAGAAGACCGAGAGAGCGCAACCTGTTTGTGCCCGAAGAGGGCGAACCGAAACGAATTTAAACAAATTGACTCTACACATACTTTCAATTATTTGAAATTAGTTTTTTTTAAAAAGGGGGGGCGTCGCGGGGGGACCCATCCCGAAAGATGCGCCGCCGCCACTGGTGTTTATTTTACGACCCGACGCTTGAAGGTTATTACCGATTTTTATTAGTACAATCTTCTCATCTTTTATTTTCTTCTCGCTCATTTTGATTTGATTACTCAAAAAATTGATCACTTCACTTTTAAATTTTTACAACATTCAAACAACATTCTCTTAATTACCTTAATTAAAAAGGAAAGATCGAAAGAAAGATAGAAAGAATGAAAAGAGATAGAGATGATGTGAGTAACGAAATTTAATTCCACCCTCGTTTCGGAGGTCTCGATTAGAGGGCGTGTCGCAGCGCTTCTTCGTTTCCGTAACGAATAAAGACGTTTAAGTCGTTGGGTCAAAAAAATCGATCAAGTTAATGAATTCGTTTCGGTTTGAAGTGAATTAATCGAGGAATTGATGCCATTTTTGGTATGGGCGGGAAATTTTAGCCCGATTTGATGTATTACACTCCATATCTAACTTAAAATTGACGATTAAAGTAAAAATGTCATTATTGTTTAGTGTTTTGTTTTCCGCCATTTTGATTTTTTTTTATAAATTTATCTTGGAAATTATATCACTTAGATATGTCGAGTTTGGACTCATTTTGACGGATTATTCATAAAGATTAAAATTATGATGAAATTAAACTTAAGTTTCATAAACGGAAGTAATTATATTTAAAAAAAACAATTAAAATTAGTTAAAATAATCAGGTATTTGAAAAGATCAGGAAGTTTTAACCCAATTTCATGTATTACACTCCATATCTAACATAAAATTCAAGATTAATGTCAAAACTGTTATTATTATTTAGTGTTTTGTTTCTCGCCATTTTGATTTTTTTTAATAAAGATATCTCGGAAATTATACGGCTCAAATATGTCCAGTTTGGACTCATTTTGGTAGATTATTCTTTAAGATTAAAATTATAACGAAATTAAACCCAACATTTATAACCGGAAGTAGCCATATTTTAAAAAAATGATTGAAATCGATCAAAATAACAAAAAATTCGTGAAAATTAGAAAATTTTAACCCAATTTCATGTATCACACATCATATCCATCACAAAATTGACATTTAAAGTTGTAAATGTCACTCTTTGTTAGTGTTTTGTTTTCGGCCATCTTGATTTTATTAAAATAATGATATCTCAAAAAGTATATCACCAAAATATATTGTGTTTGGATTCATTTTGATAGATTTTTCGTAGAGATTAAAAATATGACGAAATTAAACTTAACATTTATAACCGGAAGTATAGCCCTATTTAAAAAAACAATAGAATTGATCAAAATAATAAGAAATTCGTAAAGATCAGCAAATTTTAACCCAATTTGATGTATCACACCCCATATCCATCATAAAATTGACGTTTAAAGTTATAAATGTCATTCATTATTAGTGTTTTGTTTTCGGCCATATTGATTTCATTAAAATAATGATATCTCGAAAATTATAACACTTAAATATGTCGTGTTTGGACTCATTCTGATGGATTTTTCATTAAGATTAAAAATATGACGAAATTAAACTTAAAATTTATAACCGGAAGTAGCCATATTAAAAAAACAATAGAATTGATCAAAATAATAAGAAATTCGTAAAAATCAGGAAATTTTAACCCAATTTGATGTATCACACCCCAAATCCATCATAAAATTGACGTTTAAAGTTATAAATGTCATTCATTATTAGTGTTTTGTTTTCGGCCATCTTGATTTTGTTAAAATAATGATATCTCGAAAATTATAACACTTAAATATGTCGTGTTTGGACTCATTCTGATGGATTTTTCATTAAGATTAAAAATATGACGAAATTAAACTTAAAATTTATAACCGGAAGTAGCCATATTAAAAAAAAACAATAGAATTGATCAAAATAATAAGAAATTCGTAAAAATCAGGAAATTTTAACCCAATTTGATGTATCACACCCCAAATCCATCATAAAATTGACGTTTAAAGTTATAAATGTCATTCATTATTAGTGTTTTGTTTTCGGCCATCTTGATTTTGTTAAAATAATGATATCTCGAAAATTATAACACTTAAATATGTCGTGTTTGGACTCATTCTGATGGATTTTTCATTAAGATTAAAAATATGACGAAATTAAACTTAAAATTTATAACCGGAAGTAGCCATATTAAAAAAAAACAATAGAATTGATCAAAATAATAAGAAATTCGTAAAAATCAGGAAATTTTAACCCAATTTGATGTATCACACCCCAAATCCATCATAAAATTGACGTTTAAAGTTATAAATGTCATTCATTATTAGTGTTTTGTTTTCGGCCATCTTGATTTTGTTAAAATAATGATATCTCGAAAATTATAACACTTAAATATGTCGTGTTTGGACTCATTCTGATGGATTTTTCATTAAGATTAAAAATATGACGAAATTAAACTTAAAATTTATAACCGGAAGTAGCCATATTAAAAAAAACAATAGAATTGATCAAAATAATAAGAAATTCGTAAAAATCAGGAAATTTTAACCCAATTTGATGTATCACACCCCAAATCCATCATAAAATTGACGATTAAAGTTATAAATGTCATTCATTATTAGTGTTTTGTTTTCGGCCATATTGATTTTATTAAAATAATGATATCTCGAAAATTATAACACTTAAATATGTCGTGTTTGGACTCATTCTGATGGATTTTTCATTAAGATTAAAAATATGACGAAATTAAACTTAAAATTTATAATCGGAAGTAGCCATATTAAAAAAAAAAACAATAGAATTGATCAAAATAATAAGAAATTCGTAAAAATCAGGAAATTTTAACCCAATTTGATGTATCACACCCCAAATCCATCATAAAATTGACGTTTAAAGTTATAAATGTCATTCATTATTAGTGTTTTGTTTTCGGCCATCTTGATTTTGTTAAAATAATGATATCTCGAAAATTATAACACTTAAATATGTCGTGTTTGGACTCATTCTGATGGATTTTTCATTAAGATTAAAAATATGACGAAATTAAACTTAAAATTTATAACCGGAAGTAGCCATATTAAAAAAAACAATAGAATTGATCAAAATAATAAGAAATTCGTAAAAATCAGGAAATTTTAACCCAATTTGATGTATCACACCCCATATCCAACATAAAATTGACGTTTAAAGTTATAAATGTCATTCATTATTAGTGTTTTGTTTTCGGCCATATTGATTTTATTAAAATAATGATATCTCGAAAAGTGTAACACTTAAATATGTCGTGTTTGGACTTATTCTGATGGATTGTTCATTAAGATTAAAAATATGACGAAATTATACTTAAAATTTATAACCGTAAGTAACCATATTTAAAAAAACAATAGAAATGATCAAAATAATAAGAAATTCGTAAAGATCAGAAAATTTTAACCCAATTTGATGTATCACACCCCATATCCATCATAAAATTGACGTTTAAAGTTATAAATGTCATTCATTATCAGTGTTTTGTTTTCGGCCATATTGATTTTATTAAAATAATGATATCTCGAAAAGTGTAACACTTAGATATGTCGTGTTTGGACTCATTCTGATGGATTTTTCATTAAGATTAAAAATATGATGAAATTAAACTTAAAATTTATAACCGGAAGTAGCCATATTAAAAAAACAATAGAATTGATCAAAATAATAAGAAATTCGTAAAGATCAGAAAATTTTAACCCAATTTGATGTATCACACCCCATATCCATCATAAAATTGACGTTTAAAGTTATAAATGTCATTCATTATCAGTGTTTTGTTTTCGGCCATATTGATTTTATTAAAATAATGATATCTCGAAAATTATAACACTTAAATATGTCGTGTGTGGACTTATTCTGATGGATTTTTCATTAAGATTAAAAATATGACGAAATTAAACTTAAAATTTATAATCGGAAGTAGCCATATTAAAAAAAAAAACAATAGAATTGATCAAAATAATAAGAAATTCGTAAAGATCAGAAAATTTTAACCCAATTTGATGTATCACACCCCATATCCATCATAAAATTGACGTTTAAAGTTATAAATGTCATTCATTATCAGTGTTTTGTTTTCGGCCATATTGATTTTATTAAAATAATGATATCTCGAAAAGTGTAACACTTAGATATGTCGTGTTTGGACTCATTCTGAAGTATTTTTCATTAAGATTAAAAATATGATGAAATTAAACTTAAAATTTATAACCGGAAGTAGCCATATTAAAAAAACAATAGAATTGATCAAAATAATAAGAAATACGTAAAGATCAGAAAATTTTAATCCAATTTGATGTATCACACCCCATATCCATCATAAAATTGACGTTTAAAGTTATAAATGTCATTCATTATTAGTGTTTTGTTTTCGGCCATATTGATTTTATTAAAATAATGATATCTCGAAAATTATAACACTTAAATATGTCGTGTTTGGACTCATTCTGAAGTATTTTTCATTAAGATTAAAAATATGATGAAATTAAACTTAAAATTTATAACCGGAAGTAGCCATATTAAAAAAACAATAGAATTGATCAAAATAATAAGAAATACGTAAAGATCAGAAAATTTTAATCCAATTTGATGTATCACACCCCATATCCATCATAAAATTGACGTTTAAAGTTATAAATGTCATTCATTATCAGTGTTTTGTTTTCGGCCATATTGATTTTATTAAAATAATGATATCTCGAAAAGTGTAACACTTAGATATGTCGTGTTTGGACTCATTCTGAAGTATTTTTCATTAAGATTAAAAATATGATGAAATTAAACTTAAAATTTATAACCGGAAGTAGCCATATTAAAAAAAAACAATAGAATTGATCAAAATAATAAGAAATTCGTAAAGATCAGAAAATTTTAACCCAATTTGATGTATCACACCCCATATCCATCATAAAATTGACGTTTAAATTTATAAATGTCATACATTATTAGTGTTTTGTTTTCGGCCATATTGATTTTATTAAAATAATGATATCTCGAAAATTATAACACTTAAATATGTCGTGTTTGGACTCATTCTGATGGATTTTTCATTAAGATTAAAAATATGACGAAATTAAACTTAAAATTTATAACCGGAAGTAACCATATTAAAAAAAACAATAGAATTGATCAAAATAATAAGAAATTCGTAAAGATCAGAAAATTTTAACCCAACTTGATGTATCACACCCCATATCCATCATAAAATTGACGTTTAAGGTTATAAATGTCACTCGTTGCTAGTGTTTTGTTTTCGGCCATCTTGATTTTATTAAAATAATGATATCTCGAAAAGTATATCACCTAAATAGGTCGTCTTTGGACTCATTTTAATGGATTTTTCATCAAAATTAAAAATATGACGAAATTAAACTTAACATTTTTAACCGGAAGTAGCTATATTTAAAAAATAAATTGAAATCGATGAAAATAATAAAAAATTCGTAAAGATCAGAAAATTTTAACCCAATTTGATGTATCACACCCCATATCCATCATAAAGTTGACGTTTGAAGTTATAAATGTCACTCGGGATTAGTGTTTTGTTTTCGGCCATCTTGATTTTATTAAAATAATGATATCTCGAAAAGTATATCACCTAAATAGGTCGTGTTTGGATTCATTTTAACGGATTTTTCATCAAAATTAAAAATATAACGAAATTAAACTTAACATTTTTAACCGGAAGTAGCTGTATTTAAAAAATAAATTGAAATCGATGAAAATAACAAAAAATTCGTAAAGATCAGAAAATTTTAACCCAATTTGATGTATCACACCCCATATCTATCATAAAATTGACGTTCAAAGTTATAAATGTCACTCGTTGTTAGTGTTTTGTTTTCGGCCATCTTGATTTTATAAAAATAATGATATCTCGAAAAGTATATCACTTAAATGGGTCGTGTTTGGACTCATTTTAACGGATTTTTCATCAAAATTAAAAATATGACGAAATTAAACTTAACATTTTTAACCGGAAGTAGCTGTATTTAAAAAACAAATGAAATCGATAAAAATAACAAGATATTCGTAAGGATAAGTAAATTTGAACGCAATTTCATGTATCACATCCCATAGCTATCATAAAATTGATATTTAAAGTTATAAATGTCATTCGTTATTAGTGTTTTGTTTTCGGCCATCTTGATTTTATTAAAATAATGATATCTCGGAAATTATATCAATTAGATAGGTCGTGTTTGGACTGGTTTTAAAGGTCTTTTCATCAAGATTAAAAATATGATGAAATTAAACATAAATTTTATAACCGGAAATGGCTATATTTAAAGATACAATTGAAATCGATGAATATAACAAGAAATTTGTAATGATCAGAAAATTTTAACCCGATTTGATGTATCATACCCCATATCCATCATAAAATTAACATTTTAAAGTTATAAATGTCATTCGTTATTAGTGTTTTGTTTTCGGCCATCTTGATTTTATAAAAATAATGATATCTTGAAAAGTATAACACTTAAATATGTCATGTTTGGACTCATTTTGAAGGTTTTTTTATCAAGATTAAAAATATGATCGAATTGAAGTTAACATTTAAAACCGGAAGTGTCTATATATTGAATAATAAGCATGTATTTTTGTTCTATATTTTAAAGCTTTCTGATATGGATGAACTATAACAACAAAACTCGATATCATGTTAATTCGACAACTTGATGTTCTTAAAGCTTTTTCTTATTAAAACATTTTCTATAAAATTGATTGCTTATTACCCACCCTGTATATCCTGTACTAATACACAGATACATAGTATTTTGAAGTGAATTTAAGCGCCCAAAACAAAAGTGAATAAAAACAAATATCAAGTGGGTGCTGCGTGTTTTTAATAGATCTAAAAATAAATTTGTTCGCCTCGTTTTTAATATTCTCACGATACAAGGCGGAACATGTGGCCGTCGTCGTTGTTTCTGTTTCTGGGGGTCATAGGCGTACTTTTACTCGGGGGTCATAGATTTTCCACTCAAATCGAAAACCGTCTCTCCTCTTTTGTGTATGTATGGTGTGTACGTATCAAGATACATCGCGAGCATATGGTTTTAGTTTAAAGTGTCGCCGACTACGACCACGATGATGATATTCCCCATCCATCTCGTTCTATCTTTATCCTCCTTCGTCTCTCGTTCTGTTCTGTTCTGTTCTATGTGTACATACTGAACATCTGAACGAGAACGTGAACGAAACGCGGAGAGTAAGATCGTTTCGAAAGGAGTGAATGAACGCAGGAAGCACAACACAAGATCGAAGTGAGCGCTTCTGCTGTTTGCTTGTCGTAAAGGACGACGATCGTTTTCTTTTTTTTTGCTTTGTTTCTTTCTTTTTTTTGGATTTCGTTTTCTTTTTTTATTGTTGTTTAGGAAGACGAAGAAGATGAATTAGAGATTTGGATTCGTTCTCAAAATTTCATCGAAACGGGTTTATTGGTTGTCAATCAATTTGGGTGAAGCGACGAAAACGGGAAAGGAAGTAAGATGCGAGGGGTGGGGGGAAAAAATGGGTAAATTCAATTAAATCGAGCGCTTTCGTGGAATTGTCGCGTTTAGAAAGGAATTAGAATGTAAAAGTTATCGGAGAAAAAAATTTTTTTTAACCAAAAGGAATTGACGTTTCAAATTGTTTCGTCGTAAAATGACGTTGACAGTTGACTTTGACGTTTGATTAATAATATTTGATATTATTATCGTATTTTTTGATTAAATTTCTTGATTCAACTTGATCGTATGCAATTTATGGGATCGATTCCCCATCTAGGACAGATTTAAATTCGCTGTCCAGGAATTATATTATAAACGCCATTTTTGGACAGCCTGTATATAATATATACAAGGTGAATCAAAAATAATAAAAATTCCGAATTCGTATTAGGAATTTTTTTGATAATTTTAAAACTTTTTATTATTAAATCGATTATTATTGTAAATCCTTGAATGTTGTTGACTCGAGTGACAGACGATTTCAAGCAGAGGATTAAAAACAGCATTCAAGAAGTTATTATGAGAAATTATTTAAAATCAGTTTTTAAAATGAGATAATACAGAACAATGTTATACAGGTGTTCATAAATGTTGTATCTTTACAATTTTGTTATTGTCTGTTAAATTTTGAAGCTTGTTTTAACAGCCCATTTTTAATATTTTTTACGATTTTTCAAAAATTATTAAGAACATTTTTAATTTTATGAAATGCTCCAAATTTAGGGTGAGTTCAAACCTCGATATCTCAAAAACGAATTGAGATAATCACGTATTATTTTATTCTTGTAAAAATGTGTATTTTTCTTTATAAACCATAAATAATTTCATCAAGATATCTTAAGAATTCAATTTTTTACGATTTTTCAAAAATGATCAATGAATTTTTTAGTTTTATGAAATGCTCAAAATTTAGGTTAAGTTCAAAGCTAGATATCTCAAGGACGAATTGAGATACTCACGTATGATTTAGTTTTTGTAAAAGTACATACCTTCCTTAAAAAATCACAACAAATTTTATCAAGATACCTTAAGAATTCGATTTTTTACGATTTTTCAAAAATTATTAAGAACATTTTTAATTTTATGAAATGCTCCAAATTTAGGGTGAGTTCAAACCTCGATATCTCAAAAACGAATTGAGATACTCACGTATTATTTTATTCTTATGAAAGTACATATTTTTCTTTATAAACCATAGATAATTTCATTAAGATATCTTAAGAATTCGATTATTTAAGATTTTTTAAAAATGATCAATGAATTTTTTTAGATTTATAAAATGATACAAATTTAGGTTGGGTTCGAAACTTAATATCTCAAAAATGAATTAAGATACTCACACAGCGGTATGTTCTTGATAAAGCAGACACTTTCTTTTATAAATAACAAAAAAAGATCATGAAGATATCTAAAGAATTCGATTTTTTACAATTTTTTTAAAAGTGATCAAAAAGATTTTTAATGATATGATACAAATTTAAGTTGGGTTCGAAACTTATCTCAAAAATGAATTGAGATAACCATGCAAGGTTTTGTTCTTGTAAAAATACGGACTTTCCATTATAAATTAAAAAAAAATGTAGTAAGATATCTTAAAAATTCGATTTTTTACAATTTTTCAAAGATGATCAAAGAAATTTTTAGTTTTATGAAATACTACGAATTTAGGTAGAGTTTAAAATTTGATATCTCAAAAATGAATTGAGATAACCATGCAATGTTTTGTTCTTGTAAAAATACGGACTTTCCATTATAAATTAAAAAAAAATTAGTAAGATATCTTAAAAATTCGATTTTTTACGATTTTTCAAAGATGATCAAAGAAATTTTTAGTTTTATGAAATACTACGAATTTAGGTAGAGTTTAAAATTTGATATCTCAGAAATGAATTGAGATAACCATGCAACGTTTTGTTCTTGTAAAAATACGGACTTTCCATTATAAATTTAAAAAAAATGTAGTAAGATATCTTAAAAAATCGATTTTTTACGATTTTTCAAAGATGATCAAAGAAATTTTTAGTTTTATGAAGTACTACGAATTTAGGTAGAGTTTAAAATTTGATATCTCAAAAATGAATTGAGATAACCATGCAATGTTTTGTTCTTGTAAAAATACGGACTTTCCATTATAAATTTAAAAAAAATGTAGTAAGATATCTTAAAAATTCGATTTTTTACAATTTTTCAAAGATGATCAAAGAAATTTTTAGTTTTATGAAATACTACGAATTTAGGTAGAGTTTAAAATTTGATATCTCAAAAATGAATTGAGATAACCATGCAATGTTTTGTTCTTGTAAAAATACGGACTTTCCATTATAAATTAAAAAAAATTTAGTAAGATATCTTAAAAATTCGATTTTTTACGATTTTTCAAAGATGATCAAAGAAATTTTTAGTTTTATGAAATACTACGAATTTAGGTAGAGTTTAAAATTTGATATCTCAAAAATGAATTGAGATAACTATGCAAGGTTTTGTTCTTGTAAAAATACGGACTTTCCATTATAAATTTTAAAAAAATTCAGTAAGATATCTTAAAAAATCGATTTTTTACGATTTTTCAAAGATGATCAAAGAAATTTTTAGTTTTATGAAGTACTACGAATTTAGGTAGAGTTTAAAATTTGATATCTCAAAAATGAATTGAGATAACCATGCAATGTTTTGTTCTTGTAAAAATACGGACTTTCCATTATAAATTAAAAAAAAATTTAGTAAGATATCTTAAAAATTCGATTTTTTACGATTTTTCAAAGATGATCAAAGAAATTTTTAGTTTTATGAAATACTACGAATTTAGGTAGAGTTTAAAATTTGATATCTCAAAAATGAATTGAGATAACCATGCAATGTTTTGTTCTTGTAAAAATACGGACTTTCCATTATAAATTTTAAAAAAATTTAGTAAGATATCTTAAAAATACGATTTTTTACGATTTTTCAAAGATGATCAAAGAAATGTTTAGTTTTATGAAATACTACGAATTTAGGTAGAGTTTAAAATTTGATATCTCAAAAATGAATTGAGATAACCATGCAATACTTTGTTCTTGTAAAAATACGGACTTTCCATTATAAATTTAAAAAAGATTCAGTAAGATATCTTAAAAATTCGATTTTTTACGATTTTTCAAAGATGATCAAAGAAATTTTTAGTTTTATGAAATACTACGAATTTAGGTAGAGTTTAAAATTTGATATCTCAAAAATGAATTGAGATAACCATGCAGTGTTTTGTTCTTGTAAAAATACTGACTTTCCATTATAAATTTAAAAAAGATTCAGTAAGATATCTTAAAAATTCGATTTTTTACGATTTTTCAAAGATGATGAAAGAAATTTTTAGTTTTATGAAATACTACGAATTTAGGTAGAGTTTAAAATTTGATATCTCAAAAATGAATTGAGATAACCATGCAGTGTTTTGTTCTTGTAAAAATACTGACTTTCCATTATAAATTTAAAAAAGATTCAGTAAGATATCTTAAAAATTCGATTTTTTACGATTTTTCAAAGATGATGAAAGAAATTTTTAGTTTTATGAAATACTACGAATTTAGGTAGAGTTTAAAATTTGATATCTCAAAAATGAATTGAGATAACCATGCAATGTTTTGTTCTTGTAAAAATACGGACTTTCCATTATAAATTTAAAAAAAATTTAGTAAGATATCTTAAAAATTCGATTATTTACGATTTTTCAAAGATGATCAAAGAAATTTTTAGTTTTATGAAATACTACGAATTTAGGTAGAGTTTAAAATTTGATATCTCAAAAATGAATTGAGATAACCATGCAATGTTTTGTTCTTGTAAAAGTACGGACTTTCCATTATAAATTAAAAAAAATTTAGTAAGATATCTTAAAAATTCGATTTTTTACGATTTTTCAAAGATGATCAAAGAAATTTTTAGTTTTATGAAATACTACGAATTTAGGTAGAGTTTAAAATTTGATATCTCAAAAATGAATTGAGATAACTATGCAAGGTTTTGTTCTTGTAAAAATACGGACTTTCCATTATAAATTTTAAAAAAATTCAGTAAGATATCTTAAAAAATCGATTTTTTACGATTTTTCAAAGATGATCAAAGAAATTTTTAGTTTTATGAAGTACTACGAATTTAGGTAGAGTTTAAAATTTGATATCTCAAAAATGAATTGAGATAACCATGCAATGTTTTGTTCTTGTAAAAATACGGACTTTCCATTATAAATTAAAAAAAAATTTAGTAAGATATCTTAAAAATTCGATTTTTTACGATTTTTCAAAGATGATCAAAGAAATTTTTAGTTTTATGAAATACTACGAATTTAGGTAGAGTTTAAAATTTGATATCTCAAAAATGAATTGAGATAACCATGCAATGTTTTGTTCTTGTAAAAATACGGACTTTCCATTATAAATTTTAAAAAAATTTAGTAAGATATCTTAAAAATACGATTTTTTACGATTTTTCAAAGATGATCAAAGAAATGTTTAGTTTTATGAAATACTACGAATTTAGGTAGAGTTTAAAATTTGATATCTCAAAAATGAATTGAGATAACCATGCAATACTTTGTTCTTGTAAAAATACGGACTTTCCATTATAAATTTAAAAAAGATTCAGTAAGATATCTTAAAAATTCGATTTTTTACGATTTTTCAAAGATGATCAAAGAAATTTTTAGTTTTATGAAATACTACGAATTTAGGTAGAGTTTAAAATTTGATATCTCAAAAATGAATTGAGATAACCATGCAGTGTTTTGTTCTTGTAAAAATACTGACTTTCCATTATAAACTTAAAAAAGATTCAGTAAGATATCTTAAAAATTCGATTTTTTACGATTTTTCAAAGATGATGAAAGAAATTTTTAGTTTTATGAAATACTACGAATTTAGGTAGAGTTTAAAATTTGATATCTCAAAAATGAATTGAGATAACCATGCAATGTTTTGTTCTTGTAAAAATACGGACTTTCCATTATAAATTTAAAAAAAATTTAGTAAGATATCTTAAAAATTCGATTTTTTACGATTTTTCAAAGATGATCAAAGAAATTTTTAGTTTTATGAAATACTACGAATTTAGGTAGAGTTTAAAATTTGATATCTCAAAAATGAATTGAGATAACCATGCAATGTTTTGTTCTTGTAAAAATACGGACTTTCCATTATAAATTTAAAAAAAATTTAGTAAGATATCTTAAAAATTCGATTTTTTACGATTTTTCAAAGATGATCAAAGAAATGTTTAGTTTTATGAAATACTACGAATTTAGGTAGAGTTTAAAATTTGATATCTCAAAAACGAATTGAGATAACCATGCAATACTTTGTTCTTGTAAAAATACGGACTTTCCATTATAAATTTAAAAAAGATTCAGTAAGATATCTTAAAAATTCGATTTTTTACGATTTTTCAAAGATGATCAAAGAAATTTTTAGTTTTATGAAATACTACGAATTTAGGTAGAGTTTAAAATTTGATATCTCAAAAATGAATTGAGATAACCATGCAGTGTTTTGTTCTTGTAAAAATACTGACTTTCCATTATAAATTTAAAAAAGATTCAGTAAGATATCTTAAAAATTCGATTTTTTACGATTTTTCAAAGATGATGAAAGAAATTTTTAGTTTTATGAAATACTACGAATTTAGGTAGAGTTTAAAATTTGATATCTCAAAAATGAATTGAGATAACCATGCAATGTTTTGTTCTTGTAAAAATACGGACTTTCCATTATAAATTTAAAAAAAATTTAGTAAGATATCTTAAAAATTCGATTTTTTACGATTTTTCAAAGATGATCAAAGAAATTTTTAGTTTTATGAAATACTACGAATTTAGGTAGAGTTTAAAATTTGATATCTCAAAAATGAATTGAGATAACCATGCAGTGTTTTGTTCTTGTAAAAATACTGACTTTCCATTATAAATTTAAAAAAGATTCAGTAAGATATCTTAAAAATTCGATTTTTTACGATTTTTCAAAGATGATGAAAGAAATTTTTAGTTTTATGAAATACTACGAATTTAGGTAGAGTTTAAAATTTGATATCTCAAAAATGAATTGAGATAACCATGCAATGTTTTGTTCTTGTAAAAATACGGACTTTCCATTATAAATTTAAAAAAAATTTAGTAAGATATCTTAAAAATTCGATTATTTACGATTTTTCAAAGATGATCAAAGAAATTTTTAGTTTTATGAAATACTACGAATTTAGGTAGAGTTTAAAATTTGATATCTCAAAAATGAATTGAGATAACCATGCAATGTTTTGTTCTTGTAAAAATACGGACTTTCCATTATAAATTTTAAAAAAATTTAGTAAGATATCTTAAAAATTCGATTTTTTACGATTTTTCAAAGATGATCAAAGAAATTTTTAGTTTTATGAAATACTACGAATTTAGGTAGAGTTTAAAATTTGATATCTCAAAAATAAATTGAGATAACCATGCAATGTTTTGTTCTTGTAAAAATACGGACTTTCCATTATAAATTTAAAAAAAATTTAGTAAGATATCTTAAAAATTCGATTTTTTACGATTTTTCAAAGATGATCAAAGAAATTTTTAGTTTTATGAAATACTACGAATTTAGGTAGAGTTTAAAATTTGATATCTCAAAAATGAATTGAGATAACCATGCAATGTTTTGTTCTTGTAAAAATACGGACTTTCCATTATAAATTTAAAAAAAATTTAGTAAGATATCTTAAAAATTCGATTTTTTACGATTTTTCAAAGATGATCAAAGAAATTTTTAGTTTTATGAAATACTACGAATTTAGGTAGAGTTTAAAATTTGATATCTCAAAAATAAATTGAGATAACCATGCAATGTTTTGTTCTTGTAAAAATACGGACTTTCCATTATAAATTTAAAAAAAATTTAGTAAGATATCTTAAAAATTCGATTTTTTACGATTTTTCAAAGATGATCAAAGAAATTTTTAGTTTTATGAAATACTACGAATTTAGGTAGAGTTTAAAATTTGATATCTCAAAAATGAATTGAGATAACCATGCAATGTTTTGTTCTTGTAAAAATACGGACTTTCCATTATAAATTTAAAAAAAATTTAGTAAGATATCTTAAAAATTCGATTATTTACGATTTTTCAAAGATGATCAAAGAAATTTTTAGTTTTATGAAATACTACGAATTTAGGTAGAGTTTAAAATTTGATATCTCAAAAATGAATTGAGATAACCATGCAATGTTTTGTTCTTGTAAAAATACGGACTTTCCATTATAAATTTAAAAAAAATTTAGTAAGATATCTTAAAAATTCGATTTTTTACGATTTTTCAAAGATGATCAAAGAAATTTTTAGTTTTATGAAATACTACGAATTTAGGTAGAGTTTAAAATTTGATATCTCAAAAATGAATTGAGATAACCATGCAATGTTTTGTTCTTGTAAAAATACGGACTTTCCATTATAAATTTAAAAAAAATTTAGTAAGATATCTTAAAAATTCGATTATTTACGATTTTTCAAAGATGATCAAAGAAATGTTTAGTTTTATGAAATACTACGAATTTAGGTAGAGTTTAAAATTTGATATCTCAAAAATGAATTGAGATAACCATGCAATACTTTGTTCTTGTAAAAATACGGACTTTCCATTATAAATTTAAAAAAGATTCAGTAAGATATCTTAAAAATTCGATTTTTTACGATTTTTCAAAGATGATCAAAGAAATTTTTAGTTTTATGAAATACTACGAATTTAGGTAGAGTTTAAAATTTGATATCTCAAAAATGAATTGAGATAACCATGCAGTGTTTTGTTCTTGTAAAAATACTGACTTTCCATTATAAATTTAAAAAAGATTCAGTAAGATATCTTAAAAATTCGATTTTTTACGATTTTTCAAAGATGATGAAAGAAATTTTTAGTTTTATGAAATACTACGAATTTAGGTAGAGTTTAAAATTTGATATCTCAAAAATGAATTGAGATAACCATGCAATGTTTTGTTCTTGTAAAAATACGGACTTTCCATTATAAATTTAAAAAAAATTTAGTAAGATATCTTAAAAATTCGATTTTTTACGATTTTTCAAAGATGATCAAAGAAATTTTTAGTTTTATGAAATACTACGAATTTAGGTAGAGTTTAAAATTTGATATCTCAAAAATGAATTGAGATAACCATGCAATGTTTTGTTCTTGTAAAAATACGGACTTTCCATTATAAATTTAAAAAAAATTTAGTAAGATATCTTAAAAATTCGATTTTTTACGATTTTTCAAAGATGATCAAAGAAATGTTTAGTTTTATGAAATACTACGAATTTAGGTAGAGTTTAAAATTTGATATCTCAAAAATGAATTGAGATAACCATGCAATACTTTGTTCTTGTAAAAATACGGACTTTCCATTATAAATTTAAAAAAGATTCAGTAAGATATCTTAAAAATTCGATTTTTTACGATTTTTCAAAGATGATCAAAGAAATTTTTAGTTTTATGAAATACTACGAATTTAGGTAGAGTTTAAAATTTGATATCTCAAAAATGAATTGAGATAACCATGCAGTGTTTTGTTCTTGTAAAAATACTGACTTTCCATTATAAATTTAAAAAAGATTCAGTAAGATATCTTAAAAATTCGATTTTTTACGATTTTTCAAAGATGATGAAAGAAATTTTTAGTTTTATGAAATACTACGAATTTAGGTAGAGTTTAAAATTTGATATCTCAAAAATGAATTGAGATAACCATGCAATGTTTTGTTCTTGTAAAAATACGGACTTTCCATTATAAATTTAAAAAAAATTTAGTAAGATATCTTAAAAATTCGATTTTTTACGATTTTTCAAAGATGATCAAAGAAATTTTTAGTTTTATGAAATACTACGAATTTAGGTAGAGTTTAAAATTTGATATCTCAAAAATTAATTGAGATAACCATGCAGTGTTTTGTTCTTGTAAAAATACTGACTTTCCATTATAAATTTAAAAAAGATTCAGTAAGATATCTTAAAAATTCGATTTTTTACGATTTTTCAAAGATGATGAAAGAAATTTTTAGTTTTATGAAATACTACGAATTTAGGTAGAGTTTAAAATTTGATATCTCAAAAATGAATTGAGATAACCATGCAATGTTTTGTTCTTGTAAAAATACGGACTTTCCATTATAAATTTAAAAAAAATTTAGTAAGATATCTTAAAAATTCGATTATTTACGATTTTTCAAAGATGATCAAAGAAATTTTTAGTTTTATGAAATACTACGAATTTAGGTAGAGTTTAAAATTTGATATCTCAAAAATGAATTGAGATAACCATGCAATGTTTTGTTCTTGTAAAAATACGGACTTTCCATTATAAATTTTAAAAAAATTTAGTAAGATATCTTAAAAATTCGATTTTTTACGATTTTTCAAAGATGATCAAAGAAATTTTTAGTTTTATGAAATACTACGAATTTAGGTAGAGTTTAAAATTTGATATCTCAAAAATAAATTGAGATAACCATGCAATGTTTTGTTCTTGTAAAAATACGGACTTTCCATTATAAATTTAAAAAAAATTTAGTAAGATATCTTAAAAATTCGATTTTTTACGATTTTTCAAAGATGATCAAAGAAATTTTTAGTTTTATGAAATACTACGAATTTAGGTAGAGTTTAAAATTTGATATCTCAAAAATGAATTGAGATAACCATGCAATGTTTTGTTCTTGTAAAAATACGGACTTTCCATTATAAATTTAAAAAAAATTTAGTAAGATATCTTAAAAATTCGATTTTTTACGATTTTTCAAAGATGATCAAAGAAATTTTTAGTTTTATGAAATACTACGAATTTAGGTAGAGTTTAAAATTTGATATCTCAAAAATAAATTGAGATAACCATGCAATGTTTTGTTCTTGTAAAAATACGGACTTTCCATTATAAATTTAAAAAAAATTTAGTAAGATATCTTAAAAATTCGATTTTTTACGATTTTTCAAAGATGATCAAAGAAATTTTTAGTTTTATGAAATACTACGAATTTAGGTAGAGTTTAAAATTTGATATCTCAAAAATGAATTGAGATAACCATGCAATGTTTTGTTCTTGTAAAAATACGGACTTTCCATTATAAATTTAAAAAAAATTTAGTAAGATATCTTAAAAATTCGATTATTTACGATTTTTCAAAGATGATCAAAGAAATTTTTAGTTTTATGAAATACTACGAATTTAGGTAGAGTTTAAAATTTGATATCTCAAAAATGAATTGAGATAACCATGCAATGTTTTGTTCTTGTAAAAATACGGACTTTCCATTATAAATTTAAAAAAAATTTAGTAAGATATCTTAAAAATTCGATTTTTTACGATTTTTCAAAGATGATCAAAGAAATTTTTAGTTTTATGAAATACTACGAATTTAGGTAGAGTTTAAAATTTGATATCTCAAAAATGAATTGAGATAACCATGCAATGTTTTGTTCTTGTAAAAATACGGACTTTCCATTATAAATTTAAAAAAAATTTAGTAAGATATCTTAAAAATTCGATTATTTACGATTTTTCAAAGATGATCAAAGAAATTTTTAGTTTTATGAAATACTACGAATTTAGGTAGAGTTTAAAATTTGATATCTCAAAAATGAATTGAGATAACCATGCAAGCTTTTGCTCTTGTAAAAATACGGACTATCCATTATAAATTTAAAAAAGATTCAGTAAGATATCTTAAAAATTCGATTTTTTACGATTTTTCAAAGATGATCAAAGAAATTTTTAGTTTTATGAAATACTTCGAATTTAGGTAGAGTTTAAAATTTGATATCTCAAAAATGAATTGAGATAACCATGCAAGGTTTTGCTCTTGTAAAAATACTGACTTTCCATTATAAATTTAAAAAAGATTCAGTAAGATATCTTAAAAATTCGATTTTTTACGATTTTTCAAAGATGATCAAAGAAATTTTTAGTTTTATGAAATACTTCGAATTTAGGTAGAGTTTAAAATTTGATATCTCAAAAATGAATTGACATAACCATGCAAGGTTTTGCTCTTGTAAAAATACTGACTTTCCATTATAAATTTAAAAAAGATTCAGTAAGATATCTTAAAAATTCGATTTTTTACGATTTTTCAAAGATGATCAAAGAAATTTTTAGTTTTATGAAATACTACGAATTTAGGTAGAGTTTAAAATTTGATATCTCAAAAATGAATTGAGATAACCATGCAGCGTTTTGTTCTTGTAATAATGCGGACTTTCCATTATAAATTAAAAAAAATTCGGTAAGATATCTTAAGAATTCGTTTTTTTATGATTTTTCAAAGATGATGAAAGAAATTTTTAGTTTTATGAAATACTACGAATTTAGGTAGAGTTTAAAATTTGATATCTCAAAAATGAATTGAGATAACCATGCAGCGTTTTGTTCTTGTAATAATGCGGTCCTTCCATTATAAATTGCAAAAAGTTTAGTAAGATATCTTAAAAATTCGATTTTTTACGATTTTTCAAAGATGATCAAAGAAATTTTTAATTTTATGAAATACTACGAATTTAGGTAGAGTTTAAAATTTGATATCTCAAAAATGAATTGAGATAACCATGCAATGTTTTGTTCTTGTAATAATGCGGACTTTCCATTATAAATTTAAAAAAGATTCAGTAAGATATCTTAAAAATTCGATTTTTTACGATTTTTCAAAGATGATCAAAGAAATTTTTAGTTTTATGAAATACTACGAATTTAGGTAGAGTTTAAAATTTGATATCTCAAAAATGAATTGAGATAACCATGCAATGTTTTATTCTTGTAAAAATACGGACTTTCCATTATAAATTTAAAACAGATTCAGTAAGATATCTTAAAAATTCGATTTTTTACGATTTTTCAAAGATGATCAAAGAAATTTTTAGTTTTATGAAATACTACGAATTTAGGTAGAGTTTAAAATTTGATATCTCAAAAATGAATTGAGATAACCATGCAACGTTTTGTTCTTGTAAAAATACGGACTTTCCATTATAAATTTAAAAAAAATTTAGTAAGATATCTTAAAAATTCGAGAGAGAGAAAACAAAATTTATTCAAGCCAAACAGAACAATACAACAGAAAAAAAAATAAATAAATAAAATAAATACATATAATACATAATGAATAATTGGCCTAAAAGGGCTATCGACCTTAGTCTTTCTGCCCGGGATATTCTTTCAGATGTTCAAAAGTTCGTGCTTCTTTGTTTCTACTTCTGCTGTAGTCTGCGTAAGATAGGTAGAGAGTCAGGGGGGAGTTGAATAGAGATAAAGAGGTTTTTCATTTGCTTATAGGGGAAGTTGGTGGCGGTAGCATGCGGTAGAGAATCTATCCGAAGAAGGATTGGCTCTATGCCGGTGTGGCTGTACAGGAGCTGGTTGCTCGGGTTGAAGAGCGGGTTTTGCGGATGGCGAATGTGTGTGATGGACCTCAGAGCGGATCTTTCAGCAACTTCTAGATGGTGTTTTGTTCCTTTAGGCACGTCAGCTAAGATCAGGGGGGCATATTCGATCATTGGTCTACAGATGGATTTGTAGATATGTGAGGCGCATTTTGTTGATATGCCACGGCCCTGGAATGTTAAGGATCGGAAGTGCTTCGCTCGGTTCGCCGCTTTCATTTTTACCTTGATGGCGTGATCGGAAAATTTCAGTCTTCTGTCCATCCATATTCCTAGGTATTTGCAAGTTGTGATCGGTGATAAGGCCGTGGATTGAATGGTTACCGTAGGAACAGGAGCATGTATGGGAAGATGCGGGACAAAAAATTGTGTTTTACTGGGGTTGACTTGAATTCTCCATTTCATCAGCCAACGCTCAATAGATTGGACCAACGCCTGCAGCCTTTCTACTGCGGATATGATTGTTGTGCCGTGTGTTACCAAGGCGGTGTCGTCTGCGTACAGTAGAGCATAAGCATCCAAGTCGAATATATTCGGATTGGGGTGATAAATATCGCCGCAGAATAAGCTATACAGCGTTGGCGAAAGAGGTGATCCTTGGGGGAGACCTTGTTCAGGGGAGAATTTACGAGAAAAGCAGGTTTTCAGCCTGACGATAGAGGAGCGGTTGGACAGGAAATCCTTAAGAAGGTTAAGGAGGTAGGGCGGCACATCCAATTTTTTGAGCTTGAATAATAGTCCTCGATGCCATACCGAATCGAATGCTTTGCGGATATCCAGAAATATAGCCGCAGAGTGATGTTTCTGAATGCGTGTCGCTTGGAAGTTCGATATTAATACTGCCAGAGCGTGTGACGTAGATCTACCAGGTTGAAAGCCAAATTGGTAATTAGGTATTTTATTGGAAGCTGCTTCTAATAGTTTGTTCTTTATGTGGCTTTCCAGGATCTTGCCAATAACGGGAAGGAGCGAAATAGGTCGATAGTTGGATGGGTCTGATAGAGTAGATTCTTTTTTGGCCACACAAATAATAATAGAGGACTTCCAAACATCAGGAAAATGTTGTTTAACTAGGCAGAAATTTAAGATTTTTATGATGTAGGCATGGATGAGAGGATGTAATTTTCTGAGGATATTTTTGGTAAGATGGTCATGCCCAGGAGCGGTGCTTGAACCCTTGCCTAAGATTGAGAAGTATTCGTCCTCTTCAATTAGGGCATCTTCGGGAGTGTCAGCCTGGGTGATAAAGGCGGATTTGTACCAGTCGTCTACTCTAGCCCTGTTGGTGGTGCAGAAAGAGGCATCCTCCGAGAATGAGAACACCCGCTGAAGGTAATCGCAGTGGATGTTGACGATACTTTCGGGGTCACTGTGTGATGTGCCATCCAATGGGTTAATAAGTTGGGGAGTTTCTGAAGACTTCTGATATCGTGTTAATTTCTGGATTTCTTGCCAGTATGTTTTCCCTTTGGTCTTATTGATGTTATTGCAGGCTTCAATGTACTTTTCGTTTTTAAATTGTCTAATTAAGGTTTGGATGTGTTTGTTTAGTTGATTGAATTTTCTTTTTAAGTCCGGAATCTCAGATATTCTAAAGTCTCGGTAAAGGCGTCTCTTTTCCTTAATTAACCTTACGATAAACCTAGGTAGTGGGAAATTATAGTATTTTTCTGCCTTATTTGGACTGGCTTGGTCAATCGATGTTTTGATATGTTCGTTAAATTGAGTTATGGTGTCGGCAGTAATAATAGGGTTAGCGTTGACGAATGTTGAGACGGCCAAGTTCACCGCTTCCATATTGCAGAGATTGTAATTTTTGAAGATGTTTGGGGTCGATCTAGGGATGGGCGACGTTAACTGAAGATGGACCAGAATACCCAAATGGTCGGAGCATAGATCGGAGGTGACTACAACGTGCGTAATAAGCGGTCTTATATTTAACGAGCAGAAAATCATATCCGGAGTAGTGCTTTGGTTGTTTACCATGATGAACGTTGGAGCAGTTCTAATGCGGACAAAATTAGACGAAGCGACGAATCGGTTAATGTGCTTGGTTTTTGAAAGGTTTGGATTGAAATCTCCAATGATCAGGCAATTATCGTACAGAGACGCCATGGTGAAAATAGATTCTTCGATTTGACTGTTTGGATGTACGTAAACCAGGAATATGTGAAGTGCTTCCGAGCCCAGCTTGATGGTAAAATGAAGAGCGTTATTTAGGTCACAGTTGATTCGTGGGGGGTTGCACTTTCCCATTTGTAATACAGGGTCGCAAATAACTGCTGCTCCACCTCTCACGCTTCTATTAACGACGTTACCTGCTTTTTCGATCACTGTCCAGTTCATGAAATTGATTGCTCTTTTAGATTTTGTTTCGACAAACATTGCGCAGTTGATGTGTTTGGAATTTATAAAGTTTCCAATTAATTGGACTTTAGGGTGGAAACTATTAATGTTTGCATACAGCAATCGTAGCTCAGCCATTACTGCTTCTGCATGATCGTGGATTGAGAGCCATGGTTCGGCTCAGTGGGTGATGGCTTGGAAACATCTTGAAGGTCGATCATGATAATATACATCAAGTTACCGGAAAAAGCAACAATGGTGTCGATTTGATGTTGTTCAATAAAACGCCGCTTCAAGGAGTTAATAAGTTCTTGTCGATCTAAGCACTTAGGAGAGTTGATCTTGGAGACATAAGTATCGATAATATGGTCGTGGATGGTAATAGGATTGTGAATGCGTGTATCTTTCTTAATAACATCGTTTAGCTGATCTGATTTCTTATTTGCTGACTTAATCCGTACATTAGGCACTCCTTTTATAGGTGCAGATGGTCTGTTTTTGCATTTAAGTGACCATGCACTATGGCCTTCTTGGCCACATGATTTGCACTTTTCGGGCAGTTGTGATGTACACTTGGAGGTATTGTGGGGTCCCAAGCATTTTGTGCATTGGATTTTAGATGTGCATTTGTCCGAGGAGTGGGAAAATTCATTACATTTATTGCAGGGAATAGGCAGTGGCGGAGGAGGTCGACTCTCGTAGACAGGAAAATGGCAGTTTTTGTAAAAAACACCTGCCTGCAGCAATCTTTGATAGGAATCAACGCACCCTGAGATAATACGTATTTTGTAGGTGGGGTTGTTGGTAGCCCTCGAGATGATACGTTTGCAGAATCTGTGCGATATGTTATCGGCGCTTAAGTGGTCACTTATTTCTTGGTCACCAATTTCTAGATCCACTGACGTAATTACCGCCGAGTATGAGACAGAGAGTGTTTTTTTTGTAGTAGGGGTAGTATTTTTCTTTTCAGAAAAATCGGTAATTATGTGTTGTTCTTTTAATTTGGTGAGGTTTGTAATTTGCTCTTTATTGTTGTTAGCGGATTTGATTATAAATCCCTGTTCGGTTTTGATAATTACGTCGAGGGGGTTGAAAGAGTTTTTGGACCAGATTTCGGATAATTTAATTCTACTAAGTGGAAGAGCAGGTTTCACAAAGAAAACGGAGTTGAATGTTTTTATTTGTTGTTGGTGCGTGCGAGGAAACTGGTTTACGTTCGGTGCACGTTGCTGGTTAACAGGTGTTGGTGAATTGCGTGGAGAATTAATGTTTCTAGGAGTATTTGGTACCTTAAATGCGGTATCGCTTCCGCTGGTGTTTGGTTTTTTGTGTGGTCGTTCTGCATGTTGGGTAGATTTTTTCGGGCGACCCCTCTTTTTGTTCTGGGACTGAAACTCGCCATCTATGTCCGATTCGGAAGCCGAAGCCTCCGAACACTGTGTACTCATTTCTTCTATTGGCTTTTATTACACTCACTAAGTAATTAAGTTAAGTAATTTGTAGTAAATTATTAAATTATATTCGTTTCTTGAGGTCAGTACGAAACACGTGCGCATCGGACTGCAAATGAACACCAAAGAGGTTAAAAAAAAAGAGGTTAAAAATTCGATTTTTTACGATTTTTCAAAGATGATCAAAGAAATTTTTACTTTTATGAAATACTACGAATTTAGGTAGAGTTTAAAATTTGATATCTCAAAAATGAATTGAGATAACCATGCAATGTTTTGTTCTTGTAAAAATACGGACTTTCCATTATAAATTTAAAAAAAATTTAGTAAGATATCTTAAAAATTCGATTTTTTACGATTTTTCAAAGATGATCAAAGAAATTTTTACTTTTATGAAATACTACGAATTTAGGTAGAGTTTAAAATTTGATATCTCAAAAATGAATTGAGATAACCATGCAATGTTTTGTTCTTGTAAAAATACGGACTTTCCATTATAAATTTAAAAAAAATTTAGTAAGATATCTTAAAAATTCGATTTTTTACGATTTTTCAAAGATGATCAAAGAAATTTTTACTTTTATGAAATACTACGAATTTAGGTAGAGTTTAAAATTTGATATCTCAAAAATGAATTGAGATAACCATGCAATGTTTTGTTCTTGTAAAAATACGGACTTTCCATTATAAATTTTAAAAAAATTTAGTAAGATATCTTAAAAATTCGATTTTTTACGATTTTTCAAAGATGATCAAAGAAATTTTTACTTTTATGAAATACTACGAATTTAGGTAGAGTTTAAAATTTGATATCTCAAAAATGAATTGAGATAACCATGCAATGTTTTGTTCTTGTAAAAATACGGACTTTCCATTATAAATTTTAAAAAAATTTAGTAAGATATCTTAAAAATTCGATTTTTTACGATTTTTCAAAGATGATCAAAGAAATTTTTAGTTTTATGAAATACTACGAATTTAGGTAGAGTTTAAAATTTGATATCTCAAAAATGAATTGAGATAACCATGCAACGTTTTGTTCTTGTAAAAATACGGACTTTCCATTATAAATTTAAAACAGATTCAGTAAGATATCTTAAAAATTCGATTTTTTACGATTTTTCAAAGATGATCAAAGAAATTTTTAGTTTTATGAAATACTACGAATTTAGGTAGAGTTTAAAATTTGATATCTCAAAAATAAATTGAGATAACCATGCAATGTTTTGTTCTTGTAAAAATACGGACTTTCCATTATAAATTTAAAAAAAATTTAGTAAGATATCTTAAAAATTCGATTTTTTACGATTTTTCAAAGATGATCAAAGAAATTTTTAGTTTTATGAAATACTACGAATTTAGGTAGAGTTTAAAATTTGATATCTCAAAAATGAATTGAGATAACCATGCAATGTTTTGTTCTTGTAAAAATACGGACTTTCCATTATAAATTAAAAAAAAATTTAGTAAGATATCTTAAAAATTCGATTTTTTACGATTTTTCAAAGATGATCAAAGAAATTTTTAGTTTTATGAAATACTACGAATTTAGGTAGAGTTTAAAATTTGATATCTCAAAAATAAATTGAGATAACCATGCAATGTTTTGTTCTTGTAAAAATACGGACTTTCCATTATAAATTTAAAAAAAATTTAGTAAGATATCTTAAAAATTCGATTTTTTACGATTTTTCAAAGATGATCAAAGAAATTTTTAGTTTTATGAAATACTACGAATTTAGGTAGAGTTTAAAATTTGATATCTCAAAAATGAATTGAGATAACCATGCAATGTTTTGTTCTTGTAAAAATACGGACTTTCCATTATAAATTAAAAAAAAATTTAGTAAGATATCTTAAAAATTCGATTATTTACGATTTTTCAAAGATGATCAAAGAAATTTTTAGTTTTATGAAATACTACGAATTTAGGTAGAGTTTAAAATTTGATATCTCAAAAATGAATTGAGATAACCATGCAAGCTTTTGCTCTTGTAAAAATACGGACTATCCATTATAAATTTAAAAAAGATTCAGTAAGATATCTTAAAAATTCGATTTTTTACGATTTTTCAAAGATGATCAAAGAAATTTTTAGTTTTATGAAATACTTCGAATTTAGGTAGAGTTTAAAATTTGATATCTCAAAAATGAATTGAGATAACCATGCAATGTTTTGTTCTTGTAAAAATACGGACTTTCCATTATAAATTTAAAAAAAATTTAGTAAGATATCTTAAAAATTCGATTTTTTACGATTTTTCAAAGATGATCAAAGAAATTTTTAGTTTTATGAAATACTACGAATTTAGGTAGAGTTTAAAATTTGATATCTCAAAAATAAATTGAGATAACCATGCAATGTTTTGTTCTTGTAAAAATACGGACTTTCCATTATAAATTTTAAAAAAATTTAGTAAGATATCTTAAAAATTCGATTTTTTACGATTTTTCAAAGATGATCAAAGAAATTTTTAGTTTTATGAAATACTACGAATTTAGGTAGAGTTTAAAATTTGATATCTCAAAAATAAATTGAGATAACCATGCAATGTTTTGTTCTTGTAAAAATACGGACTTTCCATTATAAATTTAAAAAAAATTTAGTAAGATATCTTAAAAATTCGATTTTTTACGATTTTTCAAAGATGATCAAAGAAATTTTTAGTTTTATGAAATACTACGAATTTAGGTAGAGTTTAAAATTTGATATCTCAAAAATAAATTGAGATAACCATGCAATGTTTTGTTCTTGTAAAAATACGGACTTTCCATTATAAATTTAAAAAAAATTTAGTAAGATATCTTAAAAATTCGATTTTTTACGATTTTTCAAAGATGATCAAAGAAATTTTTAGTTTTATGAAATACTACGAATTTAGGTAGAGTTTAAAATTTGATATCTCAAAAATGAATTGAGATAACCATGCAATGTTTTGTTCTTGTAAAAATACGGACTTTCCATTATAAATTTTAAAAAAATTTAGTAAGATATCTTAAAAATTCGATTTTTTACGATTTTTCAAAGATGATCAAAGAAATTTTTAGTTTTATGAAATACTACGAATTTAGGTAGAGTTTAAAATTTGATATCTCAAAAATAAATTGAGATAACCATGCAATGTTTTGTTCTTGTAAAAATACGGACTTTCCATTATAAATTTAAAAAAAATTTAGTAAGATATCTTAAAAATTCGATTTTTTACGATTTTTCAAAGATGATCAAAGAAATTTTTAGTTTTATGAAATACTACGAATTTAGGTAGAGTTTAAAATTTGATATCTCAAAAATGAATTGAGATAACCATGCAATGTTTTGTTCTTGTAAAAATACGGACTTTCCATTATAAATTTAAAAAAAATTTAGTAAGATATCTTAAAAATTCGATTATTTACGATTTTTCAAAGATGATCAAAGAAATTTTTAGTTTTATGAAATACTACGAATTTAGGTAGAGTTTAAAATTTGATATCTCAAAAATGAATTGAGATAACCATGCAATGTTTTGTTCTTGTAAAAATACGGACTTTCCATTATAAATTTAAAAAAAATTTAGTAAGATATCTTAAAAATTCGATTTTTTACGATTTTTCAAAGATGATCAAAGAAATTTTTAGTTTTATGAAATACTACGAATTTAGGTAGAGTTTAAAATTTGATATCTCAAAAATGAATTGAGATAACCATGCAATGTTTTGTTCTTGTAAAAATACGGACTTTCCATTATAAATTTAAAAAAAATTTAGTAAGATATCTTAAAAATTCGATTATTTACGATTTTTCAAAGATGATCAAAGAAATTTTTAGTTTTATGAAATACTACGAATTTAGGTAGAGTTTAAAATTTGATATCTCAAAAATGAATTGAGATAACCATGCAAGCTTTTGCTCTTGTAAAAATACGGACTATCCATTATAAATTTAAAAAAGATTCAGTAAGATATCTTAAAAATTCGATTTTTTACGATTTTTCAAAGATGATCAAAGAAATTTTTAGTTTTATGAAATACTACGAATTTAGGTAGAGTTTAAAATTTGATATCTCAAAAATGAATTGAGATAACCATGCAATGTTTTGTTCTTGTAAAAATACGGACTTTCCATTATAAATTTAAAAAAAATTTAGTAAGATATCTTAAAAATTCGATTATTTACGATTTTTCAAAGATGATCAAAGAAATTTTTAGTTTTATGAAATACTACGAATTTAGGTAGAGTTTAAAATTTGATATCTCAAAAATGAATTGAGATAACCATGCAATGTTTTGTTCTTGTAAAAATACGGACTTTCCATTATAAATTTAAAAAAAATTTAGTAAGATATCTTAAAAATTCGATTATTTACGATTTTTCAAAGATGATCAAAGAAATTTTTAGTTTTATGAAATACTACGAATTTAGGTAGAGTTTAAAATTTGATATCTCAAAAATGAATTGAGATAACCATGCAATGTTTTGTTCTTGTAAAAATACGGACTTTCCATTATAAATTTAAAAAAAATTTAGTAAGATATCTTAAAAATTCGATTTTTTACGATTTTTCAAAGATGATCAAAGAAATTTTTAGTTTTATGAAATACTACGAATTTAGGTAGAGTTTAAAATTTGATATCTCAAAAATGAATTGAGATAACCATGCAATGTTTTGTTCTTGTAAAAATACGGACTTTCCATTATAAATTTAAAAAAAATTTAGTAAGATATCTTAAAAATTCGATTATTTACGATTTTTCAAAGATGATCAAAGAAATTTTTAGTTTTATGAAATACTACGAATTTAGGTAGAGTTTAAAATTTGATATCTCAAAAATGAATTGAGATAACCATGCAAGCTTTTGCTCTTGTAAAAATACGGACTATCCATTATAAATTTAAAAAAGATTCAGTAAGATATCTTAAAAATTCGATTTTTTACGATTTTTCAAAGATGATCAAAGAAATTTTTAGTTTTATGAAATACTTCGAATTTAGGTAGAGTTTAAAATTTGATATCTCAAAAATGAATTGAGATAACCATGCAAGGTTTTGCTCTTGTAAAAATACTGACTTTCCATTATAAATTTAAAAAAGATTCAGTAAGATATCTTAAAAATTCGATTTTTTACGATTTTTCAAAGATGATCAAAGAAATTTTTAGTTTTATGAAATACTTCGAATTTAGGTAGAGTTTAAAATTTGATATCTCAAAAATGAATTGACATAACCATGCAAGGTTTTGCTCTTGTAAAAATACTGACTTTCCATTATAAATTTAAAAAAGATTCAGTAAGATATCTTAAAAATTCGATTTTTTACGATTTTTCAAAGATGATCAATGAAATTTTTAGTTTTATGAAATACTACGAATTTAGGTAGAGTTTAAAATTTGATATCTCAAAAATGAATTGAGATAACCATGCAGCGTTTTGTTCTTGTAATAATGCGGACTTTCCATTATAAATTAAAAAAAATTCGGTAAGATATCTTAAGAATTCGTTTTTTTATGATTTTTCAAAGATGATGAAAGAAATTTTTAGTTTTATGAAATACTACGAATTTAGGTAGAGTTTAAAATTTGATATCTCAAAAATGAATTGAGATAACCATGCAGCGTTTTGTTCTTGTAATAATGCGGTCCTTCCATTATAAATTGCAAAAAGTTTAGTAAGATATCTTAAAAATTCGATTTTTTACGATTTTTCAAAGATGATCAAAGAAATTTTTAATTTTATGAAATACTACGAATTTAGGTAGAGTTTAAAATTTGATATCTCAAAAATGAATTGAGATAACCATGCAATGTTTTGTTCTTGTAATAATGCGGACTTTCCATTATAAATTTAAAAAAGATTCAGTAAGATATCTTAAAAATTCGATTTTTTACGATTTTTCAAAGATGATCAAAAAAATTTTTAGTATTATGAAATACTACGAATTTAGGTAGAATTTAAAATTTGATATCTCAAAAATGAATTGAGATTACCATGCAATGTTTTGTTCTTGTAAAAATACGGACTTTCCATTATAAATTTTAAAAAAATTTAGTAAGATATCTTAAAAATTCGATTTTTTACGATTTTTCAAAGATGATCAAAGAAATTTTTAGTTTTATGAAATACTACGAATTTAGGTAGAGTTTAAAATTTGATATCTCAAAAATGAATTGAGATAACCATGCAACGTTTTGTTCTTGTAAAAATACGGACTTTCCATTATAAATTTAAAAAAAATTTAGTAAGATATCTTAAAAATTCGATTTTTTACGATTTTTCAAAGATGATCAAAGAAATTTTTACTTTTATGAAATACTACGAATTTAGGTAGAGTTTAAAATTTGATATCTCAAAAATGAATTGAGATAACCATGCAATGTTTTGTTCTTGTAATAATGCGGACTTTCCATTATAAATTTAAAAAAGATTCAGTAAGATATCTTAAAAATTCGATTTTTTACGATTTTTCAAAGATGATCAAAGAAATTTTTAGTATTATGAAATACTACGAATTTAGGTAGAATTTAAAATTTGATATCTCAAAAATGAATTGAGATTACCATGCAATGTTTTGTTCTTGTAAAAATACGGACTTTCCATTATAAATTTAAAACAGATTCAGTAAGATATCTTAAAAATTCGATTTTTTACGATTTTTCAAAGATGACCAAAGAAATTTTTAGTTTTATGAAATACTACGAATTTAGGTAGAGTTTAAAATTTGATATCTCAAAAATGAATTGAGATAACCATGCAGCGTTTTGTTCTTGTAATAATGCGGTCCTTCCATTATAAATTGCAAAAAGTTTAGTAAGATATCTTAAAAATTCGATTTTTTACGATTTTTCAAAGATGATCAAAGAAATTTTTAGTTTTATGAAATACTTCGAATTTAGGTAGAGTTTAAAATTTGATATCTCAAAAATGAATTGAGATAACCATGCAATGTTTTGTTCTTGTAAAAATACGGACTTTCCATTATAAATTTTAAAAAAATTTAGTAAGATATCTTAAAAATTCGATTTTTTACGATTTTTCAAAGATGATCAAAGAAATTTTTAGTTTTATGAAATACTACGAATTTAGGTAGAGTTTAAAATTTGATATCTCAAAAATAAATTGAGATAACCATGCAATGTTTTGTTCTTGTAAAAATACGGACTTTCCATTATAAATTTAAAAAAAATTTAGTAAGATATCTTAAAAATTCGATTTTTTACGATTTTTCAAAGATGATCAAAGAAATTTTTAGTTTTATGAAATACTACGAATTTAGGTAGAGTTTAAAATTTGATATCTCAAAAATGAATTGAGATAACCATGCAATGTTTTGTTCTTGTAAAAATACGGACTTTCCATTATAAATTTTAAAAAAATTTAGTAAGATATCTTAAAAATTCGATTTTTTACGATTTTTCAAAGATGATCAAAGAAATTTTTAGTTTTATGAAATACTACGAATTTAGGTAGAGTTTAAAATTTGATATCTCAAAAATAAATTGAGATAACCATGCAATGTTTTGTTCTTGTAAAAATACGGACTTTCCATTATAAATTTAAAAAAAATTTAGTAAGATATCTTAAAAATTCGATTTTTTACGATTTTTCAAAGATGATCAAAGAAATTTTTAGTTTTATGAAATACTACGAATTTAGGTAGAGTTTAAAATTTGATATCTCAAAAATGAATTGAGATAACCATGCAATGTTTTGTTCTTGTAAAAATACGGACTTTCGATTATAAATTTAAAAAAAATTTAGTAAGATATCTTAAAAATTCGATTATTTACGATTTTTCAAAGATGATCAAAGAAATTTTTAGTTTTATGAAATACTACGAATTTAGGTAGAGTTTAAAATTTGATATCTCAAAAATGAATTGAGATAACCATGCAATGTTTTGTTCTTGTAAAAATACGGACTTTCCATTATAAATTTAAAAAAAATTTAGTAAGATATCTTAAAAATTCGATTTTTTACGATTTTTCAAAGATGATCAAAGAAATTTTTAGTTTTATGAAATACTACGAATTTAGGTAGAGTTTAAAATTTGATATCTCAAAAATGAATTGAGATAACCATGCAATGTTTTGTTCTTGTAAAAATACGGACTTTCCATTATAAATTTAAAAAAAATTTAGTAAGATATCTTAAAAATTCGATTATTTACGATTTTTCAAAGATGATCAAAGAAATTTTTAGTTTTATGAAATACTACGAATTTAGGTAGAGTTTAAAATTTGATATCTCAAAAATGAATTGAGATAACCATGCAAGCTTTTGCTCTTGTAAAAATACGGACTATCCATTATAAATTTAAAAAAGATTCAGTAAGATATCTTAAAAATTCGATTTTTTACGATTTTTCAAAGATGATCAAAGAAATTTTTAGTTTTATGAAATACTACGAATTTAGGTAGAGTTTAAAATTTGATATCTCAAAAATGAATTGAGATAACCATGCAATGTTTTGCTCTTGTAAAAATACTGACTATCCATTATAAATTTAAAAAAGATTCAGTAAGATATCTTAAAAATTCGATTTTTTACGATTTTTCAAAGATGATCAAAGAAATTTTTAGTTTTATGAAATACTTCGAATTTAGGTAGAGTTTAAAATTTGATATCTCAAAAATGAATTGAGATAACCATGCAAGCTTTTGCTCTTGTAAAAATACTGACTATCCATTATAAATTTAAAAAAGATTCAGTAAGATATCTTAAAAATTCGATTTTTTACGATTTTTCAAAGATGATCAAAGAAATTTTTAGTTTTATGAAATACTTCGAATTTAGGTAGAGTTTAAAATTTGATATCTCAAAAATGAATTGAGATAACCATGCAAGGTTTTGCTCTTGTAAAAATACTGACTTTCCATTATAAATTTAAAAAAGATTCAGTAAGATATCTTAAAAATTCGATTTTTTACGATTTTTCAAAGATGATCAAAGAAATTTTTAGTTTTATGAAATACTTCGAATTTAGGTAGAGTTTAAAATTTGATATCTCAAAAATGAATTGACATAACCATGCAAGGTTTTGCTCTTGTAAAAATACTGACTTTCCATTATAAATTTAAAAAAGATTCAGTAAGATATCTTAAAAATTCGATTTTTTACGATTTTTCAAAGATGATCAATGAAATTTTTAGTTTTATGAAATACTACGAATTTAGGTAGAGTTTAAAATTTGATATCTCAAAAATGAATTGAGATAACCATGCAATGTTTTGTTCTTGTAAAAATACGGACTTTCCATTATAAATTTAAAAAAAATTTAGTAAGATATCTTAAAAATTCGATTTTTTACGATTTTTCAAAGATGATCAAAGAAATTTTTAGTATTATGAAATACTACGAATTTAGGTAGAATTTAAAATTTGATATCTCAAAAATGAATTGAGATTACCATGCAATGTTTTGTTCTTGTAAAAATACGGACTTTCCATTATAAATTTTAAAAAAATTTAGTAAGATATCTTAAAAATTCGATTTTTTACGATTTTTCAAAGATGATCAAAGAAATTTTTAGTTTTATGAAATACTACGAATTTAGGTAGAGTTTAAAATTTGATATCTCAAAAATGAATTGAGATAACCATGCAATGTTTTATTCTTGTAAAAATACGGACTTTCCATTATAAATTTAAAACAGATTCAGTAAGATATCTTAAAAATTCGATTTTTTACGATTTTTCAAAGATGATCAAAAAAATTTTTAGTATTATGAAATACTACGAATTTAGGTAGAATTTAAAATTTGATATCTCAAAAATGAATTGAGATTACCATGCAATGTTTTGTTCTTGTAAAAATACGGACTTTCCATTATAAATTTTAAAAAAATTTAGTAAGATATCTTAAAAATTCGATTTTTTACGATTTTTCAAAGATGATCAAAGAAATTTTTAGTTTTATGAAATACTACGAATTTAGGTAGAGTTTAAAATTTGATATCTCAAAAATGAATTGAGATAACCATGCAATGTTTTATTCTTGTAAAAATACGGACTTTCCATTATAAATTTAAAACAGATTCAGTAAGATATCTTAAAAATTCGATTTTTTACGATTTTTCAAAGATGATCAAAGAAATTTTTAGTTTTATGAAATACTACGAATTTAGGTAGAGTTTAAAATTTGATATCTCAAAAATGAATTGAGATAACCATGCAACGTTTTGTTCTTGTAAAAATACGGACTTTCCATTATAAATTTAAAAAAAATTTAGTAAGATATCTTAAAAATTCGATTTTTTACGATTTTTCAAAGATGATCAAAGAAATTTTTACTTTTATGAAATACTACGAATTTAGGTAGAGTTTAAAATTTGATATCTCAAAAATGAATTGAGATAACCATGCAATGTTTTGTTCTTGTAAAAATACGGACTTTCCATTATAAATTTTAAAAAAATTTAGTAAGATATCTTAAAAATTCGATTTTTTACGATTTTTCAAAGATGATCAAAGAAATTTTTAGTTTTATGAAATACTACGAATTTAGGTAGAGTTTAAAATTTGATATCTCAAAAATGAATTGAGATAACCATGCAACGTTTTGTTCTTGTAAAAATACGGACTTTCCATTATAAATTTAAAACAGATTCAGTAAGATATCTTAAAAATTCGATTTTTTACGATTTTTCAAAGATGATCAAAAAAATTTTTAGTATTATGAAATACTACGAATTTAGGTAGAATTTAAAATTTGATATCTCAAAAATGAATTGAGATTACCATGCAATGTTTTGTTCTTGTAAAAATACGGACTTTCCATTATAAATTTTAAAAAAATTTAGTAAGATATCTTAAAAATTCGATTTTTTACGATTTTTCAAAGATGATCAAAGAAATTTTTAGTTTTATGAAATACTACGAATTTAGGTAGAGTTTAAAATTTGATATCTCAAAAATGAATTGAGATAACCATGCAACGTTTTGTTCTTGTAAAAATACGGACTTTCCATTATAAATTTAAAAAAAATTTAGTAAGATATCTTAAAAATTCGATTTTTTACGATTTTTCAAAGATGATCAAAGAAATTTTTACTTTTATGAAATACTACGAATTTAGGTAGAGTTTAAAATTTGATATCTCAAAAATGAATTGAGATAACCATGCAATGTTTTGTTCTTGTAATAATGCGGACTTTCCATTATAAATTTAAAAAAGATTCAGTAAGATATCTTAAAAATTCGATTTTTTACGATTTTTCAAAGATGATCAAAGAAATTTTTAGTATTATGAAATACTACGAATTTAGGTAGAATTTAAAATTTGATATCTCAAAAATGAATTGAGATTACCATGCAATGTTTTGTTCTTGTAAAAATACGGACTTTCCATTATAAATTTTAAAAAAATTTAGTAAGATATCTTAAAAATTCGATTTTTTACGATTTTTCAAAGATGATCAAAGAAATTTTTAGTTTTATGAAATACTACGAATTTAGGTAGAGTTTAAAATTTGATATCTCAAAAATGAATTGAGATAACCATGCAACGTTTTGTTCTTGTAAAAATACGGACTTTCCATTATAAATTTAAAACAGATTCAGTAAGATATCTTAAAAATTCGATTTTTTACGATTTTTCAAAGATGACCAAAGAAATTTTTAGTTTTATGAAATACTACGAATTTAGGTAGAGTTTAAAATTTGATATCTCAAAAATGAATTGAGATAACCATGCAGCGTTTTGTTCTTGTAATAATGCGGTCCTTCCATTATAAATTGCAAAAAGTTTAGTAAGATATCTTAAAAATTCGATTTTTTACGATTTTTCAAAGATGATCAAAGAAATTTTTAATTTTATGAAATACTACGAATTTAGGTAGAGTTTAAAATTTGATATCTCAAAAATGAATTGAGATAACCATGCAATGTTTTGTTCTTGTAATAATGCGGACTTTCCATTATAAATTTAAAAAAGATTCAGTAAGATATCTTAAAAATTCGATTTTTTACGATTTTTCAAAGATGATCAAAGAAATTTTTAGTTTTATGAAATACTACGAATTTAGGTAGAGTTTAAAATTTGATATCTCAAAAATGAATTGAGATAACCATGCAATGTTTTATTCTTGTAAAAATACGGACTTTCCATTATAAATTTAAAACAGATTCAGTAAGATATCTTAAAAATTCGATTTTTTACGATTTTTCAAAGATGATCAAAGAAATTTTTAGTTTTATGAAATACTACGAATTTAGGTAGAGTTTAAAATTTGATATCTCAAAAATGAATTGAGATAACCATGCAACGTTTTGTTCTTGTAAAAATACGGACTTTCCATTATAAATTTAAAAAAAATTTAGTAAGATATCTTAAAAATTCGATTTTTTACGATTTTTCAAAGATGATCAAAGAAATTTTTACTTTTATGAAATACTACGAATTTAGGTAGAGTTTAAAATTTGATATCTCAAAAATGAATTGAGATAACCATGCAATGTTTTGTTCTTGTAAAAATACGGACTTTCCATTATAAATTTTAAAAAAATTTAGTAAGATATCTTAAAAATTCGATTTTTTACGATTTTTCAAAGATGATCAAAGAAATTTTTAGTTTTATGAAATACTACGAATTTAGGTAGAGTTTAAAATTTGATATCTCAAAAATGAATTGAGATAACCATGCAACGTTTTGTTCTTGTAAAAATACGGACTTTCCATTATAAATTTAAAACAGATTCAGTAAGATATCTTAAAAATTCGATTTTTTACGATTTTTCAAAGATGATCAAAGAAATTTTTAGTATTATGAAATACTACGAATTTAGGTAGAATTTAAAATTTGATATCTCAAAAATGAATTGAGATTACCATGCAATGTTTTGTTCTTGTAAAAATACGGACTTTCCATTATAAATTTTAAAAAAATTTAGTAAGATATCTTAAAAATTCGATTTTTTACGATTTTTCAAAGATGATCAAAGAAATTTTTAGTTTTATGAAATACTACGAATTTAGGTAGAGTTTAAAATTTGATATCTCAAAAATGAATTGAGATAACCATGCAATGTTTTGTTCTTGTAAAAATACGGACTTTCCATTATAAATTTAAAAAAAATTTAGTAAGATATCTTAAAAATTCGATTATTTACGATTTTTCAAAGATGATCAAAGAAATTTTTAGTTTTATGAAATACTACGAATTTAGGTAGAGTTTAAAATTTGATATCTCAAAAATGAATTGAGATAACCATGCAATGTTTTGTTCTTGTAAAAATACGGACTTTCCATTATAAATTTAAAAAAAATTTAGTAAGATATCTTAAAAATTCGATTTTTTACGATTTTTCAAAGATGATCAAAGAAATTTTTAGTTTTATGAAATACTACGAATTTAGGTAGAGTTTAAAATTTGATATCTCAAAAATGAATTGAGATAACCATGCAATGTTTTGTTCTTGTAAAAATACGGACTTTCCATTATAAATTTAAAAAAAATTTAGTAAGATATCTTAAAAATTCGATTATTTACGATTTTTCAAAGATGATCAAAGAAATTTTTAGTTTTATGAAATACTACGAATTTAGGTAGAGTTTAAAATTTGATATCTCAAAAATGAATTGAGATTACCATGCAATGTTTTGTTCTTGTAAAAATACGGACTTTCCATTATAAATTTTAAAAAAATTTAGTAAGATATCTTAAAAATTCGATTTTTTACGATTTTTCAAAGATGATCAAAGAAATTTTTAGTTTTATGAAATACTACGAATTTAGGTAGAGTTTAAAATTTGATATCTCAAAAATGAATTGAGATAACCATGCAATGTTTTGTTCTTGTAAAAATACGGACTTTCCATTATAAATTTAAAAAAAATTTAGTAAGATATCTTAAAAATTCGATTATTTACGATTTTTCAAAGATGATCAAAGAAATTTTTAGTTTTATGAAATACTACGAATTTAGGTAGAGTTTAAAATTTGATATCTCAAAAATGAATTGAGATAACCATGCAATGTTTTGTTCTTGTAAAAATACGGACTTTCCATTATAAATTTAAAAAAAATTTAGTAAGATATCTTAAAAATTCGATTTTTTACGATTTTTCAAAGATGATCAAAGAAATTTTTAGTTTTATGAAATACTACGAATTTAGGTAGAGTTTAAAATTTGATATCTCAAAAATGAATTGAGATAACCATGCAATGTTTTGTTCTTGTAAAAATACGGACTTTCCATTATAAATTTAAAAAAAATTTAGTAAGATATCTTAAAAATTCGATTATTTACGATTTTTCAAAGATGATCAAAGAAATTTTTAGTTTTATGAAATACTACGAATTTAGGTAGAGTTTAAAATTTGATATCTCAAAAATGAATTGAGATAACCATGCAATGTTTTGTTCTTGTAAAAATACGGACTTTCCATTATAAATTTTAAAAAAATTTAGTAAGATATCTTAAAAATTCGATTTTTTACGATTTTTCAAAGATGATCAAAGAAATTTTTAGTTTTATGAAATACTACGAATTTAGGTAGAGTTTAAAATTTGATATCTCAAAAATAAATTGAGATAACCATGCAATGTTTTGTTCTTGTAAAAATACGGACTTTCCATTATAAATTTAAAAAAAATTTAGTAAGATATCTTAAAAATTCGATTATTTACGATTTTTCAAAGATGATCAAAGAAATTTTTAGTTTTATGAAATACTACGAATTTAGGTAGAGTTTAAAATTTGATATCTCAAAAATGAATTGAGATAACCATGCAATGTTTTGTTCTTGTAAAAATACGGACTTTCCATTATAAATTTAAAAAAAATTTAGTAAGATATCTTAAAAATTCGATTTTTTACGATTTTTCAAAGATGATCAAAGAAATTTTTAGTTTTATGAAATACTACGAATTTAGGTAGAGTTTAAAATTTGATATCTCAAAAATGAATTGAGATAACCATGCAATGTTTTGTTCTTGTAAAAATACGGACTTTCCATTATAAATTTAAAAAAAATTTAGTAAGATATCTTAAAAATTCGATTATTTACGATTTTTCAAAGATGATCAAAGAAATTTTTAGTTTTATGAAATACTACGAATTTAGGTAGAGTTTAAAATTTGATATCTCAAAAATGAATTGAGATAACCATGCAGCGTTTTGTTCTTGTAATAATGCGGACTTTCCATTATAAATTAAAAAAAATTCGGTAAGATATCTTAAGAATTCGTTTTTTTATGATTTTTCAAAGATGATGAAAGAAATTTTTAGTTTTATGAAATACTACGAATTTAGGTAGAGTTTAAAATTTGATATCTCAAAAATGAATTGAGATAACCATGCAGCGTTTTGTTCTTGTAATAATGCGGTCCTTCCATTATAAATTGCAAAAAGTTTAGTAAGATATCTTAAAAATTCGATTTTTTACGATTTTTCAAAGATGATCAAAGAAATTTTTAATTTTATGAAATACTACGAATTTAGGTAGAGTTTAAAATTTGATATCTCAAAAATGAATTGAGATAACCATGCAATGTTTTGTTCTTGTAATAATGCGGACTTTCCATTATAAATTTAAAAAAGATTCAGTAAGATATCTTAAAAATTCGATTTTTTACGATTTTTCAAAGATGATCAAAGAAATTTTTAGTTTTATGAAATACTACGAATTTAGGTAGAGTTTAAAATTTGATATCTCAAAAATGAATTGAGATAACCATGCAATGTTTTATTCTTGTAAAAATACGGACTTTCCATTATAAATTTAAAACAGATTCAGTAAGATATCTTAAAAATTCGATTTTTTACGATTTTTCAAAGATGATCAAAGAAATTTTTAGTTTTATGAAATACTACGAATTTAGGTAGAGTTTAAAAATTTGATATCTCAAAAATGAATTGAGATAACCATGCAACGTTTTGTTCTTGTAAAAATACGGACTTTCCATTATAAATTTAAAAAAAATTTAGTAAGATATCTTAAAAATTCGATTTTTTACGATTTTTCAAAGATGATCAAAGAAATTTTTACTTTTATGAAATACTACGAATTTAGGTAGAGTTTAAAATTTGATATCTCAAAAATGAATTGAGATAACCATGCAATGTTTTGTTCTTGTAAAAATACGGACTTTCCATTATAAATTTTAAAAAAATTTAGTAAGATATCTTAAAAATTCGATTTTTTACGATTTTTCAAAGATGATCAAAGAAATTTTTAGTTTTATGAAATACTACGAATTTAGGTAGAGTTTAAAATTTGATATCTCAAAAATGAATTGAGATAACCATGCAACGTTTTGTTCTTGTAAAAATACGGACTTTCCATTATAAATTTAAAACAGATTCAGTAAGATATCTTAAAAATTCGATTTTTTACGATTTTTCAAAGATGATCAAAGAAATTTTTAGTATTATGAAATACTACGAATTTAGGTAGAATTTAAAATTTGATATCTCAAAAATGAATTGAGATTACCATGCAATGTTTTGTTCTTGTAAAAATACGGACTTTCCATTATAAATTTTAAAAAAATTTAGTAAGATATCTTAAAAATTCGATTTTTTACGATTTTTCAAAGATGATCAAAGAAATTTTTAGTTTTATGAAATACTACGAATTTAGGTAGAGTTTAAAATTTGATATCTCAAAAATGAATTGAGATAACCATGCAACGTTTTGTTCTTGTAAAAATACGGACTTTCCATTATAAATTTAAAACAGATTCAGTAAGATATCTTAAAAATTCGATTTTTTACGATTTTTCAAAGATGATCAAAGAAATTTTTAGTTTTATGAAATACTACGAATTTAGGTAGAGTTTAAAATTTGATATCTCAAAAATGAATTGAGATAACCATGCAACGTTTTGTTCTTGTAAAAATACGGACTTTCCATTATAAATTTAAAACAGATTCAGTAAGATATCTTAAAAATTCGATTTTTTACGATTTTTCAAAGATGATCAAAGAAATTTTTAGTTTTATGAAATACTACGAATTTAGGTAGAGTTTAAAATTTGATATCTCAAAAATGAATTGAGATAACCATGCAATGTTTTATTCTTGTAAAAATACGGACTTTCCAATATAAATTTAAAACAGATTCAGTAAGATATCTTAAAAATTCGATTTTTTACGATTTTTCAAAGATGATCAAAGAAATTTTTACTTTTATGAAATACTACGAATTTAGGTAGAGTTTAAAATTTGATATCTCAAAAATGAATTGAGATAACCATGCAATGTTTTATTCTTGTAAAAATACGGACTTTCCAATATAAATTTAAAACAGATTCAGTAAGATATCTTAAAAATTCGATTTTTTACGATTTTTCAAAGATGATCAAAGAAATTTTTACTTTTATGAAATACTACGAATTTAGGTAGAGTTTAAAATTTGATATCTCAAAAATGAATTGAGATAACCATGCAATGTTTTGTTCTTGTAATAATGCGGACTTTCCATTATAAATTTAAAAAAGATTCAGTAAGATATCTTAAAAATTCGATTTTTTACGATTTTTCAAAGATGATCAAAGAAATTTTTAGTATTATGAAATACTACGAATTTAGGTAGAGTTTAAAATTTGATATCTCAAAAATGAATTGAGATAACCATGCAACGTTTTGTTCTTGTAATAATGCGGACTTTCCATTATAAATTAAAAAAAAATTCGGTAAGATATCTTAAGAATTCGTTTTTTTTATGATTTTTCAAAGATGATGAAAGAAATTTTTAGTTTTATGAAATACTACCAATTTAGGTAGAGTTTAAAATTTGATATCTCAAAAATAAATTGAGATAACCATGCAAGGTTTTGTTCTTGTAATAATGCGGACTTTCCATTATAAATTACAAAAAAGTTTAGTAAGATATCTTAAGAATTCGATTTTTCAAAGATGATCAAAGAAATTTTTAGTTTTGCGAAATACTACAAATTTAGTTTGAGTTCAAATAATGATATCTCAAAAACAAATTGAGATTATCAGGCATTGTTTTATTCCTGTAAAAGCACATACTATTCTTTATAAATCATAAAAAACTTCATTACGATATCTTAAGAATTCGATTTATCAAAAATGATAAATGAATGTTTTAATTTTATGAAATGTTACAAATTTAGGTTGAGATCAAAGCTTGATATCTCAAAAACGAATTGAGATACTCACGCATTGCTTTATTCTTGTACAAGTACATACTTTCCTTTATAAATTACAATAAACTTTATTAAAATATCTTAGTAATTCGATTTTTTACGATTTTTCAAAAATTATCAAAGAAATTTTTGATTCTATGAAATGATACAAATTTAGGTTGAGTTCAAAACTTGATATCTCAAAAACGAATTGAGATATTCACGCGTTGTTTTATTCTTGTAAAAGTGCATAGTTTCCTTTATAAATAACAAAAAATATCATCAAGATATCTTAAAAATTCCATATTTTACGAATTTTTAAAGACAATTCAAGAAATTTTTAATTTTATGAAATACTACAAATTTAGATTGAATCTAACACTTGACATCTCAAAAACAAATTGAGAGTTTCCTTTATAAATCACAAAAAAATTGCATCAAGATATCTTAAGAATTCGATTTCTTATTACTTCTATTACCAAGCGGCCCGACTCTTCGTATACTCGTCAAATACAAACGACCATCCTATACATTAAAATGGTGACAACTTTGAACTTTATTATTAATTAATAAAGTTTTTTTTCATATAAGTTGTAAAGAATTTTACAAATTAGTGTTCTATGACTCCCGATTCACCCTGCATAGCGTACAGGTGAGTATAAAGAAATGATATTATGTTGAATTGTTGTTAACCATGTTTGACACGATTACGATTTGGGTTGATAATTGTTAATAATTTGTCTTCATAGTCTATCATAAAATTTTACAGACAATCTCGACTGTGTTGATACACAAATCTGTGCAAAAAGCTGACCGTTATAGTGTATACACTAATTCAGTTTTTTTTTGTGTAAATTGGCATGCAAATTTTATGAATGTGAAAACCTACCTTTACATTCTTAACATTATCAGCAAGTTCTTCGTGATCACGAGCATCAATAGCGATCATGACTCCTCCGAAAGGATTATTCTCAATCTACGATCTGTAACAAAGTAAGGTAATATTATTTTTGTTCAATAAAGTAAGGAGAAAATGAATCAAAAGCGGTCATAAATGTGTCATAAATATGTGGTAGTTATTATGGTTATATGGATTTAAGTTATCATTTTCAATTAATTTTAATGCACCATTAAACTTATTCTTTCCAATTTAGTTCTAGCATCATAAACACGTATAATATTTTAATTTTTTTCAAACTTTTTCAGACCAAATTCAGGATTCTTTTTGGTGAACCGACATTCGTTGTTTGAGTTTGTTCCCAAAATAGCTTTTCAGCACACAACACCCATTCGTATTTTCAAAATTAAGCGCTTATAGGATTAGAAAAATATATAGAAACATAAATAATGAGAGAAATATAACAAAAAATTAAATGCGTTTAAAGATTCTCCAAGTTGCTTTCACTTTGCATGTTTATTTGGCCACCCTGTGTATGCATAGCATTTTTATTGCAATAACAGACTATTCGACAGATTTCGATGAAAAATGTCAATTTGTCTATGAAATGTATTATTAATTTGCATTGAAAATTGAATAGTGGACGAAAAATGCTTTAAAACGAGTACCCACACGATGGGGTTAAAGAATATACATTTTGACAAATTGATACATGTCAAAAGTGACAGTTGTCAAAAAATATTGATATTAGTTGATATATTAATGTTGCTTTTATGTTAAAGAATGAAATGACCAAAAGAAATCCTTTGAAACGAGTATTTTTGATGGATTAAAACCTATCAAAATTGATAGGTTTTAGAAGAAAAACGGTGATTTTTAGATAAGAAATAAAAATTTTGACAGTTGGCATATGTCAAAAGGACACATTTTAATCATTACATCATCAATTTTTAATCATTTTAAGCCTATAATATCGTATGCTACAATAATAATCATTCCGTTTCAAAATAAAAACTATATTTTGTAAAATATTAATACTTTGACAGTTGACATCTGTCAAAATGAAGTCTGTCACTAATAGATTATCATATGTTAAACTCGTTATGTAATTGTTATTATAATTTACGCCTAAAATGTTTGAGTTTTAAAAGAAAGATGATGATTTTTAGGTAAAAAATAAAAATATTGACAGTTGACATATGTCAAAATGACACAATTTAATCATTACATCATCAATTTTTAATCATTTTAAGCCTATAATATCGTATGCTACAATAATAATCATTCCGTTTCAAAATAAAAACGATATTTTGTAAAATGTTAATACTTTGACAGTTGACATCTGTCAAAATGAAGTCTGTCACTAATAGATTATCATATGTTAAACTCGTTATGTAATTGTTATTATAATTTACGCCTAAAATGTTTGAGTTTTAAAAGAAAGATGATGATTTTTAGGTAAAAAATAAAAATATTGACAGTTGACATATGTCAAAATGACACAATTTAATCATTACATCATCAATTTTTAATCATTTTAAGCCTATAATATCGTATGCTACAATAATAATCATTCCGTTTCAAAATAAAAACGATATTTTGTAAAATGTTAATACTTTGACAGTTGACATCTGTCAAAATGAAGTCTGTCACTAATAGATTATCATATGTTAAACTCGTTATGTAATTGTTATTATAATTTACGCCTAAAATGTTTGAGTTTTAAAAGAAAGATGATGATTTTTAGGTAAAAAATAAAAATATTGACAGTTGACATATGTCAAAATGACACAATTTAATCATTACATCATCAATTTTTAATCATTTTAAGCCTATAATATCGTATGCTACAATAATAATCATTCCGTTTCAAAATAAAAACGATATTTTGTAAAATGTTAATACTTTGACAGTTGACATCTGTCAAAATGAAGTCTGTCACTAATAGATTATCATATGTTAAACTCGTTATGTAATTGTTATTATAATTTACGCCTAAAATGTTTGAGTTTTAAAAGAAAGATGATGATTTTTAGGTAAAAAATAAAAATATTGACAGTTGACATATGTCAAAATGACACAATTTAATCATTACATCATCAATTTTTAATCATTTTAAGCCTATAATATCGTATGCTACAATAATAATCATTCCGTTTCAAAATAAAAACGATGTTTTGTAAAATATTGATACTTTGACAGTTGACATCTGTCAAAATGAAGTCTGTCACTAATAGATTATCATATGTTAAACTCGTTATCTAATTGTTATTATAATTTACGCCTAAAATGTTTGAGTTTTAAAAGAAAGATGATGATTTTTAGATAAAAAATAAAAATATTGACAGTTGACATATGTCAAAATGACACAATGTAATCATTACATCATCAATTTTTAATCATTTTAAGCATATAATATCGTATGCTACAATAATAATCATCCCGTTTCAGAATAAAAACGATGTTGAGTAAAATATTAATACTTTGACAGTTGACATCTGTCAAAATTGCATATTTTAATCGTTACATAATCAATTTTTAATCGTTATGAGCTTATAATATCGTATACTACAATAATAACCATTGCGTTTCAGCACAAAGGCAATGTGTTGTAAAACATTAATACTTTGACAGTTAACATCCATCCATATGAGAAGAATCAACTAATACATTATCATGTTTAGAACCCGTTATACAGAGTCGCTGATATGTGTGGAAACGGTACATATTCTTTTTTGTATCTAGAAAACGGATAACTTTAACCCCTTCCCGCATAATTATTTTCAAACGTTATGTCAAGCGTTCGAGTTAACGCGAGCGTGTGCGGTAAGGAATTAAATCTATGATGTGCTATATGAATGTCATCTAGAATTTCGAGATGAATTTAAATATCGAATATTATACAGGTGTTCCATTTAAAAAAAGTAAACTTATTTCGTCCTGGTTTTTTGACTAACCCTGTATACTTAATGTGTCTTTATTGTGATAGGCTCTATTACTTTTGTTATATTCGAGTCACTGTCTCGGCAACATAACTGCCTCGGCTACGGATGATACAATAATACTATCTAGAAATTATTATTTATAATATGGTAATATTAAAGTCATTGCCTCAACAACATAACTGCTTCGTTTTCCAATAATATAATATTAGTATCTAGAAATCATCATTTATAACTTTGTGATATTAAAGCAACTATCTGGGCAGCGTAGCTGCCTCGGATTCTGATGATACAATAATACTATTTAGAAATTATTGTTGATAACATTGTAATATTAAGACTACTACCTCAACAGCATAGCTGCCTCGGTTTCAAATGATATAATAATAGTATCCAGAAATCATTATTTATAGCATTGTGATATTAAAGCCACTGTCTCGGCAGCATAGCTGCCTTGGATTCTGATGATACAATAATATTATGCAGACTCTATTGATAACATTGCGATATTAATGTCACTGCTTCGGCAGCATAGCTGCTTCGGCTTTTGATCATACATTTATGGTATATAGAAACAATATATTTATTACTAGAGCTTTGATATATTAGAGTTATCCTCGGCAGCATAACTGCCTCAGCTACTGATGGTGCAATAATATTATTCAGAAATCATTATTTATAACACTGTAATATTAAAGCCACTGCCCCAGTTTCTGATGATACAATAATACTATACAGAAATCATTAGTTGTAACATTGTGATATTAAAGCCATTACCTCGGCGGCTAGCTGCCTCGGATTTTAATGATACAATACTACTATTCAGATATCACTACTTATAACATTGTGATATTTAAGTCACTGCCTCGGCAGCCTAGCTGCCTCGGTACTATACAATACTATACAGAAATCATTACTTGTTACATTAAAGCCACTGCTAAGCTACGCTGCCGAGGCTTTTTATGGTACAATAATACTATTCAGAAATTATTATTTATAGCATTGCGATATCAAAGTCAGTGTCTCGGCAGAATAGCTGCCTCGGTTTCTGATAATACAATGATACTATTCAGAAATCATTACTTATAACATTGTGATATTAAAGCCACTACCTCGGCAACATAGCTGCCTCAGCTTCTGATAATATATTAATACTATCCAAAAGTTATTATTTATAATATTGTGATGTCAAAGCCACTGCTTCGACAGCGTAGCTGCCTCGGCTTCTGCTAATACAACAATGCTATCTAGATATAATAATTTATAATTATATCTTTTTATTAAGCCATTGCCTCGGCTTCTGATAATACAATAATACTACCCAGAAATCATTACTTATAACATTGTGATATTAAAGCAACTGCCTCGGCGGCATAGCTGCCTTAGCTTCTGATGATACAATAATACTCTCCAGAAATCATTACTTATAATACTGTGATATTAAAGCCACTCCTTCGGCAGCATAGCTGCCTCGGCTTTTGATGATACAATAATACTACCCAGAAATCATTACTTATAACATTGCGATGTCCAAGTCACTGCCTCGGCAGCATAGCTGCCTCGGTTTCTGATGATACAATAATACTACTCAGAAATCATTACTTATAACATTGCGATATTAAAGCCACTGCCGCGGCAGTATAGTTGCCTCGGCTTCTGATGATACAATAATACTATCCTGAAACCATTACTTATAATATTGCGATGTCTAAGCCACTGCCTTGGCAGCGTAGCTGCCTCGGTTTCTAATGATATACAGACATACTATTCAGAAATCGTTACTTATAACATTGTGATATTAAAATCATTGCTTCTCCAGCATAGCTGCAATACAATAATACTATCCAGAAATTATTATTGATAATATTGAGATATCAAAGCCACTGCCTCGGCTTTTGATAATACAATAATACTATCCAGATATAATTATTTATAACATTGTGATATTACAGCTTCTGCATCGGCAACATAGCTGCCTCGGCTTCTGATAATACAATAATATTATCCAGATATCATTACTTATAACATTGTGATCTTTAAGTCACCGCCTCGGCAGCGTAGCTACCTTGGTTTCTGATGATACAATAATACTACCTAGAAATCATTACTTATAACATTGCGATATACAAATCACTCACATCAGCATAGCTGCCTCGGCTTCTGATGATACAATAATACTATCTAGAAATCATTACTTATAACATTGCGATATACAAGTCACTGCCTCGGCAGCATAGCTGCCTCGGCTTCTGATGATACAATAATACTATTTAGAAATCGTTACCTTTAACATTGTGATATATTAAAGCCATTGTCTCGATTTCTGATAATACAATAATATTATACAGAAATTATTACCTATAACATTGTGATGTTAAAGCCACTGCCTCGGCAGCATAGCTGCCTCGGCTTCTGATGGTACAATAATACTACCCAGAAATCAATACTTACAACATTGTGATATTATAGCCACTGCCTCGGCAGCGTAACTACCTCGGTTTCTGATGATACAATAATACTACCCATGAATCATTACTTATAACATTGCGATATGCAAGTCACTGCCTCGGCAGCATAGCTGCCTCGGCTTCTGATGATACAATAATACTATTTAGAAATCGTTACCTTTAACATTGTGATATATTAAAGCCATTGTCTCGATTTCTGATAATACAATAATATTATACAGAAATTATTACCTATAACATTGTGATGTTAAAGCCACTGCCTCGGCAGCATAGCTGCCTCGGCTTCTGATGATACAATAATACTACCCAGAAATCATTACTTACAACATTGTGATATTATAGCCACTGCCTCGGCAGCGTAGCTACCTCGGTTTCTGATGATACAATAATACTACCCAGCAATCATTACTTATAACATTGCGATATGCAAGTCACTGCCTCGGCAGCATAGCTGCCTCGGCTTCTGATGATACAATAATACTATTTAGAAATCGTTACCTTTAACATTGTGATATATTAAAGCCATTGTCTCGATTTCTGATAATATAATAATATTATACAGAAATTATTACCTATAACATTGCGATATACAAATCACTGCCTCGGCAGCATAGCTGCCTCGGCTTCTGATGATACAATAATACTACCCAGAAATCATTACTTACAACATTGTGATATTATAGCCACTGCCTCGGCAGCGTAGCTACCTCGGTTTCTGATGATACAATAATACTACCCAGCAATCATTACTTATAACATTGCGATATGCAAGTCACTGCCTCGGCAGCATAGCTGCCTCGGCTTCTGATGATACAATAATACTATTTAGAAATCGTTACCTTTAACATTGTGATATATTAAAGCCATTGTCTCGATTTCTGATAATATAATAATATTATACAGAAATTATTACCTATAACATTGCGATATACAAATCACTGCCTCGGCAGCATAGCTGCCTCGGCTTCTGATGATACAATAATACTACCCAGAAATCATTACTTACAACATTGTGATATTATAGCCACTGCCTCGGCAGCGTAACTACCTCGGTTTCTGATGATACAATAATACTACCCAGCAATCATTACTTATAACATTGCGATATGCAAGTCACTGCCTCGGCAGCATAGCTGCCTCGGCTTCTGATGATACAATAATACTACCCAGAAATCATTACTTACAACATTGTGATATTATAGCCACTGCCTCGGCAGCGTAGCTACGTCGGTTTCTGATGATACAATAATACTACCCAGCAATCATTACTTATAACATTGCGATATGCAAGTCACTGCCTCGGCAGCATAGCTGCCTCGGCTTCTGATGATACAATAATACTATTTAGAAATCGTTACCTTTAACATTGTGATATATTAAAGCCATTGTCTCGATTTCTGATAATACAATAATATTATACAGAAATTATTACCTATAACATTGTGATGTTAAAGCCACTGCCTCGGCAGCATAACTGCCTCGGCTTCTGATGATACAATAATACTACCCAGAAATCATTACTTACAACATTGTGATATTATAGCCACTGCCTCGGCAGCGTAGCTACCTCGGTTTCTGATGATACAATAATACTACCCAGCAATCATTACTTATAACATTGCGATATGCAAGTCACTGCCTCGGCAGCATAGCTGCCTCGGCTTCTGATGATACAATAATACTACCCAGAAATCATTACTTACAACATTGTGATATTATAGCCACTGCCTCGGCAGCGTAGCTACGTCGGTTTCTGATGATACAATAATACTACCCAGCAATCATTACTTATAACATTGCGATATGCAAGTCACTGCCTCGGCAGCATAGCTGCCTCGGCTTCTGATGATACAATAATACTACCCAGAAATCATTACTTACAACATTGTGATATTATAGCCACTGCCTCGGCAGCGTAGCTACCTCGGTTTCTGATGATACAATAATACTACCCAGCAATCATTACTTATAACATTGCGATATGCAAGTCACTGCCTCGGCAGCATAGCTGCCTCGGCTTCTGATGATACAATAATACTACCCAGAAATCATTACTTACAACATTGTGATATTATAGCCACTGCCTCGGCAGCGTAGCTACGTCGGTTTCTGATGATACAATAATACTACCCAGCAATCATTACTTATAACATTGCGATATGCAAGTCACTGCCTCGGCAGCATAGCTGCCTCGGCTTCTGATGATACAATAATACTACCCAGAAATCATTACTTACAACATTGTGATATTATAGCCACTGCCTCGGCAGCGTAGCTACGTCGGTTTCTGATGATACAATAATACTACCCAGCAATCATTACTTATAACATTGCGATATGCAAGTCACTGCCTCGGCAGCATAGCTGCCTCGGCTTCTGATGATACAATAATACTACCCAGAAATCATTACTTACAACATTGTGATATTATAGCCACTGCCTCGGCAGCGTAGCTACCTCGGTTTCTGATGATACAATAATACTACCCAGCAATCATTACTTATAACATTGCGATATGCAAGTCACTGCCTCGGCAGCATAGCTGCCTCGGCTTCTGATGATACAATAATACTACCCAGAAATCATTACTTACAACATTGTGATATTATAGCCACTGCCTCGGCAGCGTAGCTACGTCGGTTTCTGATGATACAATAATACTACCCAGCAATCATTACTTATAACATTGCGATATGCAAGTCACTGCCTCGGCAGCATAGCTGCCTCGGCTTCTGATGATACAATAATACTACCCAGAAATCATTACTTACAACATTGTGATATTATAGCCACTGCCTCGGCAGCGTAGCTACGTCGGTTTCTGATGATACAATAATACTACCCAGCAATCATTACTTATAACATTGCGATATGCAAGTCACTGCCTCGGCAGCATAGCTGCCTCGGCTTCTGATGATACAATAATACTACCCAGAAATCATTACTTACAACATTGTGATATTATAGCCACTGCCTCGGCAGCGTAGCTACCTCGGTTTCTGATGATACAATAATACTACCCAGCAATCATTACTTATAACATTGCGATATGCAAGTCACTGCCTCGGCAGCATAGCTGCCTCGGCTTCTGATGATACAATAATACTACCCAGAAATCATTACTTACAACATTGTGATATTATAGCCACTGCCTCGGCAGCGTAGCTACGTCGGTTTCTGATGATACAATAATACTACCCAGCAATCATTACTTATAACATTGCGATATGCAAGTCACTGCCTCGGCAGCATAGCTGCCTCGGCTTCTGATGATACAATAATACTACCCAGAAATCATTACTTACAACATTGTGATATTATAGCCACTGCCTCGGCAGCGTAGCTACGTCGGTTTCTGATGATACAATAATACTACCCAGCAATCATTACTTATAACATTGCGATATGCAAGTCACTGCCTCGGCAGCATAGCTGCCTCGGCTTCTGATGATACAATAATACTACCCAGAAATCATTACTTACAACATTGTGATATTATAGCCACTGCCTCGGCAGCGTAGCTACGTCGGTTTCTGATGATACAATAATACTACCCAGCAATCATTACTTATAACATTGCGATATGCAAGTCACTGCCTCGGCAGCATAGCTGCCTCGGCTTCTGATGATACAATAATACTACCCAGAAATCATTACTTACAACATTGTGATATTATAGCCACTGCCTCGGCAGCGTAGCTACGTCGGTTTCTGATGATACAATAATACTACCCAGCAATCATTACTTATAACATTGCGATATGCAAGTCACTGCCTCGGCAGCATAGCTGCCTCGGCTTCTGATGATACAATAATACTATTTAGAAATCGTTACCTTTAACATTGTGATATATTAAAGCCATTGTCTCGATTTCTGATAATACAATAATATTATACAGAAATTATTACCTATAACATTGTGATGTTAAAGCCACTGCCTCGGCAGCATAGCTGCCTCGGCTTCTGATGATACAATAATACTACCCAGAAATCATTACTTACAACATTGTGATATTATAGCCACTGCCTCGGCAGCGTAGCTACCTCGGTTTCTGATGATACAATAATACTACCCAGCAATCATTACTTATAACATTGCGATATGCAAGTCACTGCCTCGGCAGCATAGCTGCCTCGGCTTCTGATGATACAATAATACTATTTAGAAATCGTTACCTTTAACATTGTGATATATTAAAGCCATTGTCTCGATTTCTGATAATATAATAATATTATACAGAAATTATTACCTATAACATTGCGATATACAAATCACTGCCTCGGCAGCATAGCTGCCTCGGCTTCTGATGATACAATAATACTACCCAGAAATCATTACTTACAACATTGTGATATTATAGCCACTGCCTCGGCAGCGTAACTACCTCGGTTTCTGATGATACAATAATACTACCCAGCAATCATTACTTATAACATTGCGATATGCAAGTCACTGCCTCGGCAGCATAGCTGCCTCGGCTTCTGATGATACAATAATACTACCCAGAAATCATTACTTACAACATTGTGATATTATAGCCACTGCCTCGGCAGCGTAGCTACGTCGGTTTCTGATGATACAATAATACTACCCAGCAATCATTACTTATAACATTGCGATATGCAAGTCACTGCCTCGGCAGCATAGCTGCCTCGGCTTCTGATGATACAATAATACTACCCAGAAATCATTACTTACAACATTGTGATATTATAGCCACTGCCTCGGCAGCGTAGCTACCTCGGTTTCTGATGATACAATAATACTACCCAGCAATCATTACTTATAACATTGCGATATGCAAGTCACTGCCTCGGCAGCATAGCTGCCTCGGCTTCTGATGATACAATAATACTACCCAGAAATCATTACTTACAACATTGTGATATTATAGCCACTGCCTCGGCAGCGTAGCTACGTCGGTTTCTGATGATACAATAATACTACCCTGCAATCATTACTTATAACATTGCGATATGCAAGTCACTGCCTCGGCAGCATAGCTGCCTCGGCTTCTGATGATACAATAATACTACCCAGAAATCATTACTTACAACATTGTGATATTATAGCCACTGCCTCGGCAGCGTAGCTACGTCGGTTTCTGATGATACAATAATACTACCCAGCAATCATTACTTATAACATTGCGATATGCAAGTCACTGCCTCGGCAGCATAGCTGCCTCGGCTTCTGATGATACAATAATACTACCCAGAAATCATTACTTACAACATTGTGATATTATAGCCACTGCCTCGGCAGCGTAGCTACGTCGGTTTCTGATGATACAATAATACTACCCAGCAATCATTACTTATAACATTGCGATATGCAAGTCACTGCCTCGGCAGCATAGCTGCCTCGGCTTCTGATGATACAATAATACTACCCAGAAATCATTACTTACAACATTGTGATATTATAGCCACTGCCTCGGCAGCGTAGCTACGTCGGTTTCTGATGATACAATAATACTACCCAGCAATCATTACTTATAACATTGCGATATGCAAGTCACTGCCTCGGCAGCATAGCTGCCTCGGCTTCTGATGATACAATAATACTATTTAGAAATCGTTACCTTTAACATTGTGATATATTAAAGCCATTGTCTCGATTTCTGATAATACAATAATATTATACAGAAATTATTACCTATAACATTGTGATGTTAAAGCCACTGCCTCGGCAGCATAGCTGCCTCGGCTTCTGATGATACAATAATACTACCCAGAAATCATTACTTACAACATTGTGATATTATAGCCACTGCCTCGGCAGCGTAGCTACGTCGGTTTCTGATGATACAATAATACTACCCAGCAATCATTACTTATAACATTGCGATATGCAAGTCACTGCCTCGGCAGCATAGCTGCCTCGGCTTCTGATGATACAATAATACTACCCAGAAATCATTACTTACAACATTGTGATATTATAGCCACTGCCTCGGCAGCGTAGCTACGTCGGTTTCTGATGATACAATAATACTACCCAGCAATCATTACTTATAACATTGCGATATGCAAGTCACTGCCTCGGCAGCATAGCTGCCTCGGCTTCTGATGATACAATAATACTATTTAGAAATCGTTACCTTTAACATTGTGATATATTAAAGCCATTGTCTCGATTTCTGATAATACAATAATATTATACAGAAATTATTACCTATAACATTGTGATGTTAAAGCCACTGCCTCGGCAGCATAGCTGCCTCGGCTTCTGATGATACAATAATACTACCCAGAAATCATTACTTACAACATTGTGATATTATAGCCACTGCCTCGGCAGCGTAGCTACGTCGGTTTCTGATGATACAATAATACTACCCAGCAATCATTACTTATAACATTGCGATATGCAAGTCACTGCCTCGGCAGCATAGCTGCCTCGGCTTCTGATGATACAATAATACTACCCAGAAATCATTACTTACAACATTGTGATATTATAGCCACTGCCTCGGCAGCGTAGCTACGTCGGTTTCTGATGATACAATAATACTACCCAGCAATCATTACTTATAACATTGCGATATGCAAGTCACTGCCTCGGCAGCATAGCTGCCTCGGCTTCTGATGATACAATAATACTATTTAGAAATCGTTACCTTTAACATTGTGATATATTAAAGCCATTGTCTCGATTTCTGATAATACAATAATATTATACAGAAATTATTACCTATAACATTGTGATGTTAAAGCCACTGCCTCGGCAGCATAGCTGCCTCGGCTTCTGATGATACAATAATACTACCCAGAAATCATTACTTACAACATTGTGATATTATAGCCACTGCCTCGGCAGCGTAGCTACCTCGGTTTCTGATGATACAATAATACTACCCAGCAATCATTACTTATAACATTGCGATATGCAAGTCACTGCCTCGGCAGCATAGCTGCCTCGGCTTCTGATGATACAATAATACTACCCAGAAATCATTACTTACAACATTGTGATATACAAATCACTGCCTCGGCAGCATAGCTGCCTCGGTTTCTAATGATACAATAATACTGCCCAGAAATCATTACTTACAACATTGTGATATTATAGCCACTGCCTCGGCAGCGTAGCTACCTCGGTTTCTGATGATACAATAATACTACCTAGCAATCATTACTTATAACATTGCGATATGCAAGTCACTGCCTCGGCAGCATGCTGCCTCGGCTTCTGATGATACAATAATACTATTTAGAAATCGTTACCTTTAACATTGTGATATATTAAAGCCATTGTCTCGATTTCTGATAATACAATAATATTATACAGAAATTATTACCTATAACATTGCGATATACAAATCACTGCCTCGGCAGCATAGCTGCCTCGGCTTCTGATGATACAATAATACTACCCAGAAATCATTACTTACAACATTGTGATATTATAGCCACTGCCTCGGCAGCGTAGCTACCTCGGTTTCTGATGATACAATAATACTACCTAGCAATCATTACTTATAACATTGCGATATGCAAGTCACTGCCTCGGCAGCATGCTGCCTCGGCTTCTGATGATACAATAATACTATTTAGAAATCGTTACCTTTAACATTGTGATATATTAAAGCCATTGTCTCGATTTCTGATAATACAATAATATTATACAGAAATTATTACCTATAACATTGCGATATACAAATCACTGCCTCGGCAGCATAGCTGCCTCGGCTTCTGATGATACAATAATACTACCCAGAAATCATTACTTACAACATTGTGATATTATAGCCACTGCCTCGGCAGCGTAGCTACCTCGGTTTCTGATGATACAATAATACTACCTAGCAATCATTACTTATAACATTGCGATATGCAAGTCACTGCCTCGGCAGCATGCTGCCTCGGCTTCTGATGATACAATAATACTATTTAGAAATCGTTACCTTTAACATTGTGATATATTAAAGCCATTGTCTCGATTTCTGATAATACAATAATATTATACAGAAATTATTACCTATAACATTGCGATATACAAATCACTGCCTCGGCAGCATAGCTGCCTCGGCTTCTGATGATACAATAATACTACCCAGAAATCATTACTTACAACATTGTGATATTATAGCCACTGCCTCGGCAGTGTAGCTACCTCGGTTTCTAATGATACAATAATACTACCCAGAAATCATTACTTACAACATTGTGATATTATAGCCACTGCCTCGGCAGCGTAGCTACCTCGGTTTCTGATGATACAATAATACTACCCAGCAATCATTACTTATAACATTGCGATATGCAAGTCACTGCCTCGGCTTCTGATGATACAATAATACTACCCAGAAATCATTACTTATAACATTGCGATATACAAATCACTGCCTCGGCAGCATAGCTGCTTCGGTTTCTGATGATACAATAATACTATTTAGAAATCGTTACTTGTAACATTGTGATATTATAGCCACTGCCTCGGCAGCGTAGCTACCTCGGTTTCTGATGATACAATAATACTACCCAGAAATCATTACTTATAACATTGCGATATACAAGTCACTGCCTCGGCACCATAGCTGCCTCGGTTTCGGATGATACAATAATACTATTTAGAAATCGTTACATGTAACATTGTGATATTAAAGCCATTGTCTTGATTTCTGATAATACAATAATATTATACAGAAATTATTACTTATAACATTGTGATGTTAAAGCCACTGCCTCGGCAGCATAGCTGCCTCGGCTTCTGATGATACAATAATACTATCCAGAAATCATTACTTATAACATTGTGATATTATAGCCACTGCCTCGGCAGCCTAGCTGCCTCGGCTTCTGATAATACATTAATACTATCCAGATATCACTATTTATAACATTGAAATATAAAAGCCACTCCTCGACGGCAAAGCTGTCTCGGATTCTAATGATATATTAATAATCAATTCTTTGTTAATAAAATTTGAAACATCTTTTAAATAATTTAAAGTGAGTAAGTGATCCCATAGAAATCTTTAGGGGCGTTTCGCGATGTCCACCGCGTATCGACCGGAAGACCGGAAGTGGGCGTAGATTTCCGGGAAACCGACCGTGAGCGTTTTTACGGCTTCGTGACCGATCCGTAATGGAAGCTAGCGCCGCGGCGTTTTATGCAAATTTATGCAAACCAAAACCAAACCGAACCGAACGGAACCGAGCCGAGGGTGTACACTCCTCCACTCCCGATATATAAAACAATATGACGTCGTCGTCACGAGATATTAATTACCTCCCCCCACCCCCTACCCATAAACGCCATTATCATTACGTCATTAGCACCGACAACATGGCGCATAAATTTGAATTTCGTTTTAAACTCACTTTTCAACTCTACCAAACAAACAAAAAAAAATAAAAAAATCTCGATCCGGGATAGATCCAAAGTTATCCGAAAGACGATTTCGTGAATTGGTCGCATGGGGGCGCTTCGGGGTCGGAAACTTGTTGTGTTTCGGCGTGATTTTATTGGGTGTTTATTGTCAGTTTATGGAGGTTCTTCGTTTATTGTAGTTGGAAAGTCGAAGTTGACGTTTTAATGGATAATGGAAGCGTTTTGGAGGATACGCGATGTGGTCCTGATAATGATGGGGGGTGAAGGGATATATTAATTACGTTATCCGCAAAATCAACCGAACTAAACCGCACCCAAAAAGGCACCACGACTCCTTCATAATGTCACGGTTCACAATGGGTTATTATATCTCCGGGAGAGGGCGCCTTAGTGTAATATAGATATTATTAATGATGGAGAGAAGAGAACGCGCGCGAAGTGAAGTGTTGATTATTACCCCAACCCAAAAACCCCTCCCTTTACCCCCTTCCCCCCTTTCTCTTCATCATCGGGAACTCATTGCTACGCCACTGCTTTTGTGTTTTGGATAATCGACGATCCGACCCTGAAGATTGGCTATTTTTAATCCAAACAAACCAATTTTAATTTTTTTGCTTCAATTAATTTCTAAACAATAAAACCGAAAAAAAATTACTAACCTAACCTAAAAAGCATTTCTGTGTAACTCGGCGATAATCGAAATCGAAATTTCCTGTTTTATTTTAATCTAAGGTGTCTTAATCTTTTTTTTCTCCCATCGATTTCGTGTTTATATTGTGTAGTGCGAAAAGTCTTAGTGTGCCATTGAAAAAGTGGTATTAAGCGCCCCCTATATTTTTTTTTGGTTGACTCGCGCCTCTGGTGATAAATCATATACCAGATGGCATATTTTTGCATCGAGAACGCGAACTGTACCGACATCTCAAAGATATATCGGTAATGTATGCCGATTTAATACGGAAAAGGAGAGGATGGGTGATGGTGACATGGAGGGGGAGGGGACGAAAACAAAGCGAGAATAAATTTGTCGTTTATTTTGCTTTCTTTTTTTGTGGATTTGATTGTTTTGATTCGTAGGCAATTTTCGAATTTCCCATAATTTAAATGTCAAATCATATGATTAGATCAAAAAATCGAAAAAATCGCATTTTCTGAAAATATAAACCAACAATCTACAAAGTAGGCGTTAAAACGACATCGTTAACAGCTTAAAGTGTCAAAAATTCAATTAATAAAGTACCGTAATCGGAAAGGATGATGATTACTCCCAAAAAAGGTTTAAATGACTCTTAATCTTTTTCTTTCTCTTAAACTAAGACGTTATTTGCGAAAATAACGTTGTAATCACGTTGAGAATGTGCGATTTTTTCGAAATGATACCCAACTCGACTAGGTTATCTTAAAGATTAATTCAAAGATGGCGTCATTTTGACAGATTTCAATTGTTCAAATGTCAAACTTTTAAAGGATATCATATAATTGCTTTTAACCTTAACTCCAACGATTTTCGTATGAATTACGAAATTGTAAACTCGGAACGATCTAAAATTAATTATGCGTTGAAAAATATCTGTCATTTTGACAGATGTCAACTGTCAATCTTTCTAATTTATGTAAAACGTCATGATTTTTTGTTATTATTAAAGAGTTTCGACGCAGAAAGCAATGTTGTACACTCAAAACGATCAAAATTTAATTATTAAATGAAAAGTAGCTGTCATTTTGACAGATGTCAACTGTCAATCTTTATAATTTATGTAAAACGTCATGATTTTTTGTTATTATTAAAGAGTTTCGACGCAAAAAGCAATGTTGGACACTCAAAACGATCCAAATTTAATTATTAAATGAAAAGTAGCTGTCATTTTGACAGATGTCAACTGTCAATCTTTATAATTTATGTAAAACGTCATGATTTTTTGTTAATATTAAAGAGTTTCGACGCAAAAAGCAATGTTGTACACTCAAAACGATCAAAATTTAATTATTAAATGAAAAGTAGCTGTCATTTTGACAGATGTCAACTGTCAATCTTTATAATTTATGTAAAACGTCATGATTTTTTGTTAATATTAAAGAGTTTCGACGCAAAAAGCAATGTTGTACACTCAAAACGATCAAAATTTAATTATTAAATGAAAAGTAGCTGTCATTTTGACAGATGTCAACTGTCAATCTTTATAATTTATGTAAAACGTCATGATTTTTTGTTAATATTAAAGAGTTTCGACGCAAAAAGCAATGTTGGACACTCAAAACGATCAAAATTTAATTATTAAATGAAAAGTAGCTGTCATTTTGACAGATGTCAACTGTCAATCTTTATAATTTATGTAAAACGTCATGATTTTTTGTTAATATTAAAGAGTTTCGACGCAAAAAGCAATGTTGTACACTCAAAACGATCAAAATTTAATTATTAAATGAAAAGTTGCTGTCATTTTGACAGATGTCAACTGTCAATCTTTATAATTTATGTAAAACGTCATGATTTTTTGTTAATATTAAAGAGTTTCGACGCAAAAAGCAATGTTGTACACTCAAAACGATCAAAATTTAATTATTAAATGAAAAGTAGCTGTCATTTTGACAGATGTCAACTGTCAATCTTTATAATTTATGTAAAACGTCATGATTTTTTGTTAATATTAAAGAGTTTCGACGCAAAAAGCAATGTTGGACACTCAAAACGATCAAAATTTAATTATTAAATGAAAAGTAGCTGTCATTTTGACAGATGTCAACTGTCAATCTTTATAATTTATGTAAAACGTCATGATTTTTTGTTAATATTAAAGAGTTTCGACGCAAAAAACAATGTTGTACACTCAAAACGATCAAAATTTAATTATTAAATGAAAAGTAGCTGTCATTTTGACAGATGTCAACTGTCAATCTTTATAATTTATGTAAAACGTCATGATTTTTTGTTAATATTAAAGAGTTTCGACGCAAAAAGCAATGTTGTACACTCAAAACGATCAAAATTTAATTATTAAATGAAAAGTAGCTGTCATTTTGACAGATGTCAACTGTCAATCTTTATAATTTATGTAAAACGTCATGATTTTTTGTTAATATTAAAGAGTTTCGACGCAAAAAGCAATGTTGGACACTCAAAACGATCAAAAATTAATTATTAAATGAAAAGTAGCTGTCATTTTGACAGATGTCAACTGTCAATCTTTATAATTTATGTAAAACGTCATGATTTTTTGTTAATATTAAAGAGTTTCGACGCAAAAAGCAATGTTGTACACTCAAAACGATCAAAATTTAATTATTAAATGAAAAGTAGCTGTCATTTTGACAGATGTCAACTGTCAATCTTTATAATTTATGTAAAACGTCATGATTTTTTGTTAATATTAAAGAGTGTCGACGCAAAAAGCAATGTTGTACACTCAAAACGATCAAAATTTAATTATTAAATGAAAAGTAGCTGTCATTTTGACAGATGTCAACTGTCAATCTTTATAATTTATGTAAAACGTCATGATTTTTTGTTAATATTAAAGAGTTTCGACGCAAAAAGCAATGTTGGACACTCAAAACGATCAAAATTTAATTATTAAATGAAAAGTAGCTGTCATTTTGACAGATGTCAACTGTCAATCTTTATAATTTATGTAAAACGTCATGATTTTTTGTTAATATTAAAGAGTTTCGACGCAAAAAGCAATGTTGGACACTCAAAACGATCAAAATTTAATTATTAAATGAAAAGTAGCTGTCATTTTGACAGATGTCAACTGTCAATCTTTATAATTTATGTAAAACGTCATGATTTTTTGTTATTATTAAAGAGTTTCGACGCAAAAAGCAATGTTGTACACTCAAAACGATCAAAATTTAATTATTAAATGAAAAGTAGTTGTCATTTTGACAGATGTCAACTGTCAATCTTTATAATTTATGTAAAACGTCATGATTTTTTGTTATTATTAAAGAGTTTCGACGCAAAAAGCAATGTTGGACACTCAAAACGATCAAAATTTAATTATTAAATGAAAAGTAGCTGTCATTTTGACAGATGTCAACTGTCAATCTTTATAATTTATGTAAAACGTCATGATTTTTTGTTATTATTAAAGAGTTTCGACGTAAAAAACAATGTTCGATACTCAAAACGATCAAAATTTAATTATTACTTAAAAAGTAGCTGTGATTTTGACAGATGTCAACTGTCAATGTTTATAATTTATGTAAAACATCATGATTTTTTTGATAATATTAAAGAGTTTCGACGTAAAAAACAATGTTCGATACTCAAAACGATCAAAATTTAATTATTAGTTAAAAAGTAGCTGTCATTTTGACAGATGTCAACTGTCAATCTTTCTAATTTATGTAAAACGTCATGATTCTTTGTTAATATTAACGAATTTTGAATAAAAATACAATGTTGGACATTCAAAACGATCAAAATTTAATCATTAATTAAAAAGTAGCTGTCATTTTGACAGATGTCAACTGTCAATCTTTTTAATTTATGTAAAACATCATGATTTTTTGTTAATATTAACGAGTTTCGACGTAAAAAACTGTTTGATTTAAAATACAATGTAATAAATACAAAACGATCAAAATTTAATTATGTAAAGAAAAAGTTGGTATCACTTTGACAGATGTCAACTGTCAAACTTTATCATTTACACAAAATTTCATGATTTTGTTAATATTAACGATTTTTTACTTAAATTATATTGTTGTTAAGTCAAAATGATCAAACTCAATTATGTACTGATTAAGTAACATTGTTTTGACAGATATCAACTGTCAAACTTTCTCATTTACGCAAAACGACTTAATTTCTTAAAATTGTCAATTGCTAAAATTTTTTTATTTTTGCAATTCATCGTTTCTCGCTCATAAATTAATTTTTTCAAGTAAATTAATTTATAATCGTTAATAATTAGTAATTTGACAGGTGTCAACTGTCAAATTTTCTCATTTATGGAACAACAGCATGATTTTTGTTGATATTAACAATTTTACTAACGACGTAAATTGCTATGTTTTAAACTCATAACCATCAAAATTCAATTAAAATTTAACCTACAAACAAGGTGTTGTCATTTTGACATACGTCAGCTGTCAAAATTTCAAAATTTTATGGGATATCGTTATTATTGCACATAAACTTAATGATCTTCGAAATTGAAACGAAATTGTAGATGCGAAACGGTCCAAACTTAATTATGTGTTGAGAAATATTTGTCATTTTGACAGATGTCAACTGTCAATCTTTCTAATTTATGTAAAACATCATGATTTATCTTAAAATTAATATTTCTTATCAATATTAAAGATGTATGGTGTAAAATACAATGTTATAGACTTCAAATAATCAAAATTTAATTATGTAAAGATGGGATGGTGTCATTTTGATAGATGTCAACTGTCAAAATTAAAAAGAAAACATTTGAATTAATAATGACTAAATTGTTGTTGAAATTGAAAAGGAAATTAAAAATCCTTTAATTTGATACCCAACATCCCATATTTTGTATGAAATGACATCACCATAAAATGACAGTTGACAGCCGCCATTTTGAATTTTATTAATTGTTTTAATTTGATGTAAATTTCGAAACATTTGAACCTAATTTTTTTTATTTTTAGTTGATTTAAGTTCACTTTTCGATTTAAATTTAAAAATCGAGATATTTAAGTCGAATTAAAAAACAAAATGGCGCCTGTCAAGTGTCATTTTCAAGGTTATGTCATTTCATTTAAAATTTTACCCAAAATATGGGTTGTTGGGTATCAAATTAAAGGATTTTTTAATTCCTTTTCGGTTTTTAACTAATTTTTATCTTATTATTTCAACTGTTTTTTTTTATTCCATCAAATCAAGTCTAATTAAAATTGACAGCTGTCAATTGTCATCAATTTTTATCGAAATCATAGGTTGTTGGGTATCAAATTAAAGGATTTTTAATTTCCTTTACGATTTTGACCAAAATTTCGTGATATCATCAAATTTATTTTTACAAAACATTCCCTTTTCTTCGTATTTATGTGTACAGTTAAATTGTTGATCATTTCTCAAAAGACACTCAACAAAGTAATGAGCGGATAGATGAAAATCGACGGCAATCCCGCGTGTGTTAATTAAAGGAGTTAATTAAGTCAAAACGTCGCAACGTTAATCCTTCCTCAAACCCCCACCACTCGCATTTCTTCTTCTTCTTCTTCTTCTTCATCTTCCTCGCGGTTCAAGACGCGCAATTACCGAGCGCGTCTAAAACGAGACTTCGAAACGGAGGAACGAAGAGAAAAGAGAAGGAAAAAGAGAGAAAAGAGAGTCGAATTAAAAAGTAAAGAATAAAAGAAGCGCGTTCGCGTAATTAAATAAACATAAATAATCGAATGGAGGTGTTCGGAATTGCTTGGAAGTGTTAAAAGTTAACCAATATGAAATTCGCGCACGTAGCCGAAAGAATTTCCGCGAAAAAAAAACCCGACTCCATATTGATTCCGTCTCGTTTCGATTCGTTTTGATGGGGATTTTTGTCTCTCTCTCTTAATATATATACGTTGGTACCGGCATAAGCCACCGAGAGGTTGCTTTGTCGAGCGTCGACTTCGCGAATGCTTCTGTACGGCTTTTTACAACCATAATCGCGACGATTTCCATCGTTTTTCAACTCAGGCATCTCAACTATAAGGTTTCTTTCGTACATTTCAGTCTCTCACTTCCACTCGGAATACTAATTCGATAATTATCAAACTTTCGGGATAAAAAACCGTTATAAGTATGAAGGCTAAATATATAATAAAAGATTTTCTTTTCGCTAACTTTGAAGTCGTCTCTTTGGATTTAAAATAACTTAAATCGACTTATTTTGAGTCAAAGTATTTGTGGTCTTTCGATATATACTCATTTCAGAGACACCTATATATATATATTTCGTACTATGTGTGTATATATATGTACAGAGGTATAAAAAGTATAGAATAAAGATTTACAGCCTTAACTTTAGCTTATATCATAACAAGATTAAAGTAAAAATTACTCGAAACTATTTTTAACTTTTTTCATGGCGAATACGGTACGAAGTAGCTCAAATATTGTCCGAACATTAAGAAATTCAATTCGTGCTTTTAGTGATTGATTAGGGGCCAATGGCCAACATTATGAACATTTAATTTAATCAAAGCCACGTCGTTGTAAGTGGCACCCTATATATAACACATACGTAACACATGGGGTGGTTATTTTTTTGTTTACCTTTAACCTTCATTTTATTTTAATCTAATATGAATTAGATTAATACATTTTTCATTTTTCTTACAAATTCCTGCTTTCATTAATATTTTTGTTGATCTTATAAAATAATGAAATTTATCAAATTTTTAAATTTTTGTGTTTTTCTTGATTTTGACGAATTTAAGAAGAAAAATGAAAGAGAGTGATTTTGTTGAGGATGAAATTTGTTACAATTTTTGTTCGAAAAGTTTTTTTGCAACTATCTCCGATTTTGATATGTTACCTATGATCTTGTAAAATAACGAAATTTATAAAATTTTCATACTTTTGTGTTTTTCTCAAGTCTTCTTATTTATTGAGATATAGAGATGATTTATGTCTCAAATTAAAGCCAAATGATTGTAAATTATGATGAAATGTTGAGATATGGGGATTTAATTAGAAAAATTTCCATTAACTTGGTTCTATGGAAAGACATAAAATTGGCTAAAAACAAGAAAATTTTAAAAAATCGTTTCTATCTTATTTATTTAGATACAGAGATGATTTATATCTCAAATTCAAGCTAAAAGGGTGTATATTCTGGTGATATATTTGGATATGGGGGTTTTATTATTAACATTTCGAGGAACTTGCTATAAGAAAAAACATAAAATTTACCAAAATATTAAAAATTTGCTAAAACTGCTTCTATCTTATTTATTGAGATATAGAGACGATTTATGTCTCAAATTGAAGATAAATGATTGTAAATTATGATGAAATGTTGAGATATGGGGATTTAATTATGAAAATTTCCATTAACTTGGTTCTTGGAAAGACATAAAATTGGCTAAAAGCAAGAAAATTTTAAAAAATCGTTTCTCTGTTATTTATTTAGATATAGAAATGATTTATATCTCAAATTGAAGCTAAAAGGATGTATATTATGGTGACATATTTAAATATGGGGGTTTTATTATTAACATTTCGAGGAACTTGCTATAAGAAAAAACATAAAATTTACCAAAATATTAAAAATTTGCTAAAACTGCTTCTATCTTATTTATTGAGATATGGAGATGATTTATATCTCAAATTGAAGCTAAAAGATTGTAAATTATGATGAGATGTTGAGATATGGAGATTTAATTATGAAAATTTCAATTAACTTGGTTCTATGGAAAAACATAAAATTGGCAAAAAAACAAGAAAATTTTAAAAAATCGTTTTTATCTTTTTTATTTAGATATAGAGATGATTTATATCTCAAATTCAAGCTAAAAGGGTGTATATTATGCTGACATATTTAGATATGGGGGTTTTATTATTAAAATTTTGAGGAACTTGCTATGAGAAAAAACATAAAATTTACCAAAATATTAAAAATTTGCTAAAACTGCTTCTATCTTATTTATTGAGATATAGATATGATTTATATCTCAAATTGAAGCTAAAAGATTGTAAATTATGATGAGATGTTGAGATATAGGGATTTAATTATGAAAATTTCAATTAACTTGGTTCTATGTAAAAACATAAAATTGGCTAAAAACAAGAAAATTTTAAAAAATCGTTTCTATCTTATTTATGGAGATATAGAGATGATTTATATCTCAAATTGAAGCTAAAAGATTCTAAATTATGATGAGATGTTGAAATATGGGGATTTAATTATGAAAATTTCAATTAACTTGGTTCTATGGAAAAACATAAAATTGGCTAAAAGCAAGAAAATTTTAAAAAATCGTTTCTATCTTATTTATTTAGATATAGAGGTGATATATATCTCAAATTGAAGCTAAAAGGGTGTGTATTATGGTGACATATTTAGATATGGGGGTTTTATTATTAACGTTTCGAGGAACTTGCTATAAGAAAAAATAAAAAATTTACCAAAATATTAAAAATTTGCTAAAACTGAAATAATTTTCAACATTCTAAGATGACTGCTAGGGGGAGGCATTCGCCGCATTGAATTTGAAAATGTGGATTATCTCGAAATTCCGCTTTATTAATATAACACAAAAGGATATACTTTCTAAAGTTTAGACATATTTTAGTTTTTTTTTGTTACAATATTTTCGCTCTATCTTTAAAAACAAAGTGATTGGGGGTGTTTGAAAATGAAGTAGTCTCCGAGATATTGCACTTTGCACGCTTATTTGGCCACCCTGTACATCAATGGATTCAAAATAAATATACCTATCCATTAACGCGAAGATATATATAGTGTACATAAAGTATGGAATCAATTCTATATTAATTTAGAGGATATTCTTAAAAGAAAGGGCTGGTAAGCTGTGTTATATTTTTAACGCGCATTTTTTGAGTTACAATGGAAACAGACAAGGGTTGTTCAAAATTTGAGATACTATGCCTAAGTTGACAATCTTCAATAGGAATTGCAATTATTTATTACAAAATATTATTAGTAAAATTTTGGGACTTCCGTGTTATTTCAGTTTTAACTTAAAAATCCGTGCTCAAATCGTCACGATCACTTATGGACGTGGTGCCCGCTTTGATATATTAATAGAAAATCATCAATGTTAGAGAAATGTAGCGCCTCGCCCGCAAGCGACCTCGGCGATTTGAAGATGAACATGTTCTTATATCAAAATTTGAATACTTCCTAAGATATACAAGAGATGAAAAATGTAGCGCCTCGCCCGCAAGTGACCTCGGCAATTTAAGGGTAAATATGGTCTTATATGTGACTTTATATCCTTTCTAAGATATACAAGGAACAATTTCACCCAAAATCGCCGAGATCGCTTACGGGCGAGGCGTTAGCTTTGACATATTACTACAAAATTGCGAGTTTTGGGAAAATGTAGCGCCATGCCCGCAAGCGACCTCGGCAATTTAAGGGTAAATATGGTCTTATATGTGACTTTATATCCTTTCCAAGATATACAAGGAACAATTTCACCCAAAATCGCCAAGATCGCTTACGGGCGAGGCGTTAGCTTTGATATATTACTATAATATCGCGAGTTTTGGGAAAATGTAGCGCCACGCCCGCAAGTGACCTCGGCAATTTAAAGATAAATATGGTCTTATATGTGACTTTATATCCTTCCCTAGATATACAAGGAACAATTTCACACAAAATCGCCGAGATCGCTTGCGGGCGAGGCGTTAGCTTTGACATATTACTACAAAATTGCGAGTTTTGGGAAAATGTAGCGCTTAGCAAAGAACGATTTGATCTCAAATCACCGTGATCGTTTGCGGGCGAGGCGCTAACTTTGATATATTAGTACAAAATCGTTCATTTTGGAAAAATGTAGCGCCTCGCCCGCAAGCGACCTCGGCGATTTGAGGACCAACATTTTCTTATATGTGACTTGGTATCAATCCAAAGATATACAAAGAACGATTTGACCTCAAACCGCCGTGATCGCTTGCAGGCGAGGCGCTACATTTTTCCAAAATAAACGATTTTGTACTAATATATGAAAGTTAGCGCCTCGTCCGCAAACGATCACAGTAATTTGAAATCAAATCGTTCTTTGTATATCTTGGGAATGATACAAAATTACATATAAGAACATGTTGGTCCTCAAATCGCCGAGGTCGCTTGCGGGCGAGGCGCTACATTTTTCCAAAATGAACGATTTTGTACTAATATATCAAAGTTAGCGCCTCGCCCGCAAACGATCACGGTGATTTGAGATCAAATCGTTCTTTGTATATCTTCGGAATGATACCAAGTTACATATCAGAACATGTTGGTCCTCAAATCGCCGAGGTCGCTTGCGGGCGAGGCGCTACATTTTTCCAAAATGAACGATTTTGTACTAATATATCAAAATTAGCGCCTCACCCGCAAGCGACCTCGGCGATTTGAGATCAAATCGTTGTTTGTATATCTTGGGAATGATACAAAGTAATATATAAGAACATGTTGATCCTCAAATCGCCGAGGTCGCTTGCGGGCGAGGCACTACATTATTCCAAACTGAACGATTTTGTACTAATATATCAAAATTAGCGCCTCGCCCGCAAACGATCACGGCGATTTGAGGTCAAATCGTTCTTTGTATATTTTGGGAATGATACAAAGTAACATATAAGAACATGTTGATCCTCAAATCGCCGAGGTCGCTTGCGGGCGAGGCGCAACATTTTTCCAAAATGAACGATTTTGTACTAATATATCAAAGTTAGCGCGTCGTCCGCAAGGGATCATGACGACTTGAGATGAAATTGTTCTTTGTATGTCTTCGGAATTATACCAAGTCACATATAAGAACATGTTGATCCTCAAATCGCCGAAGTCGCTTGCGGGCGAGGCGCTACATTTTTCCAAAATGAACGATTTTGTACTAATATATCAAAATTAGCGCCTCGCCCGCAACCGATCACGGCGATTTGAGGTCAAATCGTTCTTTGTATATCTTCAGAATGATATAAAGTCACATATAAGAATATGTTGATCCTCAAATCGCCGAGATCGCTTGCGAGCGAGGCGCTACATTTTTCCAAAATGAACGATTTTGTACTAATATATCAAAATTAGCGCCTCGCCCGCAAGCGACGTCGGCGATTTGAGGTCAAATCGTTCTTTGTATATCTTCGGAATGATACAAAATCGCATATGAGAACATGTTAGTCCTCAAATCGCCGAAGTCGCTTGCAGGCGAGGCGCTACATTTTTCCAAAATGAACGATTTTGTACTAATACATTAAAAATAACGCCTCGCCCGCAAGCGACCTAGGCGATTTGAGGTCAAATCGTTCTTTGTATATCTTGGGAATGATACAAAATTACATATAAGAGTATGTTGATCCTCAAATCGCCGAGATCGCTTGCGGGCGAGACGCTACATTTTTCCAAAATGAACGATTTTGTACTAATATATCAAAGTTAGCGCGTCGTCCGCAAGCCACCTCGGCGATTTGAGGCAAAATCGTCCCTTGCATATTTTGAGCAGGATATAAAGTCATATATAAGAACATGTTTTGCTGAAATTCCCGAGATCTCCTACAGAGAAGGCACAGTGGGACAAAATACCCGAAAATCGGAAAAAAATCAATATCTAGATATCGGTTAGTAATATCAAAATGCAGATACTTTCATTCGATTTAAAATAAGAAAGCACATTACAAATTATATTAAACTCAACAGATTAACTAGTTTATTATTTAGGTGTCCTTTGTAGTCAACAAGAAACCGAGATTCAGAGTTTTTTCTTATACAAAAGCTGTAGGAAATTTACCACTCTATAAAGAGAAAATATTTTTACATATATAGAGTGTTCCATAACGACGTACCAAAATAAACGTATTCTATTTTAAATGGAATGATATATTATTTATCCCATTTTGCACACCAACAAATATGTTGACTTTGGAAAGATGTGTTGACACATGCTACACTTGGTTTTTAGTTATTTAAATACACTGCCTTTTAAATCTGAATTTTGTAGAAGCTAATCGAGCTAGAAAATTAAAATTTGTTCTCCAATGTGTTATAAAGGAATTCGATGATTCTAACAATTTATGGAATACATCCTCATTTCTGGCAGCACGGGAACATTTCTTTGTGTAGCAAAGCCTGTAGCATTTGTAATCTTTATTTCTACTTTCTTGCGTTTCCTCCGAAAGTAACCCAAAATCGGTAATTATAACATCTGAATGTTATAATTTCAGCTCCACGAATTAGGATGTAATAAGCATGTAATACAAAGGGTCTTTGTATACGTTTTTTTTTGCAGCTATGTGGTTTTCGTAGTAAACTTTATTCGTGCACGAAGTGGAAAAAAGTAATTGAACAGCTCCTTCATTACGAGTTTCATTTTTGATTTTTAATAAATTGTTTATCTCAGATGGACGAGTTCCGCAAATGAAGCAGTTGCTAAACGACTGTAATTAAATAAATGCTTTGTTGTATAATTGTTGGTTGCAAAGCAGACATTTCGTTGTTTGTCTGCAATATCGAGTTGATGAGAACCGAGGATTAACCCAAATATCTTCATTTTGATCCTCAATGAGAGTTAATTTCAGTGAAATCGCAAGCGACCTCGGCGATATGAGGCGATATCGTTTATTACATAACTTCCTTAAGACACCAAATTTTTTATAAGTTTACATAAGTAAGTAACCTCAGTAATTTGAGGCGATCAACAGATTTGAGATAATCAACAAGGAAAGAATGAACATTTTTTATTCAAGGCCATTCATCGAAAAGAATGGACGTAAGCGAATCTAAAACCAAAGGTTTGAAAAACTGAATGGAAAGTCAGCAAAAAACCTTTCCTAAGACCATTTAGAATAGTTAAAATAAACGACAATGACACCATTATAATAAATATTAAAAGAATACAAACTTACCGTACACGAAGAGTAAAACATGGTATTCCTCCAGATGTTCCATCCTTATCGCTTCTCGGCCTATGGCTAAGATGGTTAAGATCAAAGTGTAGATGTTGCATCCTTGGAGTCATCCACGCCGAAGTAGATTTCCAAAATAAAACCTTTTATACCTAAAATAGAACAAAAACAAATTATCAATATATGATTTTTTTTGCTGAAAGTGATAACTCGCAGAATTTCTCATCCACTTTTCAAATCAAATCAAATGTCCGAGGGGGAAAGAGACGAACGAGGGATGTCCAAGACGTTCTAAAACGTCCGGATGACACAAACCGGAAGTGGTGGTGGAACAAAGCCGGAGTGGGATGGGGGTACAAATGACCCTCTATTACCGAGGCATAAAAGCTGACAAATCGGGGGTAATTCAAGGAATGATCGAAAAGAATTTGGTTTTAACTCAATTTGCACGAAGAAAAAAGAAAAAAATGAAATAAACTTGAATCGATCGAGAATATCTTCCGCAATTTATGCAGATTGAAGTCTTAGAAGTTGGTCATTTGCTCTCGAGGCTGAGATAACTAACTCGACTAGAAAGACCAGAAGCCTATCTAAGCCCGGCTTTAAACACAGTAATTAGGGCCTACTGCGCTCCCGGTTTTATATTAATTTAATAACTGGTAATTGGCGCCGGGTTACGTTCTAACGACTCTTCCACCGACTCTTACAGTTATATCGTCGTCAAAGACCGTTTTTCAAACAAAATCAACAAACAAACTAAATCAACCAACAAAAACGCGATTTCCCGACGTTTTCTATCCTCTATTTTTGTTCCATTTCATCCGTTCACCTCGATATTCTCACATACGTACCAAACCGAACTTGATTTCTTAATCAATTTCAATCGGGTTCATCCATTTCCAACTAAACGTTCGAAAAAAAAAGAAAAAAAATTCAAAAAAGACAGCCGAGTAAAAGGAAAAAAAGGAATAAAGAAATAAGTGCATACCACAAAAGAGACAATCGAAAAACAGGTAAAACGTCATCGGCGACGACGACGACTTTTAAAAGACAACTGACTTTTAAGATGGCGTCGTGGCGACACGTGACCAGAAACCGCTTGGTTTTTTCCGTCTTTAGGACATCAGAAACGGAAACAAAAGCAAACAGAAGACGAGGAGAAAAGGAGGAGAAGAAGAATAAGAAGAAGAAGGAGTTGTTGTTACGCCTCCTTCGATTTGAAGTTGATGCGATGTTGAAATGAACGAAGACGTTTTGTTTTTTTTTCCTTGATAAAAATTTCGAACTCGATTTTGATTTGAATATTTAAAAAAATCGATTTAAATGTGTTTTGAATCGATTCAAATTTAAAAATTGAGTTATTTAAGCCCAAACACGTTACAGTTATCTTAATTACTTCGAAATATGCATTAAATTTTAAAAAAATGAAATTAAAGATGGCGGATTAACTGTCATTTTTTTTGAGGTTATGATTTTTGTTTAAAATAGATATAAGATTTAACAAATTTATATTTATAATTCGTATTTTAGAGGAAATAAGATGAAAATCGTCATTTTGATTTTATTTGATTTGTAATTTGATGAAAATTTTGTTGGAAATCGAAAAGAAAATTAAAAATCGTTTAATATGATACCCAACAACCCATATTTTGGGTAAAATAACTCGATTTTTTAATTTAAATCGAAAATATGATTTAAAATCAACTTTATAGGATTTTGAGTGAAATATTTGAAGCAAATGAATAGGAAAAATCGAATAGGAAATGAAAAATCCTTTAATTTGATACCCAACAACCCATATTTTGAATGAAATAACAATTTTGACATTGACAGTTAATATCCGCCATCTTGAATTTTGTCAATTTTTGTTAATTCGATGTAAATTTCGAACTATTTGAGATAAAATAACTCGATTTTAAAATTTGTATCGAATAAAAATAATTTTAAATCGGCTTTATAGGATGTGGGGAAAAACATTTGAATGAATACGATTAAATTGTTGTTAAAATTGAAAAGGAAATTAAAAATCCTTTAATTTGATACCCAACAACCCATATTTTGTATGAAATAACATCACCATAAAATGACAGTTGACAGCCGCCATCTTGAATTTTATTAATTTTTTAATTTGATGTAATTTTCAAAGTATTTGAGATAAACTCACCGTGTTTGGACTTAAATAACACGATTTTTAAATTTGAATCGAATAGAGATAATTTTAAATAACCGTTATAGAAAGAAAAAAAAGATTTGTGATATAATGAGGTTATTTCGTTAAGAAGTGAATCAATCGTTAAAAGTTTTGTTAAAAATCGAAGAGGAAACTAAAAATCCTTTAATTTGATACCCAACAACCCATATTTTGGATTAAATAACATAACCATAAAATGACAGTTGACAGCCGCCATCTTGAATTTTATTAATTTTTTAATTTGATGTAATTTTCAAAGTATTTGAGATAAACTCGTCGTGTTTGGACTTAAATAACTCGATTTTTAAATTTGAATCGAATAGAGATAATTTTAAATAACCGTTATAGAAAGAAAAAAAAGATTTGTGATATAATGAGGTTATTTCGTTAAGAATTGAATAAATCGTTAAAAGTGTTGTTAAAAATCGAAGAGGAAACTAAAAATCCTTTAATTTGATACCCAACAACCCATATTTTGGATTAAATAACATAACCATAAAATGACAGTTGACAGCCGCCATCTTGAATTTTATTAATTTTTTAATTTGATATAATTTTCAAAGTATTTGAGATAAACTCGTCGTGTTTGGGCTTAAATAACTCGATTTTTAAATTTGAATCGAATAGAGATAATTTTAAATAATCGTTATAGAAAGAAAAAAAAGATTTGTGATATAATGAGGTTATTTCGTTAAGAATTGAATAAATCGTTAAAAGTGTTGTTAAAAATCGAAGAGGAAATTAAAAATCCTTTGATACCCAACAACCCATATTTGGTATTAAATAACATAACCATAAAATGACAGTTGACAGCCGCCATCTTGAATTTTATAAATTTTTTTAATTTGATGTAATTTTCAAAGTATTTGAGATAAACTCATCGTGTTTGGACTTAAATTACTCGATTTTTAAATTTGAATCGAATGGAGATAATTTTAAATAATCGTTATAGAAAGAAAAAAAAAGATTTGTGATATAATGAGGTTATTTTGTTAAGAATTGAATAAATCGTTAAAAGTGTTGTTAAAAATCGAAGAGGAAACTAAAAATCCTTTAATTTGATACCCAACAACCCATATTTTGGATTAAATAACATAACCATAAAATGACAGTTGACAGCCGCCATCTTGCATTTTATTAATTTTTTAATTTGATGTAATTTTCAAAGTATTTGAGATAAACTCATCGCGTTTGGACTTAAATAACTCGATTTTTAAATTTGAATCGAATAGAGATAATTTTAAATAATCGTTATAGAAAGAAAAAAAAAAGATTTGTGATATAATGAGGTTATTTCGTTAAGAAGTGAATCAATCGTTAAAAGTGTTGTTAAAAATCGAAGAGGAAACTAAAAATCCTTTAATTTGATACCCAACAACCCATATTTTGGATTAAATAACATAACCATAAAATGACAGTTGACAGCCGCCATCTTGAATTTTATTAATTTTTTAATTTGATGTAATTTTCAAAGTATTTGAGATAAACTCGTCGTGTTTGGACTTAAATAACTCGATTTTTAAATTTGAATCGAACACAGATAATTTTAAATAATCGTTATAGAAAGAAAAAAAAAATTTGTGATATAATGAAGTTATTTCGATAAGAATTGAATAAATCGTTAAAAGTGTTGTTAAAAATCGAAGAGGAAACTAAAAATCCTTTAATTTGATACCCAACAACCCATATTTTGGATTAAATAACATAACCATAAAATGACAGTTGACAGCCGCCATCTTGAATTTTATTAATTTTTTAATTTGATGTAATTTTCAAAGTATTTGAGATAAACTCGTCGTGTTTGGACTTAAATAACTCGATTTTTAAATTTGAATCGAACACAGATAATTTTAAATAATCGTTATAGAAAGAAAAAAAAAATTTGTGATATAATGAAGTTATTTCGATAAGAATTGAATAAATCGTTAAAAGTGTTGTTAAAAATCGAAGAGGAAACTAAAAATCCTTTAATTTGATACCCAACAACCCATATTTTGGATTAAATAACATAACCATAAAATGACAGTTGACAGCCGCCATCTTGAATTTTATTAATTTTTTAATTTGATGTAATTTTCAAAGTATTTGAGATAAACTCGTCGTGTTTGGACTTAAATAACTCGATTTTTAAATTTGAATCGAATAGAGATAATTTTAAATAATCGTTATAGAAAGAAAAAAAAAAGATTTGTGATATAATGAAGTTATTTCGATAAGAATTGAATAAATCGTTAAAAGTGTTGTTAAAAATCGAAGAGGAAACTAAAAATCCTTTAATTTGATACCCAACAACCCATATTTTGGATTAAATAACATAGCCATAAAATGACAGTTGACAGCCGCCATCTTGAATTTTATTAATTTTTTAATTTGATGTAATTTTCAAAGTATTTGAGATAAACTCGTCGTGTTTGGACTTAAATAACTCGATTTTTAAATTTGAATCGAATAGAGATAATTTTAAATAATCGTTATAGAAAGAAAAAAAAAAGATTTGTGATATAATGAGGTTATTTCGTTAAGAATTGAATCAATCGTTAAAAGTGTTGTTAAAAATCGAAGAGGAAACTAAAAATCCTTTAATTTGATACCCAACAACCCATATTTTGGATTAAATAACATAACCATAAAATGACAGTTGACAGCCGCCATCTTGAACTTTATTAATTTTTTAATTTGATGTAATTTTCAAAGTATTTGAGATAAACTCATCGTGTTTGGACTTAAATAACACGATTTTTAAATTTGAATCGAATAGAGATAATTTTAAAAAATCGTTGTAGAAAGAAAAAAAAAAGATTTGTGATATAATGAGGTTATTTCGTTAAGAAGTGAATCAAAAGGAAATTAAAAATCCTTCAATTTGATACCCAACAACCCATATTTTAGATGAAATAACATCACTATAAAATGACAGTTGACAGCTGTCATCTTGAATTTTATTATTTTTTTAATTTGATATAAATTTTGAAATATTTAAGATAAAATCGTCGTGTTTGGGCTTAAATAACTCGATTTTTAAATTTGAATCGCATAAAAATAGTTTTAAGTCGACTTTATAGGATTTGGGAAAAAACATTTGAATGAATACGATTAAATTATTGTTGAAATTGAAAAGGAAATTAAAAATCCTTCAATTTGATACCCAACAACCCATATTTTAGATGAAATAACATCACTATAAAATGACAGTTGACAGCTGTCATCTTGAATTTAATAAATTTTTTTAATTTGACATAAATTCCGAAATATTTAAGATAAAATCGTCGTGTTTGGGCTTAAATAACTCGATTTTTAAATTTGAATCGAATAAAAGTAGTTTTAAGTCGACTTTATAGGATGTGGGAAAAAGCATTTGAATGAATACGTTTAAATTGTTGTTGAAATTGAAAAGGAAATTAAAAATCCTTCAATTTGATACCCAACAAACCATATTTTAGATGAAATAACATCACTATAAAATGACAGTTGACAGCTGTCATCTTGAATTTAATTAATTTTTTTAATTTGATATAAATTTCGAAATATTTAAGATAAAATCGTCGTGTTTGGGCTTAAATAACTCGATTTTTAAATTTGAATCGCATAAAAATAGTTTTAAGTCGACTTTATAGGATTTGGGAAAAAACATTTGAATGAATACGATTAAATTATTGTTGAAATTGAAAAGGAAATTAAAAATCCTTCAATTTGATACCCAACAACCCATATTTTAGATGAAATAACATCACTATAAAATGACAGTTGACAGCTGTCATCTTGAATTTAATTAATTTTTTTAATTTGATATAAATTTCGAAATATTTAAGATAAAATCGTCGTGTTTGGGCTTAAATAACTCGATTTTTAAATTTGAATCGCATAAAAATAGTTTTAAGTCGACTTTATAGGATTTGGGAAAAAACATTTGAATGAATACGATTAAATTATTGTTGAAATTGAAAAGGAAATTAAAAATCCTTCAATTTGATACCCAACAACCCATATTTTAGATGAAATAACATCACTATAAAATGACAGTTGACAGCTGTCATCTTGAATTTAATTAATTTTTTTAATTTGATATAAATTTAGAAATATTGAAGACTAAATCTTCGTGTTTGGGCTTAAATAACTTGATTTTTAAATTTAAATCGAATAAAAGTAGTTTTAAGTCGACTTTATAGGATTTGGGAAAAAACATTTGAATGAATACGATTAAATTGTTGTTGAAATTGAAAAGGAAATTAAAAATCCTTCAATTTGATACCCAACAACCCATATTTTAGATGAAATAACATCACTATAAAATGACAGTTGACAGCTGTCATCTTGAATTTAATTAATTTTGTTAATTTGATATAAATTTCGAAATGTTTAAGATAAAATCGTCGTGTTTGGGCTAAAATAACTCGATTTTTAAATTTGAATCGAATAAAAGTAGTTTTAAGTCGACTTTATAGGATGTGGGAAAAAACATTTGAATGAATACGATTAAATTGTTGTTGAAATTGAAAAGGAAATTAAAAATCCTTCAATTTGATACCCAACAACCCATATTTTAGATGAAATAACATCACTATAAAATGACAGTTGACAGCTGTCATCTTGAATTTAATAAATTTTTTTAATTTGACATAAATTTCGAAATATTTAAGATAAAATCGTCGTGTTTGGGCTTAAATAACTCGATTTTTAAATTTGAATCGAATAAAAGTAGTTTTAAGTCGACTTTATAGGATGTGGGAAAAAACATTTGAATGAATACGATTAAATTGCTGTTGAAATTGAAAAGGAAATTAAAAATCCTTCAATTTGATACCCAACAACCCATATTTTAGATGAAATAACATCACTATAAAATGACAGTTGACAGCTGTCATCTTGAATTTAATAAATTTTTTTAATTTGACATAAATTCCGAAATATTTAAGATAAAATCGTCGTGTTTGGGCTTAAATAACTCGATTTTTAAATTTGAATCGAATAAAAGTAGTTTTAAGTCGACTTTATAGGATGTGGGAAAAAACATTTGAATGAATACGATTAAATTGCTGTTGAAATTGAAAAGGAAATTAAAAATCCTTCAATTTGATACCCAACAACCCATATTTTAGATGAAATAACATCACTATAAAATGACAGTTGACAGCTGTCATCTTGAATTTAATAAATTTTTTTAATTTGACATAAATTCCGAAATATTTAAGATAAAATCGTCGTGTTTGGGCTTAAATAACTCGATTTTTAAATTTGAATCGAATAAAAGTAGTTTTAAGTCGACTTTATAGGATGTGGGAAAAAACATTTGAATGAATACGATTAAATTGCTGTTGAAATTGAAAAGGAAATTAAAAATCCTTCAATTTGATACCCAACAACCCATATTTTAGATGAAATAACATCACTATAAAATGACAGTTGACAGCTGTCATCTTGAATTTAATAAATTTTTTTAATTTGACATAAATTCCGAAATATTTAAGATAAAATCGTCGTGTTTGGGCTTAAATAACTCGATTTTTAAATTTGAATCGAATAAAAGTAGTTTTAAGTCGACTTTATAGGATGTGGGAAAAAACATTTGAATGAATACGATTAAATTGCTGCTGAAATTGAAAAGGAAATTAAAAATCCTTCAATTTGATACCCAACAACCCATATTTTAGATGAAATAACATCACTATAAAATGACAGTTGACAGCTGTCATCTTGAATTTAATAAATTTTTTTAATTTGACATAAATTCCGAAATATTTAAGATAAAATCGTCGTGTTTGGGCTTAAATAACTCGATTTTTAAATTTGAATCGAATAAAAGTAGTTTTAAGTCGACTTTATAGGATGTGGGAAAAAACATTTGAATGAATACGATTAAATTGCTGCTGGAATTGAAAAGGAAATTAAAAATCCTTCAATTTGATACCCAACAACCCATATTTTAGATGAAATAACATCACTATAAAATGACAGTTGACAGCTGTCATCTTGAATTTAATAAATTTTTTTAATTTGACATAAATTCCGAAATATTTAAGATAAAATCGTCGTGTTTGGGCTTAAATAACTCGATTTTTAAATTTGAATCGAATAAAAGTAGTTTTAAGTCGACTTTATAGGATGTGGGAAAAAACATTTGAATGAATACGATTAAATTGCTGTTGAAATTGAAAAGGAAATTAAAAATCCTTCAATTTGATACCCAACAACCCATATTTTAGATGAAATAACATCACTATAAAATGACAGTTGACAGCTGTCATCTTGAATTTAATAAATTTTTTTAATTTGACATAAATTCCGAAATATTTAAGATAAAATCGTCGTGTTTGGGCTTAAATAACTCGATTTTTAAATTTGAATCGAATAAAAGTAGTTTTAAGTCGACTTTATAGGATGTGGGAAAAAACATTTGAATGAATACGATTAAATTGCTGCTGAAATTGAAAAGGAAATTAAAAATCCTTCAATTTGATACCCAACAACCCATATTTTAGATGAAATAACATCAATATAAAATGACAGTTGACAGCTGTCATCTTGAATTTAATTAATTTTTTTAATTTGATATAAATTTAGAAATATTTAAGATATAAATTTTTAAAAATTTAAGATCAAGTATGCATTAAATTAACGATTTAAATAAAAAACAAAAAATAACACCTGTCACTTGTCACTCTTAAAATTGTATTATCTCAAAAATATGGCTTGTGGGGTATCAAATAAATCGATTTTGAATTTTCTTTGCAATCTTAATCAAGATTTCCTCATTTATCTCCAATGGAATAAAAGTTTTTTGCGGTTTTTGGTAAAGGGGTGGCTTTTATAATTTATGACCCGTTTAAATTAAGCGAGGAAATAGTTTTCGTACGGTACGTGACGTCTTTAAAATAATAACCCCGTTAATATTTCGCCATATTTCGTACAAGTTTGACTGTTCCGGTTTTGCGGCGTTCTCCGGGGTCGAAGTGGGGGTGGGAAGGGGTTTTGCGGTTATCTCGAAATTAACTTTATCAAAACTTTACAAAAATTATTAACACTTTAATAATAAAAGCTTTATGGGAATCATTTTCACCCCTTAAGAGAAAGAAAGAAAGAAAAAAAAATTTTTTTCTCATTTTCTATTAGGAGTCCTTTTGAATATCACTGGTCACTTTGTGAATCTGTGTTATCGGGGTGGATTTGTCGTGTGGGGGGTAGATATTTCGGGGTTAGTCCTAAAGAAACCTTTAATATGAAAACGGGAAACTGACCCTCGAGGGGCAACATCTGCACCGTACAAGACCGGAATATATTGCACCCCGTCAAAAACTACGCGTAGAGAGTAGCCGCGAACGTGAAGAACGCGAAATTCCTCTCTCCCCGGAGATTTATACGGAGATGGGGATGATTTACGATCGGTTCGTGTTCGCTTTTTTTAAGATTAATCATAAAGAACGTTAAAAGACGGTTTAAACAACTCCAAACACGATACCTTTATGTTAACTAAGTTTTCTGATATCTTGATTTAAAAAGAAACTACCCCTTTTACGATCGTCTTATTTTTATCGCGATTTTATTTTGTTAAATAAAAAAATAAGTAAAATAAAGATTTTTTTGAGGTTAATTAAGGATATTTACTCGTAACTTAATGAACCCGTTAAGTAACTAACCCTTTTGTGGTGCGGTTCGTTAGTGAAGGGGTTTCGTTTATTTCGAGTTTTCCCTCGAGCTACGGGAATCCTTTGCGGTTTAAACAAAAGACGATTTAAACGGGAACTTAACCTAATCTTTTCTTGTTTTTGAAGGAAATCGATTTTCTTTGGATAAATCGTCATATTATTATTAAAAAAAATTTATAACTTACTAAGAATTGATTTAAAATTATTTTTATTAGATTTAAATTAAAAAATTGAATTATTTAAGTCCAAACACGATGGGTTTATCTTAAATACTTCCAAAATTATATTAAATTAAAATTGTAAATCAAATTCAAGATGGCGGCCATGATGTGTCAATGTCAAAATTATGTCAATTCATCTAAAATTGTGATGTCATTTCATTCAAAATATGGGTTGTTGGGTATCAAATTGAAGGATTTTTAATTTCCTTTTCAATTTTAACAACAATTTGATCGTATTAATTCGAATGTTTTTTCCCCCATCCTACAAAGTCGATTTAAAATTTCTATGCGATTCAAATTTAAAAATCGAGTTATTTAAGCCCAAACACGACGATTTTATAAATTTATATCAAATTAAAAAAATTAATTAAATTCAAGATGACAGCTGTCAACTGTCATTTTATAGTGATGTTATTTCATCTAAAATATGGGTTGTTGGGTATCAAATTGAAGGATTTTTAATTTCCTTTTCAATTTCAACAACAATTTAGTCGTATTCATTCAAATTTTTTTCCCAAATCCTATAAAGTCGACTTAAAACTACTTTTATTCGATTCAAATTTAAAAATCGAGTTTTCTAAGCCCAAACACGACGATATTATCTTAAATATTTCGAAATTTATATCAAATTAAAAAAATTAATTAAATTCAAGATGACAGCTGTCAACTGTCATTTTATAGTGATGTTATTTCATCTAAAATATGGGTTATTGGGTATCAAATTAAAGGATTTTTAATTTCCTTTTCAATTTTAACAATAATTTAATCATATTAATTCAAATGTTATTTCTCACATCCTATAAAGTCGATTTGAAACTACTTCTATTCGATTCAAATTTAAAAATCGAGTTATTTAAGTCCAAACACGATGAGATTATCTCAAATACTTTGAAAATTACATCAAATTAAAAAAATAATAAAATTCAAGATGGCGGCTGTCAACTGTCATTTTATGGTGATGTCATTTCGACTAAAATATGGGTTGTTGGATATCAAATTAAAGAATGTTTAATTTCCTTTTCAATTTTAACAATAATTTAATCATATTAATTCAAATGTTTTTTCTCACATCCTATAAAGTCGATTTGAAACCACTTTTATTCGATTCAAATTTAAAAATCGAGTTATTTAAGTCCAAACACGATGAGATTATCTCAAATACTTTGAAAATTACATCAAATTAAAAAAATAATAAAATTCAAGATGGCGGCTGTCAACTGTCATTTTATGGTGATATCATTTCATACAAAATATGGGTTGTTGGGTATCAAATTAAAGGATTTTTAATTTCCTTTTCAATTTTAACAATAATTTAATCATATTAATTCAAATGTTATTTCTCACATCCTATAAAGTCGATTTGAAACTACTTCTATTCGATTCAAATTTAAAAATCGAGTTATTTAAGTCCAAACACGATGAGATTATCTCAAATACTTTGAAAATTACATCAAATTAAAAAAATAATAAAATTCAAGATGGCGGCTGTCAACTGTCATTTTATGGTGATGTCATTTCGACTAAAATATGGGTTGTTGGATATCAAATTAAAGAATGTTTAATTTCCTTTTCAATTTTAACAATAATTTAATCATATTAATTCAAATGTTTTTTCTCACATCCTATAAAGTCGATTTGAAACCACTTTTATTCGATTCAAATTTAAAAATCGAGTTATTTAAGTCCAAACACGATGAGATTATCTCAAATACTTTGAAAATTACATCAAATTAAAAAAATAATAAAATTCAAGATGGCGGCTGTCAACTGTCATTTTATGGTGATATCATTTCATACAAAATATGGGTTGTTGGGTATCAAATTAAAGGATTTTTAATTTCCTTTTCAATTTTAACAATAGTTTAATCATATTAATTCAAATGTTATTTCTCACATCCTATAAAGTCGATTTGAAACTACTTCTATTCGATTCAAATTTAAAAATCGAGTTATTTAAGTCCAAACACGATGAAATTATCTCAAATACTTTGAAAATTACATCAAATTAAAAAATAATAATAAAATTCAAGATGGCGGCTGTCAACTGTCATTTTATGGTGATGTCATTTCGACTAAAATATGGGTTGTAGGGTATCAAATTAAAGGATTTTTAATTTCCTTTTCAATATTCACAACAATTTAATCGTATTCATTCAAATGTTTTTCCCCACATCCTATAAAGCCGATTTAAAATTATTTTTATTCGATTCAAATTTTAAAATCGAGTTATTTAAGTCCAAACAAGATGATTTTATCTCAAATACTTCGAAATTTACATCAAATTAAAAAAAATAATAAAATTCAAGATGGCGGCTGTCAACTGTCATTTTATGGTGATGTCATTTCGACTAAAATATGGGTTGTTGGGTATCAAATTAAAGGATTTTTAATTTCCTTTTCAATTTTAACAATAATTTAATCATATTAATTCAAATGTTATTTCTCACATCCTATAAAGTCGATTTGAAACTACTTCTATTCGATTCAAATTTAAAAATCGAGTTATTTAAGTCCAAACACGATGAGATTATCTCAAATACTTTGAAAATTACATCAAATTAAAAAAATAATAAAATTCAAGATGGCGGCTGTCAACTGTCATTTTATGGTGATGTCATTTCGACTAAAATATGGGTTGTTGGGTATCAAATTAAAGGATTTTTAATTTCCTTTTCAATTTTAACAATAATTTAATCATATTAATTCAAATGTTTTTTCTCACACCCCATAAAGTCGATTTGAAACCACTTTTATTCGATTCAAATTTAAAAATCGAGTTATTTAAGTCCAAACACGATGAGATTATCTCAAATACTTTGAAAATTACATCAAATTAAGAAAATAATAAAATTCAAGATGGCGGCTGTCAACTGTCATTTTATGGTGATGTCATTTCGACTAAAATATGGGTTGTTGGGTATCAAATTAAAGGATTTTTAATTTCCTTTTCAATTTTAACAATAATTTAATCATATTAATTCAAATGTTATTTCTCACATCCTATAAAGTCGATTTGAAACTACTTCTATTCGATTCAAATTTAAAAATCGAGTTATTTAAGTCCAAACACGATGAGATTATCTCAAATACTTTGAGAATTACATCAAATTAAAAAAATAATAAAATTCAAGATGGCGGCTGTCAACTGTCATTTTATGGTGATGTCATTTCGACTAAAATATGGGTTGTTGGGTATCAAATTAAAGGATTTTTAATTTCCTTTTCAATTTTAACAATAATTTAATCATATTAATTCAAATGTTTTTTCTCACACCCCATAAAGTCGATTTGAAACCACTTTTATTCGATTCAAATTTAAAAATCGAGTTATTTAAGTCCAAACACGATGAGATTATCTCAAATACTTTGAAAATTACATCAAATTAAAAAAATAATAAAATTCAAGATGGCGGCTGTCAACTGTCATTTTATGGTGATGTCATTTCGACTAAAATATGGGTTGTTGGGTATCAAATTAAAGGATTTTTAATTTCCTTTTCAATTTTAACAATAATTTAATCATATTAATTCAAATGTTTTTTCTCACACCCCATAAAGTCGATTTGAAACCACTTTTATTCGATTCAAATTTAAAAATCGAGTTATTTAAGTCCAAACACGATGAGATTATCTCAAATACTTTGAAAATTACATCAAATTAAAAAAATAATAAAATTCAAGATGGCGGCTGTCAACTGTCATTTTATGGTGATGTCATTTCGACTAAAATGTGGGTTGTTGGGTATCAAATTAAAGGATTTTTAATTTCCTTTTCAATTTTAACAATAATTTAATCATATTAATTCAAATGTTATTTCTCACATCCTATAAAGTCGATTTGAAACTACTTCTATTCGATTCAAATTTAAAAATCGAGTTATTTAAGTCCAAACACGATGAGATTATCTCAAATACTTTGAAAATTACATCAAATTAAAAAAAAATAATAAAATTCAAGATGGCGGCTGTCAACTGTCATTTTATGGTGATGCCATTTCGACTAAAATATGGGTTGTTGGGTATCAAATTAAAGGATTTTTAATTTCCTGTTCAATTTTAACAATAATTTAATCATATTAATTCAAATGTTATTTCTCACATCCTATAAAGTCGATTTGAAACTACTTCTATTCGATTCAAATTTAAAAATCGAGTTATTTAAGTGCAAACACGATGAGATTATCTCAAATACTTTGAAAATTACATCAAATTAAAAAAATAATAAAATTCAAGATGGCGGCTGTCAACTGTCATTTTATGGTGATGTCATTTTGTCTAAAATATGGGTTGTTGGGTATCAAATTAAAGGATTTTTAATTTCCTTTTCAATTTTAACAATAATTTAATCATATTAATTCAAATGTTATTTCTCACATCCTATAAAAGTCGATTTGAAACTACTTCTATTCGATTCAAATTTAAAAATCGAGTTATTTAAGTCCAAACACGATGAGATTATCTCAAATACTTTGAAAATTACATCAAATTAAAAAAATAATAAAATTCAAGATGGCGGCTGTCAACTGTCATTTTATGGTGATGTCATTTCGACTAAAATATGGGTTGTTGGATATCAAATTAAAGAATGTTTAATTTCCTTTTCAATTTTAACAATAATTTAATCATATTAATTCAAATGTTTTTTCTCACATCCTATAAAGTCGATTTGAAACCACTTTTATTCGATTCAAATTTAAAAATCGAGTTATTTAAGTCCAAACACGATGAGATTATCTCAAATACTTTGAAAATTACATCAAATTAAAAAAATAATAAAATTCAAGATGGCGGCTGTCAACTGTCATTTTATGGTGATGTCATTTCGACTAAAATATGGGTTGTTGGGTATCAAATTAAAGGATTATTAATTTCCTTTTCAATATTCACAACAATTTAATCGTATTCATTCAAATGTTTTTCCCCACATCCTATAAAGCCGATTTAAAATTATTTTTATTCGATTCAAATTTAAAAATCGAGTTATTTAAGTCCAAACACGATAATTTTATCACAAATATTTCGAAATTTATGACAAACTAAAAAAATTAATAAAATTCAAGATGGCGGCTGTCACTTTACTGTCATTTTAACTGTCACTTTATGGTGATGCCATTTCGTCTAAAATATGGGTTGTTGGGTATCAAATTAAAGGATTTTTAGTTTCCTCTTCGATTTTTAACAAAACTTTTAACGATTGATTCAATTCTTAACGAAATAACCTCATTATATCACAAATCTTTTTTTTTCTTTCTATAACGATTATTTAAAATTATCTCTATTTTTCCATTCTACTTTCCAATTTCAACAAAATTTTATCTCTTTGTCTCAAAGATTTTACTCTACATCACAGTTAATATTGAGGTTAAAAACGAAAAATCCTCTTGGCAGGAAGAAAGTAAGTAGATAAGTCTTGGTAAGGTATAGTGGAGAAGTAGATTGGTAAGTACAAGAAAAAAACTAGAATCAAGACGTTGCCCAACGACTGAAAATGGAAATTAGGGGACAAGTAGAAGAAAGGAACACAGAGATGAAACTGGTAACACAAAAATAAGAATAAACAGAATTTGGAAAAATAACAGGTAATTTGTAATTAAAGAATGGGCTTAACAAGAGATTGTAACACGAAATGAGGTCTAGATAGACTTTAGGAAGTCAAAAAATGGGCAAATAATGCCAGACTACGATTGAGTTAATTAATGATAATATAAACCTAGTAATATCAATAATAATAAGTATTTAACAAAATTAGCATTGTCTTAGACGTATTGAATTAGAAATGTGTTTTGCAAAGTGGTTTTTATTACAGATAATATTCAATTTTAAAGAACTTTGCCACCCTGAATCTCATTAAGGAGTAAGAGCAGTAATCTGTAGTCGGTTTTTTGAATCAGCCTGTATAATATAATATAATATAATATTCCCTCAAAATTACTTTGTAATAATTGAAGCACTGCCTCAGCAGCATAAACAGACTTGAACTGAATGTTCAGAAGACTCGGTACTGCCTCTGGAAGACTTGACACTGCTTTTAATAGACTTAAAATGCTTCTAGAAAACTGAATACTGCTTCCTGAAAACTTGATACTGTTTGCAGAAAAATTATCATTGCTTCAAAAAGATTTTAACTATAAAAGACTCGATATTGCCTTGGACCAGTCTTGATACTACTTTGAAAGGACTTGAAATGCTTTTAGATAGCGGGATATACTTCCAGAAGGCTTGAACTTCATCAAAAGAGTTAAAACTGCCCCTAAAAGATTTGGTACTGCTTCTAGTTCAAGCCTTCCAAAAGTAATAACAAGTTTTTTTATATGGACTGTTAAGTCTTCGAGATTCAGTATAAGGTCTTCTAGAATCTAGAAGTATTTCAAGTCTTCTAGAGGCACTATCAAATCTTCTAAATAAAGTTAAGTCTTTTGGAAGCATTTGAAAATTTCTGGAAAAATGTTGGTTCTTTCAGCGGTAGTATTGAGGTTATTCAGTTCAAGTCTTCTGCAAGCATCCAAAATCTTTAGGAAGCACCATTAAGCACCATTTCTAGAAGTACTTCAAGTCTTCTAGAAGCAATATCAAATGTTCTGGAAGCATGTTAAGCTTAACTAAAGAGGTTAACTATATCAAGTCTTCTAGGTGGACTTTTAGATATTGTATTAAGTAATATCGAGTTTTCTGGACGTATCAAGTCACCTAGAAGCAGTATCAAATGTCGTAGAAGTATTCCAAGTCTGTTGGAAGCATTTAAAATCATTTTGAAGGAGAATCAAATCATCTAGAAACAGTATCAAGTGTTTCAATCTGGAAGCATTTCAAATCCTCCAGCGGCAATATCAAATTTTTTAAATGAAGTGTTAAGTCTTTGAGATGCAAAGATTTAATATCTTTTGGAAGTATTAAAACTAATGTAGGTGTCCAAATGTTTTTTTGCAAATGCATCTTGATTTCGGGACTTTTAGTCCAACATGTCCCTAGATTTAAAACTTAGTTCAGAATCCCGAAAATATTATTAGGTCCCGGGAATTAGACACCCTCTTCAGAAGAGAACATATTCGAAGGCTTCAGGGATTCTTTAGGCAGAGTTACTGAAGAATGTTGATATGTAAATGATTACTTTAAAAAGAAATAATCTTTGTATATCTTTATCTACTTTCCAAAGATTAAAAAATCTTGGGAATAGCAACCAATGGATAAGAAAACAACTTCCTTTTTCGCTATCCGAGCTTTCGCAATTATTTTATTGCTTCATCAAGGAAACACTTTGTTAGAGAGGAACATTGGAGGGGCAAAAAGAAAAAAAGCGGTTCAAGAAGTTAAGGACGTAACACTCGTCGCGTAAAGTCGTTGTTAATTATAAAACTGTAGATTGAACTTATCCCTTCTGTGTCCGTTCTGAAATTCGCTGAATTTGTGTCTTTGTTAATGTTAACCATTTCAAGAAAAAGACGTTTACTAACCGACTCTGTCTAAAATCTTAGCGTTGTTAAAATCAAAATGGTGACCTTCCTTAACATGATGGTAAACAAGAGCACTTCTATTCTCATTTCTACCCCTACAATCATTCCGATGTTGTTTAAGTCTATTCCCGAAATACTGCGCTGTCGTATCAATGTACGTTCCTTCACAATTAACGCAAGGAATAGAGTAAATGATGTTAGATTGTTGTAAAATAGGAATTTCCTTGGTTTTTGTAAACTTTCGAAATACCTTCGAATATGTTCTCTTCTGAAGAGGGTGTCTAATTCCCGGGACCTATTATATTTATAAATTATTAATTATATTAATTATTATTAAATTATTTATAAATATTTGCATCTATTATATTCCGCCGAACCAGCGGTTGCAAATTGCTAAAAGATTCTGTAAGTCGATAGTTAAACTTGCAGGAAAAGATTTTATTAATCATAAAATCGTGGCTAAGAGAAAATACTGGAAATTATTTGACAGCATTCTGAGATGACCGCTAGGAGGTGCAAATACCATCTTTAATGTCTTGAAATCTTAACAATTAAACAATTAGTCATCTTAGGAATGGTATCTCAATTTTAAGATACTTGTACATTTCAGTTTCAGTCCAGTCCCAGTATATTTCGGGTTCATGCCGGGATTTCATGAAAGAAGATTTATCGTTTAGAAGTCTGGGAGCATTAAGAAAGATTTGCAATGAAAATACGATTGGCACCAAATAAATTAATTTTCTGGAAGCATTTCAAGCCTTATAGACGCAATGTCAAGTATTCTGACAGCAATATCAAATCTTTTGTTAGCATTCCAAATGTTTTGGAAGCAATTTAGATCTTCTAGAACCAATATTAAGCCTACCTGAGCCAATATCGAGACTTTTGTAACCATTTTAAATCTTCTAGAAGTAGTATCAAATCTTCTGAAATCTTCTCGAGTCTACTGAAAGCATTTCAAATCTTCCAGAAATAGTATAAAGTCTTACAGTGGCTATATCTAATCCTTTGGAAGCATTTTAAAATATCTAGAAGCAGTATCATGTCTTCATTATTAAAATATTCTAGAAACAGTATCAAGTCTTTTGGAAACTTCTCAAGTCTTCTGAAAGCATTTGAAATCTTCTGGAAGCAGTATAAAGTCTTACAGGGACAGTATCAAGCCTTTAGGAAGCATTTTAAAACATCTAGAAGCAGTATCAAGTCTTCTGGAATCTTCTCGAGTCTTCTGAAAGCATTTCAAATCTTCCAGAAATAGTATAAAGTCTTACAGGGGCTATATCTAATCTTTTGAAAGCATTTTAAAATATCTAGAAGCAGTATCGATTCTTAATTATTAAAATCTTCTAGAAGCAGTATCAAGTCTTTTGGAAACTTCTCAAGTCTTCTGAAAGCATTTGTAATCGTCTAGAAGCAGTATAAAGTCTTATAGGGGCAGTATCAAAGCTTTAGGAAGCATTTTAAAACATCTAGAAGCAGTATCAAGTCTTATGGAAGTAGTATCCAGTCTTTTGGAAGCACTTCAAGTAATCTTGAAGTATTCTAAAAGTAAGTATAAGGTATTCTGGAAACATTGTAAGTCGTCTGGAAGTATTGTAAGTCATCTGGAAATATTTTAAGTCTTCTAGAAGCAGTATCAGTCTTCTGGAAACATTTCAAGTATTCTGGAAACCATATCAAGTTTCTTAGACACAATATCAAGTCTTCTGGAAGCATCTTAAGTCTTCTAACAGCGATATAAAGTACTTTGGAAGCATTTTACGTCGTCTGGACACACTTCAAGTCCTCTAGATGCAATATCAAGGCTTCCAAAAGCGTTGTAAGTCATCTGTAAGCATCGTAAGTCGTCTGGATGCATTGTAAGACATCTGTAAATTCATCATTTTAAGTCTTCTAGAAATATCAGTCTAGAAATTCAAGTCTTCTGAAAGCAATATAAAGTTTTCTTAAGACAGTATCAAATCATCTAGAGGTAACAACATCAAGTGTTCTGGAAACCTTTTAAGTTTTCTAGATGCTATATCAAGTTATCTGAAAGCATTGTAAGTCGTCTGGAAGTATTTTAAATCCTCTAGAAGCAGTAACAGTCTTCTGTAAGCCGCGGTACTTTATAAATCTAGGGACTTTAATTATTTATTATTCTTTTAAAGACAATAATTTAAAAAATTAATTTTTTTTATTATCATAAAATTTGCGATAGGCAAATAAATGCCCGCGTTGAATACGCTGCACATTTTTCGGGGCATTTATGTTCTACAGCTTTCATTATCTTCTTCGTTTCTTCTAATTACATAAGAAGCCATTTTGAACGGAAAAAAAACATCTTACCGTCTCAAAATTTTTTGAAAAGCTTCAGTCTTCACCTTCAAACAGTACTTTTCTTCGCTATCGTATTCATATTCGTATTTTACTGTGTCATACACTAAGAAATTTTTGACACAAAAATGACATAATTATGTCGGTAAAAAAGTTGCCTTTTCTGTTAAACAATACAGGGTGCAGAACCCGGCGTGAGAATCCGGTGCGTGTACCGAACTGTTAATATGTCAAGAAAATTTTCTTTTTAATTTTATATAAATAAGTTTTTAAAACGTTGCCAATCTATTTTAATATTGTAGTGTTTCCCTGATGAAGCAATAAAATAATTGCGAAAGCTCGGATAACGAAAAAGGAAGTTGTTTTCTTATTCATTGGTTGCTATTCCCAAGATTTTTTAATCTTTGTGTAGATTACAACCGGTACTTGATTTGGTTTTATCTACTTTCGTTTGTCAAATCGCTATTTAAGACATTTTTAGTTTGTAAAATACGTCATTAAGGAAAACAGTGCGTAAAGTAACGAAACAGTGCGAGAAGAAGCAATGTATTTGAAATGGGATGATGAGCGCCAAATTATCAGTATAATCAACCATATTCACGCATACCTGTTGTTTCAGAGAAAGAATTTTATCATAATAGAGGTTCCACAAGGTATCGCTCACAATCTGCTCCCCATTTGGAAGCAAAATTGTTCTTCTCGATAGGTATGTTCAAATCGGGCTTCTTATAGGTGCTGTAACTGCTACATTTTATAATCTTCTTAACCTCTCCCCAGGGTACTGAATTAAAGGCATTTTCACATCTATAAGTATCATTACATTGTAGTCTCTATTCGTGAGTGATATTTTCCTTCTTTTCCATACCATATCCAATACCGTCATGACTGCATTTATTGCTCGAGTGGCCTCTACTTGTTCGGTAAGCCTTTTCTTTATTAATCTTTTGAGCCACTTTTCAGCTACACTCAGCAGACATAGGGAGCGGTATGCTGGCGATTGACCAGGTTTTGAAAGCTTCTGTATCAGTATCAATTTGGTTCATCTTTCAGACATTCATTAAATAATTGTAAGAAGATCTGGATTTGCTTCGGCGAATGCTCTAAGGATCTCATTTGTGATGTTATCGATCCCTGGAGCTTTCATTGGCTTAAGCTGTCTTAAGGTTCCCATCATTTCGTACCTAGTAAAGGGATCATCATACACTTGTATGTGTAGTGATAGTTCCTCTCTATCAAGATCTTTAGGGAATTCAGGAAAAAGCTTACAGAAGTGTCCGTTGATTGAGTCATCATCCAGTTCTTCAGCCCATCGAGTGCCTAATCTTTTTGTAAGTACTTGATATGCAATACTCCACATATCTTGCACTAATTCCTGGCAAAGATCTTTCCATTATTTTTTGTCTTTGGATTTTTTAATCATAACTGATAAATGTTTCTTCGCTTTTTTATATTCTTCTTTTGCCTCATTGTTGCTGATATCATTAGTTGTTTTTCTGTGTCCTCTCTGCATCACTTTTTACACATTCTCTTCTCGCTTCAGCAATTTCTCCAGTCCACCAATATTTGGGTTGTCTTCTATTACTTTTATTATTCCTTCTTTTAAGCGTTTTATTTCATGCACTGATAATACTCTGTATTAGACATTCTGGGGTTGGCTGCTTAGGCAGGCAATTTTTTATTAATTTCTTATCTTTATCTTGTTGGTCTTTTGTCGTGACTAAGAATTGAGACCAAAACATGATCACTTAGTACCTCCGCATCCTGACTCACTTCCCATTCTTGTATGAAGCCAGCAATGTGTCCCGTAGCAAATATCATATCTATAATTGAAGAGCCTCTAGGGCTCCTATTTGTTGTTATACCAAACCAAGTGTATTTGCTAGTATGAGTTTATTTTTTGCCACCCATTGATCACTTGTTTGTTGCTAGTCCTTATTTCTTTTTCTAAGTCATCTAATAATTTTATAAAATCTAAGTCCAACCTATTTGGAAAGAAGTATAAGTCCTTCAGTTCGATTCTGACGAAACACTCACCTATTTGGATAAATATTTTACTTTATCAAGTTCTGGATTCTCTTTTTGTTAGGCTCTTGACTGAGTGCTATCTTAGCTCCTTGTTGTTGAATTGTTGTTTCTAGAAGGTCGTGGACTACCCACGTTCTATTTTTTTCAGTCTCTCGGTGGAGCTCTCCTACTTTTTGTACCTCCATCTTTCTGTTTCTTCCCCTTTTTCTTTTTAGCGACCGTCTTGAAGTCCATTTCCATTTGGTCTATTTCTCTGTGGTCTAAACCAATGTTTGATTTTCTCTGACGATCTTCCCCCAAAGTCTTCGTCTCCATCTGATCATCATTCATTGCCGCTTTTTCCTGAACGACGATTTCCTTCGATACTTTTTCTTGCTTTGAATTGCTCTTTCTTCAATATTTTTGGTGTTCCTTATTTATTTTTCAACATTTTTAGCTTGTTGCAAAAGTTTCTTATATATTTAGCACCTTCCTGTACGGGCTTGGTGGCCTGTTACCTTACAATCTGGGCATTTCTCTACATTTTTGCAGCCATTCGCCCCACAATTGTAGCACCATCCTTTCCTATCCTCGTTGTTGCAGTCTTTCGCCATATAGAGTGAATACCAGCATAGGTTGCACAAATAACTAGCCCTATTCTTATCGCTTGCATGATTTGCGCATACGGTTTCAAATTTCCAACTTTACACTCTTCTTCTTTCATCTTTCGAATTTTCCCTTCTACTGCCTCTATTACCTCCTCTCTCGTCGTCATTATCTCTATATTTTAATACTTAGGAAAACATTCCTCCTTTTTTCCCTTAACCCTATGCAACTTTCACACACACTTTTCAAATCATTTCTTGATAATTAAAAAATTGTGATTAATTATTAATATTAATAAGCCTCGGCTTCGAATATAATACTTGAATTCAGTACTATCTTAAGACACTTGGTGTTCCAGGGCTGGGATGGCCGAACAAAACGTCTTCAAATTCGTGTTTTCAAACGCACAGCTAAACCCAAAAATTTCCACTTCTAAAATTTATAACTCTAGAATTAGAAACATTCGGGTTTAGCCATACATCTCAGGGTTGGGTGTGACATTTCGTTCGTCCAACTAAATCCTGGGACGCCAAATGTCTTAGGACGATACTAACATAAGTTCGAGTATTATATTCGAAACGGAGGCAACTTAACATTAAAATCGTACTAAAACTCTTTCCTCGTTTAATTTAAATAAATTATAAATAATACAATCAAAAATTGCTTTAAGTTTAATGTCCCAGCAAAAATTAAGAAAACCTATTTAGTATTTTATTTATACGTTATATCTCAAAACGTACAAAACAAAAACAACAAAGCCAATTAATAAATTCGGCCCCCCTCGATGGTCAAACCGAGATATATACGACCACCCTCTATAAATCCAGCAGCGGCCTCCCGTTTCTTTTTGGGACATCGGCCACCGCCACTATCTAAACGTTTATTAATTAAATTTTCTTGTCCCCGGCGTCTTGGTATCCGGCCGTAATTCAACTCCCGGTCGCAATCAACGACAAATTTAGTGCGCTATTTGTATCCTTATCGCGCGACTCCTCCACCCCGATCCACCCTTATGTACAACCCCTTTGGGTACGCTCTATGATTTGTAAACAGTATCTGACCTCAACTCACGTAACGGGGTCAAGAAACCGAAACCATCTTGAATTTACACCCCGATTACATCACATTACCATTACACTCATAGTAATGCAATTGAGGGAGGAAAAAACTTTTTTTCCGCCGAGTCACGATTTAAATTAAATTACGACCCATCCATAATAATCCTAACAATAATGATAATGTAAAGAGGGAGGTGAAAGTTCGCGGAAATGGGAGTGAGTTGAATGAGGATGGTGAGGGGGGGTGTTTTTAAGAGGGTGTGTGTTTGGACACGGGTCAGCTTTGGTAATTAACGACGTTATTAATCAAATTCGCGGTCGAAGTCGTGAGGGTAGACCCTCTGGGCGGAATAAAAAAGATCGGGGGAGGCCATTGTTTAAGATCACCGCCCCGCGCGCCCTCTTGCGGCGCTCGTAATTAATGCGACTAAGAGCATGGAAAATTAAATTGTTCGTGAGTAAAGAGGAGTTATGACGGGACGTCCTAATGAGTGGTGTGGCGATAAAGGAATTGTTTCGTTTCTATATTTTTAAGATTCTTAACCCGTTACTAAAATTACCTTGTTTTCGTCCTCCCTTAATCCCTTTTTAATCACCCCTTTTTCACACCCCCTTATTCCTTTTTTTTTCGACTTTTCCTAACAAGCCACACTCTCATCTCTCTTTATCTCCCTCCCTCTCTCTCCTTTTTTGATCTTTTCTCTTTTCCCCCACCCCTTTTTGGTTATTGTCCGCGGGGTGGAAAAATATTTTCGAGCGGCGCTGCAGCTCCATCTAACGAGATTGCATCTAATGGCCCGACCGAAATCATTTATAACCGGGCATTAGCCGCTGTCTGCAAACGGTGAGATCGGGGTGGGGGCGGGACGGGGTGGCTCTTCGCCCTCTTCTTTTTCATCGGCGGAACGAGATGGAGACACTTTGCTAACTATGTTCTAATACCCCGTCCGTCTATCAGCGAGGAAAATCTACGTACAGACGATCGATTAGAACGGGGATTAACCCAGATCTAGATGAATTGTAGTTTAGGAAGCGACGGCAAAGAGATGAAGAAGATGGTCGTCGGAAAGGGATGGTTTTTTTTTGATCCTAACGGATTTTTGGAGTGCTAAGTACTTTGGATCCTCTTTTATGAATAAGGATTTGTTTTCGGTGTTAATATCTTGTTAGAATCCGAGGCAGCTTTGCTGCCGAGGCAGTTATTACAATATTACAAAGTTATGTATCTTAATAATTTGGTTGAAACCGAGGCAGCTTTGCTGCCGAGGCTGTGGCTTAAATATTAAAAATCTATAAATAAGGACTTCTTTCTGGAACCACTATATTATTAGAAACCGAGACAGCTCTGCTGCCGAGGCAGTTGCTTAAATATTAATATGAACAAAATTGTGAATAAAACTCTTCATCAAGCGTTAATATCTAGATTATAGCCGAGGCAGCTTTGCTGCTGAGGCAATGGCTGGAATATTAGAAAATTATAAGTAAAGATTTCTTTTCGAAACCGCTTCTTATTAGAAACCGAGGCAGCTCTGCTGCCGAGGCAGTTGCTTGAATATTAATACGAATAAAATTATGAATAAAGCTCTTCATCAAGCGTTAATATCTAGATTATAGTCGAGGCAGCTTTGCTGCTGAGGCAATGGCTGGAATATTAGAAAATTATAAGTAGAGATTTCTTTTCGAAACCGCTATCTTATTAGAAACCGAGGCAGCTCTGCTGCCGAGGCAGTTGCTTGAATATTAATATGAATAAAACTATGAATAAAGCTCTTCATCAAGCGTTAATATCTAGATTATAGCCGAGGCAGCTTTGCTGCTGAGGCAATGGCTGGAATATTAGAAAATTATAACTAGAAATATCTTTTCGAAACAGCTATTTTATTAGAAACCGAGGCAGCTCTGCTGCCGAGGCAGTTGCTTGAATATTAATATGAATAAAACTATGAATAAAGCTCTTCATCAAGCATTAATATCTAGATTATAGCCGAGGCAGCTTTGCTGCTGAGGCAATGGCTGGAATATTAGAAAATTATAACTAAAGATTTCTTTTCGAAATCGCTATTTTATTAGAAACCGAGGCAGCTCTGCTGCCGAGGCAGTTGCTTGAATTTTAATATGAATAAAATTATAAATAAAGCTCTTCACCAAGCGTTAATATCTAGATTATAGCCGAGGCAGCTTTGCTGCTGAGGCAATGGCTGGAATATTAGAAAATTATAACTAGAAATATCTTTTCGAAACAGCTATTTTATTAGAAACCGAGGCAGCTCTGCTGCCGAGGCAGTTGCTTGAATATTAATATGAATAAAATTATAAATGAAGCTCTTCATCAAGCGTTAATATCTAGATTATAGCCGAGGCAGCTTAGCTGCTGAGGCAATGGCTGGAATATTAGAAAATTATAACTAGAAATATCTTTTCGAAACCGCTATTTTATTAGAAACCGAGGCAGCTCTGCAGCCGAGGCGGTTGCTTGAATATTAATATGAATAAAATTATGAATAAAGCTGTTCATCAAGCGTTAATATCTAGATTATAGCCGAGGCAGCTTTGCTGCTGAGGCAATGGCTGGAATATTAGAAAATTATAAGTAGAGATTTCTTTTCGAAATCGCTATGTTATTAGAAACCGAGGCAGCTCTGCTGCCGAGGCAGTTGCTTGAATATTAATATGAATAAAATTATAAATAAAACTCTTCATCAAGCGTTAATATCTAGATTATAGCCGAGGCAGCTTTGCTGCTGAGGCAATGGCTGGAATATTAGAAAATTATAAGTAGAGATTTCTTTTCGAAATCGCTATGTTATTAGAAACCGAGGCAGCTCTGCTGCCGAAGCAGTTGCTTGAATATTAATATGAATAAAATTATAAATAAAGCTCTTCATCAAGCGTTAATATCTAGATTATAGCCGAGGCAGCTTTGCTGCTGAGGCAATGGCTGGAATATTAGAAAATTATAACTAGAAATATCTTTTCGAAACAGCTATTTTATTAGAAACCGAGGCAGCTCTGCTGCCGAGGCAGTTGCTTGAATATTAATATGAATAAAATTATAAATGAAGCTCTTCATCAAGCGTTAATATCTAGATTATAGCCGAGGCAGCTTAGCTGCTGAGGCAATGGCTGGAATATTAGAAAATTATAACTAGAAATATCTTTTCGAAACCGCTATTTTATTAGAAACCGAGGCAGCTCTGCAGCCGAGGCGGTTGCTTGAATATTAATATGAATAAAATTATGAATAAAGCTGTTCATCAAGCGTTAATATCTAGATTATAGCCGAGGCAGCTTTGCTGCTGAGGCAATGGCTGGAATATTAGAAAATTATAAGTAGAGATTTCTTTTCGAAATCGCTATGTTATTAGAAACCGAGGCAGCTCTGCTGCCGAGGCAGTTGCTTGAATATTAATATGAATAAAATTATAAATAAAGCTCTTCATCAAGCGTTAATATCTAGATTATAGCCGAGGCAGCTTTGCTGCTGAGGCAATGGCTGGAATATTAGAAAATTATAAGTAGAGATTTCTTTTCGAAATCGCTATGTTATTAGAAACCGAGGCAGCTCTGCTGCCGAGGCAGTTGCTTGAATATTAATATGAATAAAATTATAAATAAAGCTCTTCATCAAGCGTTAATATCTAGATTATAGCCGAGGCAGCTTTGCTGCTGAGGCAATGGCTGGAATATTAGAAAATTATAACTAGAAATATCTTTTCGAAACAGCTATTTTATTAGAAACCGAGGCAGCTCTGCTGCCGAGGCAGTTGCTTGAATATTAATATGAATAAAATTATAAATAAAGCTCTTCATCAAGCGTTAATATCTAGATTATAGCCGAGGCAGCTTTGCTACTGAGGCAATGGCTGGAATATTAGAAAATTATAACTAGAAATATCTTTTCGAAACAGCTATTTTATTAGAAACCGAGGCAGCTCTGCTGCCGAGGCAATTGCTTGAATATTAATATGAATAAAATTATAAATGAAGCTCTTCATCAAGCGTTAATATCTAGATTATAGCCGAGGCAGCTTAGCTGCTGAGGCAATGGCTGGAATATTAGAAAATTATAACTAGAAATATCTTTTCGAAACCGCTATTTTATTAGAAACCGAGGCAGCTCTGCAGCCGAGGCGGTTGCTTGAATATTAATATGAATAAAATTATGAATAAAGCTGTTCATCAAGCGTTAATATCTAGATTATAGCCGAGGCAGCTTTGCTGCTGAGGCAATGGCTGGAATATTAGAAAATTATAAGTAGAGATTTCTTTTCGAAATCGCTATGTTATTAGAAACCGAGGCAGCTCTGCTGCCGAGGCAGTTGCTTGAATATTAATATGAATAAAATTATAAATAAAGCTCTTCATCAAGCGTTAATATCTAGATTATAGCCGAGGCAGCTTTGCTGCTGAGGCAATGGCTGGAATATTAGAAAATTATAACTAGAAATATCTTTTCGAAACAGCTATTTTATTAGAAACCGAGGCAGCTCTGCTGCCGAGGCAGTTGCTTGAATATTAATATGAATAAAATTATAAATAAAACTCTTCATCAAGCGTTAATATCTAGATTATAGCCGAGGCAGCTTTGCTGCTGAGGCAATGGCTGGAATATTAGAAAATTATAAGTAGAGATTTCTTTTCGAAACCGTTATTTTATTAGAAACCGAGGCAGCTCTGCTGCCGAGGCAGTTGCTTGAATATTAATATGAATAAGATTATGAATAAAGCTCTTCATCAAGCGTTAATATCTAGATTATAGCCGAGGCAGCTTTGCTGCTGAGGCAATGGCTGGAATATTAGAAAATTATAAGTAGAGATTTCTTTTCGAAACCGCTATTTTATTAGAAACCGAGGCAGCTCTGCTGCCGAGGCAGTTGTTTGAATGTTAATGTGAATAAAATTATGAATAAAGCTCTTCATCAAGCGTTAATAACTAGATTATAGCCGAGGCAGCTTTGCTGCTGAGGCAATGGCTGGAATATTAGAAAATTATAAGTAGAGATTTCTTTTCGAAACCGTTATTTTATTAGAAACCGAGGCAGCTCTGCTGCCGAGGCAGTTGTTTGAATGTTAATGTGAATAAAATTATGAATAAAGCTCTTCATCAAGCGTTAATAACTAGATTATAGCCGAGGCAGCTTTGCTGCTGAGGCAATGGCTGGAATATTAGAAAATTATAAGTAGAGATTTCTTTTCGAAACCGTTATTTTATTAGAAACCGAGGCAGCTCTGCTGCCGAGGCAGTTGCTTGAATATTAATATGAATAAGATTATGAATAAAGCTCTTCATCAAGCGTTAATAACTAGATTATAGCCGAGGCAGCTTTGCTGCTGAGGCAATGGCTGGAATATTAGAAAATTATAAGTAGAGATTTCTTTTCGAAACCGCTATTTTATTAGAAACCGAGGCAGCTCTGCTGCCGAGGCAGTTGTTTGAATGTTAATGTGAATAAAATTATGAATAAAGCTCTTCATCAAGCGTTAATAACTAGATTATAGCCGAGGCAGCTTTGCTGCTGAGGCAATGGCTGGAATATTAGAAAATTATAAGTAGAGATTTCTTTTCGAAACCGCTATCTTATTAGAAACCGAGGCAGCTCTGCTGCCGAGGCAGTTGCTTGCATGTTAATATGAATAAAATTATGAATAAAGCTCTTCATCAAGCGTTAATATCTAGATTATAGCCGAGGCAGCTTTGCTGCTGAGGCAATGGCTGGAATATTAGAAAATTATAAGTAGAGATTTCTTTTCGAAACCGTTATTTTATTAGAAACCGAGGCAGCTCTGCTGCCGAGGCAGTTGCTTGAATATTAATATGAATAAGATTATGAATAAAGCTCTTCATCAAGCGTTAATATCTAGATTATAGCCGAGGCAGCTTTGCTGCTGAGGCAATGGCTGGAATATTAGAAAATTATAAGTAGAGATTTCTTTTCGAAACCGCTATTTTATTAGAAACCGAGGCAGCTCTGCTGCCGAGGCAGTTGTTTGAATGTTAATATGAATAAAATTATGAATAAAGCTCTTCATCAAGCGTTAATATCTAGATTATAGCCGAGGCAGCTTTGCTGCTGAGGCAATGGCTGGAATATTAGAAAATTATAACCAGAAATATCTTTTCGAAACAGCTATTTTATTAGAAACCGATGCAGCTCTGCTGCCGAGGCAGTTGCTTGAATGTTAATATGAATAAAATTATGAATAAAGCTCTTCATCAAGCGTTAATATCTAGATTATAGCCGAGGCAGCTTAGCTGCTGAGGCAATGGCTGGAATATTAGAAAATTATAAGTAGAGATTTCTTTTCGAAACCGTTATTTTATTAGAAACCGAGGCAGCTCTGCTGCCGAGGCAGTTGCTTGAATATTAATATGAATAAGATTATGAATAAAGCTCTTCATCAAGCGTTAATAACTAGATTATAGCCGAGGCAGCTTTGCTGCTGAGGCAATGGCTGGAATATTAGAAAATTATAAGTAGAGATTTCTTTTCGAAACCGCTATTTTATTAGAAACCGAGGCAGCTCTGCTGCCGAGGCAGTTGTTTGAATGTTAATGTGAATAAGATTATGAATAAAGCTCTTCATCAAGCGTTAATAACTAGATTATAGCCGAGGCAGCTTTGCTGCTGAGGCAATGGCTGGAATATTAGAAAATTATAAGTAGAGATTTCTTTTCGAAACCGCTATCTTATTAGAAACCGAGGCAGCTCTGCTGCCGAGGCAGTTGCTTGCATGTTAATATGAATAAAATTATGAATAAAGCTCTTCATCAAGCGTTAATATCTAGATTATAGCCGAGGCAGCTTTGCTGCTGAGGCAATGGCTGGAATATTAGAAAATTATAAGTAGAGATTTCTTTTCGAAACCGCTATTTTATTAGAAACCGAGGCAGCTCTGCTGCCGAGGCAGTTGTTTGAATGTTAATATGAATAAAATTATGAATAAAGCTCTTCATCAAGCGTTAATATCTAGATTATAGCCGAGGCAGCTTTGCTGCTGAGGCAATGGCTGGAATATTAGAAAATTATAACCAGAAATATCTTTTCGAAACAGCTATTTTATTAGAAACCGATGCAGCTCTGCTGCCGAGGCAGTTGCTTGAATGTTAATATGAATAAAATTATGAATAAAGCTCTTCATCAAGCGTTAATATCTAGATTATAGCCGAGGCAGCTTAGCTGCTGAGGCAATGGCTGGAATATTAGAAAATTATAAGTAGAGATTTCTTTTCGAAACCGCTATCTTATTAGAAACCGAGGCAGCTCTGCTGCCGAGGCAGTTGCTTGAATGTTAATATGAATAAAATTATGAATAAAGCTCTTCATCAAGCGTTAATATCTAGATTATAGCCGAGGCAGCTTTGCTGCTGAGGCAATGGCTGGAATATTAGAAAATTATAACTAGAAATATCTGTTCGAAACAGCTATTTTATTAGAAACCGAGGCAGCTCTGCTGCCGAGGCAGTTGCTTGAATGTTAATATGAATAAAATTATGAATAAAGCTCTTCATCAAGCGTTAATATCTAGATTATAGCCGAGGCAGCTTTGCTGCTGAGGCAATGGCTGGAATATTAGAAAATTATAACTAGAAATATCTTTTCGAAACAGCTATTTTATTAGAAACCGAGGCAACTCTGCTGCCGATGCAGTTGCTTGAATGTTAATATGAATAAAATTATGATTAAAGTTCTTTATCAAGCATTAACATCATTTGCTGCTGAGGCAATCTCTCGAATATATAATATTTTTTGTGTTCTGTTTCTTTTGACAGGTGTCAATCTGTCAAAGTATATCATTGTTTTTAAAAACCTCATCGTGTTGGTACTCGTTTCAAAGCATTTTTCGCCAACTTTACAATTTCTAATACAAAATCGATATTAATTTGTTAATATTAATATTTTTTGTGTTCTGTTTCTTTTGACAGGTGTCGATCTGTCAAAGTATATCATTGTTTTTAAAAACCTCATCGTGTTGGTACTCGTTTCAAAGCATTTTTCGCCAACTTTACAATTTCTAATACAAAATCGATATTAATTTGTTAATATTAATATTTTTTGTGTTCTGTTTCTTCTGACAGCTGTCGATCTGTCAAAGTATATCATTGTTTTTAAAAGCCTCAACGTGTTGGTACTCGTTTCAAAAGCATTTTTCGCCAACTTTACTATTTCTAATACAAAATCGATATTAATTTGTTAATATTAATATTTTTTGTGTTCTGTTTCTTTTGACAGGTGTCGATCTGTCAAAGTATATCATTGTTTTTAGAAACCTCATCGTGTTGGTACTCGTTTCAAAGCATTTTGCGCCAACTTTACAATTTCTAATACAAAATCAATATTAATTTGTTAATATTAATATTTTTTGTGTTCTATTTCTTTTGACAGATGTCGATCTGTCAAAGCATATCATTGTTTTTAAAAACCTCATTGTGTTGGTACTCGTTTCAAAGCATTTTTCGCGAACTTTACTATTTCTAATACAAAATCGATATTAATTTATTAATATTAATATTTTTTGTGTTCTGTTTCTTTTGACAGGTGTCGATCTGTCAAAGTATATCATTGTTTTTAAAAACCTCATCGTGTTGGTACTCGTTTCAAAGCATTTTTCGCCAACTTTACAATTTCTAATACAAAATCGATATAAATTTGTTAATATTAATATTTTTTGTGTTCTGTTTCTTTTGACAGGTGTCGATCTGTCAAAGTATATCATTGTTTTTAAAAACCTCATCGTGTTGGTACTCGTTTCAAAGCATTTTTCGCCAACTTTACAATTTCTAATACAAAATCGATATTAATTTGTTAATATTAATATTTTTTGTGTTCTGTTTCTTTTGACAGGTGTCGATCTGTCAAAGTATATCATTGTTTTTAAAAACCTCATCGTGTTGGTACTCGTTTCAAAGCATTTTTCGCCAACTTTACAATTTCTAATACAAAATCGATATAAATTTGTTAATATTAATATTTTTTGTGTTCTGTTTCTTTTGACAGGTGTCGATCTGTCAATGTATATCATTGTTTTTAAAAACCTCATCGTGTTGGTACTCGTTTCAAAGCATTATTCGCGAACTGTACAATTTCTAATACAAAATCGATATTAATTTGTTAATATTAATATTTTTTGTGTTCTGTTTCTTTTGACAGGTGTCGATCTGTCAAAGTATATCATTGTTTTTAAAAACCTCATCGTGTTGGTACTCGTTTCAAAGCATTTTTCGCGCATAACTCATTTTTTGTTATTAAAGATTGTTTTGAAGTGATATAAAATGGATATGAGGGAATATAACGTAAAATTAATGGGTTGTTGTTGTGATTTTTTTATTTTTCGCCAATTAAAGTCTTATTAATTCGTTATGGTCGAGCGGATCGACACCGAAACGCCTCATATAACTTTCTTGGGTAAATATCAATCTGTTTCGCATAAATTATAATTTCCCCCGTAAGAAATGAAGTTGAGGAACCTTATTATCCCCATTAAACGTTATTAAATGCTACTGCTTAAAACTCTTTTCTCCTCTCATCGCTACACACTTTTCAATAACCGATTATCCACACAGCCTTATATTTAAAATAAGATCATTTCTAGTACCCCGGCCAATTTAACGACTACACCGCTCTTATACGTTTCGTGGTGGACCAAATCGAATTGAAGCCGTGTTTCGGGGAGATGTGAGGGGTGAGAACTTGGCTGGGCGGGTTCGGTCGTGTTCATTCAACCAAATCACCTTATTTTTACTCGAGATTTTTACTCAATACGTTCATGTACCCGACTACCGTCTCAGAAACCACCGAAAAGACTAAAAAAATCAACACCATCTACCGATCGCCCAACTAACCGACCAACCAACCAACCAACAACCACCAACTCTTTGTTCTTGAACGTAAAAGATAAGAAGAAGTTACCTACTAACAGAAAAGCGAGATGGAACGATGAATTTATATTGACCGAGTCATTGTCCGTAATGATCTTTCATCAATCAACCGTGAAGATTCAATTTTTAGAAAAAAAGAAACGCGAGAAAAATCTCGGAATCGCTTCTTTATTTTTATTTTTCTTTTTCGGTGTAATAAAGGAATTTAGAAAGATTTAAATTGGCGAATTTCAAAGAGTTAGCCCCAAAATGAAGGACCGTTTTGTTTGGTCAGTTTGCAAATTGAGAGGATCGCAGCGAAAACCTTTTAGCGTTTCGGTTCCGGAGATTAAATTAAGTCGGGGACATTTGTAAATTGGGGTAACAACCAACCGAGCGGTGTACCCCCTTTTACGTTTACCCTCTTTCCAGATAAGAAATGGTCAATACTAAACGATCCCGGATCCTTCACGTCCAGAGAGCACCCAAAAAAAAAGAAACTCTAAATCAACGTTACTATAACACAACCGTTGTTAAGTTAAAGGAGGGGTCCTCACCCCCACAACTCGAAATCAAAATCCTCTTTTATGATAAATTCATGTTTACAAAGTTAAAACCCGACAAAAAATAAATTTAAATAAGACAAATAAAATAAAAATCGTAGATTACAACTTGTCGTTCTCACATCGTTTTGGATTAAATCGATGTAAATTGGACGTAAAGGATTCGCCCTTTTCATTTATATCTATGTATATATAGATATATATGTGGGGTTATAGATACATTACGTTTTAAATCCTCTGTCCTGTTTGGACGAGACGATTTCGCCGAAGTTAATCTTAAATAATCGCAGGTCGGTTCGAAAAACGTCGCGTTAGTGTCACTCAGAATTACGCGGAATTAGCCACGGACCGAGCCTCTTGTCATTTCGTTTATTTTTCTACTCGAATGGAAATTAAAACAAAAAAATTTTGAAAAAATTTATTCAACCGGAACACTTTGCAAATCCTTGACGTTGTCCTTTCTAAAAGCTCCCGCATCGTTTGTTTGGATTGGTTTTTTTTGGGTGTCGGACGTTTAATCGATATGATTCTTTTTGTTTATTATCATGGAATGGTCTTAGAAAGTCTTTTTTGGGTGATAAGAAACGTTATGACTTAAGTTATTAATGAGTATGGGGATTTTTGAGCTTACTCCGAATTGGGGGTGGTAAAACTTATTACTATCCTTAAATAACCTTTTTTGAGTAAACAAGGAAGGCTTTTTATTCAAAATATTTTTTCCCATCTCTTTTATATTTTCAGTTATTACCTATCTTCATACCGAAACGAATAAATATTGAAATCCTTGACTTTAATCCGATTTGAGTTGGTAAAATTGATTTTTATCTGCAAATAATCTTTTTTAGATTAACAAAAAAACATTTTTTATTCAAAATATTTTCTTCCATCTCTTTCATTTTTTGAATTATAACCTTATCTTAATGTCGAAATTAGCAAATAATGGAATTTTTTATCCTACAACGAGTTAGGTTGGTAAAACTATTTCCAATCTTAAAATAAATAATCAGATATCTTTCTTGAGTTGATAAGAAACTTTTTTTGTTAAAAATATTTTCTCCCATCTCTGTTACATTTTGAGTTTTAACCTATCTTTATGTGTACATAGACAAATTTTGGTATTTTTTACTTTACTCCGATTTATGTTGGTAAAACTGATTGCTGTCTTTATATTATTTTTCTTTAATTAACTAAAAATGTTTTTTATTGAAAATATTTTCTCCCATCTCTTTCACTTTTTGAATTATAACCTTATCTTAATGTCGAAATTAGCAAATAATGGCATTTTTTATATTACTTCGAGTTAGGTTGGTGAAACTGTTTCCAATTTTAAAATAAATAACCAGATATCTTTCTTGAGTTGATAAGAAACTTTTTTGTTACAAATATTTTCTCCCATCTTTGTTACATTTTGAGTTTTTACCTATCCTTATGTGTACATAGACAAATTTTGGTATTTTTGACTTTACTCCGATTTAGGGTGGTGAAACTGATTGCTGTCCTTATATTATCTTTCTTTAATTAATTAAAAATGTTTTTTATTGAAAATATTTCCCCCATCTCTTTCACTTTTTGAATTATAACCTTATCTTAATGCCGAAATTAGCAAATAATGGAATTTTTTATCTTACAACGAGTTAGGTTGGTGAAAATGTTTCCAATCTTAAAATAAATAATCAGTTATCTTTCTTGATTCGATAAGAAACTTTTTTTGTTACAAATATTTTCTCCCATCTTTGTTACATTTTGAGTTTTTACCTATCTTTATGTCCACATAGATAAATTTTGGTATTTTTGACTTTACTCCGATTTGGGTTGGTAAAACTGATTGCTGTCTTTATATTATCTTTCTTTAATTAACTAAAAATGTTTTTTATTCAAAATATTTCCTCCCCTCTCTTTCACTTTTTAAATTATAACCTTATCTTAATGTCGAAATTAGCAAATAACGGAATTTATTATCTTACAACGAGTTAGGTTGGTAAAACTGTTTCCAATCTTAAAATAAATAATCAGATATCTTTCTTCAGTTGATAAGAAACTTTTTTTGTTAAAAATATTTTCTTCCATCTCTGTTACATTTTGAGTTGTAACCTATCTTTATGTGTACATAGACAAATTTTGGTATTTTTGACTTTACTCCGATTTGGGTTGGTAAAACTGATTGCTGTCTTTATATTATCTTTCTCTAATTAACTAAAAATGTTTTTTATTGAAAATATTTCTTCCCATCTCTTTCACTTTTTGAATTATAACCCTATCTTAATGTCGAAATTAGCAAATAATGGAATTTTTTATCTTACTTCGAGTTAGGTTGGTAAAACCGTTTCCAATCTTAAAATAAACAATCAGATATCTTTCTTGAGTTGATAAGAAACTTTTTTGTTAAAAATATTTTCTCCCATCTTTGTTACATTTTGAGTTTTAACCTATCTTTATGTCCACATAGATAAATTTTGGTATTTTTGACTTTACTCCGATTTGGGTTGGTAAAACTGATTGCTGTCTTTATATTACCTTTCTTTAATTAACTAAAAATGTTTTTTATTCAAAATATTTCCTCCCATCTCTTTCACTTTTTGAATTATAACCTTATCTTAATGTCGAAATTAGCAAATAATGGAATTTTTTATCCTACGAGTTAGGTTGGTAAAACTGTTTCCAATCTTAAAATAAATAATCAGATATCTTTCTTGAGTTGATAAGAAACTTTTTTTGTTAAAAATATTTTCTCCCATCTCTGTTACATTTTCAGTTTTAACCTATCTTTATGTGTACATAGACAAATTTTGGTATTTTTGACTTTACTCCGATTTGGGTTGGTAAAACTGATTGCTGTCTTTATATTATCTTTCTTTAATTAACTAAAAATGTTTTTTATTGAAAATATTTCCTCCCATCTCTTTCACTTTTTGAATTATAACCTTATCTTAATGTCGAAATTAGCAAATAATGGAATTTTTTATCTTACTTCGAGTTAGGTTGGTGAAACTGTTTCCAATCTTAAAATAAATAATCAGATATCTTTCTTGAGTTGATAAGAAACTTTTTTTGTTAAAAATATTTTCTCCCATCTTTGTTACATTTTGAGTTTTAACCTATCTTTATGTCCACATAGATAAATTTTGGTATTTTTGGCTTTACTCCGATTTGGGTTGGTAAAACTGATTGCTGTCTTTATATTATCTTTCTTTAATTACCTAAAAATGTTTTTTATTGAAAACATTTCCTCCCATCTCTTTCACTTTTTGAATTATAACCTTATCTTAATGCCGAAATTAGCAAATACTGGAATTTTTTATCTTACAACGAGTTAGGTTGGTAAAACTGTTTCCAATCTTAAAATAAATGATCAGATATCTCTCTTGAGTTGATAAGAAACTTTTTTTGTTACAAATATTTTCTCCCATCTCTGTTACATTTTGAGTTTTAACCTATCTTTATATCTACATAGACAAATTTTGGTATTTTTGACTTTACTCCGATTTGGGTTGGTAAAACTGATTGCTGTCTTTATATTATTTTTCTTTAACTACCTAAAAATGTTTTTTATTCAAAATATTTCCTCCCATCTCTTTCACTTTTTGAATTATGACCTTATCTTGTTGTTGAAATTAGCAAATAATGGAATTTTTTATCTTACAACGAGTTAGGTTGGTGAAACTGTTTCCAATCTTAAAATAAATAATCAGATATCTTTCTTGAGTTGATAAGAAACTTTTTTGTTACAAATATTTTCTCCCATCTCTGTTACATTTCCAGTTCTAACCCATCTTTATGTCCACATAGACAAATTTTGGTATTTTTGATTTTACTCCGATTTGGGTTGGTAAAACTGATTGCTGTCTTTATATTATCTTTCTCTAATTAACTAAAAATGTTTTTTATTGAAAATATTTCCTCCCATCTCTTTCACTTTTTGAATTATAACCTTATCTTAATGCCGAAATTAGCAAATAATGGAATTTTTTATCTAACTTCGAGTTAGGTTGGTAAAACTGTTTCCAATCTTAAACTAAATAATCAGATATCTTTCTAGAGTTGATAAGAAACTTTCTTTGTTACAAATATTTTCTCCCATCTCTGTTACATTTTGAGTTTTAACCTATCTTTTATGTCTACATAAGCAAATTTTGGTATTTTTGACTTTACTCCGATTTGGGTTGGTAAAACTGATTGCTGTCTTTATATTATCTTTCTCTAATTAACTAAAAATGTTTTTTATTGAAAATATTTCCTCCCCTCTCTTTCACTTTTTCAATTATAACCTTATCTTAATGTCGAAATTAGCAAATAATGGAATTTTTTATCTTACTTCGAGTTATGTTGGGAAAACTGTTTCCAATCATAAACTAAATAATCAGATATCTTTCTTGAGTTGATAAGAAACTTTTTTTGTTACGAATAGTTTCTCCCATCTCTGTTATATTTTGAGTTTTAACCTATCTTTATGTCTACATAAGCAAATTTTGGTATTTTTGACTTTACTCCGATTTGAGTTGGTAAAATTAATTGCTGTCTTTATATTATCTTTCTTTAATTAACTAAAAATGTTTTTTATTGGAAATATTTCCTCCCATCTCTTTTACTTTTTGAATTATAACCTTATCTTAATGCCGAAATTAGCAAATAATGGAATTTTTTATCTAACTTCGAGTTAGGTTGGTAAAACTGTTTCCAATCTTAAAATAAATAATTAGACATCTTTCTTGAGTTGATAAGAAACTTTTTTTGTTACAAATATTTTCTTCCATCTCTGTTACATTTTGAGTTTTAACCTATCTTTATGTCCACATAGACAAATTTTGGTATTTTTGATTTTACTCCGATTTAGGTTGGTAAAACTGATTGCTGTCTTTATATTATCTTTCTTTAATTAACTAAAAATGTTTTTTATTGAAAATATTTCATCCCATCTCTTTCACTTTTTGAATTATAACCTTATCTTAATGTCGAAATTAGCAAATAATGGAATTTTTTATCTTACAACGAGTTAGGTTGGTAAAACTGTTTCCAATCTTGAAATAAATAATCAGAAATCTTTCTTGAGTTGATAAGAAACTTTTTTGTTGCAAATATTTTCTCCCATCTCTACTACATTTTGAGTTTTAACCTATCTTTATGTGTACATAGATAAATTTTGGTATTTTTGACTTTACTCCGATTTGGGTTGGTAAAACTGATTGCTGTCTTTATATTATCTTTCTTTAATTAACTAAAAATGTTTTTTATTGAAAATATTTCCTCCCATCTCTTTCACTTTTTGAATTATAACCTTATCTTAATGTCGAAATTAGGAAATAATGGAATTTTTTATCTAACTTCGAGTTAGGTTGGTAAAACTGTTTCCAATCTTAAAATAAATAATTAGACATCTTTCTTGAGTTGATAAGAAACTTTTTTGTTAAAAATATTTTCTCCCATCTTTGTTACATTTTGAGTTTTAACCTATCTTTATGTCCACATAGATAAATTTTGGTATTTTTGACTTTACTCCGATTTGGGTTGGTAAAACTGATTGCTGTCTTTATATTACCTTTCTTTAATTAACTAAAAATGTTTTTTATTCAAAATATTTCCTCCCATCTCTTTCACTTTTTGAATTATAACCTTATCTTAATGTCGAAATTAGCAAATAATGGAATTTTTTATCCTACGAGTTAGGTTGGTAAAACTGTTTCCAATCTTAAAATAAATAATCAGATATCTTTCTTGAGTTGATAAGAAACTTTTTTTGTTAAAAATATTTTCTCCCATCTCTGTTACATTTTCAGTTTTAACCTATCTTTATGTGTACATAGACAAATTTTGGTATTTTTGACTTTACTCCGATTTGGGTTGGTAAAACTGATTGCTGTCTTTATATTATCTTTCTTTAATTAACTAAAAATGTTTTTTATTGAAAATATTTCCTCCCATCTCTTTCACTTTTTGAATTATAACCTTATCTTAATGTCGAAATTAGCAAATAATGGAATTTTTTATCTTACTTCGAGTTAGGTTGGTGAAACTGTTTCCAATCTTAAAATAAATAATCAGATATCTTTCTTGAGTTGATAAGAAACTTTTTTTGTTAAAAATATTTTCTCCCATCTTTGTTACATTTTGAGTTTTAACCTATCTTTATGTCCACATAGATAAATTTTGGTATTTTTGGCTTTACTCCGATTTGGGTTGGTAAAACTGATTGCTGTCTTTATATTATCTTTCTTTAATTACCTAAAAATGTTTTTTATTGAAAACATTTCCTCCCATCTCTTTCACTTTTTGAATTATAACCTTATCTTAATGCCGAAATTAGCAAATACTGGAATTTTTTATCTTACAACGAGTTAGGTTGGTAAAACTGTTTCCAATCTTAAAATAAATGATCAGATATCTCTCTTGAGTTGATAAGAAACTTTTTTTGTTACAAATATTTTCTCCCATCTCTGTTACATTTTGAGTTTTAACCTATCTTTATATCTACATAGACAAATTTTGGTATTTTTGACTTTACTCCGATTTGGGTTGGTAAAACTGATTGCTGTCTTTATATTATTTTTCTTTAACTACCTAAAAATGTTTTTTATTCAAAATATTTCCTCCCATCTCTTTCACTTTTTGAATTATGACCTTATCTTGTTGTTGAAATTAGCAAATAATGGAATTTTTTATCTTACAACGAGTTAGGTTGGTGAAACTGTTTCCAATCTTAAAATAAATAATCAGATATCTTTCTTGAGTTGATAAGAAACTTTTTTGTTACAAATATTTTCTCCCATCTCTGTTACATTTCCAGTTCTAACCCATCTTTATGTCCACATAGACAAATTTTGGTATTTTTGATTTTACTCCGATTTGGGTTGGTAAAACTGATTGCTGTCTTTATATTATCTTTCTCTAATTAACTAAAAATGTTTTTTATTGAAAATATTTCCTCCCATCTCTTTCACTTTTTGAATTATAACCTTATCTTAATGCCGAAATTAGCAAATAATGGAATTTTTTATCTAACTTCGAGTTAGGTTGGTAAAACTGTTTCCAATCTTAAACTAAATAATCAGATATCTTTCTAGAGTTGATAAGAAACTTTCTTTGTTACAAATATTTTCTCCCATCTCTGTTACATTTTGAGTTTTAACCTATCTTTTATGTCTACATAAGCAAATTTTGGTATTTTTGACTTTACTCCGATTTGGGTTGGTAAAACTGATTGCTGTCTTTATATTATCTTTCTCTAATTAACTAAAAATGTTTTTTATTGAAAATATTTCCTCCCCTCTCTTTCACTTTTTCAATTATAACCTTATCTTAATGTCGAAATTAGCAAATAATGGAATTTTTTATCTTACTTCGAGTTATGTTGGGAAAACTGTTTCCAATCATAAACTAAATAATCAGATATCTTTCTTGAGTTGATAAGAAACTTTTTTTGTTACGAATAGTTTCTCCCATCTCTGTTATATTTTGAGTTTTAACCTATCTTTATGTCTACATAAGCAAATTTTGGTATTTTTGACTTTACTCCGATTTGAGTTGGTAAAATTAATTGCTGTCTTTATATTATCTTTCTTTAATTAACTAAAAATGTTTTTTATTGGAAATATTTCCTCCCATCTCTTTTACTTTTTGAATTATAACCTTATCTTAATGCCGAAATTAGCAAATAATGGAATTTTTTATCTAACTTCGAGTTAGGTTGGTAAAACTGTTTCCAATCTTAAAATAAATAATTAGACATCTTTCTTGAGTTGATAAGAAACTTTTTTTGTTACAAATATTTTCTTCCATCTCTGTTACATTTTGAGTTTTAACCTATCTTTATGTCCACATAGACAAATTTTGGTATTTTTGATTTTACTCCGATTTAGGTTGGTAAAACTGATTGCTGTCTTTATATTATCTTTCTTTAATTAACTAAAAATGTTTTTTATTGAAAATATTTCATCCCATCTCTTTCACTTTTTGAATTATAACCTTATCTTAATGTCGAAATTAGCAAATAATGGAATTTTTTATCTTACAACGAGTTAGGTTGGTAAAACTGTTTCCAATCTTGAAATAAATAATCAGAAATCTTTCTTGAGTTGATAAGAAACTTTTTTGTTGCAAATATTTTCTCCCATCTCTACTACATTTTGAGTTTTAACCTATCTTTATGTGTACATAGATAAATTTTGGTATTTTTGACTTTACTCCGATTTGGGTTGGTAAAACTGATTGCTGTCTTTATATTATCTTTCTTTAATTAACTAAAAATGTTTTTTATTGAAAATATTTCCTCCCATCTCTTTCACTTTTTGAATTATAACCTTATCTTAATGTCGAAATTAGGAAATAATGGAATTTTTTATCTAACTTCGAGTTAGGTTGGTGAAACTGTTTCCAATCTTAAAATAAATAACCAGATATCTTTCTTGAGTTGATAAGAAACTTTTTTGTTACAAATATTTTCTCCCATCTTTGTTACATTTTCAGTTTTAACCTATCTTTATGTGTACATAGACAAATTTTGGTATTTTTGACTTTACTCCGATTTGGGTTGGTAAAACTGATTGCTGTCTTTATATTATCTTTCTTTAATTAACTGAATATGTTTTTTATTGAAAATATTTCCTCCCGTCTCTTTCACTTTTTGAATTATAACCTTATCTTAATGTCGAAATTAGCAAATAATGGAATTTTTTATCTTACTTCGAGTTAGGTTGGTAAAACCGTTTCCAATCTTAAAATAAACAATCAGATATCTTTCTTGAGTTGATAAGAAACTTTTTTTGTTAAAAATATTTTCTCCCATCTTTGTTACATTTTGAGTTTTAACCTATCTTTATGTCCACATAGACAAATTTTGGTATTTTTGACTTTACTCCGATTTGGGTTGGTAAAACTGATTGCTGTCTTTATATTATTTTTCTTTAATTAACTAAAAATGTTTTTTATTGAAAATATTTCTTCCCATCTCTTTCACTTTTTGAATTATAACCTTATCTTAATGTCGAAATTAGCAAATAATGGAATTTTTTATCTTACAACGAGTTAGGTTGGTAAAACTGTTTCTAATCTTAAAATAAATAATCAGATATCTTTCTTGAGTTGATAAGAAACTTTTTTTGTTACAAATATTTTCTTCCATCTCTGTTACATTTTGAGTTTTAACCTATCTTTATGTGTACATAGACAAATTTTGGTATTTTTGGCTTTACTCCGATTTGGGTTGGTAAAACTGATTGCTGTCTTTATATTATCTTTCTTTAATTAACTAAAAATGTTCTTTATTCAAAATATTTCCTCCCATCTCTTTCACTTTTTGAATTATAACCTTATCTTAATGCCGAAATTAGCAAATAATGGAATTTTTTATCTTACAACGAGTTAGGTTGGTAAAACTGTTTCCAATCTTAAAATAAATTATCAGATATCTTTCTTGAGTTGATAAGAAACTTTTTTTGTTACAAATATTTTCTCCCATCTCTGTTACATTTTTAGTTTTAACCTATCTTTATGTGTACATAGACAAATTTTGATATTTTTGGCTTTACTCCGATTTGGGTTGGTAAAACTGATTGCTGTCTTTATATTATTTTTCTTTAATTAACTAAAAATGTTTTTTATTGGAAATATTTCCTCCCATCTCTTTTACTTTTTGAATTATAACCTTATCTTAATGTCGAAATTAGCAAATAATGGAATCTTTTATCTTACAACGAGTTAGGTTGGTAAAACTGTTTCCAATCTTAAAACAAATAATCAGATATCTTTCTTGAGTTGATAAGAAACTTTTTTGTTGCAAATATTTTCTCCCATCTTTGTTACATTTTGAGTTTTAACATATCTTTATGTCCATATAGACAAATTTTGGTATTTTTTACTTTACTCCGATTTGGGTTGGTAAAACTGATTGCTGTCTTTATATTATCTTTCTTTAATTAACTAAAAATGTTTTTTATTAGAAATATTTCCTCCAATCTCTTTTACATTTTGAATTATAACCTTATCTTAATGCCGAAATTAGCAAATAATGGAATTTTTTATCTAACTTCGAGTTAGGTTGGTAAAACTGTTTCCAATCTTAAAATAAACAATCAGATATCTTTCTTGAGTTGATAAGAAACTTTTTTTGTTACAAATATTTTCTCCCATCTCTGTTACATTTTGAGTTTTAACCTATCTTTATGTCTACATAGACAAATTTTGGTATTTTTGACTTTACTCCGATTTGGGTTGGTAAAACTGATTACTGTCTTTATATTATCTTTCTTTAATTACCTAAAAATGTTTTTTATTCAAAATATTTCCTCCTATCTCTTTCACTTTTTGAATTATAACCTTATCTTAATGTCGAAATTAGCAAATAATGGAATTTTTTATCCTACAACGAGTTAGGTTGGTAAAACTATTTCCAATCTTAAAATAAATAATCAGATATCTTTCTTGAGTTGATAAGAAACTTTTTTTGTTAAAAATATTTTGTTCCATCTCTGTTACATTTTGAGTTTTAACCTATCTTTATGTCTACATAGACAAATTTTGGTATTCTTGACTTTACTCCGATTTGGGTTAGTAAAACTGATTGCTGTCTTTATATTATCTTTTCTTAATTAACTAAAAATGTTCTTTATTCAAAATATTTCCTCCCATCTCTTTCAATTTTTGAATTATAACCTTATCTTAATGTCGAAATTAGCAAATAATGGCATTTTTTATCTTACTTCGAGTTATGTTGGGAAAACTGTTTCCAATCTTAAACTAAATAATCAGATATCTTTCTTGAGTTGATAAGAAATTTTTTTTGTTACGAATAGTTTCTCCCATCTCTGTTATATTTTGAGTTTTAACCTATCTTTATGTCCACATAGACAAATTTTGGTATTTTTGACTTTACTCCGATTTGGGTTGGTAAAACTGATTGCTGTCTTTATATTATCTTTCCTTAATTAACTAAAAATGTTCTTTGTTCAAAATATTTCCTCCCATCTCTTTCACTTTTTGAATTATAACCTTATCTTAATGTCGAAATTAGCAAATAATGGAATTCTGTACATTACTCCGATTTGCGTTGGTATACCTGATTTTTGTCTTAATATAATTGATTGGATATCTTTCTTGAGTCGATAAATAACTTTTTTTATTAAAAACATTTTCTCCCATCTCTTTTTTTTCGAGTAATCACCTATCTCTACGCTAAATTGAATAAATGTTGGAATTTTTGACTACTCCGATTTAGGTTGGTAAAACTGGTAGCTATATTAAAATAATCGATTGGATATCATTTTTGAATCAATAAGTTTTTTATTCGAAATAATTTTGAGCATCTCTTTTAACTTTTGAGTAATAATCTAACTTAATGTAAAAATGAGTAAATATTGCAATTTTCGATTTCAGGATTAATTAAACAAAATAACTAAGATTTTGTATCAAAAATTAAATAATGCGCGAAAAATGCTTTAAAATGAGTACCCACACGATGGGGTTTTGCAAAAAATTCGACGTTTCGATACATTGACACATGTCAAAAATAATTGAAAATTGATATTAACAAAATAACGTTAATTTGTATTAAAAATTAGATAGTAGACGAAAAATGCTTTTAAACGAGTACCCACTCGATAGGGTTTTGGAAGAAATTGATATAATTTGACAGATCGAAACCTGTCAAAAGTGACAGATGTCAAAAAAATTATTGATATTAATATAGTAACGTCAATTTTGTATTAAAAATTGTAAAGTTCGCCAAAATGTCTTGAAACGAGTAATTTTGATGGATTGAAACTCGTCAAAGTGACAGATGTCAAAGATTTTATTAAAACCAACAAAATTACATTGATTTTGTATTAAAAATTGAATAGTGTGCGAAAAATGCTTTAAAACGAGTATCCACACGAAGGGGTTTTACAAAAAATATGATGTTTAGATGCATTGACACATGTCAAGAATAACAGATGTCAAGAAATCAATTGATATTAACAAGATAACTTGGGTTTTGTATTAATAGTCAGATAGTAGACAAAAAATGCTTTAAAACCAGTACCCACTCGATGGGGTTTTGAGAAAAATTAATATATTTTGACAGTTGACATCTGTCAAAATGAGAACTATTAACTAATTATCATTATTATGTTTTGAACCCGTTATATAATTATTGATATGATTTACATCGAAAATCTTTGACTTAGAAGAAAAATGATAATTTTTTTTACAAAAAATAGTAAACTTGACAGTTGACGTATGTCAAAATGACGCGTTGTGTATCAAAATGACACAATGAATCATTGTGAACCTGGAGCATCATAAACCACAATAATAATGATTCCTTACCGGAGTAGAGATGGCGTTTCGTAAAACATTAATATTTTGACAAGTGACATCTGTCAAAATGATGTCAAGTGAAAGTTGTCAAAAAATCATTGATATAAATATATCAACATTGATTTTGTATTTGAAATAGAAAAATTTGCGAGATGAAAACGCTTTCAATCCGGTAATGTTGACGAATTGAAACTTGTCAAAAGTGACAGATGTCAAAAAATATATTGATATTAATAAAATTATGTTGACTTTGTATTAACAATCGAATACTGCGGGATAAGCGAGTAGTAGTTACATTGCAGGATTTTGAAAAAAATGATACACACTGACAAATTGACACCTGTCAAGTACCAAATAATGCCGATTTGAGTAAATGATAAAGTTTGACTGTTGATATCTGTCAAAATTATGCCAAGTGCCGGTTGTTAAAAAACATTGATATGAATCGTGGTTTTTGTATTTGCAATTGAAAATTTTGCGAGATAAAGGCTTACAATCTGATAATGTTGACGAATTCAAACTTGTCAAGTGTGACAGATGTCAAAAAATACATTGATATTAACAAAATACCGTTGACTTTGTATTAATAATTGAATACTGCGGAATAAATGCATAAAAATGAGTTGCTACATTACACTACAGAGTAGCTACTCATTTTTTCTACTCAATTTCAAAAAAATTGACACACACTGACAAATTGACACCTGTCAAGTTTGACAGTTACTCTAAATGATGTCGCCTAATTAATACGTAATCGAGCTTGCTCAATTTGAGCCGACAATATCGTAATTTACGTTAAAAATCGTTAATATTATACCATTTTGCCTAAATGACAAAGTTTGGCAGTTGACAATTGTCAAAATGCTAACACCTAATCAGTACAAAATCGAGCTTGATCATTTTGAGACGACTACATCGTAATTTACGTCAAAGATCGTTAATATCAACAAAAACCATGCTGGTTTAAGTAAATGACAAGATTTGACAGTTGACATCTGTCAAAATGCTGACAACTAATCAGTACAAAATCGAGCTAGATCATTTTGAGACGACTACATCATAATTTATGTCAAAAATCGTTAATATCAACAAAAACCATGCTGGTTTAAGTAAATGACAAGATTTGACAGTTGACATCTGTCAAAATGCTGACAACTAATCAGTATAAAATCGAGCTTGATCATTTTGAAAGGACTACATCATAATTTATGTCAAAAATCGTTAATATCAACAAAAACCATGCTGGTTTAAGTAAATGACAAGATTTGACAGTTGACATCTGTCAAAATGCTGACAACTAATCAGTACAAAATCGAGCTTGATCATTTTGAGAGGACTACATCATAATTTATGTCAAAAATCGTTAATATCAACAAAAACCATGCTGGTTTAAGTAAATGACAAGATTTGACAGTTGACATCTGTCAAAATGCTGACAACTAATCAGTACAAAATCGAGCTAGATCATTTTGAGACGACTACATCGTAATTTACGTCAAAAACCGTTAATATCAACAAAAACCATGCTGGTTTAAGTAAATGACAAGATTTGACAGTTGACATCTGTCAAAATGCTGACAACTAATCAGTACAAAATCGAGCTAGATCATTTTGAGACGACTACATCGTAATTTACGTCAAAAACCGTTAATATCAGCAAAAACCATGCTGGTTTAAGTAAATGACAAGATTTGACAGTTGACATCTGTCAAAATGCTGACAACTAAACAGTACAAAATAGAGCTTGATCATTTTGAGAGGACTACATCATAATTTATGTCAAAAATCGTTAATATCAACAAAAACCATGCTGGTTTAAGTAAATGACAAGATTTGACAGTTGACATCTGTCAAAATGCTGACAACTAATCAGTACAAAATAGAGCTTGATCATTTTGAGAGGACTACATCATAATTTATGTCAAAAATCGTTAATAACAAAAACCATGCTGGTTTAAGTAAATGACAAGATTTGACAGTTGACATCTGTCAAAATGCTGACAACTAATCAGTACAAAATCGAGCTAGATCATTTTGAGACGACTACATCGTAATTTACGTCAAAAACCGTTAATATCAACAAAAACCATGCTGGTTTAAGTAAATGACAAGATTTGACAGTTGACATCTGTCAAAATGCTGACAACTAATCAGTACAAAATCGAGCTAGATCATTTTGAGACGACTACATCGTAATTTACGTCAAAAACCGTTAATATCAGCAAAAACCATGCTGGTTTAAGTAAATGACAAGATTTGACAGTTGACATCTGTCAAAATGCTGACAACTAAACAGTACAAAATAGAGCTTGATCATTTTGAGAGGACTACATCATAATTTATGTCAAAAATCGTTAATATCAACAAAAACCATGCTGGTTTAAGTAAATGACAAGATTTGACAGTTGACATCTGTCAAAATGCTGACAACTAATCAGTACAAAATCGAGCTTGATCATTTTGAGAGGACTACATCATAATTTATGTCAAAAATCGTTAATATCAACAAAAACCATGCTGGTTTAAGTAAATGACAAGATTTGACAGTTGACATCTGTCAAAATGCTGACAACTAAACAGTACAAAATAGAGCTTGATCATTTTGAGACGACTACATCATAATTTATGTCAAAAATCGTTAACATCAACAAAAACCATGCTGGTTTAAGTAAATGACAAGATTTGACAGTTGACATCTGTCAAAATGCTGACAACTAATCAGTACAAAATAGAGCTTGATCATTTTGAGACGACTACATCATAATTTATGTCAAAAATCGTTAATATCAACAAAAACCATGCTGGTTTAAGTAAATGACAAGATTTGACAGTTGACATCTGTCAAAATGCTGACAACTAATCAGTACAAAATAGAGCTTGATCATTTTGAGACGACTACATCATAATTTATGTCAAAAATCGTTAATATCAACAAAAACCATGCTGGTTTAAGTAAATGACAAGATTTGACAGTTGACATCTGTCAAAATGACACCATCTTATCCTCAAATATATAAGGTTTGATCATTTTGAGTCTGTAACATTGTATTCCAAGTCGAAAATTTTCAATATTATTTTTAACAAAAATCAATAATGTTAAGATAAACCATGACGTTTTGCATAAATTGAAAAAAATTGACAGTTGACATCTGCCAAATTGACAGATTTTTCTCATCACATAATCGTATTGAGGCGTTCCGAGTTTACCATTTCGTAATCCATACGAAAATCATTAAGTTTAAGTGCAATAATAACAATATTCTGGAAAAATTAGACATTTTTCTCATCACATAATCATATTGAGGCGTTCCGAGTTTACGATTTCGTAATCCATACAAAAATCGTTAAGTTTAAGTGCAATAATAACGACATTCTGGAAAAATTAGACATTTTGACATTTGACATCTGTCAAAATGACACCATCTTATCCTCAAATAATTAAATATTAATCATTTTGAGTCTATAACATTTTATTCTACGTCAAAAATCTTTAACATGAACAAAGATTATTAATACTAAGATAAATCATGACGTATTGCATAAATTAGAAAGATTGACAGTTGACATCTGTCAAATTGACAGATTTTTCTCATCACATAATCATATTGAGGCGTTCCGAGTTTACGATTTCGTAATCCATACAAAAATCGTTAAGTTTAAGTGCAATAATAACGATATTTTGGAAAAATTAGACATTTTGACATTTGACATCTGTCAAAATGACACCATCTTATCTTTAAGTAATTAAATTTTGATCTTTTTGAGTCTATAACATTGTATTCTACGTCAAAAATCTTTAATATGAACAAAAATCATTAATACTAAGATAAATCATGACGTATTGCATAAATTAGAAAGATTGACAGTTGACATCTGTCAAATTGACAGATTTTTCTCATCACACAATCATATTGAGGCGTTCCGAGTTTACGATTTCGTAATCCATACGAAAATCGTTAAGTTTAAGTGCAATAATAACAATATTCTGGAAAAATTAGACATTTTGACGTTTGACATCTGTCAAAATAACACCATCTTATCTATACATAATTAAATTTTGATCATTTTGAGTCTATAACATTGCATTCTACGTCAAAAATCTTTAATATGAACAAAGATCATTAATACTAAGATAAATCATGACGTATTGCATAATTTAGAAACATTGACAGTTGACATCTGTCAAATTGACAGATTTTTCTCATCACATAATCATATTGAGGCGTTTCGAGTTTACGATTTCGTAATCCATACGAAAATCGTTAAGTTTAAGTGCAATAATAACAATATTCTGGAAAAATTAGACATTTTGACATTTGACATCTGTGAAAATAACACCCTCTTATCTTTACGTAATTAAATTTTCATAATTTTGAGTCTATAGCATTGCATTCTACGTCAAAAATCTTTAATATGAACAAAGATCATTAATACTAAGATAAATCATGACGTATTGCATAAATCAGAAACATTGACAGTTGACATCTGTCAAATTGACAGATTTTTCTCATCACATAATCATATTGAGGCGTTCCGAGTTTACGATTTCGTAATCCATACAAAAATCGTTAAGCTTAAGTGCAATAATAACAATATTCTGGAAAAATTAGACATTTTGACATTTGACATCTGTCAAAATGACACCCTCTTATCTTTACGTAATTAAATTTTCATCATTTTGAGTCTATAACATTGCATTCTACGTCAAAAATCTTTAATATGAACAAAGATTATTAATACTAAGATAAATCATGACGTATTGCATAAATTAGAAAGATTGACAGTTGACATCTGTCAAATTGACAGATTTTCTCATCACACAATCATATTGAGGCGTTCCGAGTTTACCATTTCGTAATCCATACGAATATCGTTAAGTTTAAGTGCAATAATAACGACATTCTGGAAAAATTAGACATTTTGACATTTGACATCTGTCAAAATGACATCATCTTATCTTTACGTAATTAAATTTTGATCATTTTGAGTCTATAACATGGTATTCTACGTCAAAAATTTTTTAATATGAACAAAGATCATTAATACTAAGATAAATCATGACGTATTGCGTAAATTAGAAAGATTGACAGTTGACATCTGTCAAATTGACAGATTTTTCTCATCACACAATCATATTGAGGCGTTCCGAGTTTACGATTTCGTAATCCATACAAAAATCGTTAAGTTTAAGTGCAATAATAACAATATTCTGGAAAAATTAGACATTTTGACATTTGACATCTGTTAAATTGACAGATCTTTCTCATCACATAATCATATTGAGGCGTTCCGAGTTTACGATTTCGTAATCCATACGAAAATCATTAAGTTTATTTGCAATAATAACGATATTCTGGAAAAATTAGACATTTTGACATTTGACATCTGTCAAAATGACATCATCTTATCTTTACGTAATTAAATTTTTATCATTTTGAGTCTATAACATTGCATTCTACGTCAAAAATCTTTAATATGAACAAAGATCATTAATACTAAGATAAATCATGAAGTATTGCATAAATTAGAAACATTGACAGTTGACATCTGTCAAATTGACAGATTTTTCTCATCACACAATCATATTGAGGTGTTTCGAGTTTACCATCTCGTAATCCATACAAAAATCGTTAAGTTTAAGTGCAATAATAACGATATTCTGGAAAAATTAGACATTTTGACATTTGACATCTGTCAAAATGACACCCTCTTATCTTTACGTAATTAAATTTTCATCATTTTGAGTCTATAACATTGCATTCTACGTCAAAAATCTTTAATATGAACAAAGATCATTAACACTAAGATAAATCATGACGTATTGCATAAATTAGAAAGATTGACAGTTGACATCTGTCAAATTGACAGATTATTCTCATCACATAATCATATTGAGGCGTTCCGAGTTTACCATTTCGTAATCCATACGAAAATCATTAAGTTTATTTGCAATAATAACGATATTCTGGAAAAATTAGACATTTTGACATTTGACATCTGTCAAAATGACACCCTCTTATCTTTACGTAATTAAATTTTGATCATTTTGAGTCTATAACATTGCATTCTACGTCAAAAATCTTTAATATGAACAAAGATCATTAATATTAAGATAAATCATGACGTATTGCATAAATTAGAAACATTGACAGTTGACATCTGTCAAATTGACAGATTTTTCTCATCACACAATCATATTCAGGTGTTCCGAGTTTACCATTTCGTAATCCATACAAAAATCGTTAAGTTTAAGTGCAATAATAACGACATTCTGGAAAAATTAGACATTTTGACATCTGTCAAAATGACATCATCTTATCTTTACGCAATTAAATTTTGATCATTTTGAGTCTATAACATTGCATTCTACGTCAAAAATTTTTAATATGAACAAAAATCATTGATACTAAGAAAAATCACGACATATTGTATAAATTAGAAAGATTGACAGTTGACATCTGTCAAAATGGCAAATAATTAATAAACCTTATTCTTGCTTAATTAAATTTTGATCGTTTTGAGCCTATAACATTGTACTCTACGTCGAATATCGTTAATATCAATATAAACCGTTAATATCAACAAAAAATGATGTTTTTGACGTTTTACGTAAATAACGAAATTTGACAGTTAACACCTGTCAAATTGACAATTATTGGTCAATATAAATTAATTTATATATTAATTCACTTCAAAAACAATAATTTATGAGCGAAAAATGACTAGGATCAAAATTAAAAAGTTTTGACAATTGACATATTTGACATATGTCAAAATGACGTCTTTTTAAATTAATTTTTTGAGATAATATGGTCGAGTTGGGTATCATTTCGAAAAAATCGCACATTCTCATCGCGATTATATCATCATTTTATCGAATACGATGTTAGTTTAAGCGAAAAAGAAAAGATTAGGAGACGTGGTAACGTTCAAAAACGTTTTGGTCGATCGCGTATCCAATTATCCCTTAAAGAGGATATACCACGTACCTTAACCTTTTATTTTGCCGAGTTTTTAAAACCTTTTTGAGAGTAATCATTATCCTTTTCGATCACGGTACTTAAACGGAGCCACGCCGCCGCCGCCGTTCGGCGCAAAAAAAATTTATTTTAAAATTACCGGTTTTAACTTTCAAAAGAGGTAGTATTTTTTAACAAATTTCAATATCCCACCCATCCGCTCCTTATTCCTATTTATCTTAATTTCGATTTTTTTTAAATAAAAACCGTCGACGTGATCTTTATCCGTTTTAATTTCTGAGTTCAATTTTAAAGACGATTTTTGCGTCTCGTGAGGGTTACAAAAAAGGCTTTGGTCTCGATGACTTACGACCGAAACTGACCACTAGAGATTTCCACCCACACCCTCCGGGTAACAGAGATTTGTCGCCATTTATCAACTTCTTATGTCCCAAGTGCTTAAGAGGGGGAGAGAAATTCTCGTTATTTAAACGTCAAATTTCATTAAATAAAAATTTTAAATCTGTTGTTGTTTAATATTTTAGTTAAGGTTTACAAAGGTAATCGAAAAAAAATCGAATAAGATCTAAATATTGCTTTAAAAAGATCACCACGCCCTCTACATCCTAAAAGATATCACCACTTAATGAGTCATAACCTCAAACCCCACCCAAAAAAAGGCGGTCCTAAAAAAAAGAGGAACCTATAAGAAGTTAGATTAAATCAAGTTTCCTATAAAGAAAATTTTTGGACATCTCCCAAAGATGGCGCCACTTACAACGCGATCAATAGCTTGGATAGTTTGTAATTTCGCGAATAGATGGCGGGGTGGGGGAAATCGATTTATTTTTTTTTATGTCCCAATTTATTTTTAACTTAAAAATGTATTAAATCATTCATCTTAATCAATTTTTTGATTCTTAATCGATTTATTAAACGATAATTTTTGATTTTCTTGAAATGTCTTAAGATGTATAAGCTTAGTATAAAGAAATTGAAGGCGTGGTTGGTTACGCCCTCTTTATTTTGAGAACGAATCGCGTCGCACGTGGTTAATGAGGTTGACGCCCTCCTTGACGGTTCGCCTATGAAGTCCAACCCAATGTAACCTGATTGTTGAGTGGAAAGAATTAGGATTCGATTCGACTGAGGAGGAATTAATTGGGGAAATTTTTCCGGTTGATTTTTGTAGGGAAAAAGGATGATGATTAAAATTATGTACGAGATTATACTTACTTTGGATGAGGGCGACGATTTTTATAACCTACAATAAATTTTGTTGATTCTCATCATATTCCCATCATATTTGAAAAGGAAGTCGGAGAAATTTGGATGAGTAGATGCTTAATTGATGACTTAAAATTGCTGATTTAGAACTAGATGGTGATGGCAGAAAAATATCAGACTAAATACAGATGGTGGGAAATATTTAAGGCAAGATATTACAGCTTGAATTTATGATTCTGATAATAAAAGAGTTAATGCTGTTTATAAAAGGCTAGATATTGATGGGATAAGCTTAGATACTCGTAATTGATGCCTTAAAATTGCTGATTTACAATTAGATAGTGATGGCAGAAAATATCAGAAAAATATCAGTGTAGATACTGACAGTAGAAATTAATTCAGGCAAGATATTACAGTTTGAACTTTGATTCTGTTAATAAAAGAGGTATTGGTGTTAATAGAAACTAGATTCTGATGGTAGAAGCTTTGGTACTCGTAATTAATGATTTAAAATTGCTACTACAGAACCAGATAATGGTTGCAGAAAAATATCACAGTAGATACTGATAGCAGAAACTATTTCAGGCAAGGTAATATAGTTTGAACTCACGATTCTGTTAATAGAAGTCTTAATGGTGTCAATAGAAACTAAATTCTGATGGCAGAAGCTTTGGTACTAGTAATTAATGACTTAAAATTGCTGATTCAGAACTAGATAGTGATGGCAGAAAAATATCAGAGTAGATACTGATACTAGAAATTATTTCAGGCAAGATACTACAATTTGAACTTATGATTCTGTTAATAGAACACTTAATGGTGTCAATAAAAACTAAATTCTGATGGCAGAAGCTTTCGTACTTGTAATTAATGACTTAAAATTGCTGATTCAGAACTAGATAGTGATGGCAGAAAAATATCAGAGTAGATACTAATACTAGAAATTATTTCAGGCAAGATACTACAATTTGAATTTATGATTCCGTTAATAGAAGACTTAATGGTGTCAATAGAAACTAAATTCTGATGGCAGAAGCTTTGGTACTTGTAATTAATGACTTAAAATTGCTGATTCAGAACTAAATAGTGACGGCAGAAAAATATCAAAGTAGATACTGATACTAGAAATTATTTCAGGCAAGATACTACAATTTGAACTGATGATTCTGTTAATAGAAGACTTAATGGTGTCAATAGAAACTAAATTCTGATGGCAGAAGCTTTGGTACTTGTAATTAATGACTTAAAATTGCTGATTCAGAACTAAATAGTGACGGCAGAAAAATATCAGAGTAGATACTGATACCAGAAATTACTTCAGGCAAGATGCTACAGTTTGAACTTATGATTCTGTTAATAGAAGACTTAATGGTGTCAATAGAAACTAAATTCTGATGGCAGAAGCTTTCGTACTTGTAATTAATGACTTAAAATTGCTGATTCAGAACTAGATAGTGGTGGCAGAAAAATATCAGAGTAGATACTAATACTAGAAATTATTTCAGGCAAGATACTACAATTTGAATTTATGATTCCGTTAATAGAAGACTTAATGGTGTCAATAGAAACTAAATTCTGATGGCAGAAGCTTTGGTACTTGTAATTAATGACTTAAAATTGCTGATTCAGAACTAAATAGTGACGGCAGAAAAATATCAAAGTAGATACTGATACTAGAAATTATTTCAGGCAAGATACTACAATTTGAACTGATGATTCTGTTAATAGAAGACTTAATGGTGTCAATAGAAACTAAATTCTGATGGCAGAAGCTTTGGTACTTGTAATTAATGACTTAAAATTGCTGATTCAGAACTAAATAGTGACGGCAGAAAAATATCAAAGTAGATACTGATACTAGAAATTATTTCAGGCAAGATACTACAATTTGAACTGATGATTCTGTTAATAGAAGACTTAATGGTGTCAATAGAAACTAAATTCTGATGGCAGAAGCTTTCGTACTTGTAATTAATGACTTAAAATTGCTGATTCAGAACTAAATAGTGACGGCAGAAAAATATCAAAGTAGATACTGATACTAGAAATTATTTCAGGCAAGATACTACAATTTGAACTGATGATTCTGTTAATAGAAGACTTAATGGTGTCAATAGAAACTAAATTCTGATGGCAGAAGCTTTCGTACTTGTAATTAATGACTTAAAATTGCTGATTCAGAACTAGATAGTGATGGCAGAAAAATATCAGAGTAGATACTAATACTAGAAATTATTTCAGGCAAGATACTACAATTTGAATTTATGATTCCGTTAATAGAAGACTTAATGGTGTCAATAGAAACTAAATTCTGATGGCAGAAGCTTTGGTACTTGTAATTAATGACTTAAAATTGCTGATTCAGAACTAAATAGTGACGGCAGAAAAATATCAGAGTAGATACTGATACTAGAAATTATTTCAGGCAAGATACTACAATTTGAACTGATGATTCTGTTAATAGAAGACTTAATGGTGTCAATAGAAACTAAATTCTGATGGCAGAAGCTTTCGTACTTGTAATTAATGACTTAAAATTGCTGATTCAGAACTAAATAGTGACGGCAGAAAAATATCAAAGTAGATACTGATACTAGAAATTATTTCAGGCAAGATACTACAATTTGAACTGATGATTCTGTTAATAGAAGACTTAATGGTGTCAATAGAAACTAAATTCTGATGGCAGAAGCTTTCGTACTTGTAATTAATGACTTAAAATTGCTGATTCAGAACTAGATAGTGATGGCAGAAAAATATCAGAGTAGATACTAATACTAGAAATTATTTCAGGCAAGATACTACAATTTGAATTTATGATTCCGTTAATAGAAGACTTAATGGTGTCAATAGAAACTAAATTCTGATGGCAGAAGCTTTGGTACTTGTAATTAATGACTTAAAATTGCTGATTCAGAACTAAATAGTGACGGCAGAAAAATATCAGAGTAGATACTGATACTAGAAATTATTTCAGGCAAGATACTACAATTTGAACTGATGATTCTGTTAATAGAAGACTTAATGGTGTCAATAGAAACTAAATTCTGATGGCAGAAGCTTTCGTACTTGTAATTAATGACTTAAAATTGCTGATTCAGAACTAGATAGTGATGGCAGAAAAATATCAGAGTAGATACTGATACCAGAAATTACTTCAGGCAAGATGCTACAGTTTGAACTTATGATTCTGTTAATAGAGGACTTAATGGTGTCAATAGAAACTAAATTCTGATGGCAGAAGCTTTCGTACTTGTAATTAATGACTTAAAATTGCTGATTCAGAACTAGATAGTGATGGCAGAAAAATATCAGAGTAGATACTAATACTAGAAATTATTTCAGGCAAGATACTACAATTTGAATTTATGATTCCGTTAATAGAAGACTTAATGGTGTCAATAGAAACTAAATTCTGATGGCAGAAGCTTTGGTACTTGTAATTAATGACTTAAAATTGCTGATTCAGAACTAAATAGTGACGGCAGAAAAATATCAAAGTAGATACTGATACTAGAAATTATTTCAGGCAAGATACTACAATTTGAACTGATGATTCTGTTAATAGAAGACTTAATGGTGTCAATAGAAACTAAATTCTGATGGCAGAAGCTTTGGTACTTGTAATTAATGACTTAAAATTGCTGATTCAGAACTAAATAGTGACGGCAGAAAAATATCAGAGTAGATACTGATACTAGAAATTATTTCAGGCAAGATACTACAATTTGAACTGATGATTCTGTTAATAGAAGACTTAATGGTGTCAATAGAAACTAAATTCTGATGGCAGAAGCTTTCGTACTTGTAATTAATGACTTAAAATTGCTGATTCAGAACTAGATAGTGATGGCAGAAAAATATCAGAGTAGATACTGATACCAGAAATTACTTCAGGCAAGATGCTACAGTTTGAACTTATGATTCTGTTAATAGAGGACTTAATGGTGTCAATAGAAACTAAATTCTGATGGCAGAAGCTTTCGTACTTGTAATTAATGACTTAAAATTGCTGATTCAGAACTAGATAGTGATGGCAGAAAAATATCAGAGTAGATACTAATACTAGAAATTATTTCAGGCAAGATACTACAATTTGAATTTATGATTCCGTTAATAGAAGACTTAATGGTGTCAATAGAAACTAAATTCTGATGGCAGAAGCTTTGGTACTTGTAATTAATGACTTAAAATTGCTGATTCAGAACTAAATAGTGACGGCAGAAAAATATCAGAGTAGATACTGATACTAGAAATTATTTCAGGCAAGATACTACAATTTGAACTGATGATTCTGTTAATAGAAGACTTAATGGTGTCAATAGAAACTAAATTCTGATGGCAGAAGCTTTCGTACTTGTAATTAATGACTTAAAATTGCTGATTCAGAACTAGATAGTGATGGCAGAAAAATATCAGAGTAGATACTGATACCAGAAATTACTTCAGGCAAGATGCTACAGTTTGAACTTATGATTCTGTTAATAGAGGACTTAATGGTGTCAATAGAAACTAAATTCTGATGGCAGAAGCTTTCGTACTTGTAATTAATGACTTAAAATTGCTGATTCAGAACTAAATAGTGACGGCAGAAAAATATCAAAGTAGATACTGATACTAGAAATTATTTCAGGCAAGATACTACAATTTGAATTTATGATTCCGTTAATAGAAGACTTAATGGTGTCAATAGAAACTAAATTCTGATGGCAGAAACTTTGGTACTTGTAATTAATGACTTAAAATTGCTGATTCAGAACTAAATAGTGACGGCAGAAAAATATCAAAGTAGATACTGATACTAGAAATTATTTCAGGCAAGATACTACAATTTGAACTGATGATTCTGTTAATAGAAGACTTAATGGTGTCAATAGAAACTAAATTCTGATGGCAGAAGCTTTGGTACTTGTAATTAATGACTTAAAATTGCTGATTCAGAACTAAATAGTGACGGCAGAAAAATATCAGAGTAGATACTGATACTAGAAATTATTTCAGGCAAGATACTACAATTTGAACTGATGATTCTGTTAATAGAAGACTTAATGGTGTCAATAGAAACTAAATTCTGATGGCAGAAGCTTTCGTACTTGTAATTAATGACTTAAAATTGCTGATTCAGAACTAGATAGTGATGGCAGAAAAATATCAGAGTAGATACTAATACTAGAAATTATTTCAGGCAAGATACTACAATTTGAATTTATGATTCCGTTAATAGAAGACTTAATGGTGTCAATAGAAACTAAATTCTGATGGCAGAAGCTTTGGTACTTGTAATTAATGACTTAAAATTGCTGATTCAGAACTAAATAGTGACGGCAGAAAAATATCAAAGTAGATACTGATACTAGAAATTATTTCAGGCAAGATACTACAATTTGAACTGATGATTCTGTTAATAGAAGACTTAATGGTGTCAATAGAAACTAAATTCTGATGGCAGAAGCTTTCGTACTTGTAATTAATGACTTAAAATTGCTGATTCAGAACTAAATAGTGACGGCAGAAAAATATCAAAGTAGATACTGATACTAGAAATTATTTCAGGCAAGATACTACAATTTGAACTGATGATTCTGTTAATAGAAGACTTAATGGTGTCAATAGAAACTAAATTCTGATGGCAGAAGCTTTCGTACTTGTAATTAATGACTTAAAATTGCTGATTCAGAACTAAATAGTGACGGCAGAAAAATATCAAAGTAGATACTGATACTAGAAATTATTTCAGGCAAGATACTACAATTTGAACTGATGATTCTGTTAATAGAAGACTTAATGGTGTCAATAGAAACTAAATTCTGATGGCAGAAGCTTTGGTACTTGTAATTAATGACTTAAAATTGCTGATTCAGAACTAAATAGTGACGGCAGAAAAATATCAAAGTAGATACTGATACTAGAAATTATTTCAGGCAAGATACTACAATTTGAACTGATGATTCTGTTAATAGAAGACTTAATGGTGTCAATAGAAACTAAATTCTGATGGCAGAAGCTTTCGTACTTGTAATTAATGACTTAAAATTGCTGATTCAGAACTAGATAGTGATGGCAGAAAAATATCAGAGTAGATACTAATACTAGAAATTATTTCAGGCAAGATACTACAATTTGAATTTATGATTCCGTTAATAGAAGACTTAATGGTGTCAATAGAAACTAAATTCTGATGGCAGAAGCTTTGGTACTTGTAATTAATGACTTAAAATTGCTGATTCAGAACTAAATAGTGACGGCAGAAAAATATCAGAGTAGATACTGATACTAGAAATTATTTCAGGCAAGATACTACAATTTGAACTGATGATTCTGTTAATAGAAGACTTAATGGTGTCAATAGAAACTAAATTCTGATGGCAGAAGCTTTCGTACTTGTAATTAATGACTTAAAATTGCTGATTCAGAACTAGATAGTGATGGCAGAAAAATATCAGAGTAGATACTGATACCAGAAATTACTTCAGGCAAGATGCTACAGTTTGAACTTATGATTCTGTTAATAGAGGACTTAATGGTGTCAATAGAAACTAAATTCTGATGGCAGAAGCTTTCGTACTTGTAATTAATGACTTAAAATTGCTGATTCAGAACTAAATAGTGACGGCAGAAAAATATCAAAGTAGATACTGATACTAGAAATTATTTCAGGCAAGATACTACAATTTGAATTTATGATTCCGTTAATAGAAGACTTAATGGTGTCAATAGAAACTAAATTCTGATGGCAGAAACTTTGGTACTTGTAATTAATGACTTAAAATTGCTGATTCAGAACTAAATAGTGACGGCAGAAAAATATCAGAGTAGATACTGATACTAGAAATTATTTCAGGCAAGATACTACAATTTGAACTGATGATTCTGTTAATAGAAGACTTAATGGTGTCAATAGAAACTAAATTCTGATGGCAGAAGCTTTGGTACTGGTAATTAATGACTTAAAATTGCTGATTCAGAACTAGATAGTGATGGCAGAAAAATATCAGGGTAGATACTGATACCAGAAATTATTTCAGGCAAGATACTACAATTTGATCTTATGATTCTGTTAATAGAAGACTTGATGGTGTCAATAGAAACTAAATTCCGATGGCAGAAGCTTTGGTACTTGTAATTAATGACTTAAAATTGTTGATTCAGAACTAGATAGTGATGGCAGAAAAATACCAGAGTAGATACTGATACCAGAAATTATTTCAGGCAAGATACTACAGTTTGAACTTATGATTCCGTTAATAGAAGACTTAATGGTGTCAATAGAAACTGAATTCTGATGGCAGGAGCTTTGGTACTCCTAATTAATGACTTAAAATTGCTGATTCAGAACTAGATAGTGATGGCAGAAAAATATCAGAGTAGATACTGATACCAGAAATTATTTCAGGCAAGATACTACAATTTGAACTTATGATTCTGTTAATAGAAGACTTAATGGTGTCATTAGAAACTAAATTCTGATGGCAGAAGCTTTGGTACTTGTAATTCAGGACTTAAAATTGCTGATTCAGAACTAGATAGTGATGGCAGAAAAACATCAGAGTAGATACTGATGGTGGAAAATATTTTAGGCAAAATACTACAACTTGAATTTATGATTCTGTTAATAGAAGACTTAATGGTGTTAATGGAAGGTAGTTAACTACAGAAGCGAGAAGCTTAGATACTCGTAATTGATGACTTAAAATTGCTGATTCAAAACTTGACAGTGATGGCAGAAAAATATCAGACTAGATAGTGATGGTGGAAAATATTTTAGGCAAGATACTACAACTTGAACTTATGATTCTGTTAATAGAAGACTTAATGATGTTAATAGAAGGTTAACTACTGATGGGAGAAGCTTAGATACTCGTAATTGATGACTTAAAATTGCTGATTCAAAACTTGACAGTGATGGCAGAAAAATATCAGACTAGATATTGATGGTGGAAAATATTTGAGGTAAGATACTACAATTTGAAATTATGATTTTGTTAATAGAAGACTTATTGGTGTTAATGGAAGGCTAGGTACTGATGGGAGAAGCTTAGATACTTGTAATTGAAAACTTAAAATTGCTAATTCAGAACTAGATAGTGATGGCAGAAAAATATCAGGCTAGATACTTATGACAAAAACTTAAATACTCTTTATAGATGACTAGATATTGCTGATTCAGAACCAGACAGTGATGGCAGAAAGAATATGTGACTAAATACTGCTTGCAGAAGCTAAGATATTGGTAACAGAAGGTAAAAATGTTGGCAAAAGTGTCGATAAAGCTGGCAGCAAGTTAAGTAGTGATAATAAGTTGAGAATTCAGTTCTAGAAAATAAGATATTATTGGCAAAACTATGTACTGTTTAGAAAAGGGTAAAGTGTGATGTCAAAAACTTGTACTGCTTATATAAGACTAAATACTAATGGCAGGAAATATGTTACAAGAAATATTGCATGCAGAAGCTGATATATTCTCAATGGATTACTAAATGTTGCTAATGGAGACCTAAGAGTGCCGACAGAAGAAGTTCAAACAAGACACAACTGGCAGAAGCTGAGATATTAACATTATCTACTATAGAACAGTAGATAATGTTGGCAAAGACAAAAAAGGCTAAGCATAGTACTGCTGATACAAGATTAAATAGTGATGGCAGAAAACATGTTGAACAAGATATTGTTTGCACAAGCTTAGATATTATCAATAGACGAAGACTAAATATTGCTAGTAGTGAATTAGATACAGTTTGCGGAAAAATGAGAGACAAGATGTTGGTGTCAAAAGCAGAGGCATTAGTAATAGAAGATAAAACAATGTTGGCAAAAGAATAGATACTGTTGGCAAGAATTGCTGGCTTTCCAACGATGACATCTATGACACCTTATAGTTGGAAACTACTACATAATTTAAGTATTATTAATAGATGACTAAATATTGTTATAGGGACCTAAATACTGTCAAATGGAAAAATGTCGGAGAAAATATTATTGGCAGAAGCTGGGATATTGGTAGTAAAAGATTAGACAATGTTGGCAAAGAAGTAGATACTGTTGGCAGAAAGCCAACAGCCAAATACAGATAATAAGAGTAGACATTGCGTCTAGAAGACAGAATATAGTTGGCAAAAACAATGTTCTGCTTAGAAAAGATCAAAAAGTGATGGCAAGAACTTTGGTACTGCTTATAGAAGCCTAAATATCGATGGCAGAAAACATATTAAACTGCTAAAAGCTGAAAAATTGGTAATAGGTTAGATAACGTTGATTAAAAAGCGGATACTGTTGGCAGAAGGCTGGATACTGATAATAAGACTATAACTGGCTTCCAGTAGACAGGATATTATTGGTCAAAATCATACACTGCATAGAAAAGGCTAAAGATTGACAGTAAGAACTTGGTACTGCTTATGGAACATTAGATACTGATTGCAGAAAGTTACATATTGCTGATAAGATTAGAAATGACTCAAAGAAGACAAGACATTGTTGGCAAAAACCATATAGTGCTTAGAAAAGGGTAAGGAGTGATGGTGTGAATTTGGTACAACTAATAGAAGACTAAATACTGATGAAGAAAACATGTTAAAGGACACATTAGTTGCAAAAGCTTAGATACTCTAATTAATGACTAAATATTGCTAATAGAGAACTAGATACTATTGGCAGAAAAATATCAGTCTAGATACTGCTAACAAAACCTGAGATATTGGTAATTCTATTAAAGTTAAGAGGAGAAGGTTAGATAACTGGCAGAAAGCTAGATACTGATAATAAGATTAAAGATGGTTTTCAAAAGACAGGATATTGTTGGCCAAAATCATGTAGTGCATAAAAAAGTCTTAAGATTGATAGTGGGAATTTGGTACTGCTTAGATACCGCTAAGATTATAAATGACTCCAGAAGATAGGCTATTGTTGGAAAAAACTAACTAAGATTAAAACTAAATACTGATGACAGAAAATATGTTAAATGAGAAATTACTTGCAGAAGCTTAGACACTCTCAATAGATAATCAAATATTGCTTATGGAAAAGCAGATATTGTCGACAGAAAGATATAAGACTAGATACTAGTAGTAAACGTTGAAAAATTGGTAATAGTAGGTTAGATAATGTGGGCAAAACAGTAGTTACCACTAAGATTCAAGAAAATAGGATATTGTTACCCAAAACGATGTACGGCTTAATGAAGGACTTAGTTCTGATATCAGAACACATATTAAACAAAATACTCTAATCTCTTAATAAAAGACTAAATATATCCAAGAGAATACTAAATATTGACGAAATGAAGATGAAATATTGATAATAAAATGTTGGAAACTGCTGATACAAGCCTAAACACTGCCCACAATACTAGAAATTGCTCTCAAAAAGCTGTATATTGGTTGTAGAAAGCATACGCTAATAATTTAAAGCTGAATAATGATGCCAATGTAATATTATGAACATGATGATAAACACGATGATAAGATTAAACATTGCATTCATGTGTAGAATGGATATTGTTATCAGAGACCATATATTGTTGATTGAAAGGTAAATTATGATAGTAAGAACGTGATACTACTAATACGGTACTATGTACTGTTTGCTAAAGGCTAGATTCTGCTGATAAAGTTAGAAATTACTTAAAGATGGCTGGATATTGTTGGCAGAATCCATATATTGCTGATTAAAAGATGAATAATGATGGTAAGAATGTGACACTACTAATATGATGCTGTATACAGGTTTCAGAAGGTTTGATATTGCTGATAAGATCAGATATTGCTTACAGGTGGCTGGATATTGTTGGCAGAACCCATAGATTGCTGTTATATACTGCTTGAAGAAGGTTGGATCTGCTGATAAGATCAGACAATTCTTATAGGTGGCTAGACATTGTTGGCAAAATCCATACATTGCTGATTAAAAGTTAAAAAATGATGGCAAGAATATAATATTGCTAATACAATGCTATATAATGCCTATAGAAAGCTAGACTATGTTGGCAGAAGAATGATCCTGCAAATTTACTACTGTTGTTAAAATGAAAAGAAGCAGATTAATTTGTCAAAGAACTAAATAATGCTAACAAAATGGTAAAATCTCTTATAGAGGGCATTTCAGATTAGATACTGTCAATAGAAGGTGAAATGCTGATAATAGAAGGATGAATATTGCTGAAAAAGAGTAAACAAAATTAACCCAACGTTAAGATAGATGACTTTAAGGCCAAGTTAAACAGTATGTTAAAACATATGGATGAAAGAGTGTTGGTCGTGAGTGGGGAAACGAAAGTACAGGATGAGAAAGATAGGAGGTATATGAATGAATGGATGGTCGAAAAGTCTGGCGGTAGTTAACAGCGGAAGTGAACCTACTTGGAAAAGAAGAGGACAAGAGTTGGGGGTATGTATTGAGGTATGTATTAAATGTAATGCTATGGAAAAAGCACTTGTATGCGCCTTGTTTAGTATGCAGAAGTCGAAAGAAGGATGGTCTCGGATGTAAAACTTAAGGAGTCATGGTAATCTCCCCTTTCCCAGATGTATGCCTACCAAAGGGAGATGAAAAGATGATGCTAGGTGGAAAAATGCGACTCTCCATTTTTTGTATGTATCTTGAGAAATATGATGAAAAAAGCTTGTGTTTCTGTTAGGAGCTGTCAAAACGGTGGGAGCAGATTATGGAGATTCCCCCTTTCTCGGTAGACATTACAGAAAATGAATTACAAAAAGTTCGTGGGGGTATGTCGTTTGTTTTGTAGAGTCAGAAGGAGAAAATAGCAGGAAGGACAATAATCGGCATGGAATGATGATAGATGTGGACCAATCGGAGGGCTGTTATCTGATTTTCCAATTAGCTAGTTGGCACTAAATATCAATTGGGTTGAGCCATGAAACTTTAAAATTGAGCAGATGAGTAGTTGGGTTGGGTTGAACCATAAACCTTATTCCAACCCAACCAAACTCAACTAGCTAGTTGGTGTTCGACATTAATTGGGTTGGGTTGAACCATTAATCTTAACTAAATCCAATTTAACTAATTGGCACTAAATATTAGTTGGGTTGAACTATTAAACTTTAAAATTGACCAGACGAGTAATTGAGTTGGGTTCAACCATCAACCATATCTCAACCGAACCCAACTCATCTCTAAAGTTAAAGCTAGATATTAATTGGGTTGGGTTGAGCCATTAATCTTAACCCAACCCAACCCAATTACCTAGTTAATAGCAAATATTAGTTGTGTTGAGCAAAAAAAGTCAAAATTGACCGGACGAAAAATTAAAATTTTATTGAGTTGGTTCTTTTCATCATGAACACACTGTATGTTAATGGTAGAAAAATTTGTTCTTATCTAAATGAATTTTTAGTGTCACAAAACCCTCAATGTTGTGCATTTTTATTAGATAGATGTGGAAAAACACTGCATAGATACAAAATAATGCATAACTAGAAAAGATGTGAAGTGAATGGTAGATATAGTTAATGGAGGGTTAAACATTAATGGCAGAAGACCAAATAATGTTTGCAGAAATTTTCCATAAAAAGGAATGGGAAAATTGAAAAATATATTTTGCAAAGACACTAATTATCACTGATAGAGGAGATTTGCTTACAAAATAGTTCTAATGGAAATCTTTTTTAGTGAATACTAAATACATCTTACATAGGATAGGATTTTGCTAATATAGGCTTAGATAGAAGTTTAAATAGAGTCGGCAGAATACTAAATGTAGTTGGCAAGACTAAATAAAGTTGATAAAAGCCTTAATAAGTTCGGCATAAACTTAAATAGAGTTGCCAGAAGACTAAATTATGTTTGCAAAAACTTTTCATAAGAATGAAAAAAGTTTGTGTTTCTGATAGGAGCTGTCAAAACGATAAGAGTAGATTAGGAAGATCCCCCCTTTCTCGGTAGACACTACAGAAAATGAATTACAAAAAGTTGGTGAGGGTATTTCCTTTGTTTTGTAGAGTCAGAAGGAGAAAGTAGCAGGAAGAGCAACAATTGGCATGGAATGATGATAGACGTGGACCAATCGGAAGACTGATGTCTGATGTCCCAATTAACTAGTCGGCACCAGACATTAATTGGGTTGAGCCATCAAACTTTAAAATTGACCAGACGAGTAGTTGGGTTGGGTTGAACCATTAACCTTATTTCAACCCAACCCAACTCACTTATCTAGTTAATGCTAGATATTGATTGGTTTGGGTTGAGCCATTAATCTTAATCCAACCCAATTAACTAGTTCAAACCAAATATTGGTTGGGTTGAACAAAAAAAAATCAAATTGAGCAGACGAACAATTAAAATTTTATTGAGTTGGTTCTTTTCATCATGAACACATTGTATGTTAATTGCAGAAGAATGTGTTGTTATGTAAGTGAATTTTTAGTGTCACAAAAGCCTACAATGTTGTGCATTTCTATTAGATAGATGTGGAAAAACATTGCATAGATACAAAATAAAGCATAACTAGAAAAGATGTTAAGTGAATGGTAGATATAGTTAATGGAGGATTAAACACTGATGGCAGGAGATTAAATAATGTTTGCAGAAATTTTACATAAAAAAAGGAATAGCAAAATTGAAAAATACATTTTGCAAAAAACTAAGTATTACTGATATAGGAGATGTTGCTTACAAAATAGTTCTAATGAAAATCTTTTATGGTCAATACTAAATACTTCCTACATAGGATAGGATTTTGTTAATATAAGCTTAGATAGAAGCTTAAATAGAGTTGGCAAAATACTAAATGTAGTTGGCAAGACTAAATAGAGTTAATAAAAGCCTTAATATGTTCGGCAGAAACTTAAATAGAGTTGGCAGAAGACTAAATTATGTTTGCAGAAACTTTTCATAAGAATTAAAAAAGGCTGTGTTTCTGTTAGGAGCTGTCAAAACGATAAGAGTAGATTACGAAGATTCCCCCTTTCTCGGTAGACATTACAAAAAATGAATTACAAAAAGTTGAAAAGACGTGGACCAATCGGAGGACTGATGTCTGATGTCCCAATTAACTAGTTGGCACCAAATATTAATTGGGTTGAGCCATCAAACTTTAAAATTGACCAGACAAGTAGTGGGTTGGGTTGAACCATTAACCTTATTTCAACCCAACCCAACTCACTTATTTTGTTAGTGCTGGATATTAATTGGGTTGGGTTAAGCCATTAATCTTAACCCGACCTATCCCAATTAACTAGTTCAAACCAAATATTGGTTGGGTTGAACAAAAAAATCCCAAGTTGACCAGACGAGCAATTAAAATTTTATTGAGTTGGTTCTTTTCATCATGAACACACTGTATGTTAATGACAGAAGAATGTGTTGTTATGTAAGTGAGTTTTTAGTGTTACTAAAGCCTCAATGTTGTATATTTTTATTAGATAGATATGGAAAAACATTGCATAGATACAAAATAAAGCCTAGAAATGATGTTAAGTGAATGGTAGATATAGTTAATGGAGGGTTAAACATTAATGGCAAAAGACCAAATAATGTTTGCAGAAATTTTCCATAAAAAAAGGAATAGCAAAATTGAAAAATACATTTTGCAAAGACACTAATTATCACTGATAGAGGAGATGTTACTTACAAAATAGTTCTAATGAAAATCATTTTTGGTGAATACTAAATACTTCCTACATAGTATACGATTTTGCTAATATAAGCTTAGATAGAAGCTTAAATAGAGTTGGCAGAATACTAAATGTAGTTGGCAAGACTAGATAGAGTTAATAAAAGCCTAATAAGTTTGGCAGAAACTTAAATAGAGTTGGCAGAAGACTAAGTTATGTTTGCAGAAACTTTTAATAAGAATGAAAAAAGCTTGTGTTTCTGTTAGGAGCAGTCAAAATGATAAGAGTAGATTACGAAGATTCCCCCTTTCTCGGTAGACATTACAGAAAATGAATTACAAAAAGTTCGTGAGGGTATTTCCTTTGTTTTTGTAGTCAGAATGACAAAGTAGTAGGAGGGCAACAATCGGCATGGAATGATGATAGAAGTGGACCAATCGGAGGACTGATGTCTGATGTCCCAATTAACTAGTTGGCACCAAATATTAATTGGGTTGAACCATCCAACTTTAAAATTGACCAGACGAGTAGTTGGGTTGGGTTGAACCATTAACTTATTTCAACACAACCCAACTTACTTATCTTTTTAGTGCTACAAGATATTAATTGGGTTGGGTTGAGCCATTAATCTTAACCCAACCCAACCCAATTAACTAGTTCAAATCAAATATTGGTCGGTATTTCCTTCGTTTTGTAGAGTCAGAGTGAGAAAATAGCAGAAAGGGCAACAATCAGCATGGAATGATGATAGACGTGGACCAATCGGAGGACTGATATCTGATGTCCCAATTAACTAGTTGGCACCAAATATTAATTGAGTTGAGCCATCAAACTTTAAAAATGGCCAGACGAGTAGTTGGGTTGGGTTGAACCATTAACCTTATTTTAACCCAACCCAACTCACTTATCTTGTTAGTGCTAGATATTAATTGGGTTGGGTTGAGCCTTTATTCTTAACCTAACCCAACCCAATTAACTAGTTCAAATCAAACCAAATATTGGTTGGTATTTCCTTCATTTTGTAGAGAGAAAGAGAAAGTAGCAAGAAGGGCAACAATCGGCATGGAATGATGATAGATGTGGACCAATCGTAGAACTGATATCTGATGTCCCAATTAACTAGTTGATACCAAATATCAATTGGGTTGAGCCATCAAACTTTAAGATTGACCAGACGAGTAGTTGGGTTGGGTTGAACCATTAACCTCACTTCAACCCAACCCAACTCACTTACCTTGTTATTGCTAGATATTAATTGGGTTGGGTTGAGCCATTAATCTTAACCCAACCCAACCCAATTAACTAGTTCAAACCAAATATTGGTTGGTATTTCCTTCATTTTGTAGAGAGAAGGAGAAAGTAGCAGGAAAGGCAACAATCGGCATGGAATGATGATAGATGTGGACCAATCGTAGAACTGATGTCTGATGTCCCAATTAACTAGTTGACACCAAATATTAATTGGGTTGAGCCATCAAACTTTAAAATTGACCAGACGAGTAGTAAGGTTGGGTTGAACCATTAACCTTATTTCAACACAACCCAACTCAGTTATCTTGTTACTGCTAGATATTAATTGGGTTGGGTTGAGCCTTTAATCTTAACCCAACCCAACCCAATTAACTAGTTCAAACCAAATATTGGTTGGTATTTCCTTCATTTTGTAGAGAGAAGGAGAAAGTAACAGGAAGGGCAACAATCGGCATGGAATGATGATAGATGTGGACCAATCGTAGAACTGATGTCTGATGTCGCAATTAACTAGTTGACACCAAATATTAATTGGGTTGAGCCATCAAACTTTAAAATTGACCAGACGAGTAGTTGGGTTGGGTTGAACCATTAACCTTATTTCAACCCAACCCAACTCACTTATCTTGTTAGTGCTAAATATTAATTGGGTTGGGTTGAGCCATTAATCTTAACCCAACCCAACCCAATTAGCTAGTTCAAATCAAATATTGGTTGGTATTTCCTTTGTATTGTAGAGTCAGAAGGAGAAAGTAGCCGAAAGGGCAACAATCGGCATGGAATGATGATAGATGTGGACCAACCGGAGGACTGATATCTAATGTCCCAATTAACTAGTTGGCACCAAATATTAATTGGGTTGAGCCATCAAACTTTAAAATTGACCAGACGAGTAGTTGGGTTGGGTTGAACCATCAACCATATTTCAACCCAACCCAACTCACTTATCTTGTTACTGCTAGATAATAATTGGGTTGAGTTGCACCATTAATCTTAACCCAACCCAACCCAATTACCTAGTTAACACCAAATATTAGTTGGGTTGAGCAAAAAAAATCAAAATTGACCAGACGAGCAATTAATATTTTATCGAGTTAGTTCTTTTCGTCATGAACACACTGTATGTTAATGGCAGAAGAATGTGTTGTTATGTAAGTGAATTTTTAGTGTTACAAAAGCCTCAATGTTGTGCATTTTTATTAGATAGATGTGGAAAAACATTGCATAGATACAAAATAAAGCATAACTAGACAAGGTCCTAATGAAGTGGTAGATATAGTTAATGGAGGACTAAACATTGATGGCAGAAGACTAAATAATGTTTGCAGAAAGTTTCCATAAGAATGGAATGCCAAAATTGAAAAATACATTTTGCAAAAAAATAAGTATTACTGATAGAGGAGATATTGCTTACAAAGAAGTTCTAATGAAGATCTTTTTGTTAGAAATTGAATACTCCACACATAGGATAAGATTCTACTAATACAGGATTAGATAGAGTTGCTTAGAGATCTTTTTAGCTAAATACTGAATACTAAGGAGTATTCAGACAAGATTCTTTTAATAAAGGATTAGATAGAGTTGGCAGAATATTAAATATAGTTAATAAGACTAAATAGAGTTGATTACAGCATTAATAAATTTGGCAGAAACTTAGATAGAGTTGGCAGAACTCTATTTAGGCTAGAAAACCAAATTAATTAATTATGGCTGAGAAAAGATTAAAGATGGTTATTGAGAGAGTTAAACAAAAATATTTTTTGTTAATACTCAGTATAGATTGAAGAGACATCGAAAAAGAACGATAAAGTCGAATTTTTGAGGCATTAAGATCGTAGAAAAAAAATTTTTAGACCAACCTTATCAGTTTGAGAGATTATTATAACAAATTTGCTCACCTTTGCAAAAACAAACAAAAGGGTCGTTTTAAAATCGAGGAAAGGTGCCGATCAAATCTTAAACAAACAATTCCCTTTTTTCGTTTGCAAGAAATTTTTTTTCAAGAAAATTCTTTCTCCAAGAATAAGATAAAAAAAAATAAAATTTAGGATTTCGGATAATTTTGGTTAAGATCAAATCAAAAACAATCATCTAAATCCTTAATTTTTTTTAATACATATACAATTTGTGGTTCCACATACAACACATAATGACTTATTAGATATATATTATATAACTATTTATATTTTAATAATTATGACGGTACACACAAAATCTTTTTATCTCATTTTTGAGGTTGATAACCTTAAAAATTTTAATCAGTTAGTATCGTTTTTAAATTAGATTCAATTTACAAATATCTAAATATATTTACACTTTAAATACAACTTTTTTTCAAAAAAAATTACAATAATAATAATAATAATAATAAACAATTAAAGAAAATAAAATACAATAAAAAAACACATAAGGTACAATGGTGAGGATACTTTTATTTTATTTATTTTTTTTATTTAACCCGGATTTAAATCGATTTAAAGTAAAATCGAATTGGGTTTAATAAAAAACTATTGCGCTTGATTTTTTTATTGTTCAACAATAATAATAATAATAATAATAATTGATATAACAATTTTTTTTTACTTAAAAACGGTGGGTTTTTTTAAAAAGTGCTTTTTTTAAAAAAAGATTATAATTATTTAATAGGAAACAATATTTTCTTTTTTTTTAATTAAAATTATTAAATAAAACATAGTTTTAAAATGCCCATTAATTATTCATTTTTTGCTTTGCTCTATTTTATTGTTTAAGTTGGCACTACTTTTTTTTTCTTTTTTTTAGCTTTAAAGATACAATTATGTAATAAGCGGAAAATTGCGAATTACAAAAAAGTAAACTGCACATAAAATAGGAAACTGCACAAAGAAATGCAAACTGCAAACCACAAACTGTAAAACTGCAGACTACAAACCGTAAACTACAAAATTTTGGAACAAAAACTTGAAAATTGTAAAGATTAATAGTAAATTACAAAAAACTGCAAAACTGCAAACCCCAAATTGCAAAACTAGAAATCGCAAATAGGAAAGTATATTTTTGTATGTGAAGTGTCGCCACACTTTGAATTAATGTGATGGAGATACCTGTATCTCTTTGATAACTAGTAGAAACATCTGCGGTTTGCAGTCTGTCGTCTATCTCGGAATTACTCCTTTATTCTAGCATAATCTAGTGTTAATTAGCACTATCCAACATAATCACAAAAACTAACATTAGATCTAGAGTTAGAATCGTTCGGATTCAGCAGTCTTTAAAGACATGCGGCTGAGTCCGGACGATTCTAAGTCTAGATCTAGAGTTAGTTGTAGTGACAATGGTAATTAACACTAGATATCACTAGAATTAAGATTATAGGGCACCGTCACTAGATCTAAGACTAGATCTAGAACTAGAATAATTCTAAATCTTTAAAGACGGCTAAACCCAAACGATTCTAATTCCAGATCTATTAATAATAATAATGACAGGGTTAAACAAAGTTCATTAGCACTAGATATCACTAGAATGAGGCTAACACTAGATTTAGAACTAGAATTGTTCGGGTTTAGCCGGACGTCTCTAAAGACGGCTAAACCCGAACGATTCTAAAATCCTAGATCTAGTGTTAGTTCTAGTGATAATGCTAAATAATGCTCATTAACACTAGATATCACTAGAATGAGGTTATAGAGCCCTGAGATTTGAACTAACACTAGATTTAGAACTAGAATCGTTCGGGTTTAGCCGCACGTCTTTAAAGACGGCAAAACTCGAACAATTCTAATTCTAGATCCAAAGTAAGATCTAGTGCCAGTGCTAAATAGTGCCAACTAACACTAGATATCACTAGAATTGATGTTATAGGACATTATCACTTGAACTAACACCAGATTTAGAAGTAGAACCGTTTGGGTTTAGCCGCAAGTCTTTAAAGATTTTTAAACCCGAACAATTCTAATTCTAGATCCAAAGTAAGATCTAGTGCCTGTACTAAATAGTGCTAACTAACACTAGACATCACTATAATTGATGTTACAGGACACTATCACTTGAACTAGCACTAGATTTAGGAGTAGAATCGTTTGGGTTTAGCCGCACGTCTTTAAAGACGGCTAAACCCGAACAATTCTAATTCTAGATCCAAAGTAAGATCTAGTGCCAGTGCTAAATAGTGCTAACTAACACTAGATATCATTAGAATTGATGCTACAGGACATTATCACTTGAACTAACACTAGATTTAGAAGTAGAATCGTTTGGGTTTAGCCGCAAGTTTTTAAAGATTTTTAAATCCAAACAATTCTAATTCTAGATCCAAAGTAAGATCTAGTGCTAGTACTAAATAGTGCTAACCAACACTAGATATCACTAGAATTGATGTTATAGGACACTATCACTTGAACTAGCACTAGATTTAGAAGTAGAATCGTTTGAGTCTAGCCGCACGTCTTTAAAGACGGCTAAACCCGAACAATTCTAATTCTAGATCCAAAGTAAGATCTAGTGCCTGTACTAAATAGTGCTAACTAACACTAGACATCACTATAATTGATATTATAGGACACTATCACTTGAACTAACCCTAGATTTAGAAGTAGAACCGTTTGGGTTTAGCCGCAAGTTTTTAAAGATTTTTAAATCCAAACAATTCTAATTCTAGATCCAAAGTAAGATCTAGTGCTAGTACTAAATAGTGCTAACCAACACTAGATATCACTAGAATTGATGTTATAGGACACTATCACTTGAACTAGCACTAGATTTAGAAGTAGAATCGTTTGAGTCTAGCCGCACGTCTTTAAAGACGGCTAAACCCGAACAATTCTAATTCTAGATCCAAAGTAAGATCTAGTGCCAGTGCTAAATAGTGCTAACTAACACTAGATATCATTAGAATTGATGTTATAGGACATTATCACTTGAACTAACCCTAGATTTAGAAGTAGAACCGTTTGGGTTTAGCCGCAAGTTTTTAAAGATTTTTAAATCCAAACAATTCTAATTCTAGATCCAAAGTAAGATCTAGTGCCTGTACTAAATAGTGCTAACTAACACTAGATATCACTAGAATTGATGTTATAGGACATTATCACTTGAACTAACACTAGATTTAGAAGTAAAATCGTTTGGGTTTAGCCGCAAGTCTTTAAAGATTTTTAAACCCCAACAATTCTAATTCTAGATCCAAAGTAAGATCTAGTGCCAGTGCTAAATAGTGCTAACTAACACTAGATATCACTAGAATTGATGTTATAGGACACTATCACTTGAACTAGCACTAGATTTAGAAGTAGAATCGTTTGGGTTTAGCCGGACGTCTTTAAAGACGGCTAAACCGAACGATTTTACCTCTACATCTAGTGTAAGTTCAAGAGATAGTGGTGAATAGTGATGATTAACACTAGATTAAGCTAAGATTAAGGAATTATTCCGAGATGAGTGTTAACTAGCGATATACGACACTGACACTTGAGTAATATATTGATTCCAGCATCATCTAGTGTTAAAGCACCATCTAACACTGTCACTATAACTAACAGAACATCATGAACTGAACTAGATGACCATTTTTTTTAGATAAATTCGAAAAATAGCGACAGCGGTTATTTCGGTTTTCGAATCTAGTGTAAATTTAAAAGATAGTGCTGATTAATACTAGATAGTGTTAATCTAGTGTTAATTAGAACTATTTAATGTTTTATAAATTGGTGCATTGCAAAAGGGAAGCATCTGCTTGAAGAGTAGATTAAAATTTTGTAAAAAGTCGATGTAACTTACTGAAAACGTATCAAAATTTTGTAAAATTTGTGGTAGTTGCAATAAAGTTGATTTGTTTTTGGCAAAACGACTACCACTTGTTGAAAAGTCGATTGGTTGAACATTGCAAAATCAACGGGATATTTCGAAAAATAAAGTGGTGATTAGCAAAAAGTCCTGGAAATTGTAGTAATATTTATCTGCATCTTGCAAAATGACTATAACTTTTTAAAAAGTTGATTGGCACATTGCAAAATCAATGGGATATTAATGGGAATAATGTTGTAGGAAATCCTTATAAAAAAGAGATTAGGCATAATATTGATTTTTTTGACAAAAAAAGATTCTGAGAATTATGTTTTAGGACATCCCTATAACAGATGATATTAGGCATAATGTTGATAACTGTCAAAAACGGTGTTTATTAAAAGCAAGAACAATATTTGAATATATCAAGGATCATATTAATAGACAACAATGTTTATAACAAGAAAGCTGCTAAGAATAATGTTGTAGAAATTCCTTAAAAAATGATATTAGGCGTAATGTTTGCAGTAGTCAGAAACGATGCTTATTAATAGCAGGAACTCTATTTCAAGATATTAAGGATTATGTTGATAGATAACGATTTTCTGACAAGACAGCTACTGAGTAATCTTGTAGCAGATCGCTATAAAAAATGATATTAGGCATAATGTTGAAAGCTGTCAGAAATTATGTTTATTAATAGCAGAGAAAATATTTAACGATTTTTATGACAAGAAAGATGCTGAGAATAATGTTGTAGGAAATTCCTATAAGAAACGATATTAGGCATAATGTTGGCAGTAGTCAGAAACGATGTTGATTAACAGCAGGAACACTATTTCAAGATATTAAGGATTATGTTGATAGATAACGATTTTAATCCCAAGAAAGCTGCTAAGAATAATCTTGTAGCAAATCCCTATAAAAAATGATTTTGGGCATAATGTTGAAAGCTGTTAGAGGTGATGTTTATTAATAGCAGAGAATATATTCTAACTCCAGATCTAGAATTAGTTCTAATAACAGTACTAAATAGTGCTAATTAACACTAGATAACGAAGGTATTATTCCAAGAAAAGCGTTGATTATCACTAATTAGTACTGTCACTAGAACTCACCCTAGATCTAGTAATAGAATCGTTCAGATTTAGCCACACGTCTCTAAGAACGGCTAAATCAGCACGACTCTAATTCTAGATCTAGTGTTAGTTCAAAGGACAGTGTGATATAACACTAATTAACATTAGATACCGCTGAAATTAAGGTATTATTCCAAGATTAGCATTGATTAGCACTATTTAGCACTGGCACTAGATTAATTATATCGTTATCTAGTATTAATTAGCGCCATCTAACACTAGAACTAACATTAGATCGTGATGTGAACTACGATCTACGTGAAAAAAAGGTTCGCTTTTTTAGATACATCCCTACGAAAATGATAGCGATTACTTCGGCTCTTTGATGAGGTTGTCAATGATTTAGTAACAGAAAATTCAGATTTTGAAGCATCTATGCCAGAAATAGAAGAGAAATGGGAAACTACAACAATTCCTAATTTCAACCAATCCATCGTTGTTATGAAAGTAAATATGAAATGATGAAATGAAGTAAATATGATGCAAAGAATACCCAGAGAAGCCAGCACTCTGTCCCGGTTATTTTGAAAAATGGCAAATAAAAAATAGTAATGGAAAATAAATAATGAAAATTAAAATAATCTATAAATATATCTCTATGATAACCAATAGAATTCGTATCGTGAGTGATTTGCAAACTGTCACATTATCTCTGGATTACACTTTAATTCCAACATAATCAAGTGTTAACTAGTACTATCCAACATTATCACAAGCACTAACTCTAAACCTAAAAATTCTAATTGTAGATCTAGACTTAGTCTGGTCATAATGGTAAATAGTGCTAATTATCACTAGAATTTCGGGTTTAGCCACATTTCATTAAAGACAGCTAAACCCGAACGATTTTTGATAATGCTAATAAACACTAGATATCACTAGAATTTCGGTTATAGAGCACTATCACTTGAACTAACACTAGATTTAGAACTAAAATCGTTCAGGTTTAGCCGCACGTCTTTAAAGACGGCTAAACCTGAACAATTCTAGTTCTAGATCTAATTCTAATGACACTGCTAGATGGTACTAATTAACACTAGAAATCGCTAGGATTAAGGTTATAAGACAATGCCACTAGATTTCTTTGGGTTTAGCTACACGTCTTTAAAGACGGCTAACCCCGAACAATTCTATTTCTAGATTTAGTGTTAGTCCTAGTCAATGCTAGAAAGTGCTAATTAACATTAAATATCGCCAGAAGTAAGATTATAGGGCATTATTATTTGTACTAACACCAGATTTTGAACTAGAACCGTTCAAGTTTAGCCGCACGTCTTTAAAGAAGGCTAATCCTGAACGATTCTAGTTCTAAATCTAGTGTAGGTTCAAGTGACAGTGTTATATATCTCTGATTAACACTAGATAGCACTGATTGACACTAAATAATGCTAGAATTAAAATATTATTCCGAGATAGGATATATAACACTGACACTAGAATAATACCTCAACGCTAACGCTATCTAGTGTAAACTAGCGCTATTCAACATTGTTACTAGAATTAACACTAGATATAGAAGTAGAATCGTTAGTACTTAGTTGCACGTCTCTAAAGACGGCTAAATTCGAACGATTCTAACTCGAGATCTAGAGATAGTTTTAGTGACAATGCTAGATAGTGATAATTTACACTAGATATCGTTAGAATTACGGTTATAGGGCACTGTCATTTGAACTAACATTAGATTTAGAACTAGAATCGTTCGGGTTTCGCCGCACGTCTTTAAAGACGGCTAAATCCGAAAGATTCTAATTCTAGATGTAGTGTTACTTCTAGTGACAGTTCTAAATGGTGCTAATTAACACTAGATATCGCTAAAATTACGGTTATTGGGTACTGTCACTTGAACTAACATTAGATTTAGAACTAGAATCGTTTGTGTTTCGCCGCACGTCTTTAAAGACGGCTAAATCCGAACGATTCTAATTTTAGTCCTAGTGTTAGTTCTAGTGACAGTGCTAAATAGTGCTAATTAACACTAGATAGCGGTAGAATTACGGTTATAGGGCAGTGACACTTGAACTAACATTACATTTAGAACTAGAATTGTTCGGGTTTCGCTGTACGTCTTTAAAGACGGCTAAATCCGAACGATTCTAATTCTAGATCTAGTGTTAGTTCTAGTGATAGTGATAAATAGTGCTAATTAACACTAGATAGGGATAGAATTGCGGTTATAGGGCACTACTTTAGTACGGTTGGCGTCCGTACTAAAGACGTACGCAAAACCCGAACTGTTCTAATTCTAGATTTAGAATTAGTTCTAATGACAGTTCTAAATAGTGATAATTAACACTAAATATCACTAGAATTGAAGTTATAAGGCACTATTATTTAAACTAACACTAGAATTAGGACAAGAATCGTTCGGGTTTAGCCCGCACGTCTTTAAAGACGGCTAAACCCGAACAATTCTAATTCTAGATCTAGAGCAGGTTCAAGAGACAGTGTTAGATAACAATGCTTAACACTAGATAATGTTGATTAAATAATTTTACTTCTAGATTAAGTGTTAATTCAAGTGATAATCTGAGATAGTGCTGGAATTAAGGAACTATTCCAAAACAAGCGTTGATTAGCAATATTAAACATTGTCACTAGAATGAATTAACACTAAATCTTGAATCAGAATCGTTCGGGTTTAGCCCGCACGTCTTTAAAGACGGCTAAACCCGAACAATTCTAATTCTAGATCTAGAGCAGGTTCAAGAGACAGTGTTAGATAACAATACTTAACACTAGATAACGTTGATTAAATAATTTTACTTCTAGATTAAGTGTTAATTCAAGGGATAATGTGAGATAGTGCTGGAATTAAGGAATTATTCCAAAAGAAGCGTTGATTAGCAATATTTAACATTGTCACTAGAATGAATTAACACTAAATCTTGAATCAGAATCGTTCGGGTTTAGCCCGCACGTCTTTAAAGACGGCTAAACCCGAACAATTCTAATTCTAGATCTAGAGCAGGTTCAAGAGACAGTGTTAGATAACAATACTTAACACTAGATAACGTTAATTAAATAATTTTACTTCTAGATTAAGTGTTAATTCAAGTGATAATCTGAGATAGTGCTGGAATTAAGGAACTATTCCAAAACAAGCGTTGATTAGCAATATTAAACATTGTCACTAGAATGAATTAACACTAAATCTTGAATCAGAATCGTTCGGGTTTAGCCCGCACGTCTTTAAAGACGGCTAAACCTGAACAATTCTAATTCTAGATCTAACGTAATTTCAAGAGACAGTGTTAGGTAACAATACTTAACACTAGATAACGTTGATTAAATAATTTTACTTCTAGATTAAGTGTCAATTCAAGTGATAATGTGAGATAGTGCTGGAATTAAGGAACTATTCCAAAACAAGCTTTGATTAGCAATATTTAACATTATCACTAGAATGAATTAACACTAGATTTAATTTATCTTTAAAGACGGCTAAACCCAAACGATTCTAGTTCCAGATCAAGTGTAGGTCCAAAAGAGAATATTAGATAACATTATTTAACACTAGATGCAATTAGTAGACTGGAATTAAAGAATTATTCCAAGATAAACATTGATTAGCAATATTTAGCATAGTCACTAAAACTAATTCTAGATCTTAAGCAGAATAATTCTAATTCTAGATCTAGTATTAGTTCAAGTGACGGTGTTAGATGGCTCTAGTTGGTACAAGATAATATTATGAATTATATTTTTATTGAACAAAAAACAGAAATTATACACGGTGTTCAGAAATTGGCGGATCGATAGTCTATGAATCGAAAATTTCAAAATATTGCATCATGTACCCTATGATTTCAGGAAGCACTTAAAAGAAACAGAAATATCAAAATATTTTAAATAATAATGGTAGTATTTTATGAAAATCGATCAATAAACACATTTTTTCTTCAGTTCATCTTAAAGCGTTACTCAAAATTCCAACATTATTAATTAAAAAAAAAATAACCACAATTTCTGATCACCCTGTATATGTATTAAAGTTTAACCTACGATTTCAGCTTGCAATTTAAAATTACAGCTAGCTGTTATAATTTTACGACAATATCTGAACACCCTGTATATACAGCAAAGTGTATATACTTTGCGATTTGCAGTTACAGTTTCCGGTCCTTAGTTATAGTTTGCGGTTTGTACTTACAGTTTGTAGTTTTAGTTTCCGGTTTGCAGTTTCATTTTGTAGTTTTCAGTTTTACTTTGCAGTTTGCAGTTTTAATTTGAAGTTTTTGCAGTTTGCAGTTTTAATTTGAAATTTTGCAGTTTGCAAATTTTAATTTACATTTTAATTTTAATTTTTTTAAATTCTAATTTGCAATTATAATTTTAATTTGGAATTTTATTTTGTATTTCGCAATTTCATTTTGTAATTTGCAATTTCTTTTTGTAATTCGCAATTTCATTTTTGTAATTCGCAATTTCATTTTTTAATTTGCAATTTCTTTTGTTTAATTTGAATTTGCAGTTCGCAATTTTTAATTTACGAACTAAATTTTTTATTTTTTTTTTGTTTGTTTGTTTGCATATCACGTTATTAATTGTACCCAAATCTATTCAATTTAAAATAAAATTAAAAACCATCTACGACGATTAAAAATTAAAAAAAAAAACAAATTTTACGACGACTCCTTTTTAATTTCGGCGCCAACTTGACTCGTATTCGCGACTCCTTCTCCCTTACCATTATTACCAACATCATCAGACTTCTTCTTATCCTTTTCATCCTTTTTCTCAATCTTCTCCTTCTCATTAACAATCTCCTTTTTTCCATTCGCAGCCGAAATTATCTTCTGATTAAGTTCATTTTGAGTTAACTTTTGACACTGAATCACAACAACTTGATCGGTTAATTGATTTTTTTGAGCCGATTGGTTTTTTTGAGCCAATTGGTTCTTTTGGGTCGATTGATTTTTTTGTTGGTTATTGTTTTGTTGAGAAGAGGGAGGTTTAATTGGAGTTTTTTCTTGTTTTTGAACAATTTTAACTTCGCTTTTATCATCACTTTCGTGATTATTTTGTTGTTTCAAACAATTTAAGCGATTTTGATTTTGTTGGCGCACCAACAAACTCGGATTCGGGATGTTTCTTATGCACTGATTCTGATTTGGGCGATTAATCCGGGAATTATTAAGCATTCGATTTTGTAAGAAATCGTTTTTGTTGATTTCGTTTAATTTCGGCATCGATTTTGCGACCTTTTCCGTCGCATTTTGGTGATGATGAAACGGTAATCGGATACTTTGCAAATTTGGAATTTGCTTATTTTTAGTGAAAGTTTGAGCGTGCTCAGAAGCCACCTTAGACAACATTTGCAAATTTGACAAATTCGATAATTGGGGGGTCGAAATTAACCCATTATTATTATTCGGTTTCGATAAATCTAAAGGAACCGTCTCATTCTTATCATTCTTATCGTTTTTATCATTTTTATCATTTCTATCAATTTTCTCAATCTTATTAATCTTATCAACTTTATCAACAATCTTTTCATTCTTCCCAACATTCCTAACATCACTTTTAACATTACCCACACTCCTAACTTCACTCTTACTCACCCCATCACCCTTAACCACAACATCTTTTCTAACCTCAACCTTTTTCTCGGGCATTTTCGGAATAATACTAACCCCAGATGAGAAATTATAAGAATTTTTAATTTTTTGCAGCGGAATCGTCGCAGGGGGAGGTCGCTTTTGATTATTTTGAGGATTCCTAATCAACGTAATCTCCAAACTCGGCTTTTTTAGTTCTTTCTCAACGCTTTCTTCATCGAGTTTTCTCTTAACCCCTCCAGAATCGACTCGACTCACTGTAAAACCTGGAGGATATTGAATATTTTTGTTTTGCACCAAATCCTTCACTTCCGGTGGCTTAATTTCTTTCGATTCAGCGGAATTTTTGTGCCTAATTTGCCTCAATTGGTTCACTTTTTCTTTGGAATTAGCGACGTCTTGGTCGACATCGACGCTTTTATGGTGTTTGTGTTTGTGCCCGTTGAGCGCCGTCAACTTAACTTTTAATTTTAAACTTTCCTCGCCGGTTATCTCGGCGTGCATCTTTTTCTTTTTATGCTCGTCTTTAGAATGCTTATTCTTCTTTCTCTTTTTGCTGATTTTGTACTCCTCATCCGGCGTTTTTAGCGACTCCCATTCGCGATCGCGACTCTCCGCGAATTTCTCCTTATTGTCTTCGCCGTATCGAAATAAATCGGCGTGCTCAACGGCCGTTTTCTTCCGAACTTGGAGCTTTAGCTCGTTCATTAATCTCTCTTTATCTTTGTTGCGCTGTTCGTCCTCCAGGCTGCTCAAAACCAATCGGCAATCTTTTATCGTCTCCTCTTTATTTCCTTTTAACTCTTTAGACTCTTTCGTAACGCTTTCGTCTTTATTGTTGGCGGAAATCGACACGATTTGATGGTGCTTTTCGCCGGCCGAAGACGTCGTATTTATTATCCGAATCGGTTTGATTTTAATGTGCGCGAAGATCCGGTAGAAAAAACGGAGCGGTTTTACCTAAAAACATTTTTCCTTTAATTCAAAAACAAAGACGATTTTCGAATTGTTCGCGAAAAATCGCGAAATTTAAGTAGTCACACCCCATATTTATTTTATTATAACCAAAAATTTTAATCCGATCGAAAAATGGAAGCGATTTTTGGATTCTTCGCGAAAAATCATGAAATTTGAGTGGTCGCTCGATATATCTATCTTCAAAAATGTCCCAAAAACGATCAATTTTGACGTTTTCGACATAACCTCAAAATTAAAAAAAAAATCTTCATCCGATCGAAAAATGGAATCGATTTTTGAATTCCTCGCGAAAAATTACGAAATTTGAGTGGTCGCTCGATATATCTATCTTAAAAAATATCACAAAAACGATCAATTTTGACATTTTCAACATAACCTCAAAATTAAAAAAAAAAAAATCTTCGCCCGATCGAAAAAATGGAATCGATTTTTGGTTTCCTCGCGAAAAATCACGAAATTTGAGTGGTCGCTCGATATAGATATCTTAAAAAATGACATAAAACGATTATTTTTGACATTTTTGACATAACCTCAAAATTCAAAAGAAAACCGCGATATCTCGAGAATTAATAAAGATAATTAAGTGGTGTTTGGACTCATTTTTATCGCCTTTAAATGAGGAATTCGAAAATTTGCGCTAAATTTGTTTTAATCGCGAAATCAAAAAATTCGATAAAAATAAAATGGCGGAAATTAATCGTTTATATCATGAACCGATTTATTCTTATAAATTAGATGATTCATATAAAAAATGTTTTGCATTAATAACGATTTAATGATTAAAATTGATTCAATGAATTTGTTTCATAAAAATTAACATCGCCGCCATATTGAAAATTTAATCCGATCAAAAAATTGAATCGATTTTTGAATTTTACGCGAAAAATCGTTAAATTTGAGCCGTCACTCGATATAGTTACCTTTAAAAACGGCTTAAAACGTCAATTTTTGACGTTTTGTACATAACCTCAAAATCGAAATAAAAATCGCGATATCTCGAGAACGGATAAAGATAAGTGGGTGGTATTTGGACTCTTTTTTGTTGTTTTTTAATAAAGAATGCAAAAATTCGTATTAAATTAGTTTTTGACGCGTAATAGAAATAATTAATAAAACCAAAATGGCAGCCATTATATCATAAATTAAATATTATTTAGTATTATTAACTATAATATTGAATATTATTAAGTTCTGATGTCAGATATGATTTATTTATTAAAAATTAATATCGTCGCCATCTTGGATATTTAATCTGATTAAAAAATGAAATCGATTTTTGAATTCCTCGCGAAAAATCGTGAAATTTAAGTGGTCACTCGATATATCTACTTCAAAAAACAGCCGAAAACGGTCATTTTTTATGTTTAAAACATAACCTCAAAATCGAAATTAAAATCGCGATATCTCGGAAACTAATTAAGATAACCGGGTGGTGTTTGGACTCATTTTTATCAATTTTGAGTAAGGAACTCGAAAATCTATTTGTTTTAAACCCGAAATATAAAAATTCGATAGAAATAATATGGCGGAAATGCATTATTAATACAGTCGTCATCTTGAAAATTTAATTTGATTAAAAAATAGAATCAATTATTAGATTCTCAATAAAAAATCATGAAATTTAAGTGGTCACTCGATGTATTTACCTCAAAAAACAGCCGAAAACGGCAATTTTTGACGTTTGACATATAACCTCAAGATCGAGATTAAAATCGCGATATCTTCAGAACGAATAAAGATAATTGGATGGTGTTTGGACTCATTTTTATCGACTTTGAATAAGGAACACTAAAATCTTCACTAAGTTTGCAGTAAACGAGAAATCAAAAAATTCGATTAAAATAAAATGGTGAAAATTTATTGTTAATATAGCTGCGATCTTGAAGATTTAATTTGATCAAAAAATCCTCGCAATTTTACAATTCCTCGCAAAAAATCATAAAATTTAAGTGGTCACTTGATATATCCACTTCAAGAAACAGCATAAAAAGGTCATTTTTGACGTTTGACACATAACCTTAAAATTAAACTTAAAATCGCGATATCTCGAGAACTAATTAAGATAACTGGGTGGTGTTTATACTTATTTTTTTCGTTTTTGAATAAGGATTTCAAAAATCCTCCGAAATTTGATTTTTTACTAAAAACAAAAAAAAAACATTAAAAACAAAATGGCGCTTATGATGATTTATGTCATAAATTTATAAATATATCATGTTCATGTCTTATTTGTACAATTTTCATTAAATATTATCATAATTTGAAGTCAAAAATATCTTATTTAACAAAAATTAATATCGTATAAATTAATTGAATTGATTTTTGAATTTCCCGCGAAAAATCATGAAATTTAAGCGGTCACTAGATGTATTTACATCAAAAAATAAGCTATAATGAGAATTATAGTAATAAAAATAATTCGGTGGTGCTTATACTTATTTTGTTCGTTATTGAGTAGATATCGAGAGTTTTTCATAAAGGTGTACTTTCAAAAAGTTATGACGACTTTTTTCGTTATGTGAAAACATTTTGAAAGCAACTATTTATGCAAAATACGATATAATAAATTAACTTTCCCTAAAAGCTATATTTTAGTAGTTATTAACAAAACCATGATATTCTTAAACGGAACACCCTATATATTTTTGTATATTCGCGAAAAGCATAAAATTTTTTTTCCAAAAATATAGCACACTTGAAATCTTGTTTAATTTACAACTTTGAAATTTTTAATATTTTCAAATTATAAATGTTTATTGTTAAGGTATTTCGTAATTTCCATCAATTTCCATTATAATATAACAGATAACACCATCAATTGAAGGTTGAACCTTCTTCTTTAAAATGATGGATGAAATTGATTTCACCTAAGAAATGTGTGTAGAAGAAATGTTTGTATTTTCACTTATTTTGTTCATTTTTGAACTTAATTTAACTTTAATCTTAAAAATCCCCATAAAAATTATTTTTATATAAAAACGAGAAATTTTAATAAAAACGAAATGTCGCTGGTGACATATTTACGTCATAATTAGACATTATTTTAATAGTATTCGCGAAAAATCATGTAATTTGAATGGTCACTCGATATATTTATCTCAAAAAACAGCCTAAATCGATCACTTTTGACGTTTGATGCATAACCTCAAAGACAAGTTTAAAACCGCGATATCTCGAAAACGAATTAAGATAACCCGATCGTGTTTGTACTTATTTTGTTCGTTTTTGAGCAAGGATCTCAAAAATCCTCACAAAATTAATTTTTAACAAGAAACGCGAAAAAATAATAAAAACAAAATGGCGCCCATGTCACATTTGTGTCATAATTAGATAATTTTTATAAAATATTCGCGGAAAATCATGAAATTTAAATGGTCACTCGATATATTTATCTTAAAAAACAGCCTAAATCGACCATTTTTGACGTTTGACACATAACCTCAAAATCAAGTTTAAAACCGCGATATCTCGAGAACGAATTAAGATAACCCGGTAATGTTTGTACTTATTTTGTTGGTTTTTAAGTAAGGATCTCGAAAATCATCACAAAATTAATTTTTAACAAGAAACGCGAAAAATTAATAAAAACAAAATGGCACCCATTACACATTTGTGTCATAATTAGATAATTTTATTAAATATTCGCGAAAAATCATGAAATTTAAATGGTCACTCGATATATTTATCTCAAAAAACAGCCTAAATCGACCACTTTTGACGTTCGATACATAACCTCAAAATCAAGCTTAGAACCGCGATATCTCGAGAACGAATTAAGATATCCTGATCGTGTTTGTACTTATTTTGTTCGTTTTTGAGCAAGGATCTCAAAAATCCCCACAAAATTAATTTTTAACAAGAAACGCGAAAAATTAATAAAAACAAAATGGCGCTCATAACACATTTATGTCATAATTAGATAGTTTTTATAAAATATTCGCGAAAAATCATGAAATTTAAATGGTCACTCGATATATTTATCTCAAAAAACAGCCTAAATCGACCACTTTTGACGTTCGATACATAACCTCAAAATCAAGCTTAGAACCGCGATATCTCGAGAACAAATTAAGATAACCCGATCGTGTTTGTACTTATTTTGTTCGTTTTTGAGCAAGGATCTCAAAAATCCCCACAAAATTAATTTTTAACAAGAAACGCGAAAAATTAATAAAAACAAAATGGCGCTCATAACACATTTATGTCATAATTAGATAGTTTTTATAAAATATTCGCGAAAAATCATGAAATTTAAATGGTCACTCGATATATTTATCTCAAAAAACAGCCTAAATCGACCATTTTTGACGTTTGACACATAACCTCAAAATCAAGCTTAAAACCGCGATATCTCGAGAACGAATTAAAATAATCCGATTGTGTTTGTACTTATTTTGTTCATTTTTGAGCAAGGATCTCAAAAATCCTCACAAAATTAATTTTTAACAAGAAACGCGAAAAATTAATAAAAACAAAATGGCGCCCATGACACATTTGTGTCATAATTAGATAATTTTTATAAAATATTCGCGAAAAATCATGAAATTTAAATGGTCACTCGATATATTTATCTCAAAAAATAGCCTAAATCGGTCATTTTTGACGTTTGATACATAACCTCAAAATCAAGCTTAGAACCGCGATATCTCGAGAACGAATTAAGATAACCCGATCGTGTTTGTACTTATTTTGTTCGTTTTTGAGCAAGGAGCTCAAAAATCCTCACAAAATTAATTTTTAACAAGAAACGCGAAAAATTAATAAGAACAAAATGGTACTCATGACATATTTGTGTCATAATTAGATAATTTTTATAAAATATTCGCGAAAAATCATGAAATTTAAATGGTCACTCGATATATTTATCTCAAAAAACAGCCTAAATCGACCATTTTTGACGTTTGACACATAACCTCAAAATTAAACTTAAAACCGCGATATCTCGAGAACGAATTAAGATAACCCAATCGTGTTTGTACTTATTTTGTTCGTTTTTGAGCAAGCATCTCAAAAATCCTCACAAAATTAATTTTTAACAAGAAACGCGAAAAATTAATAAAAACAAAATAGCGCCCATGTCACATTTGTGTCATAATTAGATAATTTTTATAAAATATTCGCGGAAAATCATGAAATTTAAATGGTCACGCGATATATTTATCTTAAAAAACAGCCTAAATCGACCATTTTTGACGTTTGACACATAACCTCAAAATCAAGCTTAAAACCGCGATATCTCGAGAACGAATTAAGATAACCCGGTAATATTTGTACTTATTTTGTTGTTTTTTAAGTAAGGATCTCGAAAATCATCACAAAATTAATTTTTAACAAGAAACGCGAAAAATTAATAAGAACAAAATGGTGCTCATGACACATTTGTGTCATAATTAGATAATTTTTATAAAATATTCGCGAAAAATCATGAAATTTAAATGGTCACTCGATATATTTATCTCAAAAAACAGCCTAAATCGACCATTTTTGACGTTTGACACATAACCTCAAAATCAAGCTTAAAACCGCGATATCTCGAGAACGAATTAAGATAACCCGATTGTCTTTGTACTTATTTTGTTCGTTTTTGAGCAAGGATCTCAAAAATCCTCACAAAATTAATTTTTAACAAGAAACGCGAAAAATTAATAAAAACAAAATGGCGCCATTGACACATTTGTGTCATAATTAGATAATTCTTATAAAATATTCGCGAAAAATCATGAAATTGAAGTGCTTACTCGATATATTTATCTCAAAAAACAAGCGAAAACGGCCATATTTGACGGTTGATACATAACCTCAAAATCAAGCTTAAAACCGCGATATCTCGAGAACGAATTAAGATAACCCGGTAGTGTTTGTACTTATTTTATTCGTTTTTGAGCAAGGATCTCAAAAATCCTCACAAAATTAATTTTTAGCAAGAAACGCGAAAAATTAATAAAACAAAATGGCGCCCATGTCACATTTGTGTCATAATTAGATAATTTTTATAAAATATTCGCGGAAAATCATGAAATTTAAATGGTCACTCGATATATTTATCTCAAAAAACAGCCTAAATCGACCATTTTTGACGTTTGACACATAACCTCAAAATCAAACTTAAAACCGCGATATCTCGAGAACGAATTAAGATAACCCAATCGTGTTTGTACTTATTTTGTTCGTTTTTGAGCAAGCATCTCAAAAATCCTCACAAAATTAATTTTTAACAAGAAACGCGAAAAATTAATAAAAACAAAATGGCGCCCATGACACATTTGTGTCATAATTAGATAATTTTTGTAAAATATTCGCGAAAAATCATAATATTTTCGTGATAACTCCCCACATTCCGAACAAAAAAAGCAATTTAAAACCGCCGTTACTCATTTTTTTCAACATAATTAAAATCGCGATATCTCCGAAACGAACAAAGATAACCGCGCGATGTTTGTGCTCGTTTCGATCGTCCCGCGACGACGACTTTAAAAACAACCTATTTTTAACCGGAAACGATTTTAGACCGGTCGAAAATAAAATGGCGACGATTTCTTTATTTGTTTATCGCAATTTTTTTTAGCGCGCGTTGTCATTACCCGTCGCCGTCGTCTCTAGGTTAAACGCGGACAAAATAAGTTCAACAACCCGTCGTCGCGTTTAGTTGTAGAGAGTGTTACCGCTAAACGCCGTCGCGGCCGCAACGGCGCTATTGTCGTTTTCGCTATTTCTTTCTTATTCACCATCACTGTTATACTGAGTGTTAAAAAAATTGTTTTAAAGGACTCACCCGGGTCCATTTATACGTGTACGCGACGTCCATTAACGTGAAATAGGTTGGCAACACTTCTCCGCTGTGGATTATGTCGACCTAAAACAAAAAAAAAAGCAAAAACAAAAAAGTATTAATTACTTATAATTTTTTTATTTTTCAAGGTTAATTTGTTTTGAATAAAATTGTATATACAGGGAGTTTTTTTAATACTTACTTTATGGTCGTCTTTTAATCCGAATTTCATTCGGATAAATTTTTGTAAATGCGTCATTTGAACCGCGGCGACACACTGGAGGTACCTCCGATCGCATTTAAGCCCGCTATTTTTTAGGTTGGCACTCCCGCAAGGTTTTCCGTTTCCGTTTTCGGTCGGGGTCGTATCTAATTCGCGCTGATAATACTCCAAAGACAAGGAGATCGAATCGTCCGGGCTCAAAAACGGGTTCTCTTGGCCTAAATTATGAATCTAAAAAAAAATTTGTATTAAAAATTGTTTCTTTTTTAAATAAGATAATTAATAAATACCCATTCTTCTTGCTCGTGGTTATTTTCTCCGAATAAGCTATCATCGCTGCAAGAACTGCTCGCCCTCGCATCCGTGCTGCGATAAAAATCGTCCCTACGTTGGATTTCCTTCGAATACAATCCGGGTACTATTTTGTAAATCAACGTTTGGAGCGTCATATCCGGCTTTTTATCTTTGTACGGTTGCAAACAGTTCTTTACGGGACAACATTTGCTGTTTTCGAAGTGCTTTACGATGCAGCTTCGACAAACTAAAATAAAAAATAAAATTAATTAAAAAAATTTAAAAAAACCACCCTATATGTAAGAATTATTTTTTGATTTACTCACACGTATGCAAACAATCAAGCAATTTCGTCGCATCGATTAAATAACCAGAGCATAAGGGACACGTTATTAAAGGATTTAGATCCTTCAAACTAATCCCTCGCGGTTTTTTCATCCTCTCTGAAAATAACGAAAATAAAATTAACTTTTGATAAAAGAAATGAATAGAACACAAAAATCCCTTTAAAATGAGTATAAACACGATGTGTTTATCTTGAGTTGTTTCCAAGATGATTTTGACGTTTAATGAAAAAAAAAGGCGATCGAAAATTAATAAATCGAAAAATTGATTGTTATTTTTGAGTTCTTCGCGAAAAATCATGAAATTTAAGTGGTCACTCGATATGTTTACGTCAAAAAACAACCAAAAACAACCATTTTTGACGTTTGACACATAACCTAAAAATCAAAGTTCTAATCGTGATATCTCGGGAAGTAATCAAGATAATTGGGTGGTGTTTGGACTTATTTTGTTCGTTTTTGAATAAGGAATACGAAAATGTTAATTAAAATTGTTTTGAGGTTAAAATTTAAAAAAAATATAAAAACAAAATGGCGGAAATTTGTTATTTAATGTTATATATTTAATATATTCGTAATAATAAGATTATTTATTAAAAAAATATTTATTTTTTAAATTTTTTGATTGAATTTTGATAGTTTAAATTTGATTGATTTGTTAAAAATTACTTAAATCTTGAAGGTTTAATTTGATCTAAAAATCGATTTTTGAATTCTCCGTAAAAAATCATAAAATTTGAGTGGTCACTCGATATATTTACTTCAAAAAACAGTCTAAAACGTCAAATTTTGACGTTTTGCACATAACCTCAAAATCAAAGTTAAAACCGCGATATCTTAAGAAGTAATCAAGATAATTGGGTGGTGTTTGAACTTTTCTTTATTATTTTTGAATAAGGAACACGAAAATCTGCACTAAATTTGATTTGAAGTCAAAATAAAAAAATTTGATAAAAATAAAATGGCGGAAATTTGTTATTTACGTCATAATTGGATAAACTCTTAGTAACAAGCTGATTATTGTTGAAAATTTTCTTATTTTAATAGTTAAAAATGATTGATTTGATAAAAATTGATATAGCCGAGATCTTGAAAATTAAATTTGATCAAAAAATTGAATCGATCATGAGATTCTCGGTAAAAAATCATGAAATTTGAGTGGTTACTCGATATATTTATCTTAAAAAATAACCTAAAATGAGAATTTTTGACGTTTGACACATAACCTCAAAATCAAGGTTAAACTCGCGATATCTCGGGAACTAATTAAGATAATTAAGTGGTGTTTGGACTCATTTTTTTCGTTTTTGAGCGAGGAATTCGAAAATGTTCGCAAAATTTATTTTAATCGCGAAATCAAAAAATTCCAAAACAATAAAATGGCGGAAATTAATCATTTATATCATAAATTTATTATATTCTGATAAATTAGATTTTTATTTAAAAAAAATGTCATGTATAAATAATTATTCAATGATTAAAATTTATTTAATGGATAAAAATGATTTGTTTGATAAAAACAAATAATACGGCCGCCATCTTGAAAATTTTATCCGATTACAAAATGGAATCGATTTTTGAATTCTGCGCGAAAAATCATTAAATTTAAGCGGTCACTCGATATATTTACCTCAAAAAACAGCCGAAAACGGCCACTTTTGATGTTTGATACTAATAAAGATAACATGATGATGTTTACACTTATTTTTTTCGTTTCTGAATAAGGATTTCGAATATCCTCTCGATAATGATTTTTGACTAAAAACAAAAAAAATTACCAAAAACAAAATGACGCTAATGACGCATTTATGTCATAAATTTGTAAATATATCATGTTTATGTCTTATTTATATAATTCTCATTAAATATTATCATGTTTTGATGTCATAAATAACTTATTTAACAAAAATTAATATCGCCGCCATCTTGGATATTTAACCCAATCAAAAAATTGAATCGATTTTTGAATTCCCCTCGAAAACTCATTAAATTTAAGTGGTTACTCGATATATTTATCTTAAAAAACAACCGAAAACGGCCATTTTTGACGTTTGACACATAACCTAAAAATGAAAGCTAAAATAGCGATATCTTGGGAACCAATAAAGATAATTGGGTGGTGTTTGGACTTACTTTGTTCATTTTTGAGTCAGGATTACAAAAATCAATTGAAAGATAATTTTTAATTAAAAACAAAAAAAAATTTTCAAACAAAACGGCGTCTATGACACATTTATATCATAGACTTATAAATAAATCATGTTTATATCCTATTCATATCACTTTTATAAAATATTTATCATGATTTGAAGTCAAAAATAACTTTTTTAACAAAAATTAATATCACCGCCATCTTGGAAATTTACTCCAATCAATAAACTGAATCGATTTTTGAATTCTTCATGAAAAATCATAAAATTTAAGTGGTTACTCGATATATTTATCTCAAAAAATAGCCGAAAACGGCCATTTTTGACGTTTGACACATAACCTAAAAATGAAAGCTAAAATCGCGATATCTTGGGAACTAATAAAGATAACCCGATGGTGTTTGGACTTATTTTGTTTGTTTTTGAGTAAGGATTTCAAAAATCCCCACAAAATTAATTTTTAACTAAAAACAAGAAAATGTACTAAAAACAAAATGGCGCCTACGACATATTTAAGTCATAAATTTATAAATATATCTTGCTTATATCTTATTTATATAATTTTCATTAAATATTAGCATGTTTTGAAGTCAAAAAAAATTGAATTAACAAAAATTAATATCGCCGCCATCTTAGATTTTTAACATAATCAAAAAATTGTATCGATTTTTGAATTCCCTGCATAAAAACAATAAATTTAAGTGGTCACTCGATATATTTATCTTAAAAAATAGCCGAAAACAACCATTTTTGACGTTTGATACATAACCTCAAAATCACACTTAAAACCGTTATATCTCGAGAACTAATTAAGATCATCCGATGGTGTTTGGACTTATTTTGTTCGTTTTTGAGTAAGGATTTCAAAAATCCCCAAAAACTTAATTTTTAAGTAAAAACAAGAAAATTTACTAAAAACAAAATGGCGCCTACGACATATTTATGTCATGAATTTGTAAATATATCATATTTATGTCTTATTTATATAATTTTCATTAAATATTATTATGATTTGAAGTAAAAAAAAAACTGAATTAACAAAAATTAACATCGGCGCCATCTTGGATTTTTAACATGATCAAAAAATTGAATCGATTTTTGAATTCCCTGCAAAAAAACAATGAATTTAAGTGGTCATTCGATATATTTATCTCAAAAAACAGCCGAAAACAGCCATTTTTGACGTTTCATACATAACCTCAAAATCATACTTAAAATCGCAATATCTCGAGAATTAATCAAGATAACCCGATGGTGTTTGGACTTATTTTGTTCGTTTTTGAGTAAGGATTTCAAAAATCCTCACAAACTTAATTTTTAAGTAAAAACAAGAAAATTTACTAAAAACAAAATGGCGCCTACGACATATTTATGTCATGAATTTATAAATATATCATATTTATGTCTTATTTATATAATTTTCATTAAATATTATTATGATTTGAAGTAAAAAAACTGAATTAACAAAAATTAACATCGGCGCCATCTTGAATTTTTAATTTAATCAAAAAATTGTATCGATTTTTGAATTTCCCGTGAAAAATCATTAAATTTAAGTGGTCACTCGATATATTTAACTTAAAAAACAGCCGAAAACAGCCATTTTTGACGTTTAATACATAACCTCAAAATCATACTTAAAACCGCAATATCTCGAGAACTAATTAAGATAATCCGATGGTGTTTGGACTTATTTTGTTCGTTTTTGAGTAAAGATTTCAAAACTCCCCACAAACTTAATTTTTAAGTGAAAACAAGAAAATTTACTAAAAACAAAATAGCGCCTACGACATATTTATGTTATGAATTTATAAATATATCATATTTATGTCTTATTTATATAATTTTCATTAAATATTATTATGATTTGAAGTAAAAAAAAAAACTGAATTAACAAAAATTAAGATCGGCGCCATCTTGAATTTAATTTAATCAAAAAATTGTATCGATTTTTGAATTCTCCGTGAAAAATCATTAAATTTAAGTGGTCACTCGATATATTTATCTTAAAAAACAGCCGAAAACAGCAATTTTTGACGTTTCATACATAACCTCAAAATCATACTTAAAATCGCAATATCTCGAGAATTAATTAAGATAATCCGATGGTGTTTGGACTTATTTTGTTCGCTTTTGAGTAAGGATTTCAAAAATCCCCACAAACTTAATTTTTAATTAAAAACAAAAATATGTACTAAAAACAAATTGGCGCCTACGACATATTTATGTCATGAATTTATAAATATACCATATTTATGTCTTATTTATATAATTTTCATTAAATATTATTATGATTTGAAGTAAAAAAACTGAATTAGCAAAAATTAACATCAGCGCCATCTTGGATTTTTAACATAATCAAAAAATTGAATCGATTTTTGAATTCCCTACAAAAAACAATGAATTTAAGTGGTTACTCGATATATTTATCTCAAAAAAGCAGCATAAAACGACCAATTTTGACGTTTTGAATATAACCTCAAAAACCAACCTTAAAATCGCGATATCTCAAGAATGAATTGAGATAATTGGGTTGTACTTGGGCTCATTTTAATCGTTTTTTAATACGGAACTTAATGTATTTAAAGGATCCATAAAAAAAGGATATTATAAGATATGTAAAGATATATAGGAAGGAAAGTTGGTTTTTAACGAGTTAGAATGATCTAAATGGGAGAAATTGGAATTAATAAATTTAATAATTTTTATAAAAATTGATTAATTTGAGTCCAAATATGATTAAGTTATTTCATTTTTTGTATAATTTTGAGCTCAAAAAACATTAACATCAAAATTTTTAACATAAATGCATTGAATAACCACTCAAATTTACGATTCTTTATTGAGAATTCGATTTTTATCCAAAAATAATAACTTATTATCTCAAAAAAAATCTTTTTTATTATCAAATTAATCAAATCATCTCAATTTTAGTTAAAGATCATCCCAAGAAACGATTCGGCGAAAACGCCGATTAAAAATCTCAAAAAATCGCGAAGATATCGCCGAAAAACCGCGTCAAAACAAAACACGATCGCGCCGATTTCAAACCGCCGTATCTCGCTTGTTTTTCAACCGAAATCGGTCGTGTTTGGTATCGTTTTGCTCGGCTTTTCGCGTAGATTACGAATCGGCCGCGTTTAGAATGCGAATCGCGAATCAAGGTCGTCGGTCCCGCCATTTTGAATTCAAGTAAAATATAATTTAAAAAATTTTTAACGGTTTTTTGAGATTTTGAGGAAAACCCGCCATTTTTATTTTGAATTTGTTATATAACGATCTTTAATTAAAACAATTAAGATTAATTAATTTGATTTTTTTGAAAATAATAAATAAAATTTTTTGGATTAAGGGAAGTAATTTTAGGGAATTGCGTGAGAAGGGGTTGGTGTTTTTTAGGGGGTGATGATGGAGGCGTCGCGAGGAGCGGTGGGGGGAGGTCACGCTGCGTTTCGAGACGTGTAACCACGCCCCACTTCCCTACACTCATGTTCGCCTAATACAATCCATGAATATAACCACGTGGTATAAACATAGCGTTCTACGAACGTGTCTACTTTATCTATTATATTTTAGCGTTAAAAACAACGGAATAAAATAAAAACAATTGAATCAATTTTTTTAAAAACTCACCTATCTTTTATTTTTTTGCCAAAACAAAACAATTTCAAATCGTTTTTCGGGTTTAAATAATTTATTTATCGTAATATTTATTTAATAAATTTTTTTTTAGTTTTAGTTACTTGGCAACGTCGTCAAACGAATTCCGCTTTTAAACCCGTAGCAACCGCGTTTCGAGGACAACGTGGCAACGTCGCGCTCTGCCTACAAACACACACACACAACGACGGCGGCAGCACCAGCAACACCACTGCATGTTAAAATAGCCAGCCCGAGTCGAGAGCGAGCGATATTACTATTTTCGGGTGCGGTTTTAACGCACTTCCGCCGTCCCGATTCCTCTCAAATTCGCACAACGCATCCTAGACGATCCAAACAATCGATTACCGCTTGAATTTTGATTCCATCAAGAAAAAAAATTGATTTTCCGTATTCCAAAACGAGAACGCGGTACCGCACTGCAACCAACTTGGATCTACACTGTCGTGCTGTACAGTTGAAGCTTCGACCCATACAGGGTCTCGGCCACGCCTCCTACGACCAATCGACGACCAATGACGCCGTGACGTCACGCCCGATGAATGCCGAGCGGTTACGAACGTTAAGACGATGTCAAAAACCATTTTGTTGTGGTTTTTGTTGGGTTTTAGGGCTTTTTCTGAGGCGATTTCTCCTACATGAACCGATACGAAGAAAAAGCGACTTTGTTTTTGAAAAATACAACCCTACTTTTACCCAAAAACATCAAAATCACGATTACTTCATTATAAACGTTTGAGATAAAACGAGATTTAGTTAGAAATTTCTCGCTAAAATCGTTTCGTTGAATGAATGAATGGGACTTCATCGTTGTACCTTCTTTGATAAAATGATTATAATCATCATTGTATCATCATTTTAAGTCGAAGAAATGGGGGTGTTTTTAGATGAAGAATTCGTTTTGGATTAGATTTAAGTGTTTGACTAGAATATTATTAGTGTTTAACCAAATTTTTAATAACAACGAAATAACAACAATATCATTTTCGACCGAGGCTAACTTAGACCGAGAATTATAATATTAGAAATCGTTACGGACTAAATTTTGGTGTTACCGATTTCGGTTGATGTCATCATCAGGGAGAACAGTCGCGATAAGAACGAATTTGTGGTTGAGACAAAGAACTAATAACTTCAAGTACGTTTATTGTGGAGGTGTGAAGGATGCGATTTGATGCGAATAGATAGACCAAGCTATCAAACACCGCTACGAATTAAATTTAGGTGTTAACCGATTTCATTTAACCGATGAAAACCGCGATTATTAACCCTTCGTTTGAAAACCTGGGTATTTCGTGTCCGACCTGAACTGTTTAAGTAAAAAATTTACTAATAAATTGATACACATATGAGATAGAATACGAACTCACAAGGTTGTAATAATGAATTTAATCGTTTCATTTTTTTTTAATGCATAACGCCATAAAAATCGGCTGAACTTGAAAGACTCACGTTTACAGACGGAAGGCGCTAAAAAAAAAACGTTTACAGACGAAGAGTTAATAAGAACGAATTTGTGCTTAAGAGAAGGCACCAATAATTTCGAGTGTGCTTGTAATGAAGGAGTGAAGAATGCGTTTTTGAAGCGAATAAGCCGAGTCTACCTTAAAACGAGAGATCACGACATCAGAAACTATTACGGACTAAATGTAAGCGTTAACCGATTTCGGTTGATGCCAGCATTAGAGGTAAAAAGTCGCGATTATTATTAAGATGAAATTGTGATTGAGACAAAGCACTAATAATTTCGAGTGCGTTTATAATGAAGGAGTGAAGGATGCGTTTTTGAAGCGAATAAGCCGAGGCTACGTTAAAACGAGAGACCACGACATCAGAAACTATCACGGACTAAATTTAGGCGTTAACCGATTTCGGTTGGTGCCATCATCCGGGGTTAAAGTCGCGATTATTATTAAGAATGAAATTGTGATTAAGACAAAGCACTAATAATTTCGAGTGCGCTTATAATGAAGGAATGCAACATGCGTTTTTGAAGCAAATAAGCCGAGGCTGCCTTAAAACGAGAGACCACGACATCAGTAGCTATTACGGACTAAATTTAGACGTTAACCGATTTCGGTTGGTGCCATCACCAGGGGTAAAAGTCGCAATTGTTATTAAGAACTAATTTGTGGCCGAGACAAAGCATTAATAATTTCGAGTTCGCTTATAATGAAGGAGTGAAGGATGCGTTTTTGAGGCGAATAAGCCGAGTCTACCTTAAAACGAGAGACCACGATATCAGAAACTATTACGGACCAAATTTAGGCATTAACCGATTTCGGTTGGGCCATTATCAGGGGTAAGAGTCGCGATTATTATTAAGAATGAAATTGTGATTGAGACAAAGCACTAATAATTTCGAGTGCGCTTATAATGAAGGAGTGCAATATGCGTTTTTAAAGCGAATAACCCGGGGCTACCTTAAAACGAGAGAGCACGACATCAGAAACTATTACGGACTAAATTTAGGCGTTAACCGATTTCGGTTGGTGCCATCATCAGGGGTAAAAGTCGCGATTATTATTAAGAACAAAATTGTGATTGAGACAAAGCACTAATAATTTCGAGTGTGCTTATAATGAAGGAGTGCAAGATGCGTTTTTAAAGCGAATAACCCGAGGCTACCTTAAAACGAGAGACCACGACATCAGAAACTATTACGGACTAAATTTAGGCGTTAACCGATTTCGGTTGGTGCCATCATCCGGGGTAAAAGTCGCGATTATTATTAAGAATGAAATTGTGATTGAGACAAAGCACTAATAATTTTGAGTGCGCTTATAATGAAGGAGTGAAGGATGCGTTTTTGAAGCGAATAAGCCAAAATTACCTTAAAACGAAAGACCACGACATCAGAAACTATTACGAACTAAATTTAGGCGTTAACAGATTTCGGTTGATGCCAGCATTAGAGGTAAAAAGTCGCGATTATTATTAAGAATGAAATTGTGATTGAGACAAAGCACTAATAATTTCGAGTGCGCTTATAATGAAGGAATGCAACATGCGTTTTTGAAGCAAATAAGCCGAGACTGCCTTAAAACAAGAGACCACGACATCAGTAGCTATTACGGACTAAATTTAGACGTTAACTGATTTCGGTTGGTGCCATCACCAGGGGTAAAAGTCGCAATTGTTATTAAGAACTAATTTGTGGCTGAGACAAAGCATTAATAATTTCGAGTGCGCTTATAATGAAGAAGTGAAGGATGGGTTTTTGAAGCGAATAAGCCGAGGCTATCTTAGAATAAGAAACCACGATATCAGAAACTATTACGGACTAAATTTAGGCGTTAACCGATTTCGGTTGGTGCCATCATCCGGGGTAAAAGTCGCGATTATTATTAAAAATGAAATTGTGATTGAGACAAACCACTAATAATTTCGAGTGCGCTTATAATGAAGGAGTGAAGGATGCGTTTTTGAAGCGAATAAGCCAAGATTACCTTAAAACGAGAGACCACATCAGAAATTATTACGGAATAAATTTAGGCGTGAACCGATTTCTGTCGGTGCCATCATCAGGGGTAAAAATCGCGATTATTATTAAGAACAAAATTGTGATTGAGACAAAGTACTAATAATTTCGAGTGCGCTTATAATGAAAGAGTGAAGGATGCGTTTTTAAAGCGAATAAGCCGAGACTACCTTAAAACGAGAGACCACGACATCAGAAACTATTACGGACTAAATTTAGGCGTTAGCCGATTTCGGTTGGTGCCAGCATTAGGGGTAAAAGTCGCGATTATTATTAAGAATGCAATTGTGATTGAGACAAAGCACTAATAATTTAGAGTACGCTTATAATGAAAGAGTGAAGGATGCGTTTTTAAAGCGAATAAGCCGAGGCTACCTTAAAACGAGAGACCACGACATCAGTAGCTATTACGGACTAAATTTTGGCGTTAACCGATTTCGGTTGGTGCCATTATCCGCGGTAAAAGTCGCGATTATTATTAAGAATGAAATTGCGATTGAGACAAAGCACTAATAATTTCGAGTGCGCTTATAATGAAGAAGTGAAGGATGCGTTTTTGAAGCGAATAAGTCGAGGCTACCTTAAAACGAGAGACCACGACATCAGAAACTATTACGGACTAAATTTAGGCGTTAACCGATTTCGGTTGATGCCAGCATGAGGGGTAAAAAGTCGCGATTATTATTAAGAATGAAATTGTGATTGAGACAAAGCACTAATAATTTCGAGTGCGCTTATAATGAAGGAGTGAAGAATGCGTTTTTGAAGCGAATAAGCTGAGGCTGCCCTAAAGCGAGAGACCACGACATCAGAAACTATTACGGACTAAATTTAGGCGTTAACCGATTTCGGTTGGTGCCATTATCCGGGGTAAAAAGTCGCGATTATTATTAAGAATGAAATTGTGATTGAGACAAAGCACTAATAATTTCGAGTGCGCTTATAATGAAGGAGTGAAGAATGCGTTTTTGAAGCAAATAAGCCGAGGCTGCCTTGAAACGAGAGACCACGACATCAGAAACTATTACGGACCAAATTTAGGCGTTAACCGATTTCGGTTCGTGCCATCATCAGGGGTAAAAGTCGCGATTATTATTAAGAATAAAATTGTGATTGAGACAAAGCACCAATAATTTCGAGTGCGCTTATAATGAAGGAGTGAAGGATGCGTTTTTGAAGCAAATAAGCTGAGGCTATCTTAAAACGAGAGACCACGACATCAGAAACTATTACGGACCAAATTTAGGCGTTAACCGATTTCGGTTCGTGCCATCATCAGGGGTAAAAGTCGCGATTATTATTAAGAATAAAATTGTGATTGAGACAAAGCACCAATAATTTCGAGTGCGCTTATAATGAAGGAGTGAAGGATGCGTTTTTGAAGCAAATAAGCTGAGGCTATCTTAAAACGAGAGACCACGACATCAGAAACTATTACGGACCAAATTTAGGCGTTAACCGATTTCGGTTCGTGCCATCATCAGGGGTAAAAGTCGCGATTATTATTAAGAATAAAATTGTGATTGAGACAAAGCACCAATAATTTCGAGTGCGCTTATAATGAAGGAGTGAAGGATGCGTTTTTGAAGCAAATAAGCTGAGGCTATCTTAAAACGAGAGACCACGACATCAGAAACTATTACGGACTAAATTTAGGTGTTAACCGATTTCGGTTGGTGCCATCATCCGGGGTAAAAGTCGCGATTATTATTAAGAATGAAATTGTGATTGAGACAAAGCACTAATAATTTCGAGTGCGCTTATAATGAAGGAGTGAAGGATGCGTTTTTGAAGCAAATAAGCCGAGGCTGCCTTAAAACGAGAGACCACGACATCAGAAACTATTACGGACTAAATTTAGGCGTTAACCGATTTCGATTGGTACCAACATCCGGGGTAAAAGTCGCGATTATTATTAAGAATGAAATTGTGATTGAGACAAAGCACTAATAATTTCGAGTGCGCTTATAATGAAGGAGTTAAGGATACGTTTTTAAAGCGAATAAGCCGAGGCTGCTTTAAAACGAGAGACCACGACATCAAAAACTATTACGGACTAAATTTAGGCGTTAACCGATTTCGGTTGGTGCCATTATCCGGGGTAAAAGTCGCGATTATTATTAAGAATGAAATTGTGATTGAGACAAAGCACTAACAATTTCGAGTGCGCTTATAATGAAGGAGTGAAGGATGCGTTTTTGAAGCAAATAAGCCGAGGCTATCTTAAAACGAGAGTCCACATCAGAAACTATTACGGACTAAATTTAGGTGTTAACCGATTACGGTTGGTGCCATCATCCAGGGTAAAAGTCGCGATTATTATTAAGAATGAAATTGTGATTGAGACAAAGCACTAACAATTTCGAGTGCGCTTATAATGAAGGAGTGAAGAATGCGTTTTTGAAGCAAATAAGCCGAGGCTATCTTAAAACGAGAGTCCACATCAGAAACTATTACGGACTAAATTTAGGTGTTAACCGATTACGGTTGATGCCATCATCCAGGGTAAAAGTCGCGATTATTATTAAGAATGAAATTGTGATTGAGACAAAGCACTAACAATTTCGAGTGCGCTTATAATGAAGGAGTGAAGGATGCGTTTTTGAAGCAAATAAGCCGAGGCTATCTTAAAACGAGAGTCCACATCAGAAACTATTACGGACTAAATTTAGGTGTAACCGATTACGGTTGGTGCCATCATCCAGGGTAAAAGTCGCGATTATTATTAAGAATGAAATTGTGATTGAGACAAAGCACTAACAATTTCGAGTGCGCTTATAATGAAGGAGTGAAGAATGCGTTTTTGAAGCGAATAAGCCGAGACTACCTTAAAACGAGAGACTACGACATCAGAAACTATTACGGACTAAATTTAGGCGTTAACCGATTTCGGTTGGTGCCAGCATTAGGGGTAAAAGTCGCGATTATTATTAAGAATGCAATTGTGATTGAGACAAAGCACTAATAATTTAGAGTACGCTTATAATGAAAGAGTGAAGGATGCGTTTATAAAGCGAATAAGCCGAGGCTACCTTAAAACGAGAGACCACGACATCAGTAGCTATGACGGACTAAATTAAATTTAGGTGTTAACCGATTTCGGTTGGTGCCATCATCCGGGGTAAAAGTCGCGATTATTATTAAGAACGAAATTGTGATTGAGACAAAGCACTAATAATTTCGAGTGCGCTTATAATGAAGGAGTGAAGGATGCGTTTTTAAAGCGAATAAGCCGAGGCTACCTTAAAACGAGAGACCACGACATCAGTAGCTATTACGGACTAAATTTAGGCGTTAACCGATTTCGGTTGGTGCCATTATCCGGGGCAAAAGTCGCGATTATTATTAAGAATGAAATTGTGATTGAGACAAAGCACTAATAATTTCGAGTGCGCTTAAAATGAAGGAGTGAAGGATGCGTTTTTAAAGCGAACAAGCCGAGGCTGCCTTAAAACGAGAGACCACGACATCAGTAGCTATTACGGACTAAATTTAGACGTTAACCGATTTCGGTTGGTGCCATTATCCGGGGCAAAAGTCGCGATTATTATTAAGAATTAAATTGTGATTGAGACAAAGCACTAATAATTTCGAGTGCGCTTATAATGAAGGAGTGAAGGATGGGTTTTTGAAGCGAATAAGCCGAGGCTGCCTTAAAACGAGAGACCACGACATCAGTAACTATCACGGACTAAATTTAGGTGTTAACAGATTTCGGTTGGTGCCATCATAAGGGGTAAAAGCCGCGATTATTATTAAGAATGAAATTGTGATTTAGACAAAGCACTAATAATTTCGAGTGCGCTTATAATGAAGGAGTGAAGGATGCGTTTTTAAAGCGAATAAGCCGAGGCTGCCTTAAAACGAGAGACCACGACATCAGTAACTATCACGGACTAAATTTAGGTGTTAACAGATTTCGGTTGGTGCCATCATAAGGGGTAAAAGCCGCGATTATTATTAAGAATGAAATTGTGATTGAGACAAAGCACTAATAATTTCGAGTGCGCTTATAATGAAGAAGTGAAGGATGCGTTTTTAAAGCGAGTAAGCCGAGACTACCTTAAAACGAGAGACCACGACATCAGTAGCTATTATGGACTAAATTTAGGCGTTAACCGATTTCGGTTGATGCCAGCATTAGAGGTAAAAAGTCTTTGTTTTTGAAAAATACAACCCTACTTTTACCCAAAAACATCAAAATCACGATTACTTCATTATAAACGTTTGAGATAAAACGAGATTTAGCCAGAAATTTCTCGCTAAAATCGTTTCGTTGAATGAATGGGACTTCATCGTTATACCTTCTTTGATAAAATGATTATAATCATTATTATATCATCATTGTATCATCATTTTAAGTCGAAGAAAGGGGGGTGTTTTTAGATGAAGAATTCGTTTTGGACTAGATTTAAGTGTTTAACCGATTTCGGTTAGTGCCAGCATCAGGGAGAAAAATCGCGATTTTTAATAAAAACGAATTTATCGTTGAGAGAATGCGTTAGTACGCTTTAATGAAGGTGTGAAGGTTGTGATTTTATATACTACAATTAATATCATTTTCGACCGTTACGGATCAAATTAGGATGTTAAACCGATTTCGGTTGGTGCCATCATCAAGGGTGAAAGTCGCGAGTATGACTTTTTGATATTTAGATGTTAACCGGGTTATGAACATTGTTTTGAGTTAATTTAATTACGGTTGTGTTTGAAAATGAAATGTTCCACTAATTATAATATGAAAGAAAGTTCTATTATACTTGCTTTTAATGTCACAGATCCACACTTTACACTTCACAAACCCAATGAAATAAAATCAATGAAAGAAACTGCTGAATAGAAAACTCACTACATCTCATTGCAAAAACTGACTTTTATTCTCTGTCTCGTAACGTCAAAATCGAAGTAAACAAGTTCAACTGTTTTTCTATACTTGCGGGCGGAACGAACGCATACAAAATTTTCGGAACAAAATAAAAATGAAAATGTACAATCTATCCGAAAAAAAGAATTAAATTTCATTGAATGAAATTGAACAAACATAATAAGCCGAGGCTAACTTAGGACGAAAAACATGATATCAGAGACAGTTACGAATTAAATTTGGGTGTTTAACCGATTTCGGTTGGTGCTATCATCAGAGATGAAAGACACGATTATTAACAAGAAAGAATTTGTGAATAAGACAAACTCGTTTCAGGGGCTAATAGCTTCAAGTAGGCTTATAATGAAGGAGTGAAGGATGCGGTTTTATGTAGCTACAATTAATATCATTTTTGACCGAGGCTAACTTATTATGAGAAAGTATGATATCAGAAATCGTTATGGGCTATAAATTTGGGTATTAAGCCGATTTCGGTTAGAGCTATCATCAGGGATGAAAGTCGTGATTATTAACAAGAACGAAGTTGTGAATAAGACAATGTCGTTTCGGGGGCTAATACCTTCAAATAAGCTTATAATGAAGGATTGAAGAATGCGATTTGATACGAATACGTCGAGGCTAACTTAGAAAGAGAGACCATACTATCAGATACCGTTACGAATTAAATTTAGGTGTTAACCGACTTCGGTTGGTGCTATCATCAGGGGTAAAAGTCGCGATTATTATTAAGAATGAAATTGTGATTGAGACAAAGCACTAATAATTTCGAGTGCGCTTATAATGAATGAGTGAAGGATGCGTTTTTAAAGCGAATAACCCGAGGCTACCTTAAAACGAGAGAGCACGACATCAGAAACTATTACGGACTAAATTTAGGTGTTAATCGATTTCGGTTGGTGCCATCATCAGGGGTAAAAGTCGCGATTATTATTAAGAATGAAATTGTGATTGAGACAAAGCACTAATAATTTCGAGTGCGCTTATAATGAAGGAGTGAAGGATGCGTTTTTAATGCGAATAACCCGAGGCTGCCTTAAAACGAGAGACCACGACATCAGAAACTATTACGGACTAAATTTAGGCGTTAACCGATTTCGGTTGGTGCCATCATCCGAGGTAAAAGTCGCGATTATTATTAAGAATGAAATTGTGATTGAGACAAAGCACTAATAATTTCGAGTGGGCTTATAATGAAGGAGTGAAGAATGCGTTTTTGAAGCGAATAAGCCGAGGCTGCCTTAAAACGAGAGACCACGACATCAGAAACTATTACGGACTAAATTTAGGCGTTAACCGATTTCGGTTGGTGCCATCATCAGGATTAAAAATCGCGATTATTATTAAGAACGAATTTGTGGTTGAGACAAAGCACTAATAATTTCGAGTGCGCTTATAATGAAGGAGTGAAGAATGCGTTTTTGAAGCGAATAAGCCGAGGCTGCCTTAAAACGAGAGACCACGACATCAGAAACTATTACGGACTAAATTTAGGCGTTAACCGATTTCGGTTGGTGCCATCATCAGGATTAAAAATCGCGATTATTATTAAGAACGAATTTGTGGTTGAGACAAAGCACTAATAATTTCGAGTGCGCTTATAATGAAGGAGTGAAGAATGCGTTTTTGAAGCGAATAAGCCGAGGCTGCCTTAAAACGAGAGACCACGACATCAGTAACTATTACGGACTAAATTTAGGCGTTAACCGATTTCGGTTGGTGCCATTATCCGGGGTAAAAGTCGCGATTATTATTAAGAATGAAATTGTGATTGAGACAAAGCACTAATAATTTCGAGTGCGCTTATAATGAAGGAGTGAAGGATGCGTTTTTGAAGCAAATAAGCCGAGGCTATCTTAAAACGAGAGACCACGACATCAGAAACTATTACGGACTAAATTTAGGTGTTAACCGATTTCGGTTAGTGCCATCATCCGGGGTAAAAGTCGCGATTATTATTAAGAATGAAATTGTGATTGAGACAAAGCACTAATAATTTCGAGTGTGCTTATAATGAAGGAGTGAAGGATGCGTTTTTGAAGCAAATAAGCCGAGGCTACCTTAAAACGAGAGACCACGACATCAGAAACTATTACGGACTAAATTTAGGCGTTAACCGATTTCGGTTGGTGCCATCATCAGGGGTAAAAGTCTATTAACATATGCCATATAAGCAGATTTTATGCAATCAAGATTAGAAAAGATATAAGCAGTTCTAAGAATAAAGCCCAGTTGCTTCATAGCTTTCAAAAAGACATACTCAATGTGATCCGAAAATAATAGTTTTGAATCTAGAATCACACCGAGATCTTTGATAGAAGTAACACATTTAATAGATTCAATACCAAGAAGATATGAAAAATCAATGTCATATCTTTTCCTGCTAAAAGAAATTTTAGAGCATTTTTCGTAATTTAAAAAAAGTTTATTCTTATAACAATAAGTTTTAAAACGATGGAGATCGTTTTGCAATTTAATACAGTCAGCAATTGTACGTATAGAAGAAAAAATTTTACAATCATTTGCATACAATAAAAATTTCGAATGCAAAAAACAAGACCAACACCAATGTCGTTAATGTAAACTAAAAATAATAACGGTCCGAGATACACCTGATTGAACATCTCGAGATTTCGAAACATAGTTACTTAAACGAACTGCCTGACTTCTATTCGAAATATATGATTTTAACAAAGCAATAATTGCGCATGGCAACGGAAAAGTTAATAGCTTGGTTATTAATATATCATGATCGATCTTATCAAATGCCTTGCTGAAGTCTGTATATATGGAATCTACTTGACAATTATCACTAAGCGAATTTTGAATGAAATTAACACAAGTAATTGTAGATTCTACAGATTTATCAGGCAAAAAACCAAATTGTTCTATCATAAAAAAAAGTTTTTTATCGAGTAATAATACATTTATAAATTAGAAATAGGGCGATAATGATTGATTAAGTGTTTGTTACCTGATCTGGAAATAGGAATGATAAAAGCTTTCTTCCAAACTGTTGGAAAAACAGATTCAACAATAGAGCGTAAGAAGATCATAAAAAGAGGAGGAACAAATTCTTTAGCACAAGCATTCAAAAAAATACCCGGTAAACCATCTGGTCCAGGAGCCGAATTCACATCAATAGCCTTCAGCAACTCTTTAACGTCATTTTCATCAAGCCAACATAAAAGATTACCACCGGAAATAGTATCATTAGGGGCATCAAATGTACCATCAATAAAAACCTCCCCGAAAAATTTTGAAAATAATTCGACAATAATATTATCTTGTAAATTATTAAAATAATTTTGATATAGTCAGCTTTAATAAGATTCTTTGATCGCTTACGCATAAGAGAAAAAGATAAGTAATCCGTACTTTTTCCATTTTCTATGAAACTTGAATTTTTCTTTAACAACTTTAATGGTTGAGAGGGCATACCAATGCGGAAAACGTTTAGAATTTCCGATAGTTCTTTGAGGGACATGACGATTAATCATTACAGTCAAGTGCGAGTAGAATACCTCCAAGGCTTAATTAACATTAAGATTAGAAAAAACGTAACTCCAGTTAATTGCACGAATATCAGCTTTGAGAGAAACGTAGTCCGCTTTATTGAAAAAGAATCTTTCAGACTGACCATCATCAAGCTTAACATTCGAACTGAACTCAAAACAAAAATCTATTTCTAAAAGCTGATTTATGATTAGATCCATACAATTCTGAACGCCAAACACTGCAGATCGATTACAAAGAATCAGATCGTTAATATTGGAAACATTATTAAATTGTGAAAAATTACAATATGAGAATGTGTCCAAAAAATCTCTTGTACGCACCGACGCATCATCAGTGGGCAATAGTATACCAGTAGAAGAAGACCTCCAAGTTAATCCAGGTAAATTAAAATCACCAACTACGAGGATGACGTCATCTGGATTACGTTCACCAATACTCTGAAGCTGCAGAAGTAAGTTGTCGATTGCCGCACTATCATTCGGAGGCAGGTAAACACAACACAGCAAAATAAGCGACACTGCACCACGAACGCACAACCATAAATCTTCCGCACCCGTTGAAAAGTCAGGCATCGGAGACACAGGAATCTTCACCGCCACAAGTACACCACCACCATCCAGCTTAGTAGATAATGATGAAGATCTGTCGCGACGGTAGATCACATATCTGTCACAAAGTACTGTGAGCGTCAAAAGAAAGTAAACCTAGCTGTTTACTTCTAAAAACCCTTTTTACTACGATTCTGTTAATTTACAATAAAAATTTATATACCAAAATTTACGACTTTATTTGTGAGCAATCCTATCGTAAAAAATAGTTAAGCAAAAAACCCCACAAATATGGTAAATCCCCTTTAGAGTAAAAATACCCCGATTTTTACGCGTCAAAAGAAAATAAACAAGTACTTCCCCTAAAGATTTAGGGGAAGTACCACACTTTTCGTATAAATACTTATAAACCCCTCCCAGGACAACTTTAGAACATTTTAGAAGAAACAGCAAGTGGTTGAACGTCGAAATTAATTATAAATACCAAAAATCATCATGGGAAAACAAACAAGTATAGAAACGCATAAAATTATATTAAGTTTAAATAAAAAAGGTAAATCCTTACGCGAAATAGCTAAAATAATGGGACGAAATCACTGCACAATAAAAAAAATTTTGGATAAATACGCAAAACGTCATACTGTAGCCGATTTACAACGCGTTGGACGACCAAAGCGCCTTACAGAAGCACAGGCTAGAGCAGTGGTAAGAGAAGTGAAGAATAATCCATGTTCAAGTGCGGTTAAAATAGCAAACGATATATCGCAGATAGCAAACACAACCATAAGTTCCAGTACCATACGAAGAACACTCCATAGAAGTGTCCTGCATGGAAGAACACCCCGTAAAAAATATAAAAATAATTTTTTTCTTTTTTTTTCTTATCCTTTTTTCACCAATTATTGAATTAGGGTCTATATAAAAATTTACTTCTGGTGATAATTAAAATTTATTTTTCTAAACTAGTTTCGAGCCTTGCTCTTCTTCACTACTAGGTATCTACTGAAGAAGAGCAAGGCTCGAAACTATTTCCAAAATTTACTAACAAGAAATATCCACAACATATAAAAAGTGATATGGTTAATAAAATGAAAATTCAACTTATACGTATAACCCTAAATAACCATTATAAGAAACTTAACGAATTCAACATTAAACTTTATAAATGCTACCAGGATTTAAATAATAAATATCATTACATTGAAATCGAAGAAATTATCAAAGAAGCTAAATTACATGATACAATAATTCTTAATGAAATTCACAAAAAGAAACTGAAAAAACTAAACAAGTTGAGAACAGAGAAAGAAAGAGAAAAGAATAAACATCAAACAAACAAATTAGGAGAAATTCATAAATTTTTTCCCAAAGTAACAAATACTTCAAACGTGATTTTCACAGAACAAGAAAGAAGATTCATGAAAAAAGGTCTGAAATATGCTCCAAAAAGAGAAATTAACCTCCCAATACTGGCAATAGAACTTCAGGCAGCTATCAAAGGACACGAAAAGGAAAACATTATGAATAAGGAGATTCAACAAATCCTAACTAAAGAAGAAAAGAGACAAACAAACAAACAAACAATAAGAAATGGAGAAGAGGAAAAGGAACAAAAAATTATTAACACGTTGAATGCCACCATATATTCGACAAATGGGGTCCCACTGGCCAATAGTTTTTTATTTTAAAATCTTGTAATTATTGCTCTACAGATTCGGGAATTAACATAAATTATTATTACAATTTTTTTTTTGATATTTATTTTAAACTTTTATTTTATGGTGACACGTTGGTCTCGCGCGGCCTACAATAGACGCGTACATCTCGAGTAGCCATGTGAGTCCAATGTGTCATCACGTAATTCCTGTCTGAACTTGTAAAATCTCTCATACACGTGTTTACGGCGATCGAGTATTACTTTTCGCAGTCTTTGTTTGAATGTTGTGAGTGTAATTGTGAATGTGAATATGTCGTACGAAAAAGAACAAGCACGTTTGAAGAAGTTATGGAAAGAGTTGCTTTCTGATGAAGAAAGTGAGGCAAATATTTTTGACGGCGACGAAATATACGAACCGGTTACAGAAAGTTCTGAATCCGAGGACGATTATCGGTCTAAATCTAAACGGTTCAAAAAAAATAATTGTACACCATCTTCGCAAAAACCAGAACCGTCTACCTCACAAAAAATTATAGAAAGCCCCAATTACATGGATGAAATAATAGAAGAAGTTGTAAGAAACATGCGTTATGACGACTTGGGTGATGAAGAAAATAATAATGATATTGAAAAAGAAGCAAATAACCAGAGTAATGAGTTTGAGTGGGCTCATGCAACTGGGAAAAATCTAAAAAACTTACAGTTTAGTGTCCCAAACTCTGGTTTTAGTATTGCTCTGTATGAACAATACGACAAACTGCCATATCATTTTTTCAAAGTTTTTGTGAATGACGACATCATAAGCTTAATCGTGAGTCAAAAAATCTTCTATTAAAATAACATAATAATAATATATATTTTAGGTAGAAGAAACAAACAGATACGCTGAACAGTGTAAACGAAGTAATATTCTACCAAACGCACGTATTCTGAAATGAATTCCCACAGACCCTACAGAAATAGAACATTTCATTGGTATTATTTTGTGGATGGGGTTGTGTTCTTTCCCAGAACTTTCTTCATACTGGTCAACGAAACGATTGTACAAAAATGCAATCCCAAGTGTAATGTCCAGTAATCGTTTTCAGTTACTTCTGAAAATGATACATTTTAGTAATAATGAGGAAATTAGTGATGATAAATTACACAAGATAACACCACTTGTGAACAAGCTTCGGACATCATTTCAGTGCCAAATGACACCCTCCGAGTACGTTTGTATAGATGAGACTCTTGTACCTTTTAGAGGAAGACTGAAATTTCGTCAATATATATCCAATAAGCGACATAAGTTCGGAATCAATATATATCAATAATATGATTTCCAAGTATACTGCGGCAAATCGAAGGATGGTCATGTGTCAGTGCCTACAAAAGTTGTAATGGATTTGATGACAAATCTTTTAAACAGCGGACGTACTTTATGCACTGACAACTATTACACATCAGTGAGTTTAGCTAATGCACTATTACATAGAAAAACACATCTTATTGGAACATTACGATCTAATAGAAAATATAACCCCAAAAGGGTTATAGATAAAAAGTTGAAAGTTGGAGAAGTAATAGCTGAAGAATGTAAGCAAGGAATAGTAGTTGAAAAATGGAGAGATAAAAGGGACGTATTAGTATTGAGAACTAGATATGGAAATGAAATGGTTACTTTAATCAAAAGAGGTAAAGAAATACAAAAGCCCAAAAATGTGGTTGAATACAATAAATATAAATCATATATTGATATATCTGATCAGTTAAAATCTTATAATACCTGCCTTCGCCGTAGTATGAAATGGTATAGGAAATTGGCGTTCGAGTTATTAACTGGAAGTGCAATAGTAAATGCCTACATTGCGTATAAAGAAATAACCAATAATAAAGTATCAATAACTGCGTTCAAAGAAGAAGTCATAAGTGGTCTGTTGAAAACAGCGAGACAGGAAAAAATATCTGAAAACATGACCGAAATAGAGCATAAATTAGAAGATGTTGGTCGTTCTAAAAGACGTCGGTGTGTAATATGCTACAAGAAAATTTCAAACGAATCTGGAAGAGAACAAGCATCGAGGAAAACTCCCCAAACCACGTTGAAATGTAGTGCTTGCGATCAATATTTTTGTTTGAACTGTTTTTTTGAAGCACATACAAGCTGTATGTGCTAAAATTTAGTATACACACACCATATTTTCTGTTTTTTTTAAGATTTATATCCATGTTTTCGAATAATATTTATGTTTTCTTATGGATTATATCTATGTTGTATTAATGTAATAAGAATTATATATGTTTTTTGTATTATTATAAAAGGTAAAATAAATAGATAGACTAGATAGATCTATTTATTTTTCTATTTCTATTTGTTTTTTTCTAACTTTATTGCATTACATTATACATATTACAGTTCCCTATGCCACGTGGTGACATATTGGTCTCACAATAACAGGCCAATGACATAAATCGTTTCTTCTGGCCGTCTACTCTGCTACCACATCTATTTCAATGCATTACGTGATACCACCGTGGTCACACACGGCCAAATGTAAAATTGTTTAATATGAGACCAGGGTGGACTCGCGCAGTCTCTACGTTCCAATACAACATGAGACCAACGCGATCTCATATGGCACTCTACGTGTTAAAAACATCAAGCGGAAAATTAAGGAAAACGAATTAATAGTTACTCCTGCAGACAAAAACGCAGGAATGATAATTTTAACCAAAGATCTCTACATAAATAAGACTGAAAGCTTTATGAAAGACAATAACTTTAAAACTATCAATAAAAACCCCACAAACAATTTTCACAAAAAAGTAAAATCAATAACTAAAGAAAACAAAACGACAATAACAGAAATTGGAGGTACCTTGACCAGCCTGTTGCCTATGAATCCGCAAACCCCTAAATTGTATGCACTACCTAAAGTTCACAAAAATGGATTACCAATAAGACCCATTATAACCTCCATTGAATCCAGCACATACAAACTCGCAAAACTTTTACTAAAATTTATAATAAATGACATCAATTTTAAACGAAAATATACCATAATTAATCGTTACCAACTTCCTGATTTAATTGACAAAATACAGCTACCAGAAGGTTTCAAAATGATCTCATTTGATGTCAATAACCTATATACAAACATACCCATAACCGACACGATAATGATATTAGAAGAAATATTAAAGACTGACCTCAAAAACAAAGACAAAACTCGCTCCATCTTAACGCTATTAAAACTATGCTTAGAACAAAATTTTTGTATCTTTAACGATAAATACTATCAATATCTAGATGGATTACCAATGGGATCACCATTGAGTAGTGTGATGGCAGATATTTTCATGGACAACCTAGAGAAAAATCAAATTATGTGTGTCAAAAACCCTTATAGAGACGATATTATCCTATGGACAAGATACGTGGACGACATTTTAGTACTGATTAAAGACGACCAACATATTAATAATCTTCATAAATATATTAACAGTTTACACCCCAATATTAACTTCACTATCGAGACTAAAAACAATCAAAAATTAAATTTCTTAGACTATACACTACGACATTCAAACAACAAAATTAAATATCACATCTACAGAAAACCTACACAAACTAGTACCACCATCCCATTCGATTCTCATCATGATGAAACTCATAAAATGGCAGCATACCGGGCTTATATACACAGAGCTTTCCATTCAAAATTGGAACAACAAGACCTAGAAAAAGAGATCGAAATTATCCACCAAATTGCAAGCGAAAACAGTTTCCCACCGACATTTATCCAACGAATATTTTCGAAAATACAAAACAAATATAATCTTCAAGAAACAACTTCCCTATCCGACCGAAAACCTGATAAACCAACAACGTACAGATCCATAACTTACCCAGAAGAAATATCCCATAAAATCAAGAAAATGTTCCATAAGTTCAACATAACAATGACATTTGAAACCAAAAACAATCTGAAGGCATTATTAGTTAATAACAAAAACAAGACTACAACTCTCGCTAAAAGTGGCATATACCAATTGCAATGTGGGACCAGTTCAGCCACATACATAGGTGAAACGGGAAGAAGTATCCAAACAAGGCTTAAAGAACATAAAAAGAGTTCAAAATCGGCATTCGGAAAACATCTAATTTTCAACAACCACGAATTTGACGAAAATGAAAATATTAAATTACTACACCAACTTAATAAAAGCAACCTTATGGAAATAATGGAAATGTACGAAATCAACAAGTTTATTGAAATTAACAGTAATATTATAAGCCTTAATGAACAAATTATCCCGACCCAAAAACCAATCTATAGTTGCCTTCGAGATCCGTATCTAAAACACAAAAATAAAAACAAAAACAAAAAAAAAACCTAACGTCACACAATAACTTTTGACGTATATTTTGAAAAAATTTTAATTAATTTTTCTAATTTGTTAGTAATTACGTAAGATTTTACTATTTTATTTTTATATTAATATGTTCATTTTCGTATATTGTAAACTTGTAGGTATCTACTGAAGAAGAGCAAGGCTCGAAACTAGTTTAGAAAAATAAATTTTAATTATCACCAAAAGTAAATTTTTATATAGACCCTAATTAAAAAAATCTGTACACCAAATTTAAACCATTTTAAGGGCAAGGATAGAGCCGAAAAACCTCGTACATTATTAACAATCGGCACGAAACAACCACTCTCCCTCACGACCAGAAAAAGACTTTAAGACTGAACAAGACTTTTAACGTAATTTATATTTTTTGATCTAAAAAATTTTGTTTTAGAAACCCTCTGATGATGGCAACTTACCGAAACGTGTAAGGGGAAGATAAATTAATAAATGTTAACATCAATCACGAGTTAAAAAGAAAATTTCATTTTCACCTAATCTTCTAAATTAAAGATGTGGTCTGTACAGGAATTGTTTAGAAATATTGGTATTTTTGTGGAAAATGCTTTCTCTTTTCATCATATCTTTGCTTAAATTTGATCTTGTGTCTTGCCATCGAGGTAACCATCACGTGTTGCTTTAAATTTGTTGTGTTCTAGTTTTTCCACAATCTCTTCTGATCCTTTTTTTGATACAACTTTTTAACCCTTCCACCTCCTCCACTAAATATGAACAACCAGTTATCCAACTTCTAAATATTTTTCATCCCGATTTCTTTTAGATCACCACGTGCGATCTTTCTATTGTGTTCATTTTCACGCTGGCTATCTTCTTGTTGTAATAAACAATGGATATATAGTTCCATTACACCACATTAAAATAAGTAAATTTTTCTGTATTCATTTTGAATAATTAATTGCGAATTAATAAAAATATAATTTGCATCAACATTTTCTATTTTAATAATAATAATATTCTTTATTAGATAAAAAAAGAAAACATAAAATTACAATTGGTTGACGAACAGGACGGGGTTAGGACATAACTTGTCCTCTCTTCCACCCAACCCTGTAATACATTCATATGTATAAACAAAAAAAAATAATAACAAGCAATTGTTGTGGTGAAAAACAAGAATATTCTACAATAATAATCTACAATAATGGCAACAGAAATAAAATATCGAGATAAAAGAGAAAAATTAGGTACATACAATGCTACCGTGCGTAACAGATTGAGTAACAGATTGAGGAACGGCGCGCACCGTTTTACAAACCCGCACAGAGGAGCTCGCGAAGCTGTCTTTTAAAAGAAGGTACTGAGAGCGATTTAATATTCTGAGGCAGAGCACTCAAACAGCTTCTAACATTCACATTGTGTACATCCGTACGGAACCTTATTTTGTTATATAAATACGACGGTGTTTTTGAGAGCAATAATTTGTGAAAGAATACCATCAAAACTCGCCATGTCCAACCAACCAGCCACGCCCAAAAAATGTGAGACATGCTGTCTTAGACTCAGACCAAAGACAAACCTCAAACAGGAATTTTGTACGCGTTGAATACGGTTGATACATATCCTGTCCAAGCAGGGACCGAATACAGTGTCGCAATAGTTAAATTGACTGAGAACGAGACTGTTGCACAGCATCAATTTCGTTTTACGTGACAATACATCCTTCATTGGATATAATAGTTTTAAAGCAGCATAAGACAATCTAACCTTTTGCATAATGTGACCTGCAAATCTCAGGTCTGAGTCGAACACTAAACCGAGATTCCTAGCAGAATCCCTCACATTCACCCTCTCATCACCCACAGAGACACAAAATCCGGCCGAGACCGTAACTCGAGCAGCTCGCCGTCCGAAGACCATGACTCCAGATTTTGCCGGGTTTACGTTTAAATGATGCTTCCGGGAGATATCAATGAGATTATTGACATCCTCAGACAACTTCAGCTGCGCAACCTCAACCTCGTCCGGAGAGAAGGACATATATATTTGCGAATCATCAGCATAGAAGTGTGACTTGGTATACGTCAAAGAAGATGAAAAATTAGCTGTATAAATACAAAACAGTAGGGGTCCAGGAATCGATTCCTGCGACACTCCAGCGGACAACTCGCGCGGGCATGATAGTTGATCCCCAATTCGAACAATTTGTTTCTTTGATGTGATAAAACTACTAATCATCTTACGCGCATTAATACCAAACCCAATGTAATGCATTATTGCATCCGGTAACACAAAGGCTTTAGAGTAATCTAGGAGAACAATACCCGTTAGTCGCTTGTTATCCGCCTCAAACAATATGTCATCAACAATGTGAGTCAATGTCGTTGCGCAACTATGATCTCTCCGGAACCCTGATTGTGTGGCTGGAAGAATTCTATAACTATTAATAAAGTCTCGTATTTGCTCATCCATAACTCTCTCCAAGACCTTAGATAAAGTTGGGAGTATGCTGATAGGCCGAAGTTCTCCCAAGGTAGAAGCGTTCATAGTCTTCGGAAGAGGAGTGACCAACGCAGTCTTCCAAGAAGACGGAAAAAGGGAATCATCTAAACATTGATTAATAATATGTGTGATGTGGGGCAGGATTAGAGGAGCGCAATACTGTAACATCTTTATAGAAATCCCATCAGATCCAACAGAATCCGAACTAATTTTTAGCAAGTGGTGGCCCACAGTATTTTCGGCAACTCGTTGAAACGCAAACCTGTCATTAAATGAACGCATTTCATTATGTAAGTAAAATTGTACAAGATCCCTATCAACGGTCCCCACTCCCAGCAAAGTCCGCACAAAATGATTATTTAACTCCTCGACATTCGAGAGGTGCTCGGGAAGAGTCTTGCCTTTGGAGCTCGCTAACCCGAGACGCCGTACAGCCCCCCACAGCTCACGCGATTTCCCCATACTTAAGGCCCTCTCGTAATATGCTTTGTTTTTCGTTTTAATGGCAATCACCACATGTTTTCTAATGGATTTATATTCATCAGAAGACGCTGCAGTTTTTAGTCTTTTATATCTGGAATAAGCATTGTTCCTCAGCCTGATTAGTTCTCTGATCATAGGAGTCAACCAAGGTGTAGGCTTTCTCGCAATCTTAACAGTTTTGACCGGAGCATGTCTGTCAAAAAGAGAAGTTATTAAATGATTAAAAAACTGCAGTTTATCTTCGATGCAATTCGTGTTGTAAATCAAGTTAAAAGGAAGGTGCTACAAATCTTGAGCACCTTGCAAAGCTCCTATTTTCAACATTTTCATGTCAATTTCCTGTACAAGTAATTAATTTTTAAAGTGTACAAAAATTTTTATTTACTCTTGTTTGGAGAATCGTTATTTTGAAGACACTTTCAATTCATCAAGTAAAGTACGTTATTATGAACGGAAATGCGTAAAGTAACGACAGAACACGTGAAGTAACAATGTTAGATTAGTTTAATTAAGTTTATACTACTCTGGTTTTGTTTTTAGTTTTTATTATTGTTGCCTGACTAGTTTCGGCATAGGAGCCATCATCGGAAGCCTACAAACAATTAACATGGTTGTGAAATCAGTAAAACACACATAAAAAATAAGCATAATAAAAGTTAGTGAATATCAAATATAGTTAGATCTTAAAAAGAAACAATACTCACAGCGTCAGTATTAAATTAATGAAAGGCGAAATAACATTACAAAATTTGTCGACAGTAAAAATGATGTTAGGTATTGATGTGTTGATTTTACAATAACAGGATGAATGTAATTTTACTCTGTTGGAATACACTTATTATCATCAGCAATGTGGCTGTTGAGCATTAAGGTTATGTCTTGTGCGCATGTTCATATCATGTGGTTAAAGAACGGGGTAGGGAAAATTTTAAATTTAAAATATTAGTATAGGATAAAGAGGAATAGGGAAAGGAGAAAACGGAAAAATATGTCGTGAAAGAAATATAGAAAGGAATTTGATTGTCAAGGAACTCAATCAGTGCAGCTTTAAGTATACAATCTTTAGTTAGAGCTCTCTTCTGTTGAGGAAAAGGATGAGGGAAAATGGATGCAAGTGGGTTATTTCATAGTTATGTTAAGTAGGTTCTGTTGGGAAAGGTTGTTTTAGAGTCCTGTATAGTGGTGGTGTAAGTAAGTCTATTTGATCATTAAGGCATTCGATGTGCTTGTTTTGATATTTGAATTTTTCTATTTCATAAGCTTCGGTGATGGACATTCTTATGCTTTTATCCATTTTATGTAGAATTTTTATGCCTGTTTCTTGGTCAAATTTGTGTGATGTCTTTAGGAGGTGTCTGCCGAAATTAGACCGGTCGTTGTTGATATGTTCTTTAACCCTTTGTTTGATAGATCTTCCCGTTTCTCCTATATATACCGCACCGCAGGTGTCGCAATTTAGTTTGTAAATGCCGCTGTCAGTAAGGTGGTTTGTATATTCATCTTTGTGTTTTAGAAGATTTAGAATGGAGGTGTTGGTTTTGAAACTGATATCTATATTGTATCTTCTAAAGATCTTTTGAATTGGAGCTGCTAGTTTCCCTGGGAATGAGATTGATCTATACGTTGGTTCTGATTTTATTATGTTATTATTGAGTGTTGTCATTTGTTTATTGATGTTTCTTGTTTGCAGCTTTCTTATCAGTTTCGTAATGAAGTTTTTTGGGAAACCGTTATTGTAAGCTATTATTTTGATTGTTGTTATTTCTTTGTTTTTATTAACTTCGTTCATAGGAGTTGTTAATAATCTATTAATGTATGCGTGAAATGCTGCGGTTTTATGCGAGTGATGATGATATGAATCATGAGGGATTATAACGTCAGTTTGTGTTTTCTTCCTGTAGATGTCAAATTCTATATTATCATTCCTGTTAATTAATTTTAGGTCCAAAAAAGGTAGAGTATTATCTTGTTCATGTTCCATTGTGAAGCGTATATTCGGATGAAGATCATTAAGTAGAATATGTAGATCTTCAGGATTGCTTTGTGTGTTAGTGTTCCAAATGATCAGGATGTCATCTACGTATCTCTTCCAGAAGATGATGTTTTTGGTTATTTCATTTCTTTTTTGGAGTAATTCATTTTCAAGTTTATCTAGGAAAAAATCTGCTAGTATTCCGGTTAAAGGAGAACCCATAGGTAGACTTTCTGTATATTTATATAATTTGTTGTCGAAACGACAGATATTTTGGGCTAGGCAGGTTTTTAAAAGATTGTGTAAATGATTGGCGTCTTCTAGATGGAGTTTGTCTTGAAAAAATCTATATGTGATTTCAAGGGTTTCAGAAACTGGGATGTTTGTGTATAAATTGGTGATGTCATATGAGATTAATTCAAATTTGCTGGAAATGTTTAGGTTCGTCAGTTCTTCAATGAGTTATTGGCGATTCTTTATGGTGTGTGAAGGTCTGAAGTCTAAGGTGGTTAATATAAATTGATTGATGATCTTCGCTAATTTGTGGGTGCTTGAACCAATAGAAGATATGATCGGTCTAATAGGGTTATCAGGTTTATGTAATTTGATAAGGGAATAGAGAGTGGGACATCTTGGGTTCATTGGTAATATGTTAGATAATCTAATGTTATATTTTTCTAGGAATGTCTTGGAGTTAGTGAGAGCCTTTTTGGCTTTGATCTGCAACGTGTTAATAGGGTTATTTTTTATTTCGATGAAATTATTGTTAATTAGGAAGGATTCAGTCTTTTGTTTATAGACGTTCTTATGTATGATTACCATTCCTGCGTTTTTATCTGCTTTTGTGATTATTATGTCGACAAATTTTGTAATGTTATTTCGCCTTTCATTAATTTAATACTGACGCTGTGAGTATTGTTTCTTTTTAAGATCTAACTATATTTGATATTCACTAACTTTTATTATGCTTATTTTTTATGTGTGTTTTACTGATTTCACAACCATGTTAATTGTTTGTAGGCCTCCGATGATGGCTCCTATGCCGAAACTAGTCAGGCAACAATAATAAAAACTAAAAACAAAACCAGCGTAGTATAAACTTAATTAAACTAATCTAATCCTATAACTGGTTAAACAATGGATCTCATTTCAAAATAAGTAACAATGTGTTTCAAATGGATAATATTGCGTAAATTAACGAAATTCGCTTTGTTCGTGCCTCTTTCAATATTTGTTTTTTGCTTTTCGATTTAAATCGGATTGCAAACATTTCCATTCCAATTAGGACTTTTCTGAATTCATAAATAATACATATATGTATAGGTTTTATACTCTCGAATGGATTTGTCGTCCTCTCTTTGTTTCGTTATATTCTAAGACAATACAGTATATCCTCGAGTAACCAATTTTTCGGGTTACGAGCTGAAGCACGTGTCTCTTTTTGCTGTTGTATTTATTGCAGTATGCGCATGTGCTCTCATTCCGTTGAGTATTATTGTACATCGTTACAAGCATTTCGTATTACGAGCTATTTTCTGGAACGGAATTAAACTTATAATTCGAGGTTTTACTGTATTTAGTTTGTAATTTATTTCGCAATTGTTTATTTTATGCGTATAATTTATTTTCTTTGTAGATTAGATTCAGGATGAATGGGTTCGATTTTTTTAACGATATAATACGATAGATGTGATGTTTTCTTTTATTATTTTACAAATTTCACAAAAAATTGTGATATTTTTATAACTCGTTGTCCTTGAATTGTTTGAAAAATATCAGTAACTCTCTAAGAAGTATAAGCTTATCTATTATCTTTCTCTCAAGCCCGATGAATCATATTTGAATCATCTATGTTTTCGAATCATATGAAACGTAAAATCTCGGTTTAATGTATTATTCTGAATCCAAAGAATCACGATCTTTGCCGTGTATCAGCTTGCATTTTGGTATTTGCTATTATATTTGACGATTTCTTTAAAAGAAATCGAAAAAGAATCTTTAAAAACAGTAAAAATGATGTTATTATACGTCCAAACACGTTTAAGCAAGTACCAGTTGTGAGCGGTTACTCACAATATTGAGTCAACTAACGTCGAGAAACTGTTGATTCGGGGAATTACACGTCGCATATGGCTGAGGGCGTGGCCATAGATGAATATCACAAAAAGCAAGATTAATATCGTAAAATAATAAATAGAATATCGTCCATTGGAGCCACATTTAAACATGGTAATAATAACTTTATTACATAGTATAAAAGTTAAGCAAACATATTGTAACATTTCACCCGGATGTCATCGCGGTTAAGTTTAGGACAGGGAGTTTATAGTTCAATAAATCCCAACTTAAATCCCCCATTTTAAATTTGGGCGAGGCACAACTAAATGATATTCAACTTTGAAGGATTTCAGCGTAATCGAGTTTCATAGAAGCAAAATAAACCAATCTTCAATGCTCTATTTAATGCCTCGGCCTCGCTTTGGCCGCGCGCATTGTTATAAATCCCTCCTTTTCAAATTGATTGAGCTACAATAAAATCAATATGCCACCAATATAATTAATTTGTCTATTTGTATGTTATTTTAGGACTCTGAATTCTAATAATATAAGATTTTGACATTTTTATGTTAAGTCTATGAAGATGGCTTTTAGCCGAAATTAGTGAGACTTATGTTGTGTCAATTTTTAAGCTTATATAACTGTAATATTAATAGTAAGGCCCCAAGCCTCCCGACGTCACAAATCGCTTTGAATTTCACCAAGACACAACAAAATAATCAATAATTTTGTATTAATATGGCATGAGTTGTATTGCCTCGGCCGCAGGCGGTCTCGACTTCATTTGATCACGCGATATCTAAAATCCCTTATTTTAAGCCATTACAAAATAATTTCCAATCTTTTGTATTGATGTAATATTAATGTAAATCCGTTTGTCCTGTCGATATCTTGATATCCAAATAAAATAAATTGAGTGTGTCATAGTTGTAACTCCTATCAATATTTTCTGGTTTAAACTATTCAATATCACATTGCTTTTAACGAGAGCATCTATCTAAATCGAGGATATGTAGCACATTTTTGTGTTATCTTGTCTGGCGCTCTTATGAGCACCAAATATTTTTGAGATTATGAGACTCAAAGCTTGTGGTCAGTACTAATCAGTGTTGTTAAATACCCGGGCATTTATTTTCAATGCAACATACCAAGGGTTTACCCAAGGTTCGGTATTTTGAGGCATTTATAAAATTTTAAAATAAGTACAAGACAAAGACCATCCAAAAATAGGAGTTCTTTCTTTAATAAGAAGCAATAACAATAGTTATTTACACATAAAATCAAAAATATTATAATAATCTCTAAACAAGAGGTTCCCAATCTTTATCGGTTTGGGGCTGCCTAAATAATCGAATGTTTTTCCGCGGCGCCTTAAATACATTTTCCGATTTTCTTAAATTGTTAATTTTCTTGAAAAATTGGAAAGTTTTCCGTACGTTTCTTAAGATTGCTAAATCCTAATGTTTCTAGCTTTAAGGCCAATGTTAGTTCTGAAGCTAATTTGGGTTGGGGTGGGTTCCGTCTTAAAAAAGGTAACTACTAAACCTAAATGTTTTTTGTTCCAGGTTTAATATTAACTCTAGAGTTAGTGTTACCTCTATTTTTAATTGTTATTCGGTCGTAAACTGTTGTAAACTTGTATCAAACTAAAACTAGAACTAACAGTAGACTTAGTACTAGAAAGTTTTGGTTTAGCCGCGCGTCTAAAGACGCACAGCTACACCTAAATCTTTCTAGTGCTAGGTTTAGTGTTAGTTCTAGTTTTAATTGCCATTCAGTGCTTAATTGTTGTAAATTCTTCTGGAACTAAAAGTATAACTAATGCTAGACCTACAACCTAGCTTTAGTACTAACACTAGATTTAGTCGCACGTCTCTTTAGACGGCTAAACCAAAATGTTTCTAATTCCAAGTCTAGTTTAAGTTGGGTTGGGCCTGTTTTGTATTTAGATATATACTCTTCCATAGAGTTGCAGATCATCATAAAGGACAATGCAGATGTCTGTGGTAGATGTGCGCGCTCAAGTGCAGTTATTAAAAATAAGGTTTTTTAACCTTTTCTAAGAGGTCAATAAAGATTAAATAACATAGACATACACAAAATTATAAAAACATAAATATGAAAAATAAAGCCGGTGTATCCTAACCTAAAAAATTGGTAACCAGCCACGAATTTGTGCTGATTAATCATATATATTAAATCAACGGCAAGCGAATAGATTTGTATTGCATGCTTGGGTGCACGATGGAGGCGGCTATGCTAAAGTTGATAAAACAACAGGCCGAAACGTTGAGAATTATGACAGAAAGAGTTCAAGGACAATCCAAAATAAATTCTTTTTTAGCCCCATTTAATGTAGATAAAAGAGATTTAGCTAAGAATTTTAAATATTTCGTGAAAAATGTCTTGAGGAGCAAATCTCAATCAGAGACAATTAGAAAAAGTAATGGAGTATGTTCGAAATGAATTATACAGTAGCATAGGCGATATATGTGTGGGTGCTCTAGGTACACAAGCTTCTGTCCAAAATTTCTTATCTTATTCTTATAAACGCCAAATAGATGAGGTCGCTAGTGCTCCAAAAGTCTTAATACTGCCCCTGGAGTAGTTGAACTACTTCGAAAAGACTTGATACAGCCTCTGGAAGACTTGAAACGTTCCAGAAGATATGATACTGCATCTAGAAGAGTTAATGCATCCCAGAAGAATTGAGATGCTTTCAAAAGTCTTGATGTCGCCTCCAGTACACTTGATACTGTCTTTGGAAAGCTTGATACTGCTTTCAAAAGCAAAACTAAACTACCTTGACACTGCACCTGGAAGACTTGAACTGCTTTGAAAAGATATGATACAGCTCCTAGAAGACTTGAAATGCTTCCAAAAGACTTGAAATGCTTTCAGAATATCAGAAGATATGATACTGCATCTAGAAGACTTAATGTTGCTCCCAGAAGACATAAGATGCTTCCAAATGACTTGAAATGTTTCCCGAAAATTTGCAATGGTTCCAGAAGACTTGAACTGCTTTCAATAGACTTGATACGGCCTGCAGAGGGCTTGATATTGCTTCCGAAAGACATAACAGTATCTCTAGAAAACTTAAACTACTTTCCGTAGACTTGATTCGGCCACTAGAAGACTTGAAATGCTCCCAGACGATTTGATGTTGTATCTAGAAGACTTAATATTACTTCCAGAAAACTTGAAACTCTTTTAGAAGGCTTAATGTCGCTTCAAGAAAACTTGAAATGCTTCTAAAAGACTTGATAATAATGCGCTGGAAGACTTGATACTGATACTGATACTTCTAGAATACTTGATATTAAAAGGACTTGATACTACCCCTACAGGACTTAATCTGCTTCTAGAAGACGTAATATTGCTTCCAGACGACTTGAAATATTACCAGAGCACTTGTAATGCCTTAGAAGACTTGATATTGCTTCTAGAAGACTTGAACTGCCTCTAAAAGACTTAAAATATTTCCAAACGATTGATACTACTTTTAAAACTGCGGGCAGAAAATATTTTCATCGTAGAAAAGTGGATAATGTTGATAAGCTGTTTCAATTTGCTTCGAAATTATTAAATACTATTAGACTTCAAAATCTTAACGTAAGTCCAAATACTAAATACTGCTGGCAGAAGACATTTTTATTGTACAAGACAATTAAGTCGCTAACCTTAATCAGTTAAAACCAGCTAAATTTATTTATGGAAGCATGCGGATTATTGAACCATATTTAGACATTGTCAGAAAAATCTTATAAATAAAATACGTATTTATAGATTTATTGCGATAAAGACTAGTTGTGCAATATGCCGACAATCATCCTGATAGTGTTATCTGGCCGATAAGTTAATTTGTTGTGTATTACAATGTAAGGATATTTTTGTCGAGGAGAATATTGGCAGGATAACTTATCGGGTTCCCAGAGGTACCGAGAAGATAGTTGTCCGCCAGATATCTATGTTATCAAGATATACAAAATATCTATCAATCCTTAATAAATGTATTATATTACATTTGTGTCAATTTTCTACCTATCCACAATTCATTAATTATATGAATATTAATATTCATATATTAATATTCTAAATATTAATTATTATATAAATGCATATAAAAAATTGTTACAAATATATGAATTATCATATTTGTGACAATTTTATATACTATTATATATTTTAATATATAATATTTTTATATTTTTGACTGTTTCAATTAGAAACCGTCAAAAAATCGGTTTCATTCCCATGTTCTATGTGGTTGGGGCGTTGTCTAATTTCCATTCTTTCTTTTATTTACACATTAACTATAAGTGCTTTTACTGATATCGTTCAAATTAAAAATTATTTCAATATTTTTGAAGATGCTAATTGTACAATTTTTAAATTGTTATTGCTAAAAATATCAAAATTATAATTCAAATTTGAAATAATGACGTTAGTGCTACCAAATCTCCTACACAAATTTCTACAGCAAGTTGGTTGGGTTAGGTTGGGTTAAGATTAGTTGAGATCAGTTGAGTCGAGTTGGGCTCAACCCAACTCAACTAATAACTAGAGCACTAACTAGCTAGTTGGATTGGGTTAAAGTTAATGGCTCATCCCAACCCTACTAATATCTAGCACTAATGAGCTAGGTGGATTGGGTTAGGTTCAGACAAGGAAACCCAACCTGATTAATATTTAAGACGTTAATCGTCAGGCCGATTCGACGCTTAAAAGGTGCAAGCTTAAATTAACTCGATACTAATTCGATACTGCGTAATGTGTGGTATTACCTCTTTTCATATCACACTTTGAAAACTATGAAATTATCATAAATGCACCATCACTTTATGGACACTGTATGCCTCAGTAGAAATTTAAACTCTGCTCTTTGGAGCAATCTTCGGAGCAAGATTCGATATTGGTGATATAAATTCGGAAGCTAAAGTTTAGTCAATCGTAATTCATTGTGAAAATAATACCAATAATACATACAAATTGAGAAGTAGTAAATGACAATATAAATATGAAGAATATGAAGAGTTATCGTGCCAAAGAGATATGGGCTTTTAAAGAGCGTGTGATAACTCGTAAATTAAATATAATAACTCGAAAACAAGGAGCTTTGGGTCAACATTTATGAAAGTCAACATATTTTTTACGAACAATATAGCTTCGCTAATTCGAATCATTTAAAACCAGTGAATTCAGGTTATGAAAAGCATGCGGATTAGTGAGTCATATTCAGATATTATCAAAAAGTCTTAATAATATAAATAATAATTAAATAATATTATCTGCTGTTTATTTTGCAACACATAATAAACGAAAACTTTTACTAACTTTCTCACTTTTAATTCGGTTATTCAGCTTTTTATGAAGAAAACTGCCTTGTTTCCTATAATATACCGATTATATCAATAAGATTATATCATCAAGATGAAGAAGTTTTCTCAACTGGATATTGCAATGAATATGTGCAAGGATTTACAAATATTGGAAAGGATGAACTCGGTACTTTTAATAGAAATACTCTTCAGTGTTTTAGAATTATTGCTTTGCTCTATATATTACGAAAAATCTGTTCATTCTGATTAGCGAAACTTTTATCAATTCGGATTACAAGAGACATAATTTTGCTCAGATTACAAAGGAATTCGGATTTGTGTTGTTCGAATTAGCGGAGATTTACTGTATAATTAAAATGGTATCATAAATATTATAGCATTCTTGAAAAAATCTTGAAAATAATTTAGATTAAAAGATCAGAATGAACAACCCATGTTACCAAAATTTCAAGCCTCTGCGAATTTGTGGAACCCAAAAAAAGTTCTAATCAACCCCCTGTATAAAACATCCTGTATAAATATGGTATTAATTACAATGACACGACCTCGGCTAAATCATCCGGTGTCAATTTTTATTCTAAGTTTCACTGGGGCACAATAAAACAATCCCGAAAAAATAAAATTTGATATCAATCTGGTGTAAATTATAATGCCTCAGCTTAATCATTCGGTATCAAATATTATTCTAAGTTCCACTGAAGTTTAATAAAACGATCTCAAATTTGATATCAATATGATATAGTTATTTTTTTTTAGTGATTCCTACCAAATTGTTGTAAAGTTGGCAAAATTTACATCAAATCTTGTTTTATTGTTTTTCCTCTATTCATCATAAACCTCAAAGAATTTAGAAGATTGATTGGTTCGGAAGGTAATTTATTAGTATTTTAACTTCAACTATGTAGTGACTGAAATTGTTACTAAACATTAGGAAAAAGACGTAAATTTCAAGAGATCCTAGGTGATACCAACAAAGACCCTACAAAATTGAGCTTGACAGGTATTATAGAAAAAAAAAACGACCAATACAGGAGGCTGTCCCATAATTTTAAGTAGCAAAAATACAGAGTTCTTCTTTATACAAAAGTTATAGGAAAAATTTGTGAAAAACAACGAAAAACATTTTTATAAATACAGGATGTTCCATAATGACGTACCGAAATAAACATCTTATTTTAAATGGAATGAAATAGTTTTTATTGCATATTCTGAGTCTACAAATCAAAAAATGTTGACTTTGATAAAATATGTTTATACGTAGTGCTTTTGGTTTTTGAGTAGTTTTAGTTAGAAACTTTTATTAGCAATAAATATTGTATCTTTGGAAATCCATATTGCGTGTTAAAATATAAATTTCGGAAAAAAATAAATAAATAACTTCTATCACGCTATAAAATTAAATTTATTTAGTACCGAATAAACGGTACCTTACGGATAATTAAAACATTCTACATTAATCAAGAAATCATCAAAATCATATTCAGCTTATCAATATCATGAGAACATGAGATAAATGAGAACCTCACGCCAAATTTTGCGAAAATAAAATGTTCAAATTTGAAACAGGATACATGGGCAAAAATCATTAATAAATTGTTAAAGGATGAAAAGAGAAGACATTTTAAGTGCTTGAATTATATTTCTGAACAATTAGCATACCTTCATCGATCGCTCCGAAATAAATTCCACCATATTCAATAGGAAGAAATCATCATTGAATTCAAAAATCAAGCTATGGTTATTAAAAGAGACGACAAATTTAAGAAGACGAACAAGTTAAATAACTTACGGAATAATCATAAAAATAAGGTCAAAAACATCTCTCACATCAATGATAATATTTCAACAATTCCTATCACCAACCTTACTGACATCGTTTTTTCCAATGAAGAACAAGCTTTTTTAATTAAATAAAGGTCACAAATTTGCCTTAACTCCTAAATTAAACATAACAAATTTAACTATTGATTTTGATGAAGGTATTCATAAAAATCAATAGTTAAAAATTATAACATTAGAAATGACATTATTCCAATTTTTAAAAAACTTGAAAAATCAAAACCCGACAATACATCCACCAAACAATGGAAAATATTAAAATCTATAAAAGATAAAATTAATCAAAATGAAGCAATTTGTGCTGGGTTGGTTATTATCAACGGGGAAGAGTATTTGTGGGTTTTATCCACAATAAAAATATTTATTTTAATGTTAATAATAATATTGTACCATAAATACGTATTATGCTGTATTGTATCACAAACTTGAAATTGAATAAATTGCTGTGTATGACACAATTCTTAATAACAATTTTGTTAGCAACAACATCATTATGCATGTCGTGTGCACAGCATGCTACAGCCACTTCCCCTCCTATAAAGATTAATAAAAAGAGGAATATGGTGATCTAAGAATAATTAAAATGTAAAAATTGAAAGCAACTTTCTTTTGAATTTTAATTTTTTTAGAATTGATCTTACTGGCCGTATGAATTTGACGGGTTCCTAGAAGTGTGTGAAATTTTGTTAAGAGTTTTGATACGAATTGTCGCCCCTGATGCTATGGGGCGATGGGTGATAGTGCTAGGAATGCCAAATCGGCTGAAATAATGCCGAAACAATGTATCGACTTCAACACTTGTGTCTTAAGAAACGATCTGCGCTGTGAAAAACTTAAATTCATCACCTCTTCTCTCAATCTTTCTATTTTACCGACACAACCCACATACCATTTACCAACATCTCAGTCGATGTTGGACCTTATTTTAACGTCCTCTCCAGACAACATACTTTCTCATGGTCAGATTCCAGCGTGTCAGTTCTCCAACCACGACTTAATTTATTGTGCACTTGAGATTGGACGTTGTGTGATACCTAGACGTTCTATTCCGACTCGAAACTACAGTGGAATCAACAGCGAGTCATTGATGTCTGATGCTTCGACGATCGATTGGTTTAAATTATACCGCATGTAGGATATCAACGAAAAGGTTAACTACTTCAATACGCAACTCAGGGAATTGTATGATTGTCATGCCCCTTTGCTTCCACGCAAAACAAAGCACTTACCTGCGCCCTGGCTCAATGGTGAGGTTAAAGATCTTATGCGCAGACGCAATGCTGCAAAAACTCTTCTTCGAAGACATCCATCCAATGCTAACTGGGAAACCTACCGTACCTTGCGTAACCGCTGCAACCACCGTTGTAAGAACTTAAAAAAATTGTATATTTATCGGAAATTGTCTTATGCTACCCCTAACACTTTCTGGAAAACTATGCGTTCGCTTGGTGTGGTTGAATCACCTTCTTATCATGGTGGTTTTGATTGTGATTCTCTCGTCAATTATTTTGCCGAACCTCCCATTACTCTCGATAACTCAGTTAAGACATCAACTATTACCGCTATTATTGCCTCTGCTAATGTCAATTCCAAATTTACCTTGGAGCGGTTTGACGAGCTTCAAGTCCGCCAGGCTCTCAGTCATTCTAAGTCCACTAGTGTTGGTGCTGATGGTGTCAGCATTAAGCAGCTCCTTCCTATTTTGGATGTAATCATTCCTCCACTACTCCACATATTTAACTTCTCCATTGAGACATCGACCTTCCCCTCTATTTGGAAACTAGCTTACGTTGTACCCATACCTAAACTTAAATGTCCCACTTGTCTGAGTGATTTTCGTCCTATATCCATTATTTCTGTAATTTCTAAAGCACTAGAGCGCTTGGTATATATGCAGATGCAGCAGTATTTTGATGAGCATAAAATTATCACTGATTTTCAATCAGGTTTTCGGCCAGGCCATAGCACGACATCGGCGCTCATCAAGATTACTGATGATATTAGACGTGGTTGTGATGATCGGCGTTTGACCTTATTGGTCTTGCTCGATTTCAGCAAGGCATTTGATTCTGTTGATCATGGTTTGTTGGTGGCAATTCTTTCTTCTGTGGGTTTTTCGTCGAGCTGTGTCGCGTGGTTTCAATCGTACCTTTCTAATCGTTCGTTGTGTGTACGTGACTCCTCATCATCTTCGTCTATAGTTGCAAGCCACTGTGGTGTGCCCCAGGGCAGTGTCTTGGGTCCACTCCTATTTTCAGTATTTATAAACTCCATTTCTAAAATAATTAAGTGCAACTTTCACCTATATGCAGATGACCTCCAAATTTATACAACTGCAGCTGTGGATGCACTTCCAGCAGCGGTGATGCGGCTTAATAGGGATCTTGCTAGCGTTCTGGACTGGTCTAGATGCCATGGCTTGGGTTTAAATGTGGCAAAGACTCAGGCTATTGCTTTTGGATCAAGGCCTCTGGTAACAAAATTTTACTCCCTTAACAATACCTATTTGTCACTTGACGGTAATATTATACAATTCTCTCGAACTGTTAAAAACTTGGGTGTGATGATGGATTCTGCATTGTCCTGGCAGCCCCAGATTCAGGCTATCTGTAGGAAGGTCTATTTCTGTTTCTACTCCCTACGCAAGCTTGGTTGTTTCCTTCCACCTACTGTTCGTCGTAACCTTTGTTACTCTTTAACTCTTCCCCATTTGGACTATGCCGATACCGTATACCCGGACCTTTCGATTGGTCTTCGTAACAAATTAGAGAGGTTACAAAATAATTGTGTGCGCTTTATCTTCGATCTGAGAAAATGTGAGCATGTTACACCTTATCGTAATCACCTCGAAATGCTTACCGTTGGGAACCGTAGATCTTTCCGTATACTAACTACCTTATACAAGATTCTTTCCTCTCAGTCTCCAATCCATCTGTTCACTACATTTGAGTTCATGGCCTCTCGCGGTCTTCCTACTAGAGCACAATCTGGTGTCTCACTCATGTTTCCGATTCATCGTACCGAAATATATCACGGGTCATACACCGTGCAAGCTATAACTCTCTGGAATAACTTACCCACTGAGTTGCGGGAAGCCCGTAGTTTTTCTGTATTCAGAGCATCGCTTAAAGATCGCTTGTTGTCACAACAGTTGTCTCGGACTGTTTCCTGATTTAATCTGCCTCTTCTCTTTCCGTTCTCAGCTGACAGCTTTATTTCTTTTTCTCCAATCATTTTTTTTTGTTTAATTCGAGTCTCTTTCCTTCTTGTTCTTGCGTACTCTTTTTCTAATACTTTATACATAAATTTATTATTTTTTTTTACTTATATTCGCCATATCAATTTATTTTTTTTTAACATACATTGCTGATTGGGTCGTTTTGAAAACATCGCCTCTGGCGATAAATCGACCTTTTGTTAACCTTGTACTAATGTTAAGGAATGATGTGTACATTTTTTTGACCACATATGAGTATCCAAAGAACGGAGTGAGAGGACCGACCAAATCAATGTGAATATGATCAAATCTTAATTTTTGAATCGGAATTTTGCCAATAGGTGATTTTGTGAGTTTGTAAACTTTTGTTTGTTGACATTGCAAACAGGTTTTTGTCCATAACTGAATGTGTTTTGTCATGTGTGACCAAAAGAATCGTGTTTTGATGCTGTATTAAATTATGAAATTTGTTGAAAATTGTTTTCCGAAATTTTTATGGTATATATATATATATTCGTGGATTATTTGTTGAAATGTCGCACCAAAGCTTTACATCTGAATGTGATGTTGATTGTTGCGAAAGGTTATATTTAATAGTTTGTGAGTTTGAGTATTGTTTATTTAGTAAATGAGTTAATTCTGTGTCATTAAGTTGTGAGTTTTTTAAAGTTTGTGTGTCAGGGTATTGTGAGTTTAGACAATCAATATTTGTTCTGAACACAATGTTTGATTCTCCTTTAATGTACCTGATATCTGATGTGAATTGTGTTATGTAAATAAAATATCGTGTCTGATGTGGAGTTTTTTCTGTGTTAGAAAAAATTGTGTTGATTAGTGGTTTGTGATCAGTATAAACCATAAATTGATGTCCATATAAAAAATGTTTAAAGAATTTGATGCTAGAGTAAATTGCTAATAATTCTCTGTCAAAAGTTGAGTAATTTATTTGGCTTGATGATAATTTTTGGGAAAAAATGCTAAAGGTTGTGTTTTGTTATCTATAGTCTGCGATAAAACTGCTCCTATGCCTTTACTTGAGGCATCTGTTGTTAGTGAAAGAGTTGCTTGTGGTGATGGATGTGCAAGTGAAACGGATTTTGATAAAAGTTTTTTTAGCTGTAGTGAAAGAAATGTCGTGATCATGTGTCCAAGAAATGATTGATTTAAGTTTTTGTGAATAAAGTGTTTCTGATAAATGATGTAAAGGAGCTAAAATGTTTGGTAAAAATCTGTGGTTACAATTGATAATTCCTTAGAACCGTTGTAACTGTTTAAGTGTGGTTGGTTTGGGAAATTCAGTTAGGGCATTAACCTTAGATTGCGAAGGGCGAATGCCATCAGCAGATATTTGATGACCTAGGAAATTTAAATCTGAAACTCCAAAAATACATTTTGTTGGTTGTATACTGATATTATAGTAGCTTAACCTCTCAAATAATTGTTGTAAATGAAAATAATGTTCTTCTTCATTGTGACTGGCTACAAGAATATCATCTAGATACACGAAAAGGAAATCTAAACCAGAAAGAACTTCGTTAATAAACCTTTAAAAGGTTTGTGCAGCATTACGTAAACCGAAAGGCATTCTTGTGAATTCGAACAGACCAAATGATGAAGTGATAGCCGTTTTAGGAATATCGTCTTCTTCTACAGGGATTTGGTGATAAGCCCTTACCAGATCTAACTTTGAAAAAAATTTACAATTGTGTAAATGTAGATTAAAATCTTGAATGTGCGGAAGAGGATAACGATCTGGTACTGTGATGTTGTTGAGCTGTCGGTAATCTCCACATGGTCTCCAATCGTTGGAATCATTTTTAGGAACCATGTGAAGAGGCGACGCTGTAGAAGAAGAAGAGGGTCGGCAAATTCCTAATGCCACCATCTATTCGAATTCTTTTTTTGCAATGTTGTGTTTGTGCACATCTAAACGTCGGGGACGACAAAACGGTAAGTGTGAGTTAGTAACTATTTTATGTTTAACGTTATGTCCAACTGGTTTTGTAATGTTCGGTGTAGAAGTTAATTTTGGAAATTTTTTCAAAAATGTTGTGTATTTGGTTTCAAAAGAAAACATTTTAGGGGTTGGAATGGTGCTTTTGACAATGGAACCGATTGAAAATAAATTAGTTTTCGAGTCTACCAATCGTTTCTTTTTAATATCCACCAAAATACTAAATGCATAAAGGAAATCTGCACCAATGATTGGGGTACTAATATTAGTTATGGTAAATACGAATGGGAAATTCCTTCTTAGATTTCTTAACCAACTTAACTTAACAACGGAACCAACTTCATCGGTGCTGATAGGGAACTCAGATCCCTATTTAGTGCTGCCTCAGCGGAATGGAAACGAATTGCTGATGTTTTGTGTGAGGATGGAACGATATGGAGGTTTAACCCACCAGCAGCGCCACATTTTGGGGGAAAATGGGAGGCCGGAGTACGATCTATAAAAACCCATTTAAAAAAGGTTGTTGGTTCTTCGCTTCTCACTTACGACGAGTTTTATTCAACCTGATCTCGATTTGATTTGTGATGGAACCTCGGCCGATTTTTAATCTTATATTGATTTAATATACTATACCTCGATTTAATCGCACAACTTAATCCTTAATTTAAAATCGATCGAATCACAACAAAGATACCCAATTTTATATTGATATAACATTAATTGCGATGTTTCGTCCTCAAGCAGTCTCAACTTTGAAGCTTCAATAAAGCACAGTAAAGCAAAAATCCAATATTAAATCAATATTTTTGCGCTTTAATCAAAATCTTTAAACCTATCGACAAACACAGGTTAAAGCTATCGATTGAGACATAAAGCATTAAAATCCGTCAAGCCGTTCCTTAATTATTTTACTTAATTATTTTACTTAATTTATTGTTTTACAATAAATATTGAAACTCAAAACTCGCCAAAAGAAATTAGGATAAAAGAAAAAGGAGTAAGAATGCATGGAAAAGTACTGAAACCCCCACGAAGGTGAATCAAATCTTTTTTTGTTCTTCAATTAATTACTGAGAACAAAACGTTATTAACGTTAAAAAAATTACTAAATCCTCTTTAGCAACTTTTCGTTTAACCAACTTATTTCAAAACGTCATTTTAACAAAATTTCAAAATCTTATAAGAAAAAAATTTCGAAAACTCACCGTTTTTGCGGCGGATATTAGATTCCATTCTTCAAAGTATTAATCAGTCGAAAAAGACCCAATCGACTTTTATAACGAAACCTGAAAATATAAAAAAATAGTTATAAATTGTAAGTGCCAAAACGAAATAACATTTTAACCTCAAAATTATAAAAAAATCGTCTTAAACAAACCGATTATGTTTTAAAAAGAAATCAAATCGTAACTTTAACAAGATAATATTAAACGAGATAAGCGAAAAAACGTTAACGAAACTGGTTTTATGTTAACTTGTTCTAAGACAACCGCGAATAATACAAGTTTTAGGTTAGCTCTTTCTTTATTTAACTCGACTCGTTTTAATAGGAGACGAGATAAATAAAGAAGTGAGTGAAGAAAAAGAGTGGGGCTTTACTAAAAATCGATTCGATTATAACTTGAACCGGGCTCGCTTCGACAACTTCGCTTCGAGTTATTGAAACGAATCTAATAATAAATCATCTCCGCGCAACTTACCTGCCTAATTAATCGTTCGTGAACTCACTTTGTAAGAAATTTAGCACGAAATCGCGTTAATTTCGCGATTAATTTGAGACAAAAATCGTTACTTTTGATGTAAATTATAACCACGTCGATTTGACATAAAAAAATTGCTGCCAACCTAAATTTTAAAAACATTAAAATAACCAAAATTGTATTATTATAAATAAATTAATGTGATTTTAATTCAAAATTGACTAAAAATTGAATCAACAAATTTAAATTGTCGATTTAATTTTAATTTTGTTAGTTAATTATTTTAAATTTGATCTAAATTGGTTAAGAAAAAAAAATCTAGGGGAATTTCGAAGTAACCAAATCGTTTCTTTTGAGGTTAAATTCTTGTAACAAGAAATAATTAATTATCTCTTTGAATTAATTAAAACGATTTATAATCAGAGATTATTAAAGCATTCAAAAGACCCGAATTACTTTTATTTATTGATTAAAGAATCGTTAATTTGGTTATTCGAGTTACTGAAATGAATCTAATAATAAATAATCTTTGGAGTAACTTACTTGATTAATTAATCGTTCGTAAACTCACTTTGTAAGAAATTTTGCACGAAATCGCGTTAATTTCGCGACTAATTTGAGATAAAAATCGTTACTATTTAGGTAAATGGCAACCACGTCGATTTGACATAAAAAATTGGTGCCAACCTAAATTTTTAAAAACATTAAAGTAACCAAAATTGTATTATTATTAATAAATTAATGTGATTTTAATTCAAAATTGATTAAAAATTGAATCAACAAACTTAAATTGTCGATTTAATTTTAATTTTATCAATTAATTATTTTAAATTTGATCTAAATTGATTAAGAAAAAAAATCTGGGGGAATTTCAAAGTAACCAAATCGTTTCTTTTGAGGTTAAATTTCTTTAACAACAAATAATTAATTATTTCTTTATATTTATTGAAACGATTTATAATCGGAGGTTATTAAAGCATTTAAAGGACCCGAATTACTTTTATTTATTGATTAAAAATCGTTAATCCGATTATTCGAGTTATTGAAACGAATCTAATAATAAATAATCTTTGGAGTAACTTACTTGATTAATTAATCGTTCGTAACCTCACTTTGTAAGAAATTTAGCACGAAATCGCGTTAATTTCGCGATTAATTTGAGAAAAAAATCGTTACTATTTATGTAAATGACAACCACGTCGATTTGACATAAAAACTTGGTGCCAACCTAAATTTAAAAAAAAATAAAATAACCAAAATTGTATTATTATTAATAAATTAATGTGATTTTAATTCAAAATTGATTAAAAATTGAATCAACAAAGTTATATTGTCGATTTAATTTTAATTTTATCAATTAATTATTAGAAATTTGGTTAAGAAAAAAAATCTGGGGGAATTTCGAAATAACCAAACCGTTTCTTTTGAGGTTAAATTTCTTTAACAATAATTAATTGATTATTTCCTTGAATTTATCGAAACGATTTATAATCGGATATTATTAAAGCATTTAAAGGACCCGAATTACTTTTATTTATTGATTAAAAATCGTTAATTCGGTTATTTGGGTTATTGAAACGAATCTAATAATAAATCATTTCTGGGTAACTTACTTGATTAATTAATCGTTCCTAAACTCACTTTGTAAGAAATTTAATACGAAATCGCGTTAATTTTGCGATTAATTTGAGATAAATATCGTTACTTGATATAAATGACAACAACGTCGATTTGACATAAAAAATTGGTGCCAACCTAAATTATTAAAAAAATTAAAATAACTAAAATTGTATTATTATCAATAAATTAATGTGATTTTAATTCAAAATTGATTAAAAATTGAATCAACAAACTTAAATTGTCGATTTAATTTTAATTTTATCAATTAATTATTTTAAATTTGATCTAAATTGATTAAGAAAAAAAATCTGGGGGAATTTCGAAGTAACCAAATCGTTTCTTTTGAGGTTAAATTTCTTTAACAATAATTAATTGATTATTTCTTTGAATTTATCGAAACGATTTATAATCGGAGATTATTAAAGCATTTGAATTACTCAAATTACTTTTATTTATTGATTAAAAATCGTTAATTCGGTTATTCGAGTTACTGAAACGAATCTAATAATAAATCATTTCTGGGTAACTTACTCGATTAATTAATCGTTCCTAAACTCACTTTGTAAGAAATTTAGCACGAAATCGCGTTAATTTCGCGATTAATTTGAGATAAAAATCGTTACTTTTGATGTAAATGACAACCACGTCGATTTGACATAAAAAAATTGGTGCCAACCTAAATTTAGAAAAAATTAAAATAACCAAAAGTGTATTATTATTAATAAATTAATGTGATTTTAATTAAAAATTGATTAAAAATTGAATCAGCAAACTTAAATTGTCGATTTAATTTTAATTTTATCAATTAATTATTTTAAATTTTATCTAAATTGGTTATGAAAAAAAAATCTAGGGGAATTTCGAAATAACCAAATCGTTTCTTTTGAGGTTAAATTTCTTTAACATGAAATAATTAATTTTTTCTTTGAATTTATAGAAACGATTTATAATCGGAGATTATTAAAGCATTTAAATTACCCGAATTACTTTTATTTATTGATTAAAAATCGGTTATTTAATTAATTCGGTTATTTCAGTTATTGAAACAAATTTAATAATAAATCATTTCTGGGTAACTTACTTGATTAATTAATCGTTCCTAAACTCACTTTGTAAGAAATTTAGCACGAAATCGAGTTAATTTCGAGATTAATTTGAGATAAAAATCGTTACTTTTGATGTAAATGACAACCACGTCGATTTGACAGAAAAACATTGGTGCCAACCTAAATTTTTAAAAACGTTAAAGTAAACAAAATTGTATTATTAATAAATTAATGATTTAAATTCAAAATTGATTAAAAATTTAATCAACAAGCTTAAATTGTCGATTTAATTTTAATTTTATCAATTATTTTAAATTTGATCTAGATCGGTTAAGAAAAAAAAAATTTAGGGGAATTTCGAAATAACCAAATTGTTTCTTTTGAGGTTAAATTTTTTTAACAATAATTAATTTATTATTTCTTTGAATTTATCGAAACGATTTATAATCGGAGTTAATTAAAGCATTTAAATTACTCGAATTACTTTTATTTATTGATTAAAATCGAGTTATTTTCGGTTATTCGAGTTATTGACACGAATCTAATAATAAATCATCTTTGGGATAACTTACTTGATTAATTAATCGTTCCTAAACTCACTTTGTAAGAAATTTAGCACGAAATCGCCTTAATTTCGCGATTAATTTGAGATAAAAATCGTTACTTTTGATGTAAATTATAACCACGTCGATTTGACATAAAAAAATTGGTGCCAACCTAAATTTTATAAAAAATTAAAATAACCAAAATTGTATTATTATTAATAAATTAATGTGATTTTAATTCAAAATTGATTAAAAATTGAATCAACAAGCTAAAATTGTCGATTTAATTTTAATTTTATCAATTAATTATTTTAAATTTGATCTAAATTGGTTAAGAAAAAAAAATTTAGGGGAATTTCGAAATAACCAAATTGTTTCTTTTGAGGTTAAATTTTTTTAACAATAATTGACTGATTATTTCTTTGAATTTATCGAAACGATTTTAATCGGATTTTAATTCGGAAGGACCCGAATTACTTTTATTTATTGATTAAAACATCGTTAATTCGGTTATCCGAGTTATTGAAACGAACCTAATAATAAATAATCTTTGGAGTAACTTACTTGATTAATTAATCGTTCGTAAACTCACTTTGTAAGAAATTTAGCACGAAATCGCGTTAATTTCGCGATTAATTTGAGATAAAAATCGTTACTTTTAACGTAAATGACAACCACATCGATTTGACAGAAAAAGTTGGTGCCATTCTAAATTATTAAAAAATTAAAATAACCAAAATTGTATTATTATTAATAAATTAATGTGATTTTAATTCAAAATTGATTAAAAATTGAATCAACAAACTTAAATTGTCGATTTAATTTTAGTTTTATCAATTAATTATTTTAAATTTGATCTAAATTGATTAAGAAAAAAAATTTGGGGGAATTTCGAAGTAACCAAATCGTTTCTTTTGAGGTTAAATTTTTTTAACAAGAAATAATTAATTATTTCTTTCAATTAATTGAAACGATTTATAATCAGAGATTATTAAAGCATTCAAAAGACCCGAATTACTTTTATTTATTGATTAAAGAATCGTTAATTTGGTTATTCGAGTTACTGAAATGAATTTAATAATAAATCATTTTCGGGTAACTTACTTGATTAATTACTCGTTCCTAAACTAACTTTGTAAGAAATTTAGCACGAAATCGCGTTAATTTCGCGATTAATTTGAGATAAAAATCGTTACTTTTGATGTAAATGACAACCACGTCGATTTGACAGAAAAACATAGGTGCCAACCTAAATTTTTAAAAACATTAAAGTAACCAAAATTGTAATATTATTAATAAATTAATGTGATTTTAATTGAAAATTGATTAAAAATTAAATCAACAAACTTAAATTGTCGATTTAATTTTAATTTTATTAATTAATTATTTTAAATTTCATCTAAATTGGTTAAAAAAAAAAATCTGGGGGAATTTCGAAATAACCAAATCGTTTCTTTTGAGGTTAAATTTCTTTAATAACAAATAATTGTTTCTTTGAATTTATCGAAACGATTTATAATTGGAGATTATTAAAGCATTTAAATTACCTGAATTACTTTTATTTATTAATTAAAAATCGTTAATTCGGTTATTCGAGTTATTGAAACGAATTTAATAATAAATAATGTTTGGAATAACTTACTTGATTAATTAATCGTTCTTAAACTAACTTTGTAAGAAATTTAGCACGAAATCGCGTTAATTTCGCGATTAATTTGGGATAAAAATCGTTACTTTTGATGTAAATGACAACCACGTCGTTTGACAGAAAAAAATTGGTGCCAACCTAAATTTAGAAAAAAATAAAATAACCAAAATTGTATTATTATTAATAAATTAATACGATTTGAATTCAAAATTGATTAAAAATTGAATCAACAAACTTAAATTGTCGATTTAATTTTAATTTAATTAATTAATTATTTTAAATTTGATCTAAATTGATTAGGAAAAAAATCTGGGGGAATTTCGAAATAACCAAATCGTTTCTTTTGAGGTTAAATTTCTTTAACAAGAAATAATTAATTATTTCTTTGAATTTATTGAAACGATTTATAATCGGAGATTATTAAAGCATTTAAAGAACCCCAACTACTTTTATTTATTGATTAAAAATCGTCAATTCGGTTATTTGGGTTATTGAAACGAATCTAATAATAAATAATCTTTGGAATAACTTACTTGATTAATTAATCGTTCGTAAACTCACTTTGTAAGAAATTTAGCACGAAATCGCGTTAATTTCGCGACTAATTTGAGATAAAAATCGTTACTTTAGATGTAAATGACAACCACGTCGATTTGACAGAAAAACATAGTTGCCAACCTAAATTATTTAAAAAATTAAGATAACCAAAATTGTATTATTGTTAATAAATTAAAGTGATTTTAATTCAAAATTGATTAATAATTTAATCAAAAAACTTAAATTGTCGATCTAATTTTAATTTTATTAATTAATTATTTTAAATTTCATCTAAATTGGTTAAGAAAAGAAATCTGGGGGAATTTCGAAGTAACTAAATCGTTTCTTTTGAGGTTAAATTTCTTTAACAACAAATAATTAATTATTTCTTTGTATTTATTGAAACGATTTATAATCGGAGATTATTAAATCATTTAAATTACTCGAATTACTTTTATTTATTGATTAAAAATCGTTAATTCGGTTATTCGAGTTATTGACACGAATCTAATAATAAATCATTTCTGGGTAACTTACTTGATTCATTAATCGTTCCTAAACGCACTTTGTAAGAATTTTAGCACGAAATCGCGTTAATTTCGCGATTAATTTGAGATAAAAATCGTTACTTTTGATGTAAATGACAACCACGTCGTTTGACAGAAAAAAATTGGTGCCAACCTAAATTTTAAAAACATTAAAATAACCAAAATTGTATTATTATTAATAAATTAATACGATTTTAATTCAAAATTGATTAAAAATTGAATCAACAAACTTAAATTATCGATTTAATTTTAATGTTATTAATTAATTATTTTAAATATGATTATAAATTGATTAGGAAAAAAATCTGGGGGAATTTCGAAGTAACCAAATCGTTTCTTTTGAGGTTAAATTTCTTTAACAAGAAATAATTAATTATTTTTTTGAATTTATTGAAACGATTTAAAGAACCTGAACTACTTTTATTTATTGATTAAAAATCGTCAATTCGGTTATTTGGGTTATTGAAACGAATCTAATAATAAATAATCTTTGAAATAACTTACTTGATTAATTAATCGTTACTAAACTCACTTTGTAAGAAATTTAGCACGAAATCGCGTTAATTTCGCGATTAATTTGAGATAAAAATCGTTACTTTTGATATAAATGACAACCACATCGATTTGACAGAAAAAATTGGTGCCAACCTAAATTATTTAAAAAATTAAGATAACCAAAATTGTATTATTGTTAATAAATTAAAGTGATTTTAATTCAAAATTGATTAATAATTTAATCAACAAACTTAAATTGTCGATTTAATTTCAATTTTATTAATTAATTATATTAAATATGATTTAAATTAATTAGGAAAAAATATCTAGGGGAATTTCGAAGTAACCAAATCGTTTCTTTTGAGGTTAAATTTCTTTAACAACAAATAATTAATTATTTCTTTGTATTTATTGAAACGATTTATAATCGGAGATTATTAAAGCATTTAAAGGACCCGAATTACTTTTATTTATTGATTAAAAATCGTTAATTCGGTTATTCGAGTTATTGAAACGAATCTAATAATATATAATCTTTGGAATAACTTACTTGATTAATTAATCGTTCGTAAACTCACTTTGTAAGAAATTTAGCACGAAATCGCGTTAAATTCGCGATTAATTTGAGATAAAAATCCTTCCTTTTAATGTAAATGACAACAACGTCGATTTGACATAAGAAAATTGGTGCCAACCTAAATTTAAAAAAAAATTAAAATAACGAAAATTATATTAATATTAATAAATTAATGTGATTTTAATTCAAAATTGATTAAAAATTGAATCAACAAACTTAAATTGTCGATTTAATTTTAATTTCATTAACTACTTATTTTGATTTTGATCTAAATTAGTTGAGAAAAAAATCTGGGGGAATTTCGAGATAACCAAATCGTTTCTTTTGAGGTTAAATTTTTTTAACAAGAAATAATTAATTATTTCTTTGAATTTATCGAAACGATTTATAATCGAAGATTATTACAGCATTTAAATTACTCGAATTACTTTTATTTATTGAATAAAAATCGTTAATTCGGTTATTCGGGTTATTGAAACGAATCTAATAATAAATCATCTTTGGGATAACTTACTTGATTAATTAATCGTTCCTAAACTCACTTTGTAAGAAATTTAGCACGAAATCGCCTTAATTTCGTGATTAATTTGAGATAAAAATCGTTACTTTTGATATAAATGATAACCACGTTGATTTGACATAAAAAATTGGTGCCAACCTAAATTTTATAAAAAATTAAAATAACTAAAATTGTATTATTATCAATAAATTAATGTGATTTTAATTCAAAATTGTTTACAAATTGAATCAACAAACTTAAATTGTCGATTTAATTTTAATTTTATTAATTAATTATATTAAATATGATTTAAATTGATTAGGAAAATATATCTAGGGGAATTTCGTAGTAACCAAATCGTTTCTTTTGAGGTTAAATTTCTTTAACAACAAATAATTATTTCTTTGTATTTATTGAAACGATTTATAATCGGAGATTATTAAAGCATTTAAAGGACCCGAATTACTTTTATTTATTGATTAAAAATCGTTAATTCGGTTATTCGAGTTATTGAAACGAATCTAATAATAAATAATCTTTGGAATAACTTACTTGATTAATTAATCGTTCGTAAACTTACATTGTAAGAAATTTAGCACGAAATCGCCTTAATTTCGCGATTAATTTGAGATAAAAATTGTTACTTTAGATGTAAATGACAACCACGTCGATTTGACAGAAAAAATTAGTGCCAACCTAAATTATTAAAAATATTAAAATAACCAAAATTGTATTATTATTAATAAATTAATGTGATTTTAATTCAAAATTGATTAAAAATTGAATCAACAAACTTAAATTGTCGATTTAATTATAATTTTATCAATTAATTATTTTAAATTTTATCTAAATTGGTTATGAAAAAAAAATCTGGGGGAATTTCGAAGTAACCAAATCGTTTCTTTTGAGGTAAAATTTCTTTAACAATAATTAATTGATTATTTCTTTGAATTTATCGAAACGATTTATAATCGGAGATTATTAAAGCATTTAAATTACCCGAATTACTTTTATTTATTGATTAAAAATCGTTAATTCGGTTATTTCAGTTATTGAAACAAATTTAATAATAAATCATTTCTGGGTAACTTACTTGATTAATCGTTCCTAAACTCACTTTGTAAGAAATTTAGCACGAAATCGAGTTAATTTCGAGATTAATTTGAGATAAAAATCGTTACTTTTGATGTAAATTATAACCACGTCGATTTGACATAAAAAAATTGGTGCCAACCTAAATTTTATAAAAAATTAAAATAACCAAAATTGTATTATTATTAATAAATTAATGTGATTTTAATTCAAAATTGATTAAAAATTGAATCAACAAGCTAAAATTGTCGATTTAATTTTAATTTTATCAATTAATTATTTTAAATATGATCTAAATTGATTAGGAAAAAAATCTGGGGGAATTTCGAAGTAACCAAATCGTTTCTTTTGAGGTTAAATTTCTTTAACAACAAGTAATTAATTATTTCTTTGAATTTATTGAAACGATTTATAATCGGAGATTATTAAAGCATTTAAAGGACCCCGAATTACTTTTATTTATTGATTAAAAATCGTTAATTCGGTTATTCGAGTTATTGAAACGAATCTAATAATAAATAATCTTTAGAATAACTTACTTGATTAATTAATCGTTCGTAAACTTACTTTGTAAGAAATTTAGCACGAAATCGCCTTAATTTCGCGATTAATTTGAGATAAAAATCGTTACTTTTGATGTAAATTATAACCACGTCGATTTAACATAAAAAAATTGGTGCCAACCTAAATTTAGAAAACATTAAAATAACCAAAATTGCATTATTATTAATAAATTAATGCGATTTTAATTCAAAATTGATTAAAAATTGAATCAACAAGCTAAAATTGTCGATTTAATTTTAATTTTATTAATTAATTATTTTAAATTTCATCTAAATTGATTATGAAAAAAAATCTGGGGGAATTTCGAAATAACCAAATCGTTTCTTTTGAGGTTAAATTTCTTTAATAACAAATAATTGTTTCTTTGAATTTATCGAAACGATTTATAATTGGAGATTATTAAAGCATTTAAATTACTCAAATTACTTTTATTTATTAATTAAAAATCGTTAATTCGGTTATTCGAGTTATTGAAACGAATCTAATAATAAATAATCTTTGGAATAACTTACTTGATTAATTAATCGTTCGTAAACTCACTTTGTAAGAAATTTAGCACAAAATCGCGTTAATTTCGCGATTAATTTGAGATAAAAATCGTTACTTTTGATGTAAATGACAACCACGTCGAAATGACATAAAAAAATTGGTGCCAACCTAAATTATTAATAAAATTAAAATAACCAAAATTGTATTATTATCAATAAGTTAATGTGATTTTAATTCAAAATTGATTAAAAATTGAATCAACAAACTTAAATTGTCGATTTAATTTTAATTTTATTAATTAGTTATTATTAATTTTAGTTATCTAAATTAGTTAATTTCTTTAACAACAAATTAATTAATTATTTCCCCGAATTTATTGAAACGTTCGAGATTTAAAGCATAAAAAACATTCCGAAAAGATAAAAATCAACGAGATTAATTAAGGTAAATCTAATTATTTCAATAAATCGAATTAATAATTAATTAATTAGTTAATTATCAAGATTGAGCCTAATTAATGGATCTTGGAAAAAAAGATTTTGTGGAAAATTTTGTTTGTGCGGAACGTTTATCGTAAAAAGAAACCGGATATTGCCGGTTCAAAGTCTCGCCATTGTTAAAATCGAAAAGGCGATTACGTTCTACGTCGACGGCAATCAAATTTATGCACGTATTTCGTAATCTAAGAATAGAAATTGAAACGGAGAGAGAACGAGAGAGATAAGCGAGTCTATAAATAAATTGAGTGTTGGTTAAGGTGATATGTTTGGATTTTTTTGATGAAATTGAGTTGGGTTAAATGAAAGGATGAAGGGAAAAAAATATATAAAAATATATAAATAAAAGGGAAATGTTTAAGGTTATTTAAAGAGAAAATAGAGTGTGGAACAATCAATACAATGGGAGGATAATAATTGGTGTCCTAGGCACGTAACAATGGTTGTTATTGTTACCTGTGTCAAAAAGGAGTTGTATAATACATAATGGGATTGAATAGGAAGTTTTTTTTGAAGACTTCGGTAAACCTATTTCTTTCAAAAGGAACTTTGAGGACGATTAAATTCAGATTGAAGATGGGACACTCTTTTTGTATATACTACATTACTACACAATTATGAAAATTGCTCAATCGAAATACCAGGAATTTCGTGTCTTATATTGACCAATTCAATATAGCATTTAAGAAAAAGAGACACAAATCAACATCATTCAAAACGATGATTTTCTTGTCAAAGTCATTTAGAGCCAAATTAGAAAATGTGCTATGTTTAAAATATTGATAAGATCTAATTTTTGAGTCTTATACGGACGGGGAGCTAAATTCTTCATCAAAATTAATCACAAATTGATTAAATTGATATATATACTCTCTCTCTCTCAAATCGATACAATGTTTTCTTCATTTTTAGCATAATGTAATCTTTAAGATGTTTCAAATTTTTGCATCAAACGTTCAATACTCCGTCTGATTGGACGATTTTCTCCACCACATAGCGCAATAGTCACAAAAGAAAGTTATCTTTGATAAAAATACGTTAAATAAAATCGTTAAGATGAGGATGTACACAACGATATTTATAAGAATCGAGTCCAATTGCTGAATTATAATCTATCTCAGCTTCATTGTAATCTATCTCAGCTTCATTGTAATCTATCTTAGCTTCATTAAAATAATGTCTCGGCCGGAAACGATCTCGGTATAAAGTAGCTATTAGTTTCTCCATGTTCACCATTTTTAGAATCAAATAAATTGGAATGTTTATGTTAATGATTATTTGTGTTTTGGTTGATCCGAGGTATCATCCGGTCATCTTCTTGGTTGTTCCCTGTGGACAGGGGCAGACGTTTCGCCAAGATCTCACTTGGCATCTTCAGTGCTTTGTCGTAGTCTCCTGTTGACAGATTGAGGTACTGCGGTGCTCTGGCTCCTTTTTATAGTAGGTCGTCTTGGTCGTAGGTGATAGCGATTGGTCGGGGGTGGGGTGGTGGGGGTGTTTATGTCCGACGTGACGTGAGTCGTGGGTGGTTAACGGTCCTGGGGATTTTCCACCGGATATGGCTTTGGTGACATCATCCATGGGCGAGAAGAGGCCACTGACCCGCTGTCCGGTGATTGCTGGACATGGGCTGCTCCTACTGGACGCCTCAGGAATGATAGGCAGCTCGGCGACCTGCCGTTCCGAATTGGATGGTCCTTGCCTCAGAAAAGCAGCCCTGGGCCTGGAGTGCTCTAGGACCGTCCTCTACGCTGCTGACAAGTGTAGGGCATCATCCCTCTTGTTGAGGGTGCCGTTCTTCGCTATTTCAATGGATTCCCGGATCAATCTGGTTCTCCAATGCGGAACGTTGGCTACCTGCTTGCAACCCTCGAAATTGATAGTATGGCCTGTGTCCAGATGGTGGCGGAAGAGAGCAGAAGTCAGCTGTTTGTTTCGGATACTCAGCTTGTGTTCTTCTACTCTGGTAGCTATTCTTCTGTTGGTCTGTCCCACGTAGTTCTTGTCGTATGAGCCGCAGGGGATGGAATAAACTCCTAGATTTTCCAATTTTATTTGGTCTTTTGGATTTCTGAGAGAAGCTCCTATAGTCTTGGCGGGTTTGTAGGTGGTACTAATGTCGTGTTTCCGTAGAAGTCTTCCTATGCGAACAGTTGTTCCTTTGATGTAGGGTAGTACGACGTTGGGTCTTCTGGTCTCTTCTTGTGGATGTGGTTCATTCGGCTTGAATTGTCGATCGATGGCTTTCTTCACCATGTATTTGGAGTAGCCGTTTTGAGCAAGAGCCAAGGTGACTTTCGTCATTTCTTCTGATCTGTTATCGTTATCTGTAAGTCGAATGGATCTTGAGATTAGTGAGTTGGCGATTGATTGGATCTGTGAAGGATGATGATGAGAAGATGCATTTAAGTATCGATTCGTGTGGGTAGGTTTTCTGTATACAGTATGCTGCAGGCTGTTGAGAGATTTCTTTACCAATACGTCGAGAAAAGGTAGCGTCCGTTTTCTTCTATTTCCGTGGTGAACTGGATCTTTGGATGAATGGTATTCAAATATTCTTGAAATTCCTGGAGCTTTTCTTTTCCAAAGGACCAAATGACGAAGATGTCATCAACGTACCGGATCCATAACTTCGGTTTGTATTTGGCCTCCTTTAACGCTTTCTTCTCGAGGTAAATCATGAACAGGTTGGCGATGACCGGGGACAGTGAAAAACCCATAGCTGCTCCTTCTACCTGCTTGTAAATCTGACCGTCATACAGAAAATAAGCATTGTTGAGACAGTGTTTGGCGAGGTCTACGATGTGGCTGGGCAAGTCTTCGTTTTCTCTGATCTGCTTGAGGGCCTCTTCGATCGGGATACTAGGATAGAGAGACTTGACATCGAAGCTCGCCAAGATGTCACTGTTTTCAATTTGGACGTTGTCCAGAATTTGAACGAAATGTTCAGAATTTCGCACGTAGGAGTCGGCTTGTTGTGTAATAGGCTGCATGATCTTCGCCAGGTACTTTTCAAGTTTTTGTACCGGTGAGTTGAAGGCACGCACAATGGGTCTAAGTGGAACATCCGGCTTGTGTATCTTGGGAAGACCATAAAGTTTCTTTCGGACTTTATCTCCGCATCTATTGGAGATGCCTCTATTTTCGACTTGGTTGTCTTTTCTAGGTAAGTTGTAGGGTCTCTTGCTGCTGGTTTGTAGGCCGTATCTTTGAGTAAGTCTTTTGCTTGTAATCCACCGAGTCCATAACCATTGTGGCATTACCCTTGTCCGCCGGAAATATGATGATATTGTGGTTATTTTTAAGTTGCTTCAGGGCCTGGATTTCACTTGGATCTAAATTCGACTTCGGTGGTTTATGTCCATTCTTAAAATTTCGGTTTTTTGTTTCTCCATTGATGTTAAGCTGGATTCCACGTTAGCGATGATTTCTTCATCCGGAATGGTCTTTGGGGTTAAGGCGTAGTTGAATCCTTTACTTAAAACTGCTCGTTCTGCATCTGAAAAGTTGTATCCTGAAAGGTTATGGACGATCTTTTGGTTTTGGAGGTGTGGCCGCTTAAATGTTTTTGCGGACCTTGCTTTTAAATCTTCGAACTTCTTTTGGAGTTTCTTGGTTTTCTGGGCTCTGTTCGTTTCGCAACGCCAGAATGTTAAAATTTCTAACTGGGTCCAAATGATGATGTGTAGCTGTTGGCTCAATAACAGATGAAGCTGGTATAATTCGAGTTCGGTGCTGCTGAGATTCTTCCTCTTTAAGATTTTTTTTTATCATTATTTGTCTATATAAGCATGTGTTTTTTTCCGTTTGATGTGGCGACGCAATTCAGAATATCATTAGTTGGAAAATTTTTTTGTCTATGTATTCGTGACTCCAAATTTATAGCTAGGTCTAGATTATTTATATGTTGTTATAAAGAAAATTTATGTCCCAAGTTCAATATGTTTATGTCGCTTGTTGAAAATTGTATGTTACTAAGATTTGTAAATCTGGGTACGCTTTGTGTTTCTTCATGTGATATTCTCTTCACTTTGAGTTCATTGGTTTGCTTATTGAGTGATTCGGGCTTCCTATTGTATATTTTTGTTTACTTTGTTGTTTTTGTCTCTCTAGAAATTGTTTTTCTTGACTGTTTTTGTCTCTAATTGCTGTTTTTGTCTTGCAGGACTAGCAAGTTTTTTGTTTTTGTCGGATTTGTTCTTCAGGGTATTATAATATACTTCCATAAAGAATTTCTCCAATATTGTTTCATGCTCGACATAGTGCAATAAGCTCTGCAACCTTCTGCGTATTAGTTACAATATTGTGTCTATCTTGCCGCTCTCAATGTGGTATTTCTTGATTTGTTTCCTCATCAGTTTTACCTCCATACTTGTTTTGAATTAGTTAAAGGTTTTAGAGATTTTTACTCGAAAAGATCTTGGTGTGACATTATTGTTGATACACCGTTGTAAGAAACACATATGGTCGTTGATTTTTTCTCTCTTCATGATATTCTGAATTGCCTCGCCACATCAAACGGAAAAAACACATGCTTATATAGACAAAAAATCACTAACATAAACAGAGTTAAGAATTTGAAACAGAAAATCATCGATAACAATCTAATCATCACTCCAACAGACAAGAATGGGGGTCTGGTCATAATAGACAAAGACAATTACATCAATAAAGTTCTAGATGTCTTCGAACAAAACCACATACAATATATTAACAAGGACCCCACCCTAAAATATCATAACAAACTCAAACAACTATTAACAAAGTACAAAACTAGCCTAGAAAAATTCAATATAAACATACACAACCTCATCACCTTATCGAAAACATAAATGATTTCTATGAAGTTGACCTTTCAGACATCGATAACCTCATAACATTAATATACCACATCTGCAAACAGAATTTCTTCATTTTCGATGACAATTACTATACAATGGACGATGGTCTGTCAATGGGTTGCCCATTATCAGGCATTTTAGCGGATATCTTTGTTAATTCTTTTGAAAGTGTTCATTTTGATGTTCTATCAAAATACAACAGCAAATTATATAATCTGTTAAAACTAACATAATCAGTACATGTCTAAAAATTCTCGTTTAGAGTAAAACACAGAATCCAAGAGATATCGTTTTACATCTTGTTTATATTTCTTGGGACACTCCTTTATTATATATTTTGGGTAAGTCATAAAAGAGACTTTTTTCAAATGTGGTGGTGACATGTTGAGAGAGAACCAGATTATCTCTACCACGGGTATTGTATTCATGAGTGGACATTTCAAAACGGCTCATATTGGTCTTCACATATAACAAAGACTTCAATAAGTAAATAGATGGCAAGGTGAGTATCGACTTTTCCCTGAAACCTTCCCTACATGATTCCCTGCCATTTATATCGAACATTAATCTAATGATGCGCTTCTGTGCCACAAACATGCGTTTAAACTCAAGATCAGTCGCAGCACCCCACACCAGTATATTGTAAGAAATAGCAGAGTGGCACAGTTTTTAACTCACTTTTTTTCAATTTCAAAATTGCATAATAGGCTGAGTTCAATTTTTTGCACACAGTTTCTATGTGATTAGTAGAAAATGGGGAAAAATCGTATAGAGACTGTTTAAAATATGTAAAGGAGGTACTAAGTGATAAACAAATAAAAGAAACAATAAAAAGCATAAGAAGTACAAGAGATGGCAATGTTCTGATAACAACAGATAGAAATCAAGACGCAATTAGTAAGGCGCAAATAGCTATCCAGAGAGGATCAGGAAACAAAGTAACTGTAAGGAAACTAGGAGATGAGAAGGAAACGCTGCACATAAGAGGGATGGATGCAGTAACGGAAAAGGAAGTAATAGAAGAAGCGATTAAAAATGAGCTTGGAGAACAAAATATTATTTTAGAAATGAGTAATCTGAGACCCATGCGAGGAGACACACAAGCAATAACAGTGAAGATGGAAAGAAACCTTGCGGAAGAATTGTTAAAGGGAAAGTCAATTAAAGTAGGATTTACAAGATGTAGTGTAGAGAGAAGGTTAATAGTTGAAAAATGCTATAAATGCTGGGAGTACGGACATGCATCAAAGGAATGCAAAGGACCAGATCGGACAAGACTGTGTTATAAATGTGGAAAGGAAGATCATAATCAGAAAAATTGCGAAAAAGAGGAAGCGTACCCAATATGCAAAGAAGATGGACACAAAGCGGGCACAGGAAAATGTAAAGCCTTTGCGGCAGCACTTTCCTTAGTGCGGAAGGAACAACGCAACCGCAATGCCTAACAAAAAATCATAGAACAGTTAAAAGTATTACAGCTAAATTTTAACAGAACAAAAGCAGCGCATGATCTGATGGAAAAAAACGGTACGGGAGAGTGAGGTAGATATATTGATAGGATGTGAACCAAATATGAAACATGAAGGAAAACAATATTGTGATAAAGACTGTGACAGTTTTATAAATATATATAATGATCTAAATGTGATCAGTTATTTTGAAGGAAAATGTTTTGTGATTGTAGAATTGAAAAATTTTGTTGTGATATCGTGTTACTTCTCGCCAAATCGTCCATTAAATGAATTTGAAGATCTATTAAATAACATGCAGCTAACGATAAAGCAATACAAAAAAGAAATATTAATGGGGGGAGATCTAAATGCGAAAACAGTATTAATTGGCTCTAATAAATCGAATAAAAGAGGAGAAGTATTAGAAAATTGGTTAGTTAGTAATGGTTTAATTACATTAAATGAGGGAAATATTTCAACTTACTGCGGATCTACAGGAGATTCTATCATAGACTTCACTGCAGCAACTATGAACCTAAGTAAAAAGGTGCGCAGGAAAAGATTTATAAAAGATACCAGCTCATAAACGTTTATAGCGGCATGACATAGCGCTGGGTAGGGGTTGAGGGTTAAAGAATTTACTAAAAAAGTCTTTTTCAATATCGAGCGTTAATGAGATATGCTACCTAAACTTGGCGATTGATTTAAAACGATTATAATAAACGATCTCGATTTCTTACATACAGGACAATAATAAAAAGTTTTGTGACAAGAGAAAACTGCGATGTTATAAGAGATGGATCGATATAAGCGCGTTATAGCACTCCTACCATAAAGTTAAGTCATAAATTGTGAAAGTGTCGCACAACTTAACGTTATTACCTTGTTAACTTCAAATTATTCGAGTTGGACAATCTTGTAACGAATACTCAATAGAACTTTGTTGGTCCAATTTGTGCCATTTACGTGATCGAATGCGCAAAGATAACAAATGAGGGTATATATATTAGATAACTTATAGATAAATTGCATGCAGATAATTGTCAGTTGAGGGATAGTGTTGCGGAATTGTCATTACGTGTATCCGACGCTGAGCAGCATACCCGCAGAAACAATATTGAAATTCAGGGCATTCCGGAAAAGGACAATGAGAACGTATTATCAATTTTACGCAGAATTGGAGACCATATCGGTGCACCAGTAACTGTTACTGATATTGATGCCCTGCATCGCGTTCCGTATGCTGATAAAGCGAACTCTCGACCCAAGGCTATAATTGTAAAGTTTTGTAGCAGGTTGAAGCGTGACAACTTCTTGGCGGCAACCATTGAAATGAAACGGTCAGCTCCTGCAGGTTCAATGCCTGGTCTTACAATAGAAGGTATTTCTGATCGGCTGTTCGTCAATGACCATCTGACCCCTGCTAACAAGAAGCTTTTTGCCGCTACGAGGGCCGCTGCTCGAGAGATGGGTTACCGTTTCACTTGGACGCGGGATTGCAAGATCTTCGTTAGAAAGTCTGATGCGTCTCGTGTGATAGTTATAAGGTGTGCCGACGATATCCTGCGGTTGTAATTTATGATCTTGAAACTCTTTTCTGTACTTATTGTATCTAGCAATGTATAATTTTAAGTTCTATTATCAAAATGTACGCGGATTACGCACTAAATTAGAGCAGTTTTACGCTAATGCGCTTAACGCTGATGTTGATGTATTGTGTATTACCGAAACGTGGTTGCATTCCGGCATTTATTCAAGCGAGGTTCTACCATCCGCATTCAGTGTATATAGAAACGACCGCGGGTCCGATGATCTTGTTACGCGAAGGGGCGGCGGGGTGTTGATGTCGAGGCTGTCAGCGTAACTATCAACTGTGAGACAACATCCCGATGACAAATTTGTAATATGTGGGGATTTTAACTTGCCCGCGATTTCTTGGACGTGCGATATTTCTTGTATTTGTACTGCATCTTCTGCCGTCTCCCCTCGTTCTGTTAACTTTATAGATTCTATATCGCTGTGTTAGCTAAATCAATATAATCACTTCCTGAATTCGTCCGACCACACCTTAGATCTTATATTTGCGCGTTTTTTGGATGTAACTAACTTTCAACGTTGTATGACCCCTTTGGTTGATGAAGACGTAGCACACACCACTCTAGAATTCACTTGCAATGTAATGTACCATAAAAATCTTACGCAATGTTCATCCACTTGTCTAAACTTTAAAAAAGCGTCCTTTGTCGATATTTGTAAATATCTTAACGGTATCCAGTGGGATGTCATTCTGAATGGGCTGGGAGTGGACGAGGCGGTGGACGAGCTTTATTTACACTTAAATGTGGCTATAAATCAGTATGTCCCTTGTTTACGAACTCCCTTCAGGGGATATCCTGTCTGGTTTACTCGTGATACGGTTAGAGTAATTCGTGAAAAGATTAAGGCGCATAGAAGGTGGAAACGATATGGGAACTGCCTGGACTACCTTACCTTTTCTTTGCTGAGAGGCCGGGCAAAATTCTTAATCGGCAGAGATCATAAGAACTATCTCGATAATGTTGAGTCTTATATTGTCAATGACGCTAAACAATTTTGGACCTATGTAAAGAGAAGAAAAGGTGGCAACGGCATTCCCTCTGTTGTTAAACTCGATGGCGACGTCGCTGCCAGCGCGGTAGACATTTGTTCTTTGTTCTCTAGGTATTTTAATTCCGTGTTCACAGTGCCGGGTAAGCCCGCAGCCGACGTGGGGAGGGAATCGTCTTGCACCAATATCTCGATTAAAATGCTGGAACTGTCCGAGGTTCAGCAAGCGTTGCGAGAGGTTGCACCGAATAAAGGTCCTGGCCCTGATGGAGTCCCGTCTATTATAATAAATAAATGCTGGGAAGCGTTATCAAAACCTTGACTAAAAATTTATAATCTGTCAATTTCTTGTGGTCAATTCCCAAGTCTGTGGAAGCAGGCTAGGGTGGTACCGATATTTAAGTCTGGGGACTGAAGTAAAGTTGACAATTACCGTCCCATCTCTCTTTTATGTATCATGGGCAAAATCTTAGAAAAAATTGTATATGGAAGAATTTTCTTCATTGTACGCCCTTTATTAACTACAGCACAACACGGTTTTATATCTGGTCGCTCGGTCGAGACAAATCTACTGCATTACACTGATCAGCTCCTTTTGTCAGGCGATGACCAGATTCAAGTGGACGCTATATACACAGATTTCAGTAAGGCCTTCGACAGAGTCGATCATGAAATCCTAATCCTAAAGTTACGCCAGATTGGAATTTGCCCCAGGCTGGTGGATTGGTTTAGATCATATATTACGGGTAGAACGCAAGCCGTCGTTATTGGCGATGCCACTTCCTAGCCTGTACCCGTTACGTCGGGAGTTCCGCAGGGTAGTCATTTGGGGCCCTTATTGTTCAATATCTTTATAAATGATGTAGCGTCCTGCTTTCATTCGTCTCAATTTCTCATGTATGCGGATGACTTCAGCGGTTCAGAGCGACCTTGATCGTTTTTACTATTTCTGCATTAATAATGGATTGCAGTTGAATTCCGACAAGTGCAGCGTCATTACATTTACTAAGAAGAGATCATATATTACATATGAATACAAACTAAACACGAATATTGTTACAAGGGTTTCCACGGTGAGGGATCTTGGCATCACCTTCGATCAGAAACTAAAATTTGATGAACATATAGACGGAGTGAAAAAAGATCCACTGTACACTTCACGAATCCTGCAGCTATCACCAGTTTATATATGGCATACGTCCTGAGCACTCTTATGTACTCAAGTACTGTGTGGAACCCCCAATATAGTGTGTATATAGAGAGACTCGAAGCTGTGCAAAAAAGGTTCGTGAAGTATTTATGTTTCAAATTTGGAAAGGTATACACAGATTACGTCTCCGCTTGCGAGATGTGGGGCATTCTCACACTTCGTCAAAGGCGTTATTGTTCAGATGCCATGTTCCTTTTCAAATTGGTAAATGGTGTATGTGATGCTGCTTCACTGCTGTCTAGAGTAGACTTACACGTCCCCCCACGTCGTCTGCGTTATGATTTTTTGTTTTACGCGCCTTCAGCGAGAACAAGTGCCTATCGCAACTCTCCGGTGTTGAGGATGGAGAGGGCTGTCGACAGGCTTGGCGTTGACGTTTTTGGTATGAATGTGTTGGCGTATAGACAGCATATTCGGGCCAGAGTTCATGATGTTCTAATCGAAGACATTTGATATCCTATTTTTTAATTTTTAATTTTGGAATTATTTTTTGTTTTTTTTTCCCGTCAACACTATAAATATATATGTATAGTTTCTAACAATTTATAACTTGTATGCATGTACGTGTGGCATAGCGTTTGTGGGTTCGTCCCATTGCTGCTATTTTCCTAAACAAATTACAAAATAATCATATAATGAATGATACGACATATTGGTGATTTTTAACACCCAAGAACCAAATAATGCTCATGGAATAGTTTCATATATTAACAACATACACATAAATATAAAACTTATCACAAATATTGAATAAAACAAGTCCATATCGAAATTAACAGTTTAGACCAGCAATTCTCAACCGCTATTCCGGCGGATCTACATCGGCTTAGAGCGAAATTTGATTCTGGACAATTTTTATCCGTCCAAGTCAAATACAAATTATTGTTCGAAAATTAATATCATTTCGTTTTACGTAATTTACATTTGGTTAACAATTTTTAGAAATGCAACCAAATTTGAAAATAATGCAAATTTTTGCAGCGTACCTTAGAGAAATAAAGAAAATAAACTCCGATTATTGCTGGTTTGGGTGTGAGGAAATAGATACTCCACAGCACACAATTTTTAAGAGCGATCGGTTCAAGGAAGAAAGAAAACAAATGGAACTAGAAGTAAAACAGAAAGTGGAGGAAAAAAATATAGCTGACCTTCTCATAGGAGATGAAAGGCAACGTGAAGAAATAATGAAGTTTTTGAGAAAGATAATGATGATAAAGGAAAGGGAAGAAAAGAGAAGAGAAAGAAAGATAAGTACTCCAAGAAGAGGAAAGGAGGGGGGCACTTATGCCCCCCTTTCGGGTATGACTTTATATATGTATTATTGTAAAAAATTAATAAGAATTTTGTTTTATTTCAAATAAAACTTCAAATGGAGCATTTGCCGACATAAGTTTTCGATCAGCATCATCTGGGAGCCGAAATTTCATAGGCGTCATCGGCTATGAAGAGGAGAGGATGAGGAGCGTCTCTCGCCCCTGGACCGTGTAAGTTGTGTTGTAAATGTTGTTTAAAAAATTAATGCCATAACTTTGCTTTGCCTTGCCGAGACAAGAGGAATTTGAAGAGAAGAAGAAAAAAACCATCTAGAACAACCAGCAATTTTTTCCGACTTAGGTAGTCTGCAGTAATGCGAAAAGCGGGTCCGGACTGCCAAAAGTTCGCTCCTTTTTTTTTCTCCTTTTTTTTCCTTTTTGATTTCGAGACGAAGACGAGGAAAGGGGTTTTTAGTGGGTCGGGGTCTTTGACCCCAACCCCACACTATCTGGCCGCCCATCATCCCAGGCCAGATGTCTGTTAGAAGATTTTCCCCGACCTCGTTAAAAAAAAAGAAATGCAATCAAGGTGGGGTTGCAACTTCCTTCCCCTAGGTCCCAAATTTGGCGAATTTGTTGCAACGATTTCAACTTTGATTCCTTTACTTGTTTTTGATGTCGAAATTTTGGTGACACTGAATTCTAAGAGGGCCAGAGCCATTATCCTCATTAGTAATCATATTTATGGTAAAAGAACGAATGGTCTCAAAATCTCTCGAATCTCTCGTCTCAAAGCGAAAACGGGAATCTTCTTCAAACAAAGCAAACTTCAAACAAAGCAAAAAAAGTTCTCATCATTCTGGTTCCTGATAAGGGACAAGTGACAGTGATTCTTAATCAGTCCCAGAATATTGATTGATCACTGGCTTTGTTAAATGAATTAACCACCACCGAATCATTCAAGACAGATCTTATATCGTCCATTCAAAGAAAACAAAATTAATTCTTGAAACTGTTATTTGACAGGGAATACATTTCTAGAGAGGTTTATAGGTTCCTTGTGTGTCATAATGGCACAGTTCCTAAGTTTTACGGTTTCCCTAACATCCATAAGGTTGAAACACCACTTAGACCGATCATTTCGTTTATTGGCTATTCTGTTTTTGGCCCTCGCGAATAAGACCAAGTACAACATCAGACTTTCCTTCGCTTTTGCTGAAGAGATGAGGAATATGACGTTATTACGTCAATACTCCCTTGCAAATAGAACCTGATACAATCTCACACAGATATTCGTAAAGATTTGTTACTTGAGGCTATCTGTGTTCTCCTTCCAGAACATGTTTTATAAACAGAAAAATTTCTTAGGCCCATCTGGGCCATCTTGGTTGCTATGTGAGTACCACATCTCAGTACCTCAAATCTTGAGTTGGACAGCACGCGACAAACTATTCCATGACGAACTTTGGGACTGCTTTGGTTGAGCATTATGTCAACAGGCCACAAATTTGATTTTGATGAGGGCGCATATAGTAGGAGAGTTTTCATGGAGATGTTCCATATTTCCTCCATCCCCAATACGATTAATTGTCGAATTAACACCCATTCATGTCTGATGAATTCATGACTTCAGTATGGTTTTAATTAACTCTCAATGTTCTTTTTCATCATGATTATTTCGTTAACACCCTTTTAGGTACAATTAATAATTAGTAATGTTTAATTTGAAAAATACCGTTTGTAAGCCTCTGTTCCCTTTGGTACTCTCGATCTTGTGTTGTTTTAATCAATTTTGTTTTAGATATTGATGATTTCCTTTTTGAAATATTACAAACGCAATTTTTTTGTCCTATTCGTTCTTAACTTGTGTAACCTTCAACCTTCTCAAGTTATCCACAAAAACTTTATGTGTTTTGGGCTAGTTACTGATTCCCTAGTTTAGATATGTTTTTGTGGGTATCATATTTATTATTCTAAAATTTTTAAGTAAGTTAGTTTGTTGTTGTTAGTTGATTTTGTTAATTATTTCTTCATATTTTTCGTTGTACCATGATGAAGATTATAATAAATAATCGAAAACTTGGTTCTTAATTTATTAAAGGAGGTTCTTAATTCCTACTCTTTTTTTAGTTGCATTCCCGAAAACTGTTAACCAATCTTATGTTACACAACCAACAAAATCTTATATGTTGATATGATTCAAAATAGTTTACCAATTTTTGGAGAAAATCTATAAGGTCAAAAAAGATTGAGAAACGCTGGTCTAAACGACAACATATAATATAGCATATACCGGAAACCAAACCAAACGAAGAGATATAAATCATTCCATCTCAACACACATAAATATACTGTAATACGATCATATTTATACAAAGCGGTCAAAACACACCTTAATCAAACCGATTTAGAAAAGGAACTAAACATTATTAAGCAGATAACGAAAGTTAAATCAATTTCTTAGACATACAATCAATAAAATGATACACAAACAAAAATAACCAACGAATAACATCTCCACACTGATACCAATTAACCAAAATACAACTTCTCATAATCAAAATCAACACAATATCCTGGATATATATATATAGCTTCTAAAATAAGGAATATATTTGGTAAAAAACAACTTAAATATAACATTTAAACCTAACATCATCTAAAAATCAATCAACAATAAACATAATTTTACTATACTAGAAAAAAAGTACTGTTTATAAATTGGAATGTAACATATGCAAAAGCAACGTATCTATAATTATGGGTGAAACCGGAAGAACATTAGAGATGAGAATTAGAGAACAAAAAATAAGGAATGAATCAAAATTCCGAAAACGTCTAATAATACATCATAAGCATGAATTTACCGAATAGAATAACGCAGAATATCATCGAAAAATGAAAACTATCCATAATTCATCTACAATCACCCAGACGTATCTTGTTTAAATGAACAAATACAAAGAGGAAAAAGATCAATATATGCATATTTAAGGATTAGGGTCTTTTTTAAAAAATTAAAAAAGACCCTAATTAGAATTTAAATAATTAATATCATTACATTGAAATCGAAGAAATTATTAAAGAAGCTATTGTAAATTACATGATATAATAATTCTTAATGAAATTCACAAAAAGAAGCTAAAAAAACTGAACAAGTTGAGAACAGAAAAAGAAAGAGAAAAGAATAAACATCAAACAAACAAACTAGGAGAAATTCATAAATTTTTTCCCAAAGTAACAAATACTTCAAACGTGATTTTCACAGAATAAGAAAGAAGATTAATGGAAAAAGGTCTGAAATATGCTCCAAAAAGAGAAATTAACCTCCCAATACTGGCAATGAAACTTCTTTTCGATATTCCAATATTGATTTATTCTATCGAAATCGAATTTCAATAAATCAAGTTATTCTTCAAAAATGATCTGGCTCGGCCGCAAACGACCTCGGCTTCTTATATATTGATGTATTTCAACAAAGTCAAAGTGTATACAATCAAGTTTAGTTTCGAAATTATTCTGCCTCGGCCGCAAGCGGTTTCGGATTCTTGTGTACACCCTTCATAATGATATTATACATAACATTGTTGATGAGCACAGCTCATATTGATGTATTCTGTCGAAATCGAATTTCAATAAATCAACTTGTTCTTCAAAAATGATTTGCCTCGGCCGCAAGCGACCTCGGCTTCTTATACATTGATGTATTTCAACAAAATCAAAGTGTATACAATCAAGTTTAGTTTCGAAATTGTTCTGCCTCGGCCGCAAGCGGCCTCGGATTCTTATATACACCATTCATAATGATATTATACATAACATTGTTGATGATCACATCCAATATTGATTTATTCTATCGAAATCGAATTTCAATAAATCAAGTTATTCTTCAAAAATGATCTGGCTCGGCCGCAAACGACCTCGGCTTCTTATATATTGATGTATTTCAACAAAATCAAAGTGTATACAATCAAGTTTAGTTTAGAAATTGTTCTGCCTCGACCGCAAGCGGCATCGGATTCTTATATGCACCCTTCATAATGATATACACAACAATGTTGATGATCACAGCTCATATTGATGTATTCTATCGAAATCGAATTTCAATAAATCAACTTGTTCTTCAAAAATGATCTGCCTCGGCCGCAAGCGACTTCGGCTTCTTATACATTGATGTATTTCAACAAAATCAAAGTGTATAAATCAAGTTTAGTTTCGAAATTGTTCTGCCTCGGCCGCTAGCGACCTCGGATTCTTATTACACCCTTCATAATGATATTATACATGACATTGTTGATAATCACAGCTCATATTGATGTATTCTGTCGAAATCGAATTTCAATAAATCAACTTGTTCTTCAAGAATTACCTGCCTCGGCTGCAAGCGACCTCGGCTTCTTATATATTGATGTATTTCAACAAAATCAAAGTGTATACAATCAAGTTTAGTTTCGAAATTGCTCTGCTTCGGCCGCAAGCGGCCTCGGATTCTTTTATACACCCTTCATAATGATATTATACATAACATTGTTGATGAGCACAGCTCATATTGATGTATTCTGTCGAAATCGAATTTCAATAAATCAACTTGTTCTTCAAAAATGATTTGCCTCGGCCGCAAGCGACCTCGGCTTCTTATACATTGATGTATTTCAACAAAATCAAAGTGTATACAATCAAGTTTAGTTTCGAAATTGTTCTGCCTCGGCCGCAAGCGGCCTCGGATTCTTATATACACCATTCATAATGATATTATACATAACATTGTTGATGATCACATCCAATATTGATTTATTCTATCGAAATCGAATTTCAATAAATCAAGTTATTCTTCAAAAATGATCTGGCTCGGCCGCAAACGACCTCGACTTCTTATATATTGATGTATTTCAACAAAATCAAAGTGTATACAATCAAGTTTAGTTTCGAAATTGTTCTGCCTCGGCCGCAAGCGACCTCGGATTCTTTTATACACCCTTCATAATGATATTATACATAACATTGTTGATGATCACAGCTCATATTGATATATTCTATCGAAATCGAATTTCAATAAATCAACTTGTTCTTCAAAAATGATCTGCCTCGGCCGCAAGCGACCTCGGCTTCTTATACATTGATGTATTTCAACAAAATCAAAGTGTATACAATCAAGTTTAGTTTAGAAATTGTTCTGCCTCGACCGCAAGCGGCATCGGATTCTTATATGCACCCTTCATAATGATATACACAACATTGTTGATGATCACAGCTCATATTGATGTATTCTATCGAAATCGAATTTCAATAAATCAACTTGTTCTTCAAAAATGATCTGCCTCGGCCGCAAGCGACCTCGGCTTCTTATACATTGATGTATTTCAACAAAATCAAAGTGTATAAATCAAGTTTAGTTTCGAAATTGTTCTGCCTCGGCCGCTAGCGACCTCGGATTCTTATTACACCCTTCATAATGATATTATACATGACATTGTTGATAATCACAGCTCATATTGATGTATTCTGTCGAAATCGAATTTCAATAAATCAACTTGTTCTTCAAGAATTACCTGCCTCGGCTGCAAGCGACCTCGGCTTCTTATATATTGATGTATTTCAACAAAATCAAAGTGTATACAATCAAGTTTAGTTTCGAAATTGCTCTGCTTCGGCCGCAAGCGGCCTCGGATTCTTTTATACACCCTTCATAATGATATTATACATAACATTGTTGATGATCACAGCTCATATTGATGTATTCTATCGAAATCGAATTTCAATAAATCAACTTGTTCTTCAAAAATGATCTGCCTCGACCGTAAGTGACCCCGGCTTCTTATAAATTGATGTATTTCAACAAAATCAAAGTGTATAAATCAAGTTTAGTTTCGAAATGGTACTGCCTTGGCCGCAAGCGGCCTCGGATTCTTATATACAAACTTCATAATGATATTATACATAACATTGTTGATGAGCACAGCTCATATTGATGTATTCTGTCGAAATCGAATTTCAATAAATCAACTTGTTCTTCAAAAATGATCTGCCTCGGCCGGAAGCGACCTCGGCTTCTTATACATTGATGTATCTCAACAAAATCAAAGTGTATACAATCAAGTTTAGTTTCGAAATTGTTCTGCCTCGACCGCAAACGGCCTCGGATTCTTTTATACACCGTTCATAATAATATTATACATAACATTTTTGATGATCACAGCTCATATTGATGTATTCAATCGAAATCGAATTTCAATAAATCAACTTGTTCTTCAAAAATGATCTGCCTCGGCCGCAAGCGACCGCGGCTTCTTATACATTGATGTATTTCAACAAAATCAAAGTGTATACAATCAAGTTTAGTTTTGAAATTATTCTACCTCGGCCGCAAGCGGCCTCGGATTCTTATATACCCCTTTAATAATGATATTATATATAACATTGTTGATGATCACAGCTTATATTGATGTATTCTATCGAAATCGAATTTCAATAAATCAACTTGTTCTTCAAAAATGATCTGCCTCGGCCGCAAGTTACCTCGGCTTCTTATATATTGATGTATTTCAACAAAATCAAAGTGTATAAATCAAGTTTAGTTTCGAAATTGTTCTGCCTCGGCCGCAAGCGGCCTCGGATTCTTATATACACCATTCATAATGATATTATACATAACATTGTTGGTGATCACATTTAATATTGATGTATTCTATCGAAATCGAATTTCAATATATCAACTTGTTCTTCAAAAATTACCTGCCTTGGCCGCAAGCGACCTCGGCTTCTTATATATTGATGTATTTCAACAAAATCAAAGTGTATACAATCAAGTTTAGTTTCGGAATTGTTCTGCCTCGGCCGCAAGCGGCCTCGGAATCTTATATACACCATTCATAATGATATTATACATAACATTGTTGATAATCACAGCTCATATTGATGTATTCTATCGAAATCGAATTTCAATAAATCAACTGGTTCTTCAAAAATGATCTGCCTCGGCCGCAAGCGACCTCGGCTTCTTATACATTGATGTATTTCAACAAACTCAAAATGTAACAATCAAGTTTAGTTTTGAAATTATTCTACCTCGGCCGCAAGCGACCTCGGATTCTTTTATACACCCTTCATAATGATATTATACATAACATTGTTGATGATCACATCCAATATTGATTTATTCTATCGAAATCGAATTTCAATAAATCAAGTTATTCTTCAAAAATGATCTGGCTCGGCCGCAAACGACCTCGGCTTCTTATATATTGATGTATTTCAACAAAGTCAAAGTGTATACAATCAAGTTTAGTTTCGAAATTATTCTGCCTCGGCCGCAAGCGGTTTCGGATTCTTGTGTACACCCTTCATAATGATATTATACATAACATTGTTGATGAGCACAGCTCATATTGATGTATTCTGTCGAAATCGAATTTCAATAAATCAACTTGTTCTTCAAAAATGATTTGCCTCGGCCGCAAGCGACCTCGGCTTCTTATACATTGATGTATTTCAACAAAATCAAAGTGTATACAATCAAGTTTAGTTTCGAAATTGTTCTGCCTCGGCCGCAAGCGGCCTCGGATTCTTATATACACCATTCATAATGATATTATACATAACATTGTTGATGATCACATCCAATATTTATTTATTCTATCGAAATCGAATTTCAATAAATCAAGTTATTCTTCAAAAATGATCTGGCTCGGCCGCAAACGACCTCGGCTTCTTATATATTGATGTATTTCAACAAAATCAAAGTGTATACAATCAAGTTTAGTTTCGAAATTGTTCTGCCTCGGCCGCAAACGGCCTCGGATTCTTTTATACACCCTTCATAATGATATTATACATAACATTGTTGATGATCACAGCTCATATTGATGTATTCTATCGAAATCGAATTTCAATAAATCAACTTGTTCTTCAAAAATGATCTGCCTCGGCCGCAAGCGACCTCGGCTTCTTATATATTGATGTATTTCAACAAAATCAAAGTGTATGCAATCAAGTTTAGTTTCGAAATTGTTCTGCCTCGGTCGCAAGCGGCCGCGGATTCTTTTATACACCCCGCATAATGATATTATACATAACATTGTTGATGATCGTATCTAATATTGATGTATTCTATCGAAATCGAATATCAACAACTCAACTTGTTCTTTAAAAATGATCTGCTTCGGCCGCAAGCGACCTCGACTTCTTATATATTGATGTATTTCAACAAAATTAAAGTGGATACCATCAAGTTTAGTTTCGAAATTGCTCTGCCTCGGCCGCAAGTGGCCTCGGATTCTTATGTACACCCTTCATAATGATATTATACATAACACTGTTGATGATCACAGCTAATATTGATGTATTTTATCGAAATCGAATTTCAAAAAATCAACTTGTTCTTCAAAAATGATCTGCCTCGGCCGCAAGCGACCTCGGCTTCTTATATATTGATGTATTTCAACAAAATCAAAGTGTATACAATCAAGTTTAGTTTCGAAATTGTTCTGCCTCGGCCGCAAACGGCCTCGGATTCTTTTATACACCCTTCATAATGATATTATACATAACATTGTTGATGATCACAGCTCATATTGATGTATTCAATCGAAATCGAATTTCAATAAATCAACTTGTTCTTCAAAAATGATCTGCCTCGGCCGCAAGCGACCTCGGCTTCTTATACATTGATGTATTTCAACAAAATCAAAGTGTATACAATCAAGTTTAGTTTCGAAATTGTTCTGCCTCGGCCGCAAACGGCCTCGGATTCTTTTATACACCCTTTATAATGATATTATACATAACATTGTTGATGATCACAGCTCATATTGATGTATTCTATCGAAATCGAATTTCAATAAATCAACTTGTTCTTCAAAAATGATCTGCCTCGGCCGCAAGCGACCTCGGCTTCTTATATACTGATGAATTTTAACAAAATCAAGATTAATAATGAGGATATATATAACATATTTAATAATCTCATTAAGTTTTTAAAAAACAATTTTAAGTTGAAACAAAATTGTTTACATATCGAAAGCATGTTATGTACGGTTGAATCGCAAAAGATCTCCCTTAAATTCAAACCCAACCCAAGTGTTACGTCTTCTCAAGTAGAAGTAGTTACCACAAACCCATAAGTTACCCACCGAAGTATAAACGCTTATTAGAGGCACACCATATTTGGAAGGGATCGCGCCAGATGTCATTTACTACATCTTGCCCTCTCTCGCCTACAAAATTATATACAATATTACCCCTACTTATTTCTTGTTGTTTAAAATAAATCTATAAATTCTTTTTTATATTTTCAGACGACTTTTGCGATTTCGAAAAATTTATCGGTAACCCTAACTAAAGAAATTCGTGGGAGCTTGGCTGAATCGAGCGACAAAATGCCCGATCTCAATTTTTACCCGTTGACCTTGCACATGCCTCCGAATGACGTCGTGTTTGTCGAGTCCGTACGTTTGTGTACGTTTTGGCGCCTCGAAGTCCAACCCACAAAGAAACGGAAATAAATTTACATAGAATTGGTATAAAAATTTTTTTTTCTTTATTATGATTTTTATTTAGTATATTTTTTATTGGTATTTTAACCTCTTATAGCTTAATATATATATAAATATATATATATATATATATATATATATATATATATATATATGTATATAATTTTGAGGTTTAAACGAGATCATGACTTATAACCGTGAGTTGAGACAAAAATTATTTCATCAATCGAATCTTATCATCAATATAGAGATAGCTATCGTTCAAAGGGACACAAAGAAATTCAAACGAAATTAGACCAGATAATAATTTAACATCAAACAAATCTCAATTAACTCCTTCTTTCATTTAATGACGTTTGAGGCCGAAGATATACAATAACTGTCAAAGATAAATCGGTAAAGATAGTCGTTAAACCGTTTTGAGTTGAATTAAGAAACAAACTGAGGGTGATGGGGCTGAACCACATTCTTATCTTCTTGTGTACCATCCCAACTCAACATGATTGTAGTAAAAATATAAATCAAGGTCATTCGCGAGCGAGGGGCTACAATCGATTTTAAAGCATTAATAATACATACATTAATTTTAATGGTCGTGGTAATAACTAAAGATATTGAGAACAAAAATGTATCAACTGCCATTATTGGTGATATGTTCAAGTACTACATTTTGAGCGGAAAACAATCTTTGAAATCAAATGAAGATATAGTTACATGATAATGCCCGCAACACAAGACCAATCGTACTCAAGACTAGATCAGATCATTCAAAGGCTGGAAGCAATTTGGTCACTCTCCCTACAGTCTTGATCTAGTTCACGTCTTCATGCATTTAAACAAGAATTTGAATGGTCATCGGTTCAGCAATGACGATGATGTCATAATGACGTGATGCAGTCGTTGTCTAATCAGAAGGGAGATTTCTACGAGGATGGCGTACAAAAGCTAATTGGGCGATATGATAAGTGCCTTAATATTGTCAATTGGTGTCATTTTTATTTCAACAGATATCACCAAAAGCTTATAACAGAGAGAAACCATAGAAATCCATCGGGATAGAACAAACGTTAACATGACTTCCTCCCCCTTCATATTAGTTTTGGAATAAGATTCTAACATAGCATCCATCAAACATTTCTAGTAATTCTAATCTTAATTCAACAATTTAAATCATGTAAGGCCTTTCCCTACGAATCTTTTTCATTTTATTATATCTATGTTACCAAGTTAGCGTATATTTTACTACCTATGGTGAATGTACTAAAAATAGCTAGGAATGCTATAACTTAAATTTAGCTTTGGGAATAAGAAACATTCATACATATGCTGCTGGCATGAAGGAGTGGTAACACGTGACGGTAACGCGATTGAGTCTTCTTTATCCGTTCTAAATATGGGCATCATAGAAGAAAGGAATGTTATTATTTGATAGTATGATTGTACTTATTTACGTGTTTTTGTGAATTGAGGACTCTTTGACACTATCAAACATAGGTACTTTGTCAGTGGACATACCTTCCTTCAATGCGACAAAGATTTTGCCTTAATTGAGAAAATAAGAGTACTTGGATGATACATGAGGACTTATACAATGTAATAGCATCAAGTAGGTACACACTGTACAGAAACAGTTATTTAATGCACAAGCGGTAGCTGATAAGATCTTAGCTTTCAAAAACGTGAATATTAGTAAAGTTGTACGATCGAAAGTTGACTTTGAATGAAAGAAGCTGTTTCTGAACTAACACAATAGGCAGCAACTTCGATATTTAAAAGAAGGAAAAGTTTGCAAGATCTAAAAAAATATCGCAATTAACCAGCCAGCAGACATAAATACAATCGGTGGCAACAAGAAAACACTAAATTGGATGCAATTATATTGAAGTATATGGATTATTAAGTCTATTTGTAGCAAAAGTGCAGAAGATGCAGTTTTATATGCGAAAGCATAAAAATCTGGTCTTTAATTATGAATGTTACCTAGGATGAAACATTCTTGGCTAACTTCCAAGACGATGGTCGTCTCATATACTGCTTTTGATATAAGAAGTAATCTCAGCCGACTTCGAAGGCGTAGGCCGCAAATATTGTTCGTGATTAAGGAGTAATTACTCTTTAATCTTATTCGACTTAGACGATGTTCGCCGCTCCAAATATTGCTTTTGATATAACAAGTTGAAAATCCAAAAGTTGAAAAGACATCGGGGATGACTTTTATTGAAACCCAACCCATCCTAACTAAACTCAATTCAGCTGTAAAAGCCAAACAAATTTATGGAAGTGTATTCTATTTAAGCTTTATGGAAGAAGTATCTCGGCCGACTTTCGCAGAAAACGAAAGAAGAGCTTTTGTCACTAGAATATTCTTATTTTTTAAGACGTGTTCTATACAACATGATAACCACATCTTATTTTAACTTGCACTAAATAAAAAGAATAAAAGAAAGATTTTTAGATAGAATATGAAATGGTTTGAAGATATTTTAAGTGTTGAACTAAAAGAAGAGGACGAACTTATACCAAAATCATTATTAATGCCTAGAGGACGCCCAAGAAAATCCTTTGAAGAATGTTGTGAACGAGCAAAGCGATATAAAGTGAAAGAAATATGCGACAGAGAATGTGAAGAAAAAATTATACGTGCTGATGAGAAGTTAACGCATAAGGTAGAATTTGACAGTGTTATGGATAGAAAACAAGTCCTAGTATTATTGGTAAATTAGCAGCTAACCAAACGTCTAAACGTCAATATGAAGGAATACGAATTTTATTAAAGGAACCTGGGAATAATATATCCTGTATATATCCTCTTATCCTGGTGAAATGGAAATTACAGAATGTAAATGGGGTTGTGATGGTTTACCTGGCCAAAATAAGTATAAATAAACTCAAAAATGACAGATGCAAATTTATTTACCATGTTACAATTAAAATCTGCATTAGACCAAACTCATATCATTTAGAATAATCCGCGCCCCGCTTCTACTACGCGATATTGCTGTCCTCTAAAATTTGAATTTGCAAAGAGACTTCTGAGAAGATAAATTAAAAAGGTAGCACTTTTTCCAACAGAAGTTAGTGTTTCTGGGCATCAATTTGCAAAAACTCATTAGTTCTATTTTACAATGCACGCTGCTAAAGTAGCTCAAGTAGTAAAAAGAAAGAAATGAAAAATTTGTCGTGCATTGACGAAAAAATTGCTTCATAGATATCCTTAAAACTTGGTCTGTTAACGCTCCATGCAAGAATAAAATTTATTGAATGCATTTTAGATATAGATTATGGAATACCTTTCAAAAAATGGTCGACTATCACAAATGACGAGAAAACAATAAAAAAAAGAACATTCAGGAAGAATTTAAAGTAAGAAGTGGCATGTAAGTTGATTTTGTTAAACTGGGAAATGGGACAATAGTAGATACTCTTTAATTTCGGCTGACTTTGAAGTCGTCAGCCATCACAAATATTATTCGTGATAGGAATGAATACTCCTTAATCTCGACTGATTGCGAGGACGTGGGCATATTGCTTTTGATATAATAAGTAATCTCGGCCGACCACGACGATGTCGATCGCAAATATTGTTCGTGATTAAGGTGTAAATACGGATTAAGGAATTACGGCCGATTGCGAGGACGTTAGCCGCCTCAAATATTGCTTTTGATATAAGAAGTAATCTCGACTAACCCCGAAGATATCGGCCATCCAAAAATTGAAAAGATGAGTAAATGATTTTATGGAACCCAAACCAACCTAACTAAACTCAATTCAGCTTTAAACTCTAAAAAAGATAACTAAAATAGTTAATTAGCACATGAAAGGATTCAAAGGCTTCGTGCTAAAAAGAATTTGAACAAGGATAAACTTCGTTTCTTAAACGTTTAGGCATGGAGTGCACTAATTTCTTCGTTTCGTCCGAACTGATTTTGGCCCATTCCAAAATCATAACATTTTTTAACGTTTCCTTCGACGTTATGTTGTGTTGCCGAATCCTGCGTTCCAGTAAATCCCAGAGGTGTTCGATGGGATTCAAGTCCGGCGATTGTGGAGGTGTTTTAAGTTGCTTTGGGGTATTGTATAGTAGCCAAAGCTTAGTGTTGTGGGCGCAATGTTTGGGGTCATTATCTTGTTGAAAAAAGTATTCGGGCCCCAAGCCCAAGTTTTCGATGCTAGGCTTCAAATTTTCTTTTAAAATGTCTATATACATTTTATGGTCCATTGTCGATGTTATGAAAACCAACCTTCCCACCCCTTTGGTGCACATACACCCCCAAACCATAACTCCACCACCTCCGTGTTTTACAGTCGCTTTCAAATTTTCGGGATTAAGGGCAGTATTAGGTTTTCTAAATACAAGTTGTTTACCCTTAATACCGAAAATGCAAAATTATCAACAATGTACAAAAGACGAGTTTCGCAGTTGTCAGCACTGACGCGATTAATCGACAACAATGCAGAAAGTGCAATGGCGACATCGACACGAATAAGAAAAGTGACTTGTAATAAGTTATGAAACATGGAATACTTAAAGCAACCGCAACCAATGACATTAAAAGGATGTATAAGCTACGGAATGGAAGAGATTCAAGGAAAATTTCGAATTATATAGAGTAGTGACAGGTTGTTCTACGAAAGATGAAAACGTACAGGCAGCAACGTTACTACACTGTCTGGGACAGGAAACTAGAGATATATTAGATACATTGGAGCTCACAAAAGAGGAAAAACAAAGAACTAGTGGAATAATTCAAAAATTAGATGCATATTTTATACCGAAGAAAAACAAAGCAGTAGAGAGACACAAGTTCAATACACGTGGACAGCAAAATGGTGAAAATTTTGACCAATACCTAGGAGAGCTACGAAAGCTTGCACAGAACTGTGAGTTTGCCGGTATGAAGGATGACTTGATTATGGACAGAATCATTTGCGGTATAAGTAACGTGACCATACGTCCCGTTTTGAACGGGACTGTCCCTTTTTAGAGTTACGAGTCCCCGAAATGATCCCTGGGACGCAAAATTGTCCCGTTTTTTAAAACCGCGTGAAAATTTTAGTATAATCTGTACCACGAGAAACGATAGTGACTTGGTATTAGGGCCGTACGTTGACGTTTGTTAGAGTGAAATGGTTGCTTACGAGTTTGTCTGTTGCCTCTACTTTTAGGCGATGAGTCTCGTGACTATCGTTTCTCGTGGTACAGACTATAGCCGAGTTGGGCCATGTTGGGCGGACGCGATCGGTATGCGAGAGCGAGACGGCGTCGTCAGTTGACGGGATGATAGCCGAGAGAAGCGAAGACGTCATCGCTCGCGCTTTGTTGATTAATTTGGACTAATTGTTTCATAGATTTTTCGTGCGCCCAGTTTTCGATATATTTTTTGTTGTTGTTTGATGCTCGTTTACCAAGCAAATAACTTAAACTTCTTTTGTTTTGGAATCATAACTTAAAATGCCAAAACGCAAGTGTACGTTCAATATTTACTTACAAGCAAAATATCCGTTTATCAAGCAAATAAATACTTCCTCAGATGTCAGATGTGAAAAGTGTCGTACAGAATTTAGTGTTTCCCATGGTGGTGGGAGTGATATTGAACAGCATTTAAAGTCTGAAAAACATAAAAATGCCGATCGTGCCGCTGCTTCGAGTTCTTCGATGTTAACCTTTTTCAAGAAATCGGCCGCATCAACTTTAAAGGATATGGATATCGCCGCGGCAGAAGGCGTCTGGGCTTATCACACGATACAAGAAAACCACAGTTTTCGCTCTAATAATTGTGCGTCAAAATTAATTCAATCATGTTTTGAACCCAAATTTACATGCGCGCGTACGAAATCAGAAGCTATTGTAGTAAATGTTTTGGCGCCTACAGTAATGAAAGAATTAAAAGATGATCTTGATAAGTCCAATTGTATTACAATACTAAACGACGCTTCAAACCACGGTAACAAGAAAATATACCCTATTCTAGTGCGCTTTTTTCAACCTTACGTAGGTGTGCAAGTAAAAATTTTAGATCTCCAAGACCAACCAGGCGAGACTTCTGACATCATTGTCGATTATTTAAACCAAGTGTTGACATATAATAATTTAACAGCAAAAGTCGTGGCATTTTGCGGAGACAATGCCAACGTCAATTTCGGAGGTGCGGCTAGGCGTGGAACTAACAATGTGTTAACGAAATTACAGTCATCACTGAAAAAGCCATTAATAGGTATTGGATGTGGAGCCCATGTAATTCACAATGCAATAAAATCTGCTGCAGACAGACTACCCTTAGATTACGAAAGCATTATTGTGAAGATATATTCGTTTTTTTATATTTACACGATTCGAGTTGAAGCTCTAAAGGAGTTTTGCGCCGAAACTGAAACGGAGTATCAACAAATGCTCGGCTACAGCAAAACTAGATGGCTTGCTCTTATGCCTGCCTTGGAAAGAGTTTTAAAAATGTATCAGCCACTAAAAAACTACTTTTTGAGTATTGAAAAATGTCCCTTGTTACTAAAAAACTTTTTTGAAGATCCCACATCCGAATTGTGGCTTTATTTTTTACACGCTCAGTCAGCAAGTTTTCATCAAGCTGTATTGAAACTGGAAGGTCAGACTGTATCGGCAATTGAAGCTGCAAAAGAAATCAATCAACTAAAAGACAATTTGACTCAGAAGCAGACCAATCAGTTTCTTCCATTTATGGTCCGTCAATTAATAGTGAAATCGAAAGATAATGTTTCTGACATAGATGAAGAGTTTGTGAATAGGGTGGTTACAGAATTTTATCAAACAAGCCGTGAATATCTGGAGCAGTGGACTTGCTTTCTTACCAAAGAAATGGAGATATTTTATTGGGCAGATTTAAAAAAGGTCCCCTTATGGACAGACGTTCAAAAATCTCTGGATGTGTTAATTCAAAAGGAATATATTGACTGTAATAAAGATGCAGAAGTTTTTGACGAATTTTCGTTAATTTGTAACTACATTACATCGCACAAAGTAACCGAATGGAATAACCTAAATGTTTCCACGGAAACTCGTTGGGTGGAAGTATTCAAACACTTTCAAGCTAACAATCTTCAGCATAAACATTTTTCTCTTTTAATTGAATATGTTTTATGTTTGCCTGCTACAAATGCTCCAGTAGAAAGAGTATTTTCTATGATGAACAAATTGTGGCCCTCTGAGAAGACCCAGTTACAAATTTCAGTTCTAAAGGCGATGTTGACAATTAAGGTGAATATAAAGAAAACGTACCAAGAGATTCATTCTTACTTAAAATCATCACCAGCTGTATTAAAGCAAATTTGTTCTTCTGATAAATATAAGTAAACGTTTGGGGTATATATATTTTTTAATTCGTAGCTTTTAACCTAACTGACTTTTTCTGAATAAATAACTTTAAAATAGTGCTTTTTATTTACTACTTGTTAATTAATCTAAATAAACCAATGTCCCGTTTTGAGTTAAAAAATAAATGGTCACGTTAGGTATAAGGGATAACCACCTTAGAGACAAACTACTCAGAGAAAGGGATCTGGACCTAACGAAAGCAATAGCCATCTGTAAAGCAGCGGAGCAAACTGAAGAGCATATGAAACAGCTATATCAAAAAGGTCAAGAGGTTAATGCCGTAGAAGTGAGACATCCAGCCAATCGTCAACTTTGGGAGGTGTCGGGTGAAAAACATCACGCTCGACATCAAACACATAGGGTAAATAAGGTATTAGAGAATAAGGTAATGAATAATAATGTAATAAACAATTGTACTCGTTGTGGATTTGACCATGAACACAGAAAATGTCCTGGCTATGGTAAAGTCTGTAAAAATTGTAATAAACCTAATCATTATGCAAAAAAATGTAAAAGTAAAAAACTAAATGAAGTAATTGAAAATGGTAAAATTGACACTGAAAACTACGTCTTAGATAGTATATCTAGTAGACAGATTAATAATTTTAGAGATGCGTTTTGGAAAAACATTACTCTTGTAGACTGTAATAAAACGTTAAAAACAAAAATCGATACTGGAGCGCAGATAAACGTGATTCCAAGCTATATCTTTAAACAATTAAATTTAAATTCTAAACTTAAGGAAAGTGTTGCAAACATAACTAATTATGGAGGTAACAAATTAAAAGTAATAGGCGTATGTAGGTTAGATGTAAAAATTGACAATAAACCACATAACATGCAGTTTTTTGTGATTGACACTCATGCAAATTCAACGCCCATATTAGGTATAAAAACAATCCAAGAGCTAAATTTATTAGAGACAATAAATGTAATAGATAAAATAGAATATAATACTAAAGAAATAGTTGAAAAATATGAAGATGTATTTTCAGGGCTAGGGAAAATAAACATTAAGCCATATGAGTTCAAGTTAAAAGAAAATTACACTCCAGTGGTTGTACCACCAAGACAAGTACCATTTCAATTAATGGAACCTTTAAAAATGCACTGAAAAAAATGATAAAAGACGGAATAATTATTAGTATTAGTGAACCAACAGAATTCGTAAACCCCTTAGTGTTAGTAAAGAAAAATATTGATAGCAATATTCGAATATGTTTAGACCCTAAAAATTTAAATCAGGCAATAAAGAGAGAGCATTATAAAATACCCACATTTGAGGAACTGACACATAAATTGAATGGAGCTAAAATTTTTTCAACACTTGATGCAAATAAAGGATTTTGGCAGATTGCACTAAACGAATCAGCATCTAAATTAACAACTTTCGCAACACCTTACGGTAGATATCGATTTCTAAGACTACCATTCGGTTTAGCTTGTGCACCAGAAATTTTTCAAAAGACATTTGCGGAAGTATTCAAAGACATTCAAGGCGTAAGCATTTACATAGATGATTTGATAATTTTTGCAAAAGATAAAAAAGAGCATGATGAAATATTAAATAAGGTTTTACAAAGAGCCAAGGAAATGGGAGTAAAATTTAACAGAGTAAAATGTAAATTCGCGGTAACTGAAATAAAATATATTGGTCATGTTCTAACACAAAATGGTATTCAACCAGATACCCATAAAGTTGAAGCAATCAAAGAAATTTCGATTCCAACTAATAAACAAGAACTAAGCAGATTCTTAGGAATGGTGACTTATGTTTCTAAATTCATACCAAATTTATCACAAACTACACACAATTTAAGACAATTGCTAAAGAAAAATATAATTTGGGATTGGACAAGGGTACATGATGAAGAATTTAACAAACTAAAGAATTTGTTAGTCACAGAACCAGTACTAGCGTACTTTGATGAAAAAGAATTAATCACATTATCAGTTGATAGCTCTAAATCAGGAATGGGTGCAGTTATTTTACAAAAGGGCCAACCAGTTAGTTATGCATCAAAATCACTAACAGAAATTCAGATGCGATACGCTCAAATTGAAAAAGAAGCTCTTGCAATTCTTTTTGGTTGCCAGAGATTTCACCAGTATTTGTTCGGAAAGAAGTTTTTAGTGGAAACTGATCATAAACCTTTAGAAATAATCTTCAAGAAACCACTAAATAATTGTCCACTCAGACTACAGAGAATCTTAATAAATCTGCAAAACTATGAAGTTGAAGTCAGATATAAACCGGGTAAATTGTTATACTTAGCTGATGCATTATCTAGAAGCAATTACAATGATGAACAGTTTGATCTTAAAGAAAAAGAAATCGAACTTCATTTAAATTTAATACAATATTCAAAGATAAGTCCCCAAAGGTATGATAAAATCAAAGAAGAAACACAAAAATGGCCAGAACAAAAAAAAACTGTAAACATATTAGTTAAACCATATTGGTCAGTTCGAGCTGAAATTACAGAAATAAAAGGAATATTATATAAAGGTGATCAAGTAATAATACCAAATTGCCTTCGTAAGGAAATACTGAATAAGTTACACTATGATTGATAAAGTTTTTTCCAACAACATCGTAGGAAATATATAAAAAGAAAAAGCTTTGGTATGGCTTAAAACGATGTATTTAAATTATTCAATCAAATCTTCAGTGCGACACGTGTTTCGCCAGTAACGGCATCGACAGGCACGACTACGTTTATAAAAGAGAGAAAATTATGTTAAAATATAAAATCGTTAAATTATTTATAATTATTACCATCAATGGACACGTTGTTGTGTTGAGTACATGAACAGCGGAAAGGACATTTTAGAGATATACATTGGAAAAGCTTGATCTTACAAATTTGAGCCTGAAAACTATATTCAAATAGGTCAAGTGTAAAATTAATGAAAAAGAAAATTGAAATTACCTTATTTTTTGTTGGTTTGTTTGTTATATAATCTTCTGAGTTCCTTCTTCATAAGTTTCTTTTCAAGCTCAAATTTGTGTTCATTTCTATTTCTTGGTACCTTAATTTTGAAGGATTTTGGTGTTATTTCCCTTAAAATGGCTGTGTGTAGAAATTGAATGTTATCGTTGGTCTTCTCTCGTACAATCAACGTGTGCCGTAATTTTTGGAAAATGACAGATAACTCATGTACTCAACACAACAACGTGTCCATTGACGGTAATAATTATAAATAATTTAACGATTTTATATTTTAACATAATTTTCTCTCTTTTATAAACGTAGTCGTGCCTGTCGATGCCGTTACTGGCGAAACACGTGTCGCACTGAAGATTTGATTGAATAATTTAAATACATCGTTTTAAGCCATACCAAAGCTTTTTCTTTTTATAAGTTACACGATGGTCACATGGGCATAAATAAAACTATTTTAAAAGCAAGACAATTAATATACTGGCCAAACATTAATAACCAAATAATAGATTTGATTAAAAAATGTTATACAGTAAGGCCCCAACATTCGCGAGGGTTAGGTTCTAAAAATACGCCGCGAATGTTGAATCCGCGAATATTGAAGCACTAGATATTATGAAGGATAAACTACTACTTCTATGTTCTTTTAACACGTTAACCGCCAAATGGTCACCGACGCCAAAAGTTTCATTTAATTTAATTTTAAAAATTAAAGATTTCAAAAATTAATAAATTATACATACTAAATAAAACGCTTAAAATTGCAAAATAAAACGACTGGTCTTAAAACTTTTGTATTCGGAACTAATACAGATATTAAAATAATTACAATTGTTTAAAATATAAAAAAACCTAAACTCGATAGCAATAACAAACTGCAACAAAATAAACTAAAAAAAGAAATAAAAGTTAACATTTCTACTGATCAATAATAATTGCTTTAGAACACGATGGTTTAAAAAATGAAAGGATAGTAGGTTGCAATGCTTTGTGTTGCATATCCTTTTGAAGCTCTTTGTAAGGAGCAAGAAGAGTATTCAGACCATTTTTAAATTTTGTGCTTCGTTCCGTTGATGGATCATATTCTACTATTTTTTCAGCAAGATTATTTGCTTCTTGTATAAATAAATTAAGTTCCTTCAACGTTAATTTATTACATAGGGAATTACTATTATCTTCTTCATCCGTTCCTGAAACATTTTCTATTAGTAGCGCTTCTAAGTCTGCACTGGACAACTCTTCCTCTTAATCATTGACGAGAGATTCGATATCAGCTGGTACAATGGTATGAAAATCATCTCCCGGTAGCAACCGTGCAGAAAGAACAGCTCTCTCTATTGCCTCATCAATTTCGCTTACACTTTGCGCAGTGTCTTTTTTCAACAGTTTTTTCCATGCATTACTTACGGTTGATACTTTAATGTCATTTAAAGCAAGTTTTATAGATGTAATCGCATGGTCAATATTGTATAATTTCCACACATCTTTTATTGAGAAAACACTATCATTTTGTATTTCCTCATGTACAAAATCGAACATGTGCCGGATATAATGACTTTTAAAAGCTTTTATAACACCTTGATCTAAAGGTTGTAATAAGGATGTTGTGTTGGGCGGAAGAAATACCACCTCGACACATGGATGAGCTAATTTGAGAGCATCTACTGGATGAGATGGGGCGTTATCCAATATCAATAAAACGTGAAATGCTAAATTTTTAGATTTTAGGTAACGCCCCACTTCTTTAACAAAGCACTCTTTAAACCACTCTATAAATAGCTGAGAAGTCATCCAAGCTTTTGAATTAGCTCGCCAATAGACCGGAAGAGCTTCTTTGTCCTTGTTCTTTAAAGCTCGTGGATTAGCTGCTCGATATATTAACATTGGTTTTGTAATAAAGTCTCCGCGTGCATTTGCACAAAATAAAACTGTAACTCTATCCTTAGCCGATTTAAAACCAGGTGCTGTCTTTTCATTTTTTGAAATGTATGTTCGTGTGGGCATTTGTTTCCAATAAAGCCCGGTTTCGTCCGCATTAAATATTTGTTCAGGACGGTAACCTTTTTCTTCTATTAATTTTATTATTTCATCAGGAAATTTTGCAGCCTGTTGATGATCTGCTGAAGCTGATTCTCCACACAACTTAATGTTATGGAGATTAAAACGAGTTTTGAATCTTTCGAACCATCCTCTGCTGGCTTTAAATTTACAATCGTCTTCAGCACAGTCCATTCCACACGAAAAATGTTGATAAAGTTCCTTGGCTTTATCCATTAATCTAGCCCTAGTTAATGGTATATTTTTGCGACCATGGTCCTCAATCCAAAGATAAAGAGACTTCTCCATTTTTTCAATATTAACATCACGAACTTGTGACGTTACCTTTAATGATGACGGTATGCCACTTTTTACGCTATTTCTAATTACCTCTTCTTGTTTCTTTATAGATCTTATCGTAGATTCATTGACACCGAAGACCCGGCCTACTTCGGTAGCTCTTTTCCCTTCCCGGAGCATATCAAGAACTTGAATTTTTCTTTCTAGAGTCATAACTGACTTTGCACGTTTGGCAATTAAATTTATTTCCATCGCAGGCCTTTTTGTACCCATTTTGAGTACTGTTGTGAGATTAATTTATTGTTTATAAAATTATAGTAAAAAAACGGGCGAAACACTAACCTGAACGAAATACAGAACACAAAAATAAGCACCTAACACAAACATTAAAATCGATCATAAATGAGGGATTCCCAGAGAAACGCATATGTGAAGCTGGTTGCTTGTACAGTAAACCTACGGTAAACTTCGTTTTAAATTTTTTAAAAATGACATACATACTTGCTATGTATTCGCGAATAATCGAGTCGTGAATGTTGAAAAAGGCAGCAAAATTTAAAACGCGAATATGCGAATCCGTGTAATTTGAAGCCGCGAATGTCGGGGCCCTACTGTACTTGTAAAAAATTCCAAAATTCGAACACAAAAGAAACAATTATCAACCGAGAACTTCCTAATAGACCATGGGAAATAATAGCGGCAGATTTTTTTCAATTTGAAGGGAAAGAATATTTAATAATAATTGATGCTTTTTCCAAATTTCCGGAAATAGTTTGTTTGCAAAACAACACCACTAATCAAAATGTAATAAAAAATTTTAAGACAATATTAGCAAGAAATGGAATACCAGACATTTTATACACTGGTAACGGACCTCAGTTTGTTAATCAACAATTTCAAAAATTTTTACAAGACTGGGAGATTAGACACATAACCAGTACCCCTAATTATCCACAGTCAAACGGTCTAATTGAACGACATATTCAAACAATCAAAAAACTAATGAAAAAGGCAAAAGAGGAGGGAAATGATATGTATTTAGTCCTTTTGGAATATAGAGCGACACTTTTCGATAGATCATTGCCTTCTCCAGCTGAAATTCTGTACAACAGAAAAATAAAAACTTTGATACCTATATCTGAAAATCTTTTAAATAATAACACTAAAAACAAATTGTACAGGAACCACTATAGAAATACTCAAATTATTCAGAATAATTACTATAACAAAAAATCAAAAGATCTTAATAACCTAAAGAAGGGAGAAAGAGTGATCGTGCAACAAAAAGATAAAACTTGGAAACCGGGTAGAATAGTAGAAGTAGATCGGAACCGTCCAAGATCATACAAAATAAGCTATGATGGAAAGACTGATGTCTATGATAGAAATCGTAAATTCTTGAAGCAATTCAAAGATAACAAGCCGTATATTGATAGGGAAGTTTACGACAACGTTTTTGAACATTATTATAATCTTAATAAACCTTTAAATACTAACAATAACAATCCTGTCATTAACAATAACGATGTTTCGGAAACTCCTGATCTGTCTTTACCCAAAAATACTCTAAGTACCAAAAGTGGAAGTAGACTATGATAGACCCTCTTATTTGAAAGACTATGTTAAATAAACCAATAAATTGTAAGTTTAGCTTAAGTACAGTAAGAAGTAGAATGTTTAGTTTTGGTGACATAGTTTAACTTTGTTCAGTCTTCCAAAAGAGGGGAGATGTTATATATATCAACAATGTACAAAAGACGAGTTTCGCAGTTGTCAGCACTGACGCGATGAATCGACAACAATGCAGAAAGTGCAATGGCGACATCGACACGAATAAGAAAAGTGACTTGTAGTTTTGTAATATTAAGAAGTTAAATAAATGGTTATAAACAACAGATGTTTTATTAAACAACGAGAACATAACATCATCTGTAAAGAGAACTTTCTCCCAGAATTCAATGGGCTTGTCTAAGAGTTTTTTTGCAAAGGTGATCCGCTTCTGACGATTGACCTCTGACACAAATGGCTTTTTTCGTGCAACGCGACTGTGATAGTTAGCTTTTTTTAACGTCCTTTTCACCGTATCTTTGCTGATAGTTTTATGAAATTCTTCTTGTACATTTTCTACTATTTTTTTTTTTGCCGTCAGCCTAGGTTCTTTTCTAACCTGCTGTACAATTTTTCGCTTCTCTCGGTTTGTTAAAAGGTGTGGTCTACCAGATCGCGGACGTGAGAGGTAATCTTCAGTGTCTTTACAATTATTAATTACTCTTTAAATGGAAGAGTGTGACCTGCCGACAGTTTCTCCTATTTTTCGAAAAGATTTTCCCTCTTTCCATAACTTTACAATAATTTTTCTCTCTCTCAATTCAATTTCCTTTCCTTTCGTGTCCATTCTAACTTTTAGCTTCTAAGCCTCTACTAATATAATTGACACCGATTATCTTTTATTTAAATCGGAAAGCGTACATCGCCAACTACGTATTTAAGTAAATAAGTATATTTTGGAGAAGGCGTCTTTATTTGTACGCAGATTTTTGCATACGCATTATTTGGAGAATTTTTAATTTTAATTTTTTTGGTAATTAATATTTCTGTTTCATTGATGCATATTTTGTTAATAGAATTATATGTAGCTAATACACAAAATAAAAAATACCGAATTACCAGTTTGGCTTTCAATCTGGTAGATCTACGTCCCATGCTCTGGCAGTGCTAATCTCCAACTTTCAAGTGACACGCCTCCAAAAACGCCACTCTGCGGCAGTCTTCTTGGATATACGTAAAGCGTTCGATTCAGTATGGCATCGGGGACTCCTATACAAACTTAGCAAACTGGATATCCCGCCTTACCTCCTTAATCTACTCAACCAATTCCTTTCCAACCGCTCCTCAGTAGTCAGATTAAAAAACTACTTCTCCCGCAAATTCTCCCCTCAGCAAGGCCTCCCGCAAGGGTCGCCCCTCTCTCCAACACTTTATAACTTGTTTTCCTGTGACATCTACGATCCCAATCCAGATACCTTCGACTTAGACTCATACGCTCTACTCTACGCTGACGACACTACCTTGGTAATACACGGCAAAACCATCTCATCCGCAGTCCAAAGGTTACAGTCGCTGATACAATCCACTGAGAGTTGGCTACAAAAATGGAGAATTCAAATTAATCCTTCTAAAACCCAATTCTTCATTCCATTTCTTCCCATCCATGCTGCTTCCCCTACCGTAACTATCCAGTCCACGATAATATCTTCCGTTACAATATCCAAATACCTAGGAATCTCGATAGACCGGAAACTAAAATTTTCAGACCATGCCATAAAGGTAAAAATGAAAGTGACGAATCGGGCGAAGCACTTTAGATCCCTTACATACCAAGGACGTGGCATATCAACTAAATGCGCTGCCCACATCTACAAGACCATCTGTAGACCGGTCATTGAGTACTCATCGCTAATCCTCTTCGAAGCATCCAGAGGAGCAAGGTACCACCTCGAAGTAGCGGAGAGATCTGCACTTAGATGCGTCTCGCGAATCCGACACCCCGAAAATCCACTTTTCAATCCCAGCAACGAACTCCTTTACAATCTTACCGAAATCCCTCCAATTCATATCCGTCTACAAATTTTATCCCATAATGCTGCCATCAACTTCCCCATTGACCCCTTAAAAAACCTATTCATCGCTTCCCAATCTTCCCACCACTCCCTTCATATCCTACGCAAACTACGAAATTAGTTTCAAGCACCAAGTATCAAGAATTTCTATCCCGGGCAGAAAGACCACGGTCGATAGCCCTTTTAAGCCGGCGTTTTTGTTATATATGTAGTTATTATTGTTATTTTTTTTCTCTGTTGTTATTTTTTATTTTTTTTATAGTTTGAATAAATTTTGTTTTCTTCTTCTATGTGGAAGTTAACCCAAATATTCCTGTGAATCCGTTCAACATTGCTCTCTCATACTATTTAGTACTCTCACTGACGGTAATTATTTCGAATTTTTAATAAAATACAAAATGGCACCTGATCATAAAAACTTGTATAACATACTTTCTCTTTATTCTAGTCGTGCTTGAAAAAGGCTGCTGTATCAGCCGAAACATTGTTGCACCGAAAATGAAAGATGAAAAAACCTTTGGTTATTTTAATTTAATACTTCGACGATGAACCTCGAATCACAAATTTCCAAATTCGTTTTTCTTGATTAGTTGTTTAGTTTTTTTATGGAAATTGGCAGTTGGGTCTTTGGTAAGAGTTTTAAAGTTATTATCTCTGATGAAATTTTCGGTTTTCTCAATGTATTGTCTTTCGGTTAAAATAATCATTACTGCGTTTTTGTCTGCTGGTGTGACGATTAATTTGTTTTCTTTTATTTTTCTTTTTATATTTCTAATTGTTCTGCGTTCTTCTTTAAATTTTCCATTGCTATTGTTTGGTAGAAATTAAGTATATGTTGCATTTCTTTTTTAATTTCGTTTTCCCTTTCATGTCCTCTTATCGTGGAATGAATTTCCATAGCTATCATTGATAGGTCTATATTTTGTCTTGGGGCATATTTGAGTTCCTTTTGTAGTAGTTCCTTTTCTTGTTTATTGAATGTTATGGGTGTGAGATGATAGAAAACGTACGAAATAAATAAATTCATAAAAGGGTTGTGTATAATAAATAGGAATAGGAATGTTTATAGATAATTTGCAGAGAATTAAATTCCCTTTCTGATAGGGTAAAGAAATATGGGGTGTTCCATTTAAAATTTTTGACTTTTTCGCATTTGAATGCAGAGAAACGGTAATTCAATTTTTGACCACCCTGTATAAGATACACTGATACAACACATGACAATCTATTTGACAACATATAAGGAATTATCATGCCAAGGCAAAATCTTTTTGAAAGAACGTTGGCTAAGATATAGGCCTTTAAAGAGCGTAGTGATATTTATCAAAAAATATTTAAAATCAAAATAACTCGAAAACAAAAAACGGTAGGTACCAATAACTATTATCAAAGATTATCAAAGTCAACATATTTTTCGACGTACAATTGAATGGCGTAATAAAAACTATAGCATTCCATTTAAAATAACGAAGTTGGGATCTACTTCCGGTAGACCGGAAATAGTGGCCATCTTGAAAATATTTTAGGTTTAAAGATCAGAATGAACAACCCATGTTACCAAAATTTCAAGCCTCTAGGAATAGTGGAACCCAAAAAAGTTCTAATGAACCAGTTACGTGAGACACCCTGTATAATGAAATTATAATGTAAACAATGATTAAATGAAATTATGTTTTTTTTAAATTTATTGTTAAAGATTTTTTTATTTTAATGGTTGAAGACCAAAAGGAAAATGAATATGAGGAGAAGTTTCTTTTGTTTATTAAATACTTGCTGTTCCTGTTTTTTTTTCCTTCAATTGGTGACCGTAGCCGATGATAATTGATGTAATTGATGATAACAATTAAAAAAAAAGTGCGATCGTGAATTCCTGACATGTGTACAAAAAAATTAAAGAAATTACCTTCGATGTTGGGCGGCTTTAAGGTGAAAAAAACGATAATTAATATCGATGAAGAGCGTGATTCTACTCGGAAATATCCCTTGCTAAACGATACGTTTCCAGAATTATTTTTCCCAATCAATGGACGCCAACCAAAATTCGACAAAATGGCTTTCAATTACGGAACGTTACTACACACGCTAATATTACTCGTGTCAATTCGAAACCGAAAGAGAGGACGATTTCAAGACATCCTCCCTCTTTATACCCAACTGTCCAAAAAAAAAACTTGAAACCGGCCCACACGACAAACGGAAATTTTAATATCAACCAAAACGCCAAGAAATAAAAATAAAATTATAATAAAACAAAGTTAAAGTAAGAAAATAAATTAATTAATCAAATTGATGAATTCGTGCTTCATTAAAAAAAAAGAACGAGACAAAAAAGAGAAAAAAACAATTCTTAAGGGGAAAAGTAACCGTAACAGCTTTTGTTATCTACAAAGGCAACATACCAGATGGTGAATTTGCTAAAACTCGCAGACTGTTTCAAAAAAATCTTGGTATGGAGTTAGTAAAAAATAACATGCAAAGAAGAGCCGTTGATAAGCACTTGACCAAAAGTGTGCGTACTTCTGCCTTGAGGCTCTCAGGTATTGAAGAGGAGATTATTCCAGAGCCACAACCAGGGAAAAGAGGAAACTGTAAATATTGCAAAAGACGAAAAAGTCGTTATTTTTGTAAAATTTGTAAATGTTGGTTGTGCATGGAGCACATAACAGCGGGCTGCAATGATTCTTTGGGAAATATGGAGACCACAGTAGATCGATTTTCTTTTCCTTTATTTAGGCGTTGTTTCCAAATTTTGAAAAATATGTGATTAAATTGTAAGCATTTTCTTTAAATCAAATGAACATAAAACGTGAGTTTGGAATTGGCCCTGTATTAGGCTATTATATAGTACAAGCATCATATAAAACATATTTATGAGAAATTAGCACGTTGGCGTCCTTTAGAGTTTTTTCTATTTTGGACTCCAGACCACACCCGATCGAAAGTGTTAAGAAAGCGCGCCCGACAGACGGAGGGTTAAATTTTAATAATCGATAATACAAATAATTTTTATTACTTGGTCGAATGACGTTTCATAAAACTCCTATATCTTAATACATAAAAATGGAATCTTTATGTATGTGGGTACCTGTATACCGATTTTACTCAGTTATTCCTCGGCCGAATTTCAACAAATTTGGTAAACACATAGCTTAATATATTGGGAAGAACCTTTCATTTTAATTTTTATGACACCGCCGCCGAGGTGGTGGCAATGACGATGTTAAAGAAATAATTTGCACAATAACGAATCCCGATGTATGGCGTTTACGAATACAGTAAATACCCCGACTTACGTAGATTCAGAGATACGTAACTGCGAATTTGTCCGTTTTGTTGGGTATTCCCCTGTTTCGCTCAAAAGTGATTTGAATCATAAAATTTTCTAGTCCCTTCAGTTTGTGCGAGTTCTTCGTACAGAGTTGATAAACTTATTGTTTTAAAAAGATTGTGAAAATAAAAGTAATATTTTATTTTAATTTGCAGTCCTACAAAAATGTAGGACTTAATAAAATTGTCCATAATATTGACGTGCGATGTCGGGTAGGAAAAAAAGAAAACTAGAAGATGAAAACAGACAATTTAAAAATAATTGGGAAGATGACTACTTTTTCTTGCAAGTAAAAAATAATGCTGTATGCTTAGTTTTTCGTGAAACGATTACTGCTAAAACTTATAACATACGAAGACATTATGAAAAACATACGGAACTTTCTGTACTTTCTGGTGCCATAAAAATTAAATAAAATAATGCTATTGGGAAAAAAGTTAATTGTATAACCAGATGTTGCTCACATCAAACGTTCATATACAGCAACAATCGTTATCTACCGTTATTTACTTTGCTGTCTACCCCCGAGATTACGCTGACGTTGAAACAATGACTGAAAAACCCTTTTCTTAAATTGCGGATGTGAAAGTAGTTTTACATCATCGGTAATATGATTAAACAATAATATTAGCAAATAACTTCCGTAATTGCAAGTAGGGTAAACGACCCAATGTTTGACCGGTTAAGGATTTTTTTACATCAGTATTTGAGCTATTTTTGTAAATCAATAATAAAATTTAAATTTTTAGTTTATATAAATAATACACAAAAATAATGTAATCCTAAAATTGCACAAACGTGTATTTTTCTTCATCTATTGCATGGCTGGCACTGGTTGATGGCCGTGTTTAATTAAATTTTCGAAATGTTTGCAAACGATGCTATACAACACCTAACAAAATGTTTTTAAAATAAAAGTTTCGAAAATAAGTAAAGTATTAAAATGCGTTTCCTTCGTATACGCATTTCTTACAAAAAAAACTAACAGTACGACTTTTCATCCTTTATTTCGGAGGAAATAAATGATTGCACACGTATCAATTTGCAACATGTAGTATATGTAAGAAACATCCAATTTTGAACTAAAATTAGAACTAACACTAGCACTAACACTAGAACTATCACTAGAACTATCACTAGGACTAACACTAGATCTAAAACTAGAAACTATCGGGTTTCGCCGTGCGTTTTTTGAAAAAAATTTTGTCGTTTCGGATGCCATGTTGCAACCTTTTTCAGAAACTGGTTCTGAGTCAGTCTAACTGAGTCAGAAAAAGAACTCAGAAAAACGCACGGCGAAACCCGAAAGTTTCTAGTTTTAGATCTAGTGTTAGTCCTAGTGATAGTTCTAGTGTTAATGCTAGTGTTAGTTCTAATTTTAGTTCAATTAACACCGGTCGTGAAAGCCTTCGTACTTATAACATCCAATTTACCTAAATATCTGTCTCTACGCATATGGTCAGTTTGATTTAATAAATTAAGTAATAAAATATAAACTATTATTTATATAAACTACAATTTTGAATTTTATTATTGACTTACAAAAATGAATATAAACTATAAAAAAATAATAAGTTGGAAAAAAAAGTCGATTTTGCGTCTCGATTATAGGACTTCCGGAACCAAAGCTTGGCGATCACCCACCGCGTTATACGCACTTGTTGAAAATCGATTTTTCTTTGCGACATATAAAATGAACTTTAAACGTGTTGAAACTTAAAAATAAATTTGCTCCCTCCCTTTGAAGGGGCATTGGATCAAAAGCTCTGGTAAATGTGATACATGTTCAATACAGATTCACCACAAAAAGATTAATCAAAATTGGTGAAGAGTCAACTGTGAGGTCTTCTTGTCTGAGTTCTAAATCCGGTAGTTGGGTTAAAGGACCCGAAATTCCCGAAATCACAATCAGTGAATTTTGAATAAATTCATGTAGAATGAAAAAAATATAACAAGAAAAAAAAATTCAAAATAAATTAAGTTACAGGGTAATGCCACAGTGATTATGAACTCGGTGGATTACAAGCAGAAGATCATGGACTTGCTCAAAGATACGGGCTACAAACCAGCAGCAAGAGACCCTACAACTTACCTAGAAAAGACAACCAACTCGAAAATAGAGGCATCTCCAATAGATCCGGAGATAAAGAAAACTCTAATCCCTCGAGAGAAATCAAGCAAGTGCCCTAAACTTTATACTCTTCCCAAGATACACAAGCCGGATGTTCATGAGCAGCTATGGGTTCTTCAGCGTTAAGGGAGGCCAAATACAAACCGAAGTTATGGATCCGGTACGTTGATGACATCTTCGTCATTTGGTCCTTAGGAAAAGAAAAGCTCCAGGAATTCCAAGAATATTTGAATACCATTCATCCAAAGATACAGTTCACCACGGAAATAGAAGAAAACGGACAGCTACCTTTTCTCGACGTATTAGTAAAGAAATCTCTCAACAACCTGCAGCATACTGTATACAGAAAACCTACCCACACGAATCGATACTTAAATGCATCTTCTCATCATCATCCTTCACAGATCCAATCAGTCGCCAACTCACTAATCTCAAGATCCATTCGACTTACAGATAACGATAACAGATCAGAAGAGATGACGAAAGTCTCCTTGGCTCTTGCTCAAAACGGCTACTCCAAATACATGGTGAAGAAAGCCATTGATCGACAGTTCAAGCCGAAGGACCCACATCCACAAGAAGAGACCAGAAGACCCAACGTCGTACTTAAAGCTAACTTAAAGTCTCAACAAAATGTGTTTCAAGAACAAAATCAACAATCAAACGACATTGTCAGTACAAGTTTAAAAATTTCTCAAATTATTGCTAAAAAAATGAAACCTTCTCGGATGGAGAATACATCAAAGAATGTTTAATTGCTGCAGCTGAAGATATTAGCCCGGAAAAAGTTGATATTTATGAACAAATAAGTCTGTCTCATCAAACTGTTGCACGTAGAGTTGATGATATTTCCCTAAACCTCAATGAACATACCAAACAATTTGTGTACTACTCATTAGCTTTGGATGAAACAACCGATATCAAGGATACATCACAACTTGCTATATTTATTCGCGGAGTTGATAATAAGCTGAAAGTAACAGAAGAACTCCTTGATCTTGTGAGTCTGAAGGATACAACAACGGGCAAAGATATTAAAGATGCTGTTCTAAAAAGCGCGGAAGATCGACAATTAGATTTAAAAAAACTTATTAAAATGTTATGTAATGATAGGAAGAAACATAGGAGCAGTTACTTTAATTTGCAAACATATTGAAAGCTTGGGACAAAATACATCATTTTTGGATTTATTTATTTGTCATTGTTTTTTACATATAGAAAATCTATGTGCTCAGTCATTAAATATGTCTCACGTGATGTCAGTTGTTATTAATATTATTAACAAAATAGAAAATAATTCATTAAAACACCGCCAGTTTCAAGAATACCTTCGCGAACTGGAGTCTGAGTACTGTTACCTAATATATTACGCCAAAATACGATGGTTGAGTCGTGGAAAATGTTTATTAAGATTTTGGAACCTCAGGGAAGAAATTAGAATTTTCATGAATGAGAACGGTGCACAGTGGGCTGAATTACGATTCTAGCTGGACAAAACCAAAAAAACAAAAGTTTAAATTTGGAAATTCCAAGTACATAAACTCTTTCTGAAAAGTCCATTTACCTAAACAGCACATATCCTAAACCGATCAAGTAAACTGTTTTGCCGTGAGGCTGCCTTCAAAACAAAATAATTAACTTAAGTCGTACACTCTCATTAAGACCGGTAACGCGTCATATTTACAGGTGTTATTTTCAGTAAGTAGTTAATTTTTCGTTGCAATTAGTTTGTGCTGTGTGTTTTTACAACTGTCAAGAACAAATTTCATCCAGTATCATCAAAATATATCCAAAAGTAAGTGAACACCACCCGTATTTCGTGCACTCAGTTTTTTTCTAAAAATAAATGAATGTGACATTTTTGTAGAATATAACTTTTAAAGTTCGACGAAGTTCGCTTTCAAATTTTGTACAGCGTTTTTATATAGAGTATTAATTACTATACTAAAAAATTGAGAGCCACAATTAACCACTCTACGAGTAATAACGAGTAGTAACGAGTAAAAAAAATAATTCAAGTTCAGTATGACTGCTGAAGTTATAATTACGAATCGTATGTTATACAATGTTTTGAAAGACAACAGATCATCTTTTTGGACCAAATCAGTAATAGAAAATGAACATTTTTTACTAGGACATATAGACAGTCTCTTAAAAATGGACAATAATCTTCGACCTGTGATGGATAGTCGAATTCATAGTTTTGTGGTAAATTTAAAATCTAAATTGATACTATGTAGACATAGATTGGATTATTTCGAAGCTAAACATCAAAGTTGGTTAGACCGAGCCTTTAACACTACAAGAGGAGATATCGAAATAAAGTCTTCTAGCGGTAGACCGTTAACAAAGTAAAAGAATCACTAATGATTTCCTTAATCCGTAGTTTGTTTACTCTACTTGCTTTTATTCAACTTTCTCATAAGGCGTAAAACAGAAGAACTGCGTGCTACAACTCCTTCAAATCAAATTTATTTCGCGACAAAAGTGGCACTGCAAAAAGAAGGAAAACGTGCTGCTGCAAAATTGTTGGAGGAAGCTACTACAGCTTCAAATGATACCCCTATTAAGATTTTGAACGTTTATCGAAAATCTTTAAAAGGTACAGAGAAAGTAGTGCGTTTTACTGAAGATGAAGCTCTGGCACATATGATTAAATGTCGACTTACGAAAGAATCATACAAAATTACAAGATTAGCAATGAAGGAACGAAAAGCTGATGTTTTTCCTTCGTATGACAAAATTCGGGCAGCTAAGCGACGATGTTACCCTTCAAACGACGACATAAATATTACAAACTTAGGTAAAGTAAATATGAAAAACAGTAATTTTTACAATTAACATATTCGAATTAAATACTTATGTATAATTTTAATCTATATGGCTTTTAGGCGCTTCAATAAAATTACAAAGCCTATTAAATTTAACGTGCCAGCGCCTATTCGAAACATTAATTTTTCCAGTGGATGAAGTATATGCTCAACAATTTGAAAAGTTCGAATTTTTATTTAAATGGGGATGTGATGGAACTTCTGGTGTTAATGAATACATGCAATTGTTTCACAGAGAAGACTCAAATGTTTCGGAAGAAAATGAAGAGGAAGCAATAGTTTACTCCAACAATAGTATTTTTATGTTTTCTGCAGTGCCTCTTCAATTTCTTGCAATTGCAAATGGTACCCAAGAAAAAGTGATTCAATGGGAAAACCCACATCCTTCCTCGACTAGATATTGTCGTCCCATAAAGTTTCTCTTTGCAAAAGAAACCAAAAATTTAACAAAACAAGAGATAAACAAAATGAAAGAAGAAATCGCCGCCCTTCAACCATTAGAATATCTCGTTAACGGTAACACGGATAAAAATTATTTTTGGTCCTCTTGTTTCATTATATTTTTTTGCAGGAATACCAATTAAAATTCATTTTAAATTAGTCTTAACAATGCTTGACACTAAAGTCATAAATGTCCTTACGGATACCTCAAGCCAAACTTGTTATCTGTGTGGCTATAAACCCACAGAAATGAATAATTTAGACCAAGTAAGGAACCGAAATGTTAACACGGATAACCTCGAATATGGACTAAGTACTTTACATGCTTGGATAAAATTCTTGGAGTGTATTCTCCATATAGCCTATAAATTAGAAATTAAAAAATATAGTTTGAGGGGTACTTCTGAAGAAGAAAAAAAATGTGTGATTTAAGAAAAAAAGAAATACAAGAAACCTTGTGGAAATCCATAGGCATCAAAGTGGATAAAGTGGTGCAAGGAAGTGGCACGTCAAATACCGGGAATGTGGCTCGTAGATTTTTTAAAAATGCTGATGAAGCTGCTGCAGCTACGGGTATTGACAAACAATTGATTTCAAAATTTTCGACGATTCTTCAGGTATATTTTGTCTGAAAAAAAAAACGTTTAAAATAACTTTTGCTTTTTTTCGGAGGTAGGTTATTTCCAGCGGATATCCCATAGATGAAAAGAAATATAACGAATTTGCTTTTAACACCGCACGACTATTTGTCGATTTGTATGGTTGGTACAGAATGCCACCTACTGTACATAAAATATTAGTGCATGGGTCTCTTGCTATAAAACACGCGCTTGTGCCTATTGGGCAATTATCTGAAGAAGCTCAAGAAGCAAGAAATAAAGATTTTAAAAGATATCGTCTGCACCACACAAGAAAAACAGCACGTAGTACCACATCTGAAGATTTGTTGCACATGCTCCTTATTTCGTCGGATCCTGTAATAACCAACCTCAGATCATTTTCTGGTATACCCCCTAAAGAACTTGATCCTGAAGCGCAACAACTGCTTCAAAAAGAAGAAAAAGCACGGGATTATACCAATAAAAGCCCGACAATTTCGAGTAGCAACACAGAACCATCGGAAGATGATTCCGATTTTGAATTTCCGTCGGTTTAAAAACAAAACGACCAATAATGTATAAAGTTAATGTTGAATCTTCTTTTAAACTCAACAGATTTAGTGCGACGGAATTTTGAGACATAGATCTGTATTATTTTTAACACTAACTGTGATAAAATGCATTTAATTGTAATATTAATATCAAATACTCAATATGTATGCACTCATTTTTCTACATCAAGAAATAGATCAAAAGAAACAATTTAAATACCGAAAAAATTAACGTTGAATTTTGTTAGCACTTTTTTGATGTTCTCAGATGTCAAATATATCCGTTGAACACATAAAATAATTTTGTCCATCTAACATCCTAATCCAGCTCACTGTACGCCGTGCTACATAATGGGGAATTGGTATTTAGAATCGAAATTAGTGTTACAGGGGAATTAATTTACTAATTTGAAGAGTGTGAACAGACGGTTAAAGGTTGAGTAAGAGAGCGCTAGATCTAACACTAGATTCGGCATGCAAGGTGTACACGAAGATACCGTTATGAAGACTGGAGGAGAAGATAATAGTTGGGGAAATTTTGCTGGATGGGCATGCAGGCTTTCGGAAGGAAAGGGAACCAATCGATAATGTGTATATGTTGAAGCATCTGACAGTTAGAGAATTGGATAAGAATGGAGGCAAATTGTACACCCTGTTTTTTAATGTGAAGGCGGCTTTTGATTGGGTGGAAATTATGAGAGAAGATGGGAAGGAGTGGGATCATGGAACACCTAGCAGCGAGAGTGAAGGAAACTTCTTATGCATGGAGGCTATGGCTAGGATAAAAGTGGAGGATAAGCTGAGCGACATGTTCTGAACGACAAAGGGACTGAGGCAGGATTACGATGGACTTGGAGGATACATAGATTGGAGAAGGAGCAAATGGGAGGGTTGGTGGTGGGAGGTAGAAAGGTGCATATGTTAACGTACGCGGATGTCATCGTGGTCGTGGCGATGGAGATGAAGGATATGATAAAGACAAAGATGATTTGAAAAGAAGTTTTGTAAGGGTGGGAGAAAAAGAGTGGAAAACTGGAGATGGGAACGAAAGGAGATTGCCCTCTAGATTTTGATCGTTGTAACAATTTTTGTAGGTTAATAAAAATAAACCGGTCTGAATTAGTCTGTTCAGGATACTCGAAGTGAGCGTTTGTTATTTTAAATCTCATACCTAGTTTAACAGGATATGGGCCCAGATCAGACCCATACGATTTAGTAAAAGGTTAAATAATGGGTGTGAATTATTTATCAAATATACCAAGGTTGATTGGTAGAGAGAATTATAAAGACTGGGCGTTCGCAGTGGAAAATATCTTTATTCTTTTTATCCTCTTACGGTTTCGAAGGAGAAGAAGAAGCGAATGCATAAATAATGAAAGCCAAAGCTAAATTGGTTTTAACATTGGATCCCACATTGTACATCAATGTGCGAGAAACAACAACAGCACATGATATGTGGATAGGGCTACAGAAACTCCACACGAAGACCGTCTTTGCGAGAAAAATTGGAAAATTGAAATGTTGATTTCGCTGAGATTGGAAAATTGCCAAACAATGGAGCATTACAGAAATCAGGTAATTAATACCTCTTAAAGATTGAGAAGAATCGGTTTGAAAATCCATGATGAATGGGTCGGATCATTGTTATTACCCGATAAATTCTTCCCCGTGTTGATGGCGATTGAACATTCACAGAAACTATCAAAACCAGGTTGTTGGATATTAATGTTGAATGCTGTACAAAGTTGTTGGATATGAATGTAATTGGAGTTCAAGGAGAAAAGACAGGTGAAACCAGGCCACTTTGAAAACAAATGTCCTTTATTGAAAGAGAATAATCAAAAGAATGCATTTAGTGCAGTATTTTTGTGTGATCAATTCAATAATACAGATTGGTATATCAATTCCGGGGTGAGCAATCATCTAACAGCAAGAAACAATTGGTTAGTAGATGAAGAGAAATGAACAAAAATGATATAAAGATAAAAACAATCGTGAATGATAGATTATATGATATTGATAAGAAAGGCTTTCTATGTTCCCGAATTGATAACAAACCTATTATCGGTTAGTAAGTTGATTGAAAATTGTAACAAGGTTATTTTTGAGATCAATCATTGCAAGGTTTACAATATGATGAATGGGTTGCAGTTGAATATATGTTTATTGGTGAGTTCAGCGGTATCTGAGGATCTTTGGCATCGCAGAACGAGTCATTGAAACTATAATGATCTAATATTGATGAAAGGCTCGGTTAATGGATTAAACTGTAATGTAAGCTCAAAGAATAAATCATGCGAGATATGTTGCGAAGGAAAACAATCCAGATTATCATTCAAGCGTAAGGATACTAGAGCAGAATCGTTGCTAGATGTGGTACATGTAGATCTATGTGGTCTTAAGGAAGAAAAATCGTTGAGTGTATCACGTTATTTTTTGTTATTTGAAGATGATCAGTCGAGAATGGTAAAATTTGGTGATTTCATTAAAACTAAAGATGAAAGTTTTAATTGTTTTAAGGAATTTAATAGAGGGGAGTTTTATAATGAACAATTTGAAAAATATTTTAACAACAATAGAATAATTCATCAAAAAACAACACCTTATACTCCAGAACAAAACGGAATGCTGGAAAGGATGAATAGAAAAAGCTGGTGTTTACTTTTTGATACAAATTTGAGTAGAAGGTTTTGGGTATAGTCAGTTAATACTGCTAAAGGGATTAGATTACAGAACTCCATATGAATTATGGACAGGTAATAAACCCGATTTTACTGTGCGGAGATTTGAACATGGATGTTAATAGATGTCAATGTCAAAAATGTTGCGGGATGTATTTGATTCTGAGATACTTGTCATCACCGTTTTCCATACTTCAAGTTTTGCTTTAACCACTGATATGTTACTTTCGGGAAGCAGTGACGAGTACATGGAACTTGATTCTTCAATTTCAGAAGTGGCAATAAAATTTAAAGATAGCACACCAGATAATGCTGATACTACTTTACGATGTTTGGTAAACCTTTCAACCAATTGTTGAATTGTATGATCAAGAAATTAATTTTGTAATACGTGCAAACATCCAATGCAGGAATGTACCACTATTTTCTTTAAGTAAAACCTTTGGGTCTTCATACAGATGAAGATATTGGATTGTTTCTCAGGAGTTGTAAGTTGTACATCCTTGAATGCCGTGATGAGATCGATGTTAATTTTCTGTAATTGTTTTGATAGCTCATAACTTTTTAAAGAATCACTAACAAATATTTGTTAGTTTCAATTAAATTCAACTAACTACTTGACTTCGAAGACAAAAACATTCAAAAAACATTTAAGACAGCCGACTTTGAAAACGTCAAAGGTAATAAGTATTTTCTCTCCAAATATTGTTCATTATTTTGCTCATGTGTCCTAAATTTTCATATTCTACCATGAAGTTTTTGTAAAAATATTAATGAGTTACGTAATTTTTGTAATTTTAAGAATCATTTGATTGCCATTTTAAGTGATCCACCCAATTTGGTGCTTTGTATGCGCATTCCAATGCTGTACCAAAAAATGTGGTTTTTGCAAATTTATTCATCACATCCAGCCTCTTCTATAGAATAATAAATATCTTCTATCCCCCAAAAATTTTCCAATTATTTGCCCATTTTCTTAATAATGTGTATTAATAGAGGTAATACATAATCAAGTTTGATCTGTCCAATAGAAATTAACTGAGAAAATTTCTACTCTCAACTTATTTAGAGAGTTTATGGTCAGCCAATTTTATCAATACTTTAATTGTATCTGTAAATTTATTCATCAAACTGTGTAATCATAAACACGCCCATCTCAATTAATTAATTAAGCACCTCAATCAATTAATGATTCGAAAAATTTCAAAGTTTCAAATCAAAGAAAGCATAACTTAAGATTCCTCAACGAAAACGAACCAGTCTTATTTCAATCAGCAAAATCATCCAGATCAAAATAACCGCGTTCTCGCCAAGCGGCCATATTTTGTTGCTGATATACATTTCAAGCTTCTTGACTTTCAATCGAGATGCAACAAAACCGGTTTAACCGCGTTAACTACATTTTCTCCTTCAAACTTTAAACCATAATTCCTCCAAACGATTCATTTTATTCTCCATTCGAGATTGTTTCAACAAAAACGTTGCGATTTAATTTCGAAAAACCGAATTGGGGAACCCCTAAATTCTTCCATAGTTATGCAACCCGCTCAACCTTCCGAGAATCGAGGAATGAATGAAATTCGCCCCCTCCACCCCCTCGGGGGGATTGTAACATTCCCGATCGATATCCTGCCACCACCACGCCACCGGCGACGAACTCGACGTCACAAAAGCATCAAGAACGCACAGGTTCCACGGCTATCCCGATTTCGTTCGCGTTTTATTCAATTTTCGGTCCTTTTCTCTCGTCGTTATCGTCGTTTCTTCGTCTCGCTTCGTGGCTGTTTCACCGACGGCGCCGTCCATTACGAATTGTTTATGACCCCCACTTACTCTTTCTCGCTCGCTCTAATCAACCCTCTCTTTTCCTTTGAGGTTAAACTCTTTCTTTTAATTTTTTTAATCCTTTTTTTTTCAACTCGCGTTCTTTTCTATGTTTAGAAGGATGTGTTTACGTTTGTTTCGTTTACTTTTCGCGCCACGTGTTTAATTTGATTCGATTTTTCTTCGATTTTAATTCGATTAGAAATCAAAATTTCAAAAAATTATGATTTCGGTTAAAAATTGTTAAAGAAAATTAAAATCGCTTTAATTTGACACCAAACACGTCGCGGTTATCTTAAAAAACAACCGAGATATAGCGGTTTAACTTAGCGCGATCGTCGTTTGTTTTCTCGGGAATAATCGAGGATATCTCGGGAACGTTTCAACTTAACATAAACGTGTTTGGGGTTATTTTGAAGCATTTTTTATGGGGAATACGAAAATCGCAACAAAACTTTTTTTTTTTAGTTTTTGATAAATTAATTATTTTAAAAAAATTCAATGATACATAAAAAATCTTAAAGAAAATTAAAATTGCTTTAATTTGATACCAAACACGCCGCGGCTATCTCGCAAAACAACCGAGATACGTTGATTTAACTCAGTGCGATCGTCATTTGTTTTCTCGGGAATAATCGAGGATATCTCGGGAACGTATCAACTTAACATGTTCGTGTTTGTGGTTATTTTGAAGCATTTTTGATGGGGATTACGAGAATCGCAACAAAACTTTTTTTTTTTAATTTTTGATAAATTAATTATTTTAAAAAAATTCAATGATACATAAAAATTCTTAAAGAAAATTGAATTTGCTTCAATTTGATACCAAACACGCCGCGGATATCTCGCAAAACAACCGAGATACGTTGATTTAACTCAGCGCGATCGTCGTTTGTTTTCTCGGGAATAATCAAGGATATCTCGGGAACGTATCAACTTAACATGTTCGTGTTTGGGGTTATTTTGAAGCATTTTTGATGGGGATTACGAAAATTGCAACAAAACTTTTTTTTAAATGTTTGATATATTAATTAATTAAAAAAAATCAACGACTCATAAAAATTCTTAAAGAAAATTAAAATTGCTTCAATTTGATACCAAACACGCCGCGGATATCTCGCAAAACAACCGAGATACGTTGATTTAACTCAGCGCGATCGTCGTTTGTTTTCTCGGGAATAATCGAGGATATCTCGGGAACGTTTCAACTTCACATAAACGTGTTTGGGCTTATTTTGAAGCATTTTTGATGGGGAATACGAAAATCGCAACAAAACTTTTTTTTTTAATTTTTGATAAATTAATTATTTTAAAAAAATTCAATGATACATAAAAATTCTTAAAGAAAATTAAAATTGCTTAAATTTGATACCAAACACGCCGCGGATATCTCGCAAAACAACCGAGATACGTTGATTTAACTCAGCGCGATCGTCGTTTGTTTTCTCGGGAATAATCAAGGATATCTCGGGAACGTATCAACTTAACATGTTCGTGTTTGGGGTTATTTTGAAGCATTTTTGATGGGGATTACGAAAATTGCAACAAAACTTTTTTTTAAATTATTGATAAATTATTTAATTAAAAAAAATCAATGACTCATAAAAATTCTTAAAAAAAATTAAAATTGCTTCAATTTGATACCAAACACGCCGCGGTTATCTCTTAAAACAACCGAGATACGTTGATTTAACTCAGCGCGATCGTCGTTTGTTTTCTCGGGAATAATCCAGGATATCTCGGGAATGCTTAAATTTAAGATAACCGTGTTTGGGGTCATTTTGATGCATTTTTTATGGGGAATACGAAAATCGCAACAAAACTTTTTTTTTTAATTTTTGATAAATTAATTATTTTAAAAAAATTCAATGATACATAAAAATTCTTAAAGAAAATTAAAATTGCTTTAATTTGATACCAAACACGCCGCGGATATCTCGCAAAACAACCGAGATACGTTGATTTAACTCAGCGCGATCGTCGTTTGTTTTCTCGGGAATAATCAAGGATATCTCGGGAACGTATCAACTTAACATGTTCGTGTTTGGGGTTATTTTGAAGCATTTTTGATGGGGATTACGAAAATTGCAACAAAACTTTTTTTTAAATTATTGATAAATTATTTAATTAAAAAAAATCAATGACTCATAAAAATTCTTAAAAAAAATTAAAATTGCTTCAATTTGATACCAAACACGCCGCGGTTATCTCTTAAAACAACCGAGATACGTTGATTTAACTCAGCGCGATCGTCGTTTGTTTTCTCGGGAATAATCCAGGATATCTCGGGAATGCTTAAATTTAAGATAACCGTGTTTGGGGTCATTTTGATGCATTTTTTATGGGGAATACGAAAATCGCAACAAAACTTTTTTTTTTAATTTTTGATAAATTAATTATTTTAAAAAAATTCAATGATACATAAAAATTCTTAAAGAAAATTAAAATTGCTTTAATTTGATACCAAACACGCCGCGGATATCTCGCAAAACAACCGAGATACGTTGATTTAACTCAGCGCGATCGTCGTTTGTTTTCTCGGGAATAATCAAGGATATCTCGGGAACGTATCAACTTAACATGTTCGTGTTTGGGGTTATTTTGAAGCATTTTTGATGGGGATTACGAAAATTGCAACAAAACTTTTTTTTTAATTATTGATAAATTATTTAATTAAAAAAAATCAATGACTCATAAAAATTCTTAAAAAAAATTAAAATTGCTTCAATTTGATACCAAACACGCCGCGGTTATCTCTTAAAACAACCGAGATACGTTGATTTAACTCAGCGCGATCGTCGTTTGTTTTCTCGGGAATAATCCAGGATATCTCGGGAATGCTTAAATTTAAGATAACCGTGTTTGGGGTCATTTTGATGCATTTTTTATGGGGAAAACGAAAATCGCAAAAAAATTTTTTTTTTAATTTCGAATAAAATTCAAATTTTTAAAAAATTCGATGACACATAAAAATTCTTAAAGAAAATTAAAATCCCTTCAATTTGACACCAAACGCGTCGCGGTTATCTTTAAAAACAACCGAGATACGGTGATTTAACTCAATGCGATCGTCGTTTGTTTTCTCGGGAATAGTCCAGGATATCTCGGGAATGCTTAAATTTAAGATAACCGTGTTTGGGGTCATTTTGATGCATTTTTTATGGGGAAAACGAAAATCGCAAAAAAAAAATTTTTTTTAATTTCGAATAAAATTAAAATTTTAAAAAAATTCGATGACTCATAAAAATTCTTAAAGAAAAAATCCCGTCAATTTGACACCAAACGCGTCGCGGTTATCTTTAAAAACAACCGAGATACGGTGATTTAACTCAACGCGATCGTCGTTTGTTTTCTCGGGAATAATCGAAGATATCTCGGGAATGCTTCAACTTAACATAACCGTGTCTGGGGTCATTTTGAAGGATTTTTAATGGGGAATACGAAAATCGCATTTTTTTAAAATTTTTAGATAAAATTGAATTAAAAAAAAAATCGATAAAAATTCTTAAAACAAATTAAAATCCCTTCAATTTGACACCAAACACGCCGCGATTATCTCAAAAAACAACGGAGATACCGCGGTTAACTCAACACGATCGTCGTTTGTTTTCTCGGGAATAACCGAGGATATCTCGGGAACGCTTCAACTTAACATAACCGTGTTTGGGGTCATTTTGAAGCGTTTTTAATAAGGAATACGAAAATCGCGAAAAAATTTGATTTTGTCAATTTTCCGCGCTCAAAAATCGTTTTATCCCGATTCAAATTCGATTTTATTAACAAATTGATAATGAAAAAAAGAATTTTTTGGTCGAGTTCTCAGGTGCGTATTTAAAATAGAAACCCATGAGAACCGGGGCAGACTTGGCGCGTGCGCAATTTGAACCGCTTTATATGTATATCGATTTCTCCATCTAAAACCATTGGTTCCAAAAATTGCTCGTACCGAAACGATTCCGAATCAAAATCGAAGTTATCGCGTTAAAAGGAAATCGCAAAAACCGTATCGAGGTTAAATTCGCGCTTCAAACGAACGAAAACGACCGCGTAGATCTAGAATAGAGCCATACAATTCTAAATATAGCATTAAAAATACAAGGAACACCACGTTCACGCGACCAATTAATTTTTAAGTAATTTAATCGAATCAAAACGAAATCAAATAAACTCAAACTTAATTATTATGTCTTAAAAATTAATTTAATTAATTCAAATCAAAATTTGAACTTAATTATTGATTATTTTAATGGATGTGATGACTAAGTTGGTTGAGGGAACGTGGTGTATCTCCTCGCGTTGATATTTACAATCTTTTTTTTATGATCGCTTTGGATCGCTCAATGTTTATGCGGCTACGTCGAAAATGTAATCGTAAAAATAGAAAAGTCGATCAATTTTGATTTGTATCGGGTTTATTTGTGTTTAGAAAATGCGTACAGAGGGTACTTAGAGGTCGTTCGGGTGCGATCGGACTCTCTCGGAACGGTTCGGGGGCGATCGCGGTCGTTGTGGAATTTTTTTAGCGGGAATTTGAAATTTTTAAATTCGAACGCGAGTTGGGTTTGATGGGAAAAAGGTTCGCTTTGATTTAATAAAGTTGTGTTAAAGAAATTTGGGGTTTACATTTTTAAATTTTACGTTTTGCAAGTTGTCAACAATGAATGATGATGTTAAAATGATTATCAAAGATGATTTTTAGGCTAATATGGGGAAAAAAGTTTTGTTATAATTCTAACTAAGTTGGTAGCAATGATCTATATGGTTAAACCGTTTTTTAATGATGCTTTTTAAGTTAATATTATTGAACCCTTTTCATATAATTTTTTTTTGTTTCGATTAATGTATAAGAAATTTGGGGTTTACATTTTTAAATTTTACGTTTTGTAAGTTGTCAACAATGAATGATGATGTTAAAATGATTATCAAAGATGATTTTTAGGCTAATGTGGGGAAAAAAGTTTTGTTATATCTCTAACTAAGTTGGTAGCAATGATCTATATGGTTAAACCGTTTTTTAATGATGCTTTTTAAGTTAATATTGAACCCTTTTCATATAATTTTTTTTGTTTCGATTAATGTATAAGAAATTTGGGGTTTACATTTTTAAATTTGACGTTTTGTAAGTTGTCAACAATGAATGATGATGTTAAAATGATTATCAAAGATGATTTTTAGGCTAATATGGGGAAAAAAGTTTTGTTATAATTCTAACTAAGTTGGTAGCAATGATCTATATGGTTAAACCGTTTTTTAATGATGCTTTTTAAGTTAATATTGAACCCTTTTCATATATTTTTTTTTTGTTTCGATTAATGTATAAGAAATTTGGGGTTTACATTTTTAAATTTTACGTTTTGTAAGTTGTCAACAATGAATGATGATGTTAAAATGATTATCAAAGATGATTTTTAGGCTAATGTGGGGAAAAAAGTTTTGTTATATCTCTAACTAAGTTGGTAGCAATGATCTATATGGTTAAACCGTTTTTTAATGATGCTTTTTAAGTTAATATTGAACCCTTTTCATATAATTTTTTTTTGTTTCGATTAATGTATAAGAAATTTGGGGTTTACATTTTTAAATTTTACGTTTTGTAAGTTGTCAACAATGAATGATGATGTTAAAATGATTATCAAAGATGATTTTTAGGCTAATATGGGGAAAAAAGTTTTGTTATAATTCTAACTAAGTTGGTAGCAATGATCTATATGGTTAAACCGTTTTTTAATGATGCTTTTTAAGTTAATATTGAACCCTTTTCATATAATTTTTTTTTGTTTCGATTAATGTATAAGAAATTTGGGGTTTACATTTTTAAATTTTACGTTTTGTAAGTTGTCAACAATGAATGATGATGTTAAAATGATTATCAAAGATGATTTTTAGGCTAATATGGGGAAAAAAGTTTTATTATAATTCTAAGTTGGTAGCAATGATCTATATGGTTAAACCGTTTTTTAATGATGCTTTTTAAGTTAATATTGAACCCTTTTCATATAATTTTTTTTGTTTCGATTAATGTATAAGAAATTTGGGGTTTACATTTTTAAATTTTACGTTTTGTAAGTTGTCAACAATGAATGATGATGTTAAAATGATTATCAAAGATGATTTTTAGGCTAATATGGGGAAAAAAGTTTTGTTATAATTCTAATTAAGTTGGTAGCAATGATCTATATGGTTAAACCGTTTTCTAATGATGCTTTTTAAGTTAATATTGAACCCTTTTCATATAATTTTTTTTTGTTTCGATTAATGTATAAGAAATTTGGGGTTTACATTTTTAAATTTTACGTTTTGTAAGTTGTCAACAATGAATGATGATGTTAAAATGATTATCAAAGATGATTTTTAGGCTAATATGGGGAAAAAAGTTTTGTTATAATTCTAACTAAGTTGGTAGCAATGATCTATATGGTTAAACCGTTTTTTAATGATGCTTTTTAAGTTAATATTGAACCCTTTTCATATAATTTTTTTTTGTTTCGATTAATGTATAAGAAATTTGGGGTTTACATTTTTAAATTTTACGTTTTGTAAGTTGTCAACAATGAATGATGATGTTAAAATGATTATCAAAGATGATTTTTAGGCTAATATGGGGAAAAAAGTTTTGTTATAATTCTAACTAAGTTGGTAGCAATGATCTTTATGGTTAAACCGTTTTTTAATGATGCTTTTTAAGTTAATATTGAACCCTTTTCATATAATTTTTTTTTGTTTCGATTAATGTATAAGAAATTTGGGGTTTACATTTTTAAATTTTACGTTTTGTAAGTTGTCAACAATGAATGATGATGTTAAAATGATTATCAAAGATGATTTTTAGGCTAATATGGGGAAAAAAGTTTTGTTATAATTCTAACTAAGTTGGTAGCAATGATCTTTATGGTTAAACCGTTTTTTAATGATGCTTTTTAAGTTAATATTGAACCCTTTTCATATATTTTTTTTTTGTTTCGATTAATGTATAAGAAATTTGGGGTTTACATTTTTAAATTTTACGTTTTGTAAGTTGTCAACAATGAATGATGATGTTAAAATGATTATCAAAGATGATTTTTAGGCTAATATGGGGAAAAAAGTTTTGTTATATCTCTAACTAAGTTGGTAGCAATGATCTATATGGTTAAACCGTTTTTTAATGATGCTTTTTAAGTTAATATTGAACCCTTTTCATATAATTTTTTTTTGTTTCGATTAATGTATGAGAAATTTGGGGTTTGCATTTTTAAATTTTACGTTTTGTAAGTTGTCAACAATGAATGGTGATGTTAAAATGATTATCAAAGATGATTTTTAGGCTAATATGGGGAAAAAAGTTTTGTTATAATTCTAACTAAGTTGGTAGCAATGATCTATATGGTTAAACCGTTTTTTAATGATGCTTTTTAAGTTAATATTGAACCCTTTTCATATAATTTTTTTTTGTTTCGATTAATGTATAAGAAATTTGGGGTTTACATTTTTAAATTTTACGTTTTGTAAGTTGTCAACAATGAATGATGATGTTAAAATGATTATCAAAGATGATTTTTAGGCTAATATGGGGAAAAAAGTTTTGTTATAATTCTAACTAAGTTGGTAGCAATGATCTGTATGGTTAAACCGTTTCTTAATGATGCTTTTTAAGTTAATATTGAACCCTTTTCATATAATTTTTTTTTGTTTCGATTAATGTATAAGAAATTTGGGGTTTACATTTTTAAATTTGACGTTTTGTAAGTTGTCAACAATGAATGATGATGTTAAAATGATTATCAAAGATGATTTTTAGGCTAATATGGGGAAAAAAGTTTTGTTATAATTCTAACCAAGTTGGTAGCAATGATCTATATGGTTAAACCGTTTTTTAATGATGCTTTTTAAGTTAATATTGATCCCTTTTCATATAATTTTTTTTTGTTTCGATTAATGTATAAGAAATTTGGGGTTTACATTTTTAAATTTTACGTTTTGTAAGTTGTCAACAATGAATGATGATGTTAAAATGATTATCAAATATGATTTTTAGGTTAATATGGGGAAAAAAGTTTTGTTATAATTCTAACTAAGTTGGTAGCAATGATCTATATGGTTAAACCGCTTTTTAATGATGCTTTTTAAGTTAATATTGAACCCTTTTCATATAATTTTTTTTCGTTTCGATTAATGTATAAGAAATTTGGGGTTTACATTTTTAAATTTTACGTTTTTGTAACTTGTCAACAATGAATGATGATGTTAAAATGATTATCAAAGATGATTTTTAGGCTAATATGGGGAAAAAAGTTTTGTTATATCTCTAACTAAGTTGGTAGCAATGATCTATATGGTTAAACCGTTTTTTAATGATGCTTTTTAAGTTAATATTGAACCCTTTTCATATAATTTTTTTTTGTTTCGATTAATGTATAAGAAATTTGGGGTTTACATTTTTAAATTTTACGTTTTGTAAGTTGTCAACAATGAATGATGATGTTAAAATGATTATCAAAGATGATTTTTAGGCTAATATGGGGAAAAAAGTTTTGTTATATCTCTAACTAAGTTGGTAGCAATGATCTATATGGTTAAACCGTTTTTTAATGATGCTTTTTAAGTTAATATTGAACCCTTTTCATATAATTTTTTTTTGTTTCGATTAATGTATAAGAAATTTGGGGTTTACATTTTTAAATTTTACGTTTTGTAAGTTGTCAACAATGAATGATGATGTTAAAATGATTATCACAGATGATTTTTAGGTTAATATGGGGAAAAAAGTTTTGTTATATCTCTAACTAAGTTGGTAGCAATGATCTATATGGTTAAACCGTTTTTAATGATGCTTTTTAAGTTAATATTGAACCCTTTTCATATAATTTTTTTTTGTTTCGATTAATGTATAAGAAATTTGGGGTTTACATTTTTAAATTTTACGTTTTGTAAGTTGTCAACAATGAATGATGATGTTAAAATGATTATCACAGATGATTTTTAGGTTAATATGGGGAAAAAAGTTTTGTTATATCTCTAACTAAGTTGGTAGCAATGATCTATATGGTTAAACCGTTTTTAATGATGCTTTTTAAGTTAATATTGAACCCTTTTCATATAATTTTTTTTTGTTTCGATTAATGTATAAGAAATTTGGGGTTTACATTTTTAAATTTTACGTTTTGTAAGTTGTCAACAATGAATGATGATGTTAAAATGATTATCACAGATGATTTTTAGGTTAATATGGGGAAAAAAGTTTTGTTATATCTCTAACTAAGTTGGTAGCAATGATCTATATGGTTAAACCGTTTTTAATGATGCTTTTTAAGTTAATATTGAACCCTTTTCATATAATTTTTTTTTGTTTCGATTAATGTATAAGAAATTTGGGGTTTACATTTTTAAATTTTACGTTTTGTAAGTTGTCAACAATGAATGATGATGTTAAAATGATTATCAAAGATGATTTTTAGGCTAATATGGGGAAAAAAGTTTTGTTATAATTCTAACTAAGTTGGTAGCAATGATCTATATTGTTAAACCGTTTTTTAATGATGCTTTTTAAGTTAATATTGAACCCTTTTCATATAATTTTTTTTTGTTTCGATTAATGTATAAGAAATTTGGGGTTTACATTTTTAAATTTTACGTTTTGTAAGTTGTCAACAATGAATGATGATGTTAAAATGATTATCACAGATGATTTTTAGGTTAATATGGGGAAAAAAGTTTTGTTATATCTCTAACTAAGTTGGTAGCAATGATCTATATGGTTAAACCGTTTTTAATGATGCTTTTTAAGTTAATATTGAACCCTTTTCATATAATTTTTTTTTGTTTCGATTAATGTATAAGAAATTTGGGGTTTACATTTTTAAATTTTACGTTTTGTAAGTTGTCAACAATGAATGATGATGTTAAAATGATTATCACAGATGATTTTTAGGTTAATATGGGGAAAAAAGTTTTGTTATATCTCTAACTAAGTTGGTAGCAATGATCTATATGGTTAAACCGTTTTTAATGATGCTTTTTAAGTTAATATTGAACCCTTTTCATATAATTTTTTTTTGTTTCGATTAATGTATAAGAAATTTGGGGTTTACATTTTTAAATTTTACGTTTTGTAAGTTGTCAACAATGAATGGTGATGTTAAAATGATTATCAAAGATGATTTTTAGGCTAATATGGGGAAAAAAGTTTTGTTATAATTCTAACTAAGTTGGTAGCAATGATCTATATGGTTAAACCGTTTTTTAATGATGCTTTTTAAGTTAATATTGAACCCTTTTCATATAATTTTTTTTTGTTTCGATTAATGTATAAGAAATTTGGGGTTTACATTTTTAAATTTTACGTTTTGTAAGTTGTCAACAATGAATGATGATGTTAAAATGATTATCAAAGATGATTTTTAGGCTAATATGGGGAAAAAAGTTTTGTTATAATTCTAACTAAGTTGGTAGCAATGATCTGTATGGTTAAACCGTTTCTTAATGATGCTTTTTAAGTTAATATTGAACCCTTTTCATATAATTTTTTTTTGTTTCGATTAATGTATAAGAAATTTGGGGTTTACATTTTTAAATTTGACGTTTTGTAAGTTGTCAACAATGAATGATGATGTTAAAATGATTATCAAAGATGATTTTTAGGCTAATATGGGGAAAAAAGTTTTGTTATAATTCTAACCAAGTTGGTAGCAATGATCTATATGGTTAAACCGTTTTTTAATGATGCTTTTTAAGTTAATATTGATCCCTTTTCATATAATTTTTTTTTGTTTCGATTAATGTATAAGAAATTTGGGGTTTACATTTTTAAATTTTACGTTTTGTAAGTTGTCAACAATGAATGATGATGTTAAAATGATTATCAAATATGATTTTTAGGTTAATATGGGGAAAAAAGTTTTGTTATAATTCTAACTAAGTTGGTAGCAATGATCTATATGGTTAAACCGCTTTTTAATGATGCTTTTTAAGTTAATATTGAACCCTTTTCATATAATTTTTTTTCGTTTCGATTAATGTATAAGAAATTTGGGGTTTACATTTTTAAATTTTACGTTTTTGTAACTTGTCAACAATGAATGATGATGTTAAAATGATTATCAAAGATGATTTTTAGGCTAATATGGGGAAAAAAGTTTTGTTATATCTCTAACTAAGTTGGTAGCAATGATCTATATGGTTAAACCGTTTTTTAATGATGCTTTTTAAGTTAATATTGAACCCTTTTCATATAATTTTTTTTTGTTTCGATTAATGTATAAGAAATTTGGGGTTTACATTTTTAAATTTTACGTTTTGTAAGTTGTCAACAATGAATGATGATGTTAAAATGATTATCAAAGATGATTTTTAGGCTAATATGGGGAAAAAAGTTTTGTTATATCTCTAACTAAGTTGGTAGCAATGATCTATATGGTTAAACCGTTTTTTAATGATGCTTTTTAAGTTAATATTGAACCCTTTTCATATAATTTTTTTTTGTTTCGATTAATGTATAAGAAATTTGGGGTTTACATTTTTAAATTTTACGTTTTGTAAGTTGTCAACAATGAATGATGATGTTAAAATGATTATCACAGATGATTTTTAGGTTAATATGGGGAAAAAAGTTTTGTTATATCTCTAACTAAGTTGGTAGCAATGATCTATATGGTTAAACCGTTTTTAATGATGCTTTTTAAGTTAATATTGAACCCTTTTCATATAATTTTTTTTTGTTTCGATTAATGTATAAGAAATTTGGGGTTTACATTTTTAAATTTTACGTTTTGTAAGTTGTCAACAATGAATGATGATGTTAAAATGATTATCACAGATGATTTTTAGGTTAATATGGGGAAAAAAGTTTTGTTATATCTCTAACTAAGTTGGTAGCAATGATCTATATGGTTAAACCGTTTTTAATGATGCTTTTTAAGTTAATATTGAACCCTTTTCATATAATTTTTTTTTGTTTCGATTAATGTATAAGAAATTTGGGGTTTACATTTTTAAATTTTACGTTTTGTAAGTTGTCAACAATGAATGATGATGTTAAAATGATTATCACAGATGATTTTTAGGTTAATATGGGGAAAAAAGTTTTGTTATATCTCTAACTAAGTTGGTAGCAATGATCTATATGGTTAAACCGTTTTTAATGATGCTTTTTAAGTTAATATTGAACCCTTTTCATATAATTTTTTTTTGTTTCGATTAATGTATAAGAAATTTGGGGTTTACATTTTTAAATTTTACGTTTTGTAAGTTGTCAACAATGAATGATGATGTTAAAATGATTATCACAGATGATTTTTAGGTTAATATGGGGAAAAAAGTTTTGTTATATCTCTAACTAAGTTGGTAGCAATGATCTATATGGTTAAACCGTTTTTAATGATGCTTTTTAAGTTAATATTGAACCCTTTTCATATAATTTTTTTTTGTTTCGATTAATGTATAAGAAATTTGGGGTTTACATTTTTAAATTTTACGTTTTATAAGTTGTCAACAATGAATGATGATGTTAAAATGATTATCACAGATGATTTTTAGGTTAATATGGGGAAAAAAGTTTTGTTATATCTCTAACTAAGTTGGTAGCAATGATCTATATGGTTAAACCGTTTTTAATGATGCTTTTTAAGTTAATATTGAACCCTTTTCATATAATTTTTTTTTGTTTCGATTAATGTATAAGAAATTTGGGGTTTACATTTTTAAATTTTACGTTTTGTAAGTTGTCAACAATGAATGATGATGTTAAAATGATTATCAAAGATGATTTTTAGGCTAATATGGGGAAAAAAGTTTTGTTATAATTCTAACTAAGTTGGTAGCAATGATCTATATTGTTAAACCGTTTTTTAATGATGCTTTTTAAGTTAATATTGAACCCTTTTCATATAATTTTTTTTTGTTTCGATTAATGTATAAGAAATTTGGGGTTTACATTTTTAAATTTTACGTTTTGTAAGTTGTCAACAATGAATGATGATGTTAAAATGATTATCAAAGATGATTTTTAGGCTAATATGGGGAAAAAAGTTTTGTTATAATTCTAACTAAGTTGGTAGCAATGATCTGTATGGTTAAACCGTTTCTTAATGATGCTTTTTAAGTTAATATTGAATCCTTTTCATATAATTTTTTTTTGTTTCGATTAATGTATAAGAAATTTGGGGTTTACATTTTTAAATTTGACGTTTTGTAAGTTGTCAACAATGAATGATGATGTTAAAATGATTATCAAAGATGATTTTTAGGCTAATATGGGGAAAAAAGTTTTGTTATAATTCTAACCAAGTTGGTAGCAATGATCTATATGGTTAAACCGTTTTTTAATGATGCTTTTTAAGTTAATATTGATCCCTTTTCATATAATTTTTTTTTGTTTCGATTAATGTATAAGAAATTTGGGGTTTACATTTTTAAATTTTACGTTTTGTAAGTTGTCAACAATGAATGATGATGTTAAAATGATTATCAAATATGATTTTTAGGTTAATATGGGGAAAAAAGTTTTGTTATAATTCTAACTAAGTTGGTAGCAATGATCTATATGGTTAAACCGCTTTTTAATGATGCTTTTTAAGTTAATATTGAACCCTTTTCATATAATTTTTTTTCGTTTCGATTAATGTATAAGAAATTTGGGGTTTACATTTTTAAATTTTACGTTTTTGTAACTTGTCAACAATGAATGATGATGTTAAAATGATTATCAAAGATGATTTTTAGGCTAATATGGGGAAAAAAGTTTTGTTATATCTCTAACTAAGTTGGTAGCAATGATCTATATGGTTAAACCGTTTTTTAATGATGCTTTTTAAGTTAATATTGAACCCTTTTCATATAATTTTTTTTTGTTTCGATTAATGTATAAGAAATTTGGGGTTTACATTTTTAAATTTTACGTTTTGTAAGTTGTCTACAATGAATGATGATGTTAAAATGATTATCAAAGATGATTTTTAGGCTAATACGGGGAAAAAAGTTTTGTTATAATTCTAACTAAGTTGGTAGCAATGATCTATATGGTTAAACCGTTTTTTAATGATGCTTTTTAAGTTAATATTGAACCCTTTTCATATAATTTTTTTTTGTTTCGATTAATGTATAAGAAATTTGGGGTTTACATTTTTAAATTTTACGTTTTGTAAGTTGTCAACAATGAATGATGATGTTAAAATGATTATCAAAGATGATTTTTAGGCTAATATGGGGAAAAAAGTTTTGTTATAATTCTAACTAAGTTGGTAGCAATGATCTATATTGTTAAACCGTTTTTTAATGATGCTTTTTAAGTTAATATTGAACCCTTTTCATATAATTTTTTTTTGTTTCGATTAATGTATAAGAAATTTGGGGTTTACATTTTTAAATTTTACGTTTTGTAAGTTGTCAACAATGAATGATGATGTTAAAATGATTATCAAAGATGATTTTTAGGCTAATATGGGGAAAAAAGTTTTGTTATAATTCTAACCAAGTTGGTAGCAATGATCTATATGGTTAAACCGTTTTTTAATGATGCTTTTTAAGTTAATATTGATCCCTTTTCATATAATTTTTTTTTGTTTCGATTAATGTATAAGAAATTTGGGGTTTACATTTTTAAATTTTACGTTTTGTAAGTTGTCAACAATGAATGATGATGTTAAAATGATTATCAAATATGATTTTTAGGTTAATATGGGGAAAAAAGTTTTGTTATAATTCTAACTAAGTTGGTAGCAATGATCTATATGGTTAAACCGCTTTTTAATGATGCTTTTTAAGTTAATATTGAACCCTTTTCATATAATTTTTTTTTGTTTCGATTAATGTATGAGACATAACTTAATTTGTTCACAATTACATCAAATTGTTGTTGTTAAGTTGGCAATATGTACCGATGAGATATGACCGAAAATAAAATATGTATTTTAAGTGAAATCACAACATTTTTTGCATAAAAATATCCCCCATCGATTTTAGTTCGTCTGAAATATTAAAAAAATTAAATCCGAAAACGTCAAAACTTGTTTTAAAAGTTGGCAAAAATGAACGATAACATGAAACCGTTTACCGGAAATACTATTAAGGTTAATATGAAAACATCTTTTGTTTAATTTAATTTGATATTGATTACGTCTAATTCGTAATTATTAAATATTGCGCTTCTTCTGTTGGTAGGACGAAACGATGGGATAAAGAAGGATTTAAAATATTTTTTTGGTAATAATTTACATCGTTTTATATAAAAAGTTTTTCCCCCATCTATTTTAGATCGCCTGATTTATTAAAAACAAATCAATTTCAAAAACTTCAAATTTAAAATTTTGATCTTAATGCCTTAATGTATATGTTGGTAACAATGAAGGATAATATTAAACTTACTATCAAAGATGCTTTGTTTTTTCTAAATGTTTTTGCTATTTGAATTAATGCACGAGATGTAACACAATTTGATGTTGATTATTGATGGGACATGAACGAATCTCAATAAAAATATACATCTCACTGCTATTAAGACTTAATAAAAAATCGTAAACTGGTTACCATGGTTACCATTGGTAATTTAACAGTTCGGTACACGCACCGGACTCTCACTCCGGGTTCTGCACCCTCTATTGTTTAACAGAAAAAGCAACTTTTTTACCGACATAATTATGTCATTTTTGTGTCAAAAATTTCTTAGTGTATGACATAGTTCTTAAAAAGAATAATAAATAATTAAAGTCCCTAGATTTATAAAGTACCGCGGCTTCCAGAAGACTGTTACTGCTTCTAGAGGATTTAAAATACTTCCAGAGGACTTACAATGCTTTCAGATAACTTGATATAGCATCTAGAAAACTTAAAATGTTTCCAAAACACTTGATGTTGTTACCTCTAGATGATTTGATACTGTCTTAAGAAAACTTTATATTGCTTTCAGAAGACTTGAATTTCTAGACTGATATTTCTAGAAGACTTAAAATGATGAATTTACAGATGTCTTACAATGCATCCAGACGACTTACGATGCTTACAGATGACTTACAACGCTTTTGGAAGCCTTGATATTGCATCTATAGGACTTGAAGTGTGTCCAGACGACCTATAATGCTTCCAAAGTACTTTATGTCGCTGTTAGAAGACTTAAGATGCTTCCAGAAGACTTGATATTGTATCTAAGAAACTTGATATGGTTTCCAGAATACTTGGAATGTTTCCAGAAGACTGATACTGCTTCTAGAAGACTTAAAATATTTCCAGATGACTTACAATACTTCCAGACGACTTACAATGTTTCCAGAAGACCTTATACTTACTTTTAGAATACTTCAAAATTACTTGAAGTGCTTCCAAAAGACTGGATACTACTTCCAGAAGACTTGATACTGCTTCTAGATGTTTTAAAATGCTTCCTAAAGCTTTGATACTGCCCCTATAAGACTTTATACTGCTTCTAGACGATTTCAAATGCTTTCAGAAGACTTGAGAAGTTTCCAAAAGACTTGATACTGCTTCTAGAAGATTTTAATAATTAAGAATCGATACTGCTTCTAGATATTTTAAAATGCTTCCAAAAGATTAGATATAGCCCCTGTAAGACTTTATACTATTTCTGGAAGATTTGAAATGCTTTCAGAAGACTCGAGAAGATTTCAGAAGACTTGATACTGCTTCTAGAAGATTTAAAATGGTTACAAAAGTCTCGATATTGGCTCAGGTAGGCTTAATATTGGTTCTAGAAGATCTAAATTGCTTCCAAAACATTTGGAATGCTAACAAAAGATTTGATATTGCTGTCAGAATACTTGACATTGGGTCTATAAGGCTTGAAATGCTTCCAGAAAATTAATTTATTTGGTGCCAATCGTATTTTCATTGCAAATCTTTCTTAATGCTCCCAGACTTCTAAACGATAAATCTTCTTTCATGAAATCCCGGCATGAACCCGGAATATACTGGGATTGGACTGAAACTGAAATGTACAAGTATCTTAAAATCGAGATACCATTCCTAAGATGACTAATTGTTTAATTGTTAAGATTTCAAGACATTAAAGATGGTATTTGCACCTCCTAGCGGTCATCTCAGAATCCTGAAAATAATTTCCTGTATTTTCTCTTAGCCACTTTAGTCATAAAGTTTTTTTCCTGCAAGTCTGCTGTCAAATAATTTCCAGTATTTTCTCTTAGCCACGATTTTATGATTAATAAAATCTTTTCCTGCAAGTTTAACTATCGACTTACAGAGTCTTTTAGCAATTTGCAACCGCTGGTTCGGCGGACCGCAACCATTCAAGTTAACATTTTTTTAAATATATCATCCGTTCTTGTCTACGAAAAAAGGACTTACTTTTGAAAATAAGTTTTGGTGGAAACAGCTAATAAAGGTAAATAGGTCATTTCGTCAGTTTCTAGTTAGTTAATCCCTTTTTTCTGTATTTACCGATGTTGAAGGACGTCAAAGTATTATTTCACATCAGAATGTTGTCGTTGTTAATGGCGTTAGTTGCTAGTTTCAGATTTCTAAATAAATAATACTGTAGAAGTGAGTTTGTAAATATAATTATATTGGACTCTTTTATTACTGATTGCGCAAGTGAGGAATAATCTTGGAATTGAATGAGAACACAGGCTGAGTAACTCATCTCCACAAAGCTCGAAATCAAGTAGAGGATTATCAAAATTTGTGTGGAAATACAGATGGCTCAAACGGTTCGTCGTTTTAACTACACTGAGGTCACTCTGGAAGTGCTGCCAATGAAACGGCAGATGAGCTAGTGCTAAAGCGTTTTTAGGACCAGAACCAACAATTTGTGTAAGATTTACGATGCCCAAATAGAGGATTCGAAAAATTCTGCAGCTAACTGATTTATCTTTAGATCGTCAGTGGTACATCTAACACAATCTTCGTAGCTTCATAAGCGCAGGTTTTTGAAAATAAGTATGGGTGCTGGATAGTGAAAAAACTGAATTGGGAAAAGATTCAAACGACGAATGACTGTTCTCAAAACAAGAGTGACATGAAAAACGTCCATGTATCTGGCGCTTATGGTTAATTTGCAATAGAAATGCCTTATATCAACAGTGCTTACATCTTCACAAGCAATATTTGGTCTATAATTGAAATTTTTTGAACTTTTGAAATGAACATTTTGTATCCTAGCAGTATTTGGTATTTTGGAAGCAAAATCAAATTGTATTAACAATTTCGTGCCTTTTGCAATAAAAATGTCTTCTTTAAGACTTTGCATTTTCAAACATTTTTTTGCCAGTAGTTTTACAAACGGTATCAAGTCTTTTGGAATCATTTAAAATCTTCTAGAAATAGTATCAAGCCTTTCAGCTGCAGTATAAAATCTTGTGGAAGCAGTTCAAGCCTTCTGAAAGCTATGTTAAGGCTTCTAGAAGCATTATCAAGTCTTCCAGAGGTAGTATCAACATTTTTGAAAGCAGTTCAAGGCTCCTGGTAGCTTATCAAGTTTGTTTTAAGCAGTATCAGCCACCGAAGAAACGAAAGGTGAAGTTCACACATAAACTCCCTATTCGTACACCTGGTCACTGACATGCTGTCAAATCACCATTTTGGCTCGAATCGTTTGAATACATAGATATCATGAACCGCGGTACTTTAGTAATCTAGGGAGTTTAATACAAATCTAAAATAAATAAAATAAATATAAATATAACAAAAGTACTGGAGGGTTAAAAACCTTTAGTAATTTTTCTCAAGAATTCTCTTATATAACCAATATTAATATAGATTATTCTAAATTCAGGAAAAAATATCTTTACTTTCGAGACACCTGTATAGCAGACATTGTATAATCAAAATACTTCATCAAAGCACCGTAACCCTCAACAGTTACTATATATGATATATATATGATATTGATTATTTGATGTCTGAAAAGACAAACTAAACTTGTGTAAAAAATGTTTATCATTACTTCGCTAAGATTGCGAGAAATATCTGGATTTGAAATATCAACAGAAAATTGTGACTTTATACATTTACTAAGATATACAAAGAACGATTTTGCCTCAAATAACCGAGGTCGCTTGCAGGCGAAGCACTGGATTTGAAATACCAACAGAAAATCGTTCATTTTGGAAGATGGAAGCGACCTCGGCGGAGTGAGAATAAGATCGTCATATAGGAGACTTTATATGTATATTTACTAAGATATACAAGGAACGATTTGCCTCTAATTGCCGAAGTCGCTTACGGAGGAGGCGCTCGATATGAAATATTAATACAAAATTGTTTTTTTTTGAGATTGTAGCGCCCCGCCCGCAAGCGACCTCGGCAGAGTGAGAATAAAATCGTCATATATGAGATATTATATACTTACTAAGATATACAAGGAACGATTTTGCGTTAAATCGTCGAGGTCGCTTGCAAGCTAAGCGCTGGATATGAAATATTAACACGAAATTGTTTATTTTGGGAGATTGTAGTGTCTCGCCCGCAAGTGACCTTGGCGGAGTGGGGTTAAAATTGTCATATAGGAGACTTTATAGATTTACTAAGGTATATACAAGGAACGATTTTGCCTCTAATTGCCGAGGTTGCTTGTGGGCGAGGCGCTCAGTATGAAATATTAACACGAAATCGTTAATTTTGGAAGCAACACGTCTGAGAGTACAAACCGCAAATTCAACATGCTTAACAATCGGTGTCACATTGTGTTTCTCAGATTCAAGAATGATCGGCAAACTCCTCAGCAAATGCTTATTTACTTTCTGCACGTAGGCTATATTTTTATTTAATTTAATTGACCGGTAGCTTACAAACAATATACAGTGTGTCTCACGTATTCGTAGAGGCTTGAAATGTTGGTAACATGGGTTGTTCATTCTGATCTATTATTCTAAAATATTTTCAAGATGGCCACCACTCTACCGGAAGTAGACCTCAACTTCGTTGTTTTAAATGGAATGCTATAGTTTTTATACACCATTCAATTATGCGTAAAAAAATATGTTCATTTTGACCATGCTCTTTAAAAGCACATATCTCAGCCAACGTTAATTCGAAAATGTTATGCATTGGTACGATAACTCTTCATATTCTGTTAAATAGATTGTCACTTGTTGTATCAATATATCTTATACAGCCTGGTCAAAAATTGAGTTACCGTTTCTCTGTATTCAATTGTGTGACAGTCGGAAATTTTAAATGGAACGCCCCATATTTTCATACCCTATCAGAAAGGGAATTTAGTTCTCTACAAATTATGTATAGACATTCCTATACCTATTTATTACACTTTTAATAATAAAATGCTAAAAACTGTCTGCGTTTTTGTTAGAAAACCATGACATTTTGACAGTTTTTCGTTTAATTTATTTATTAGATTAGTTTAATTAAGTTTATACTACTCTGGTTTTGTTTTTAGTTTTTATTATTGTTGCCTGACTAGTTTCGGCATAGGAGCCATCATCGGAGGCCTACAAACAATTAACATGGTTGTGAAATCAGTAAAACACACATAAAAAATAAGCATAATAAAAGTTAGTGAATATCAAATATAGTTAGATCTTAAAAAGAAACAATACTCACAGCGTCAGTATTAAATTAATGAAAGGCGAAATAACATTACAAAATTTGTCGACAGTAAAAATGATGTTAGGTATTGATGTGTTGATTTTACAATAACAGAATGAATGTAATTTTACTCTGATGGAATACACTTATTATTATCAGCAATGTGGCTGTTGAGCATTAAGATTATGTCTAGTGCGCATGTTCATATCATGTGGTTAAAGAACGGGGTAGGGAAAATTTTAAATTTAAAATATTAGTATAGGATAAAGAGGAATAGGGAAAGGAGAAAACGGAAAAATATGTCGTGAAAGAAATATAGAAAGGAATTTGATTGTCAAGGAACTCAATCAGTGCAGCTCCAAGTATACAATCTTTAGTTAGAGCTCTCTTCTGTTGAGGAAAAGGGTGAGGAAAAATGGATGCAAGTGGGTTATTTCATAGTTATGTTAAGTAGGATCTGTTGGGAAAGGTTGTTTTAGAGTCCTGTATAGTGGTGGTGTAAGTAAGTCTATTTGATCATTAAGGCATTCGATGTGCTTATTTTGATATTTGAATTTTTCTATTTCATAAGCTTCGGTGATGGACATTCTTATGCTTTTATCCATTTTATGTAGAATTTTTATGCCTGTTTCTTGGTCAAATTTGTGTGATGTATTTAGGAGGTGTCTGCCGAAATTAGACCGGTCGTTGTTGATATGTTCTTTAACCCTTTGTTTGATAGATCTTCCCGTTTCTCCTATATATACCGCACCGCAGGTGTCGCAATTTAGTTTGTAAATGCCGCTATTAGTAAGGTGGTTTGTATATTCATCTTTGTGTTTTAGAAGATTTAGAATGGAGGTGTTGGTTTTGAAACTGATATCTATATTGTATCTTCTAAAGATCTTTTGAATTGGAGCTGCCAGTTTCCCTGGGAATGAGATTGATCTATACGTTGGTTCTGATTTTATTATGTTATTATTGAGTGTTGTCATTTGTTTATTGATGTTTCTTGTTTGCAGCTTTCTTATCAGTTTCATAATGAAGTTTTTTGGGAAACCGTTATTGTAAGCTATTGTTTTGATTGTTGTTATTTCTTTGTTTTTATTAACTTCGTTCATAGGAGTTGTTAATAATCTATTAATGTATGCGTGAAATGCTGCGGTTTTATGCGAGTGATGATGATATGAATCATGAGGGATTATAACGTCAGTTTGTGTTTTCTTCCTGTAGATGTCAAATTCTATATTATCATTCCTGTTAATTAATTTTAGGTCCAAAAAAGGTAGAGTATTATCTTGTTCATGTTCCATTGTGAAGTGTATATTCGGATGAAGATCATTAAGTAGAATATGTAGATCTTCAGGATTGCTTTGTGTGTTAGTGTTCCAAATGATCAGGATGTCATCTACGTATCTCTTCCAGAAGATGATGTTTTTGGTTATTTCATTTCTTTTTTGGAGTAATTCATTTTTAAGTTTATCTAGGAAAAAATCTGCTAGTATTCCGCTTAAAGGAGACCCCATAGGTAGACCTTCTGTATATTTATATAATTTGTTGTCGAAACGACAGATATTTTGGGCTAGGCAGGTTTTTAAAAGATTGTGTAAATGATTGGCGTCTTCTAGATGGAGTTTGTCTTGAAAAAATTTATATGTGATTTCAAGGGTTTCAGAAACTGGGAAGTTTGTGTATAAATTGGTGATGTCATATGAGATTAATTCAAATTTGCTGGAAATGTTTAGGTTCGTCAGTTTTTCAATGAGTTGTTGGCGATTCTTTATGGTGTGTGAAGGTCTGAAGGTCTAAGGTGGTTAATATAAATTGATTGATGATCTTCGCTAATTTGTGGGTGCTTGAACCAATAGAAGATATGATCGGTCTAATAGGGTTATCAGGTTTATGTAATTTGATAAGGGAATAGAGAGTGGGACATCTTGGGTTCATTGGTAATATGTTAGATAATCTAATGTTATATTTTTCTAGGAATGTCTTGGAGTTAGTGAGAGCCTTTTTGGCTTTGATCTGCAACGTGTTAATAGGGTTATTTTTTATTTCGATGAAATTATTGTTAATTAGGAAGGATTCAGTCTTTTGTTTATAGACGTTCTTATGTATGATAACCATTCCTGCGTTTTTATCTGCTTTTGTGATTATGATGTTATGTATTTTTAATTTTTCTCTAATGGATTTGATGGTTTTTACTTCTTGGTTAACAACAGCGTTATCGTTGGTTTTATGTTGTGAATGTTTCTCTGATTTTCTTATGAAATCAGTGAGGTCGAGTCGTAGGTCTTTTTCGTAGGAGTTATATCTTGTTGCTGCTTCTAGTTCTATGGTCAGGTGACTCAGTGTAGGTATCCTTGGTATTGCGTATTTGTATCTTTTGTTGAGGAGTTTTTCTTCTTGAGATGTGAAAACAATGTCAGTTAGGTTTATTAATCTAGGATGGAAAATGGATTTGTCGTGTTGTTGATTGATTTGTGGGTCTCTTTCGTTTTTTCTTTTATCTGTCAAAAGTATGTTGATCTTTTTCTGTTTTCTTTTCCAATTTTCCAAAAGGATATTGGCTTTATGTTCTTTTGCTTGTACTAAAACTTCTTGTAGTTCAATGTAGTGTAATTTTCTTGTTAGTAGGTGGTATATAAATAGGAGTAATCTGTTATTGTGGTCGATTTTCATGTTTTCCTTCTTTATTTCATTGTTGATGTGTTTGTTTCTAATATGTTGTTTTTGTGAATCGTTCATGAGATGGGGTAATTTATATTTACTGTATGTTGGAGTCAGTCGTTCTGTTTTAATTATTTTATTGAATTTTATGTGTTGTTTGAGGGACTTTATCTTGTATGTTAATTCTTTGTAGCGTAGGATCAGGAAAGCCGTATTAGCTAGTTTATATTTTGAAATGAGATCCATTGTTTAACCAATTATAGGATTAGATTAGTTTAATTAAGTTTATACTACTCGACTTTATACTACGAGTAGTACTACGAGTAGTATAAACTTAATTAAACTAATCTAATTCTATAACTGGTTAAACAATGGATCTCATTTCAAAATAATTTATTTATCTTATTATTAGGATTATTTCTACAATGAACTGCGATTGAATAAACATTAGATTGCTAGCTGTGCCTATTTGTTCTAGTTGCACTCAAATTTGGAAATTAATGGACGCATGCAATGCTGGAAAGCTTCTTGTTTTTACATTAGAAAGCCATGGAGTTTTGGAAACTTTTCATCCATATTTATGTTATTGTTGTCATTACTTAGTTGTGTCATCACTTACTTAATGTCTTTGAATATCATGGCGAATTATTCCCACGCCAACATTTTAAATTCGTCTTATATTCATGGCGGGTGTAATAAAGTTTTGGATAGGATAAGATACGTATCTCTTAGTTTTGGAAAGATTAAAATAACAAGAAACCATAAATTTCTATCACCAGCAGCTTAAGATAATGAAATAAAGGTTTTGTCATATTTTATTGTTTACCAAATTCTTCGGTAAGAGGTGCTTCGATCGATTTAGATCAGCCATGTCCAACCCAAATTACTCTTCGGGCTAAAATTTAGGAATGTACAAGGCACTGGGCCGCCACCCACCTGAACAAGAAAATTTCAATTCGCGCTCAAATAAGATACGTATACACAAACTAGCATGTACACAGATATACACAAAAATATGTAGGTATTTCATTAAATTATAACAGATATTTAATGTGAAACTTGTTTATTTATTTTATTTGAAATTTTTTTAATATCAACTTCTAATTTTGTTGTGGCACAACGTAACTGATTCGTCAAATTTGGGTCGGTGAGCCTGTTACGGTCTTTGGTTTTGACTAATTTTAATCTAGAAAAAAATGACTCACAGAGATATGTTGTGCCGTTTGCTGTCACAATACACATAGCTAATTTTTTCAAATTAGGAAATTTATCTTCCTGGATATATTTTCCATAAAACTCGACTATATTGATGTCCTCAAACCTTAATTTCATTTCTGAGTTGGACTGCAGATCGATAAGTTCCAGTTGTAAATAACCTGGAGCTGAATTCACATCAATATTAAATGGATAATTAAAAATATTGAACATTTGTTCAAATTTTTCTAGGTAGGCAAATCTTTTTTCAAATTCCTCAAGCAAATCTTTAATATTATGCGAATATTCGGAAATGGGTTTATTTTCTATTTCGAAATCATTTAAGTGAGGGAAATGGGTGGCATTATTCGATTTCAGTTGATTTTGAAAATATTTTAATTTAGCAATGAATGTTTTTGTTTTGATAGCAATTCGTAATTAATTTATTTTCTCCTTGAAGATTCTGATTTAGTTCATTTAATTTAGTTGTGATATCTATTAAGAAACACAAATCCAACAACCATTTTTCATCGTATAATTGTGGAACGTCTTCGCCATTTCGTTCTCATTCATGAAAATTCTAATTTCTTCCCTGAGGTTCCAAAATCTTAATAAACATTTTCCACGACTCAACCATCGTATTTTGGCGTAATATATTAGGTCACAGTACTCGGACTCCAGTTCGCGAATTCTTGATATTCTTGAAACTGGCGGAATAACAAAATAGAAAATAATTCATTAAAACAGAATTATTTTCTATTTTCTTAATAATATTAATAATTAATATATTAAATAAATATTATTTAATAATTTTGTCAAAAATGATGTATTTTGTCCCAAGCTTTCAATATGTTTGCAAATTAAAGTAACTGTTCCTTTGTTTTTTCCTATCATTACATAACATTTTTATCCATCGGTTGTAATACCAATAAGTTTTTTTAAATCTAATTGTCGATCTTCCGCGCTTTTTAGAACAGCATCTTTAATATCTTTGCCCGTTATCTCTCAAATTATAGTAAATATACCATTGCCTTTCCAGACTGAGACTTTCAGCAATAATAACTGTTGGCATTAGATTATTTATTGGACTTAGCAGTAATTCGAATTCAGCAGTATCTTCAGAAACGGCAAACAGTTTCACTTCAACGCCATCTCTTGAAATTTTAAAATGATGGTACGAAGTAATACCAACCAATGGCTTATAAAATTGTTTGATATAGTTGTCTTAAATAACATCTTCGGCAGAAACTGCCTTATTATGACCGGAGTGGGATGAGACTTCGACACATTTCATTAGATCTTCGTGATTATCAACGTTGCTTAGTGCGTATTTTGATTTAAATAATTCAAAAAATCTGTCAAGGGAAAACTTTGTGAGTCCTGTAAGGAGAAAGTTTAGCGAAATAGTCGTGTTCAGGTTTTTGGAAATTCGCCACATGAGGTATCCTAACATAACGTTGTTCTTATTCTGGCGTACACAATTATCACTAAAGAGAACAAGATTACCCGTGTTGTAGGTTTAAAGATAATGATGAAGGAAACTAATGACGCAGTTCGGACCTTTTATAATATAAGCGCTTAATCAATATCAACGCTTTCATCGGCCAAGCAATTGTATTGAAAATAACAAAAAAAAATAATTGCAGAAAATTTACCATGGCAAATTGATAGGATATATAAACTAAAGTGGAATTGTAGTACCTCAACTTTTTCTTTTTCGTTGGTTACACCAAACACACAGCATTTCCTTTTAACTTTGAAATAAGCACTTCCTGGTTATTGAGGGCTGACTGGATAATGCTCTGTTTGCGCAAAATCGAACGATATAACTTGCACAGAAGCGTCTTTGTTTGAACAATATTCTTGGTAAAACGCTCTCTGGTTTCTGGCTTTGTTCAGGTGGTCTACAAATGAGTTCAGCTTTTCTTTTCGCATTTCATTGGAACAGTTTTTCATTTGACAAATCACCAACGTTTTACCTGAACACACCATCATCAAGAAATTGATTAATTAAAATGTTTTCTAATGAACACCGCTGAAGTAAAAAAGAAATAATACTTCTACAAACGTCACAAGGATCGTAAGCCGGTTTCATTACAGAAATAAAAGGTACATATTTACTCCAAATTCTGCGGAATGATCTATTGCGTATTTTTCTTTCATCGGAATCAAGGGTTGCAATATACATTCGATAAATTGAAGATTTGGTGTCATTTGATGGTAATTTCATTATTTTGTAGTCCTTGAATTTTGGTAACCTTCTTGGAAGCGGAAGAGCGATACGATCAGCAACAGATTTAATAAATTCTACTACTTTTGTGATTTCTTCTGGTTGAATTGATGTTGGTTTGGAACAAAATTTATTTGAACTGCCGCGTTTTCGAACTTTGACGCCATGAAGGATATAGTGATTATATAAATTTTTTAAACGCTTCAATCTGCACGGGTACAAAAACAGAAACATTTTACGGCAGATAGGCAGCTATTCTCCAGGCAGAATCTTACGCTTTCCATATTTTTTTTGTTCTAACACAGCTTCGTAAGTGTAATTCAATTTTTCACTTACTCTACCACTTTCAATTTTACTCAAAATAATGATGGCTGATCTTTTTGCAAGTTCATTAAATTGATTCGTGGTTCTATCATCATAACTTCGGGTATCAACTTATTACATTCCTTTGTACAACAAGCATTTTTATAAAAGTCTAATACCGCTTTATTTTCGTCAGGATACAGACATCGAAAGACGAATTTGGTACAACGTCATCTTCTATGTCATTAACACCTGCACCTCCACCGTGATCTTCGTAATATTCATCACAATCCGCAAAATATCGTTTCTCCACTGTTTTAAATTCTTCTTCTAAATCCATTCTGCACTTTCACAAACAATTTTAAATTAGCTGCATAACAATGAAAAACAACGATCTCGAAAATAGAAATAAGAAAAGCAGCACGTATTATTCCAACATTTTCAACGTTCATAAAATTATGAACGATGAATGATGTTGGTTTGGAACAAAATTTATTTGAACTGCCGCGTTTTCGAACTTTGACGCCATGAAGGATATAGTGATTTTATAAATTTTTAAAACGCTTCAATCTGCACGGGTACAAAAACAGAAACATTTTACGGCAGATAGGCAGCTATTCTCCAGGCAGAATCTTACGCTTTCCATATTTTTTTTTGTTCTAACACAGCTTCGTAAGCGTAATTCAATTTTTCACTTACTCTCTACCACTTTCAATTTTACTCAAAATAATGATGTCCTGCTGATCGCCGAGATCGCTAGCAGTTGGGAGTAGTATTTAAAATACCAACAGAAAAGTGTTCATTTTAGAAGATTGTAGCCCCTCGCTCGCAGCGACCTCGACGATGTAAGAATCGTCTTATAGCAGTCTATAGACTCCTATAAGACGATTCTTACGACGATTCGGAGACTTTACAAGAACGATAAAGTCGATAGGTTTGGGAAAAATCCTTCTTGATATAATCTCCAAGAAGAAGCATAAAATTCCCGCTATCTTGAAAAGTCAGCTAACGAAATTATGCTAAATCTGGGACTCAAATTCAGCCTACCTTCAAGTAATAAACAAATCATTGGAAATAGCAATGAAGCTCGAATCCCAACTAGAGATGTGTAAATTACGTAAGTCCCGCCGGGTGAAGTGCATAAATAAATGTAAGTTTATGAGCGTACAAAAAAGTTCTGAGCTTATACATTTTGGGAACACCCTACCTAATGATTTTGTTTGATACTAATTTACACTGTACCAAATTTCAGCGTTCCACCTTTAAGAGTATTGAAAATATTAAGCAAAATCAGATAAAATTTCTAAATTTTGATGACCTATAACTCCACCATTTATTGGTTTAGATCAAAAATTGTTACAATCGTCATCATTTTTGCTCTAGTATATGTAGTTTAATTTGTGCCCTGAGTCACCGAAACACCCTGTACAATCAGTGATTGTATACTACTGTTTGTGTAGTTAGTAAAGAAAAGTTAAAAAATTTCAAAAATTATAAATCCTAATGTTTCTAGGTCTAGTGTCAACATTATAGACAGGTTTTTACCTTTACTTTCAGAAGTATTTACAATGATCAAATACTGAATGGCAATTAAAACTAAAACTAACACTAGACCTAGTAATTAATCGTCCGAGGACGCACGACTAAACTTGAATCTTTCTAGTATATACCGGGTCTAGTGTTAGTTCTAGTTTTACTTTGATACAAGTATACAAAAATTTAAGACTGAAGAATAACTAAAAATAGAACAAAACGGAGTACCGGTTGTAATCTATACAAAGATTAAAAAACCTTGGGAATAGCAACCAATGGATAAGAAAACAACTTCCTTTTTCGCTATCCGAGCTTTCGCAATTATTTTATTGCTTCATCAGGGAAACACTACAATATTAAAATAGATTGGCAACATTACAAAAAATCTTAAAATTAAAGTCGACTTACAATGGAAGTAAGAAGGTTGACTTCAAAATTAGATAAAAAATTTTAAAAACTTATTTTTATAAAATTAAAAAGAAAATTATCTTGACACATTAATCAATGTAGAGGACAATGACAAGGTTAAAAATAGAATGATTTTTTTGTTTTTTAAAAAACAAGAACAAATCTGGTAAATTTTGAATTTTGTTAGAGAGGAACACTGAAGGCGCAATAAGGAAAAAAGCGGTTCAAAAAGTTAAGGACGTAACTCTCGTCGTGTAAAGTCGTTGTTAATTATAAAACTGTAGATTGAACTTATCCCTTCTGTATCCGTTCTGAAATTCACTGAATTTTTGTCTTTATTAATATAAACCATTTCAAGAAAAAGACGTTTATTATAAACCGACTCTCTGTCTAAAATCTTAGCGTTGTTAAAATCAAAATGGTGACCTTCCTTAACATGATGGTAAACAAGAGGACTTCTACTCTCATTTCTACCCCTACAATCATTCCGATGTTGTTTAAGTCTATTCCCGAAATACTGCGCTGTCGTACCAATGTACCAATGAACGTTGTCCTTGGTTTTTGAAAAAACTCTATTAAGTGGTAGTAATTATATTTAGCAAATTTAATATTGAACTGATCGAAAAAGGATATGAACCTAGATGTAAAGCCTTTGATGAAGGGTATTTTTACATATTTAAACTGTGTTGTTTCTTCAACAATATCAGACCTTTGGTCACCATCAAAAGGACTTATGGAAGTTACTAAAGAATGATTGAGAATTCCTTTCAAAAGACGCGGAGGATAACCGTTATTAACAAAAACATTCATCAGTTTTGCTAGATTATGTTTATGAAAGGAAGGATGAGAGAGTTTCAGAACTCTATGCTTCATCCCCACAACAGTATTAATTTTTTGGTTCATTGGATGATTAGAAAAGAAGTTGATGTATCGACCCGTGTAAGTTGGTTTAGTATACCAATCCAGGAGGATCATTTGATCCTCACTTCTCATTACTCGGGTATCCAAGAAAGGTACTGAACCATCCGTCATCGTAATTTGCTAAATATAATTACTTACCACTTAATAGAGTTTTTTCAAAAACCAAGGACAAAGTTCTTATTTTACAACAATCTAACATCATTTACTCTATTCCTTGCGTTAATTGTGAAGGAACGTACATTGGTAAGACAGCGCAGTATTTCGGGAATAGACTTAAACAACATCGGAATGATTGTAGGGGTAGAAATGAGAATAGAAGTGCTCTTGTTTACCATCATGTTAAGGAAGTGTTCCTCTCTGACAAAATTCAAAATTTACCAGATTTGTTCTTGTTTTTTAAAAAACAAAAAAATCATTCTATTTTTAACCTTGTCATTGTCCTCTACATTGATTAATGTATCAAGATAATTTTCTTTTTAATTTTATAAAAATAAGTTTTTAAAATTTTTTATCTAATTTTGAAGTCAACCTTCTTACTTCCATTGTAAGTCGACTTTAATTTTAAGATTTTTTGTAACGTTGCCAATCTATTTTAATATTGTAGTGTTTTCCTGATGAAGCAATAAAATAATTGCGAAAGCTCGGATAGCGAAAAAGGAAGTTGTTTTCTTATCCGTTGGTTGCTATTCCCAAGATTTTTTAATTACATATTAATGTTTTAAGTGAACATATGAATATTCTTGGGAATCCCGAAAATAAATGTACATAAGATTCTTCAAGAGAATAATACGCATCCCTTCCATATTGTTTATAAACTGATCATGATAAAAGACTTTTAATTATTGCCATTGGCTGTTAATGGCTGACTCGGAAAAATAAAAACTTTTTATCACAAATATTATGGATGGATAAAGCATCTTTCAATAGCACAAATGAAAAAAATTTGCATAAAAATTGTATAATATGCATTATTGAACGTGGATTTCAGGTAAACTATCAAAATCGGTTGAGTCTGGAATCGTGGAAGGAAAGTTGTCGAGAATGAACGATTTTTGGATTTTTTGAACATTTTCCTTCCACCCCTTTTAGAAAACGTCTCCTTGGAAACAAGAAGGAACATGTGGTTTCAGCTCAACCCCTAAAGTACATAGGATATAAAAGGGTTAAACTTTTACGAACTGATATCGATGATTTCTTATCAGACAAACAATTCATTAAAATAATACAGATAATAAGATTCATGAATCAAATTGAAGACAAAAATGTCTTGTTTAAAATGATATCCTATGTCAACAATTCGATCTGGAAGAATCAATTTGGATCAAGAAGAACCCAAAAGTTGAGAAACAATTCATAATCTTCAAAAGTACGAGAAATCATGGACAAAGAAATAGTTGAAATTAAAGTTTAACTTAAATTAAAAGTCTCAGAAATAAAACCAAGACTTTTCTTGTAGATTTTCTGTTGTATAGTTGTTATAAGTTGGCAAGATGAAAAGATAAAAATTGATTTAAAACATACTTTTTAAGTTAATAATCAACGTTTTTTGTATAAAAGCTTTCCCCCCATTAATTCACTTGATATATCAAAAAAATCAATCCAAATTCAAAACATTAATTTTAACGCATTATAATTTACCAAGAATACGCGATAACATCACCCCGTTTATTACTAACACTTTTCAAGGTATTAAATTCTTTCTTACAAAAAACTTATCAAGTTATGTTACAAAAACGTTTCTCCTAACCTAAACCCTAACCTAAAAATAAAATAATTAAAACTCGAACAATTCAACAAAAGCGACTTTACCAGAAAGGACGCAACGAACGCATCCAGTTCAGAACAATAGTTAATTAAAGAATATGTGATGTGAAATGTATGAAATGCGGAACCACAAAGATTGGATCGGGTTAAATTGGATTGAAAAAGAATCGTTTTTTTAATCACAAATTAATTTAAACTCAAATTGGAGTCAACTCACCAAAAAAAATTCGTCCTCCTTAACCGAGATGACCCTAAAATTAGAAAAAAACATCAAATTTATAGGTTGAAATGCAAAGTGGATGGGTTTATCTAAGGATGGTTTTAATTCGGGGGGGTAACTCCGAAATCGGGAAAAAAACACTTTCTTGAGTGAACTAAGATTAAAATTAACGGTTTAGATGTGTATTTTGTTGACGTTTCTAAAAGCTTCTATGAAGTGAGACATTTTGTGGTTGATAACTATGTTCAGGGCGGATTCCAAAATGATTTTAATTTTGGTTTAATTTGATTTATTAATTAAAAAAATGATTTTAATTGATTTAGAAATGAAGATTTAGTTGAAATAATTGATTTCTTTTTTTAGAAATAAACCTTAACATAAATAAAAAAATCCCCAATACAATGAAGTTGGTTTCCCCCAAATTTTTCCCCCAAAAATATTAATGTGTTTGATTTATTTAAAATTAAACTTTAATTTTTTTTATAATCGATTTATTTCGTTAATTTTAATTGAGTTAAATCGATTTAAGTTATAAAATTAATTAATTAATCTTTTTTTTAGCTCATTATTAAAACTAACTTCACGTTATTTACGGTTCTAAACGTCATAATTGAAAGTTTGAAGACGTCAACGTTTCCGTACAATTTTCCGATATTTCGCGTTAAAAAAGTGATTTTCGGGGCGTTCTCCTCAACGTTCATGAAGCGATACCGATATTTAGTTTGGTGAGTGAGCGGGAACGAGAGCGACACAAACGAAGAGGAAGATAGCAAGAGAAACACAAATTATTCACAAATTAATTTAAGTTTAAATTTGAGTCAACTCACCAAAAAAAATTTGTCCTCCTTAACCGAGATGACCCTAAAATTAGAAAAAAAACATCAAATTTATAGGTTAAAATACAAAGTGAGATGAGTTTACCTAAGGATGGCTTTAATTCGGGGGGCTAACTCCAAAATCAGGAAAAAACACTTTCTTAAGTGAACTAAGATTAAAATTAACGGTTTAGATGAGTATTTTGATTAAAATTAAGCGAAATAATTTGATTAATTTACCTTGAAAAAAAATTTGTGTTGACGTTTCTAAAAGCTTCTATGAAGTGACATTTTGTGGTTAATAACTATGTTCAGGGCGGATTCTAAAACGATTTTAATTTTGGTTTAATTTGATTTATTAATTTAAAAAATTATTTTAATTGATTTAAAAATGAAGATTTAGTTGAAATAATTGATTTCTTTTTTTAGAAATAAACCCTAACATAAATAAAAAAATCCCCAATACAATGAAGTTGGTTTCCCCCAAATTTTTTCCCCCAAAAATATTAATGTGTTTGATTTATTTAAAATTAAACTTTAATTTTTTTATAATCGATTTATTTCGTTGATTTTAATTGAGTTAAATCGAATCGAGCCATAAAATTAATTAATTAATCTTTTTCTCTTGGCTGATTATTAAAACTAACTTCACGTTATTTATGTATCTAAACGTCATAATTGAAAGTTTGAAGACGTCAACGTTTCCGTAAAATTTTCCGACATTTCGCGTTAAAAAAGTGATTTTCGGGGCGTTTTCCTCAACGTTCATGAAGCGATATCGATATTTAGTTTGGTGAGTGAGCGGGAACGAGAGCGACACAAACGAAGAAGAAGATAGCAAGAGAAACACAAATTAATTTAAACTTAAATTTGAATCAACTCACCCCAAAAAATCCGTCCTCCTTAACCGAGATGACCCTAAAATTAGAAAAAAAACATCAAATTTATAGGTTAAAATACAAAGTGAGATGAGTTTACCTAAGGATGGCTTTAATTCGGGGGACTAACTCCAAAATCAGGAAAAAACACTTTCTTGAGTGAACTAAGATTAAAATTAACGGTTTAGATGAGTATTTTGATTAAAATTCAGCGAAATAATTTGATTAATTTACCTTGAAAAAAAATTTTTGTTGACGTTTCTAAAAGCTTCTATGAAGTGACATTTTGTGGTTGATAACTATGTTCAGGGCGGATTCTAAAATGATTTTAATTTTGGTTTAATTTGATTTATTAATTTAAAAAATGATTTTAATTGATTTAGAAATGAAGATTCAGTTGAAATAATTAATTTCTTTTTTTAGAAATAAACCTTAACATAAATAAAAAAATCCCCAATACAATGAAGTTGGTTTCCCCCAAATTTTTCCCCCAAAAATATTAATGTGTTTGATTTATTTAAAATTAAACTTTAATTTTTTTTATAATCGATTTATTTCGTTGATTTTAATTGAGTTAAATCGAATTGAGCCATAAAATTAATTAATTAATCTTTTTTTTAGCTCATTATTAAAACTAACTTCACGTTATTTATGTATCTAAACGTCATAATTGAAAGTTTGAAGACGTCAACGTTTCCGTAAAATTTTCCGATATTTCGCGTTAAAAAAGTGATTTTTGGGGCGTTTTCCTCAACGTTCATAAAGCGATACCGATATTTAGTTTGGTGAGTGAGCGGGAACGAGAGCGACACAAACGAAGAAGAAGATAGCAAGAGAAACACAAATTATTCACAAATTAATTTAAACTTAAATTTGAGTCAACTCACCCCAAAAAATCCGTCCTCCTTAACCGAGATGACCCTAAAATTAGAAAAAAAACATCAAATTTATAGGTTAAAATACAAAGTGAGATGAGTTTACCTAAGGATGGCTTTAATTCGGGGGACTAATTCCAAAATCAGGAAAAAACACTTTCTTGAGTGAACTCAGATTAAAATTAACGGTTTAGATGAGTATTTTGATTAAAATTAAGCGAAATAATTTGAATAATTTACCTTGAAAAAAAATTTTTGTTGACGTTTTTAAAAGCTTCTATGAAGTGACATTTTGTGGTTGATAACTATGTTCAGGGCGGATTCTAAAATGATTTTAATTTTGGTTTAATTTGATTTATTAATTTAAAAAATGATTTTAATTAATTTAAAAATGAAGATTTAGTTGAAATAATTGATTTCTTTTTTTAGAAATAAACCCTAACATAAATAAAAAAATCCCCAATACAATGAAGTTGGTTTCCCCCAAATTTCTCCCCCAAAAATATTAATGTGTTTGATTTATTTAAAATTAAACTTTAATTTTTTTATAATCAATTTATTTCGTTGATTTTAATTGAGTTAAATCGAATTAAGTCATAAAATTAATTAATTAATCTTTTTCTTTTAGATCATTATTAAAACTAACTTCACGTTATTTACGGTTCTAAACGTCATAATTGAAAGTTTGAAGACGTCAACGTTTCCGTAAAATTTTCCGATATTTCGCGTTAAAAAAGTGATTTTTGGGGCGTTTTCCTCAACGTTCATAAAGCGATACCGATATTTAGTTTGGTGAGTGAGCGGGAACGAGACCGACACAAACGAAGAAGAAGATAGCAAGAGAAACCTTCCGAACCCCGAGAACTGAGAACCTCGCACGCCGTCCGTGTTTCTACTCTCTATACCCAGAAAATACATAAGGGGGGAACTCGGTATATAAAAGACCCAGGTACATAAACTCGCCGACGACCTTATATACTTATTTACCCAACTCCAACGGCACCGTGCTGCTGGTTGCTTCGCTTTTCATTTCAGTCTACCTACGGCATTCGCACGACGCACATCGAGATAACCCCGGAAAAAAAAACAAACTTTTTTTTGGTTGTTTAACCAGCGTTCAAATCGAAATAAATCGCGAAACGAAATTAACGCGGCGTGGTTATGTCGTAAACGTTGAGGGAAAAGTGAAATTTCGCATAAAATTCCGCGAGGAGAGGTGTATTGTTGTGTATTATGTGTGAAATGTCGTGAGTTTGAGGTTATGTGTGTTAGGAATAGGGGGCGATGCGTGTGGAGCGCCAATAGCGGCGTGAAGTTGGCTTAGAAAATAAATAATATTAATAGAAACAAGTGAATAAAAGTGGTGGTGTCAAAAAGAGTTGATTTGGGCGAAATTTTCGCTGATTTTTAAATGGGATTAAATGGATTTTTTTCGGGTTTTGCCTCTAAATAACGATTAAAAGGTAATAATAATATGTTTGATTAAAAATTATATTATTAGAGATTGTCAAAAAAATTAAACGTCAACGTCAAAAAAATTTATTCATCAAAACTCATTTTTTGAGTTAAACTATATTTTGTGTTAAATTTCTCGTCCACCCAAGGACAAAATCGAAATCTATCTTTAAACCGTTCCGAAAACTCACACCGAGGGTTGTATATTCCCTTTTCCCTTCGAATTTCTTCTTTCTCCTTCTCACGCGTACCCCAAACGTCTTCTTTTTCGCTCTTTTCTCTACGGAACAAAAATTATTCCCAACACAAAGCGGCGGACTTCTTTCTCGGTCTTTTTCTTCGTGTTTCTTTCTCCTTTTTTTTCGTTCTCGTTTTTATCCTTTTCTTGCCACTTTAAAGAGTTTGATTCGATTTTTCGATGATTTCAGGGTTCTCGTTCTTTTTTTCTTTTGGTTGGGGAAAGAAAAGAGGCGAAAAGGTGTTGAAGATGATGGATCCGCTGCCGAATGTGAAACAGGATAAGATTAAATTGGTCGAAATCAACGAGTACATCACTTGTAAGCTGTGTAAAGGGTATTTTATCGATGCTACGACGATTTCGGAATGTTTGCATTCTTGTAAGTTTTTAAGTTTTCATAATAGCGTTTCAAAATTTTTATTTATTGTGTTTTTGTAGTTTGCCGAAGCTGTATTATTCAGTTTCTTCAGGAGAATAGTCACTGTCCGATATGCGAGATGATTATTAATAAGGCTAAACCTAACATCAAGTAAGTATTCATGTAGGAAGTAAAAATTTATTTTGTATTGCTTTGATATATTGAGTAAGCATAAAGATTTTGGATTGATTTTCCGCTTTACACTGCGTTAATTTGATAGGGCGTTGTCTGTTATAAATCTTTAAGCATTTTAAGTATTTCTTTTAAAGTAAAAAATGTAATATTACAAGTGAAATGAAAAAAACTGCATTGTAACGGATAGGGCACTTAAATTGTGCTATTTAAAACTATACAGGTGTTCGTTAATGGGCGGATAATGTACACGTACATTTTCATATTATGTCGTTATGAGGTTCTCATAGTTTGGGTGATTTGACCATAAATAATCATAAAGAGAGTTTCAAAATTGAATCATCTCATTAAAAACTTCATAACAAGCAATTGGCAAGACAATAAAGTATAAATTTATTCAGTGTGTCTAGAAATTCTTGAAAATTGGAAAGAATAATTACTTTAAATATGAAAATTATCAAAGATTTAGAATCGGCGATGACGGAAACTGAGATATTTTCTGTAATTTGTTTGAAATCGCGTGATTTAATTTGCAATAATGGAATTGAAATGACTCTTGAACATTTAGAACTAATTTTTATTATTGTTTAACTGTTAATTCTATGAAACAACGTGTATAGCAAAATTTATACAGACTCATTCTTTTTCATTTATTACTAAACGTTTTTTTGGTGGCGATATTGGTCATCTCCTGGGAGTTAGTGCACATTGATATCATAAGGAAGTCAAACAAAGAAATACTGCTGCGACTACACGACTTTAGAAACATTTCCTTATTGTTTTTTAAGGAAAAAACTGCTCCAACAATGTAGTTGCCTTATTTAGTATCAATATATTATAGGAAAGTGGGGCAAATTCATACAAGATACACCATCATACTCTACATATATCTTAAGTTAAGGGGCATATTATCTAATAATTTAACAGTAGTCATTGTGAAATGCGCATCTATGTGACATCATTATGTGATTCAGTCATACCACCACGCATTAGTACATTTTTAATTTCACTTTGAACTCCTTTTCTTGCTAAATGATTGACAGCTTTCCAGCAATGTTTAATTTTGATTTTATTGGGATTTGATGGGGTAGGTTCATGCATAAGTGAACTTGTGAATTGTGTTTTGCTGAATGATTATGGTTATAAATTACAAAAAGAAATGTTGCCATATACTTCGGCTTTAATAAAACAGCAATTTAGATCTACACTACTCTCCAAAATTATCGATTTTGATGATTCTTCACGGTATAGGTTGATTTTTAACGAAGAAATGTGTTGATGGTTTCTGAAAATTGTCAACGTTTTACCCATATGCGGGGTGTAATCTTTTTACACTTTTACAATTTATGGTTTTTGTAAAAAAAATTTAACCGCTACTTCAAGAATCATCTCAATATCTCTTTTGTCGAGGAAGATACACATTTTTTAAGTTTGACATAATTTTGTTGAAATGTCGTCCTTTTCACATACAGTACATAACAGTTTCTCATACAATATCACGTGCCGTTCAACGATTTCCAGAGACAAATGATCACACAAAACGACTTGGACAAGGAAGAAGGAGAGTCATAACACTACGCCAAGATCATTTTATTAAACTTCGTGCTTTAAAGGAACATTTTGTTACAATGAGAAACTTACAGATACAAGTAGCAGATGTTCATAATTAAGTTATGAGTACTGGCTGTACACAGTTAAGGACCAAAGGTAATTTTCTGGGATAACGAACCAAGATATGGTTGGTGACAATTAAATCTCCTTTTAATCATCAATGACGATTGCTATCTTGTTGCGTCCCGGCTTCTTTGAAAGAGAAAACCGTGTTTCGTGGTTGTTTTGTACTTAATCTTAATTAATCTCGTTAATAGGGTGATACCCATGTGTTGTTTGTTGTTCGTCCAGCGAACTGTTTTTTTCGATCATTAAACTTTGGTTTATCGTTGATACTTATGTATCTCTTAACCTCCAACTTTCTACCTCTGATGAAGTTTTGAAAATAAAACGAAAGCTTAGGACGAATAAAAGGAGATTTAATCGTCACCAACCATATCGGCTGCTTATCCCAGAAAATTACCTTTTATGTTCAAAATATTCGAATTAGTACTGTACAAAGCCGTCTCGCCGAAGGTGATTTGCGTGTAAAGATTCCTGCCAAAGCACCAAATTTACACGCAAATCATAATAAAAGGAGATTGCAATTTGCTAGAGAACATCTTGACTGGAATGCTGGAATGATTCACAGATGAATCAAGGTTTTGTTTATACATCTCAGATAGACGTTTAAGAGAATTTCTACAACTTTATTTAATGGAGAATCTGTAATGGTTTAGGGTGGAATTTCGCTTACAGCACGAACAGACTTTGTTTCTTTACGAAGAGGTTCATTAACGGGTGAAAGATATATTACAGACATTCTATCGGCTCACGTCAACCTTTTATTAGGTTTATAATGATATATCGTTATTGTAAACCTTTTTTTTTGTTATTTTTTAAAGAAAATAAACTGTTGCCTCGACAGCATAACTGCCTCGGTTTCTATTAATATATTAATACTATAGTAAAACTACTTCTTATTGTTATATAATAAAAGTGCAACTGCCTCAGCATACCAAAACCTCAGCAAAACCATTTCTTACTTCTTTATAATGTAAAAGAACTTCTGCCTCGGCAGCTGCGCGGCCTCGGTTTTATAATGATAAATCATTACTGAAAAGAAATCTTTTGAGGAAAAAAATCTTTCTTATCATTCTATAATACAAATGCTACTGCCTCGACAGCAAAGCGACCTTGGCTTATAATGACATATCATTATTGTCTTTGGTGATAATGCGACGGTATGTGGCATGGGATGAAATTTTAATCAACGCCATATGCAGAATGGTCCTCCAAGATGTTCTCAACAAGATCATTTTTGTTATCTATACTAATTCGAGCAAAAACGCCAATCTCTGTGATCTAGAGCAAACTCCATTCGTGCTGTTTTTTTTGCGTGGTGTGCGAACATGCCTTCAACATTTCAAATTTGCTTCTTTTAATGTCCCTAACAGTTTGATGAGAAATTTCTGTTCATTGTGTTCGTGTTATGAAGTTTAGGAGGTCTCATGCTGTGGCAGTACGTGTACCTAAAGAGGAAATAACAAGAAATCAGTCTTGATTTTGAGTAATTTTTCGATTTCAACTTTGTCCAGTTCTTCTAACAATTTATCATGAATAACACCAACCCTCATCTAAAACATATAAATGAGTGGATCCGTTATGTGGATGATGTGTTCTGTTTATGGAAGGGGGCCAAAGACGAAGCACTATGCATGCTTAATTATATTAACAATGTCCATAACAAACTGAAGTTCACAATAGAATTTGAAGAGACTCAAGAATAAGCTTTCTAGATGTATCCATTAACAAAATCATTTAAAAATGGACATTTTTCGAAAGCCTACATCTTTGAATACCATCATCCCTTTTAAGTCCCACCATCCACTAAAACAGAAATTACGATTCCAAACTTAAAGAAATCCGTTTTCTTTATGATCTTGCAGCAGCAAATGGCTTTCTCACATCCACTCCATAATACATACAAATTTAATTAAATACGATCCTTTGTTTACAAAAACAAAAATTGACACAAAATATATCTCTTTACCAACCAATTTAACCTGAATATTAAATCATAAGATTAACATTAGTCATATAATAATAAAAATCAAACTTTTAATCTTCTGGCAAATTACAAACAAAAACATTCTGTACTGGAGAAAAGTGGAGTATATTCGATTTCATGCAGGGACTGTAATAGTTCATATGTTATAGATTATGATCATATTAAGTTATTGCATATGTGTGAAAAAGGTAAAAGACTAGATCTCCTCGAGAGATACGAAATTAAAAAACATAAAAACAACCCCCTTGTCAATCTTATTAACGATTAATTAGATTTTGAGGGTAAGCCGCTATATTCGTATTTAACATATATAAACAGGTTTCCAACGTCCAGTTGACTTTTTCCATTCGCCATATTTATCACCCCACTTTCGAAAAATTTCCAGTATTATATTGTGTCGTTTGATAAAGATACTTGTTTTTATGTGTATAGTAGTGTTTTTATCCTGTTTTATCCTGTTTCAACACATACAAATAGATTTTTAGGCTGCAAGTTTTTGTAAAGGGTTGTTTTGTTTCTCAGATTTTTTTGTCAGATTTGGCTGACGATGACTATTATTTAGTCGAAACTAGTACCAAGTAAATTAAATTAAAAATTAAACGCAGAGAAAAGAGGTTTTTATTACCGATCAATTATTATTTAAAAAGGTGCAGATTTCGAAAAAAGTGGTTCCTTAATTTTTTTGAGTAATGTATATTAGTCCTGTAAAAGAACTTTATTTGTGTTGTAATAAAAAAGGGGCTGTCTCGGCTTATAATGATATATCATTATTGTAAGAAACCTGTTTTGTTGTTTTTTTTTAGAAAATAGTTATTTATGTACCAAGTCAGCAAGAATTTTTATTGAACGAGCCTGAGCTTACGAGTTGAGCGAGCCAAGCGAGCGAGGCGAGTAAAAGGCGAGTTCGATAAAAACACTGCTGGCGGTTTGAATCTATACAGGGTGTGCCAAATGTCTGAAATATAGTTAAATCGTCGAAATGAATTCCCACTCCATCTACATCACCAAAAAACTGATAATCATTTTTCTGAAACACTTCAGGCACCAATCGAATACCAAATGATATTATTATATGCCTTTATCAATTTTTACTTGAAAATAATTATACTTCATATCTAATACACTAAAGAACGCTTTATTTGATAATTTACTAGCAATTTCTTCCATAGTTGGTATCAAAAAATGCTCTTTGCTGATAGCTTCTTCTTTTTCCTAAGATTTTCTTCTTACAAACATTTGCAAAATGGTTCTGGTTTCCACATTTTCTACATTCCTTCCCAAAAGCGGGACATCTTCCCTTTGTATGCTTTAATCCACAGTATGAGCATTATTTGGATACCTCGTCTCTATTTTTTGTCTGTCTTGGCTTCATAATTTCATCCACAATAACTTCTGTTTATAACACTTTCGATTGACTCCTGCTTACCTCCATATATTTACAAGACTGTATAGCCTTTTTTTAATGATAAATCATACACACGATGTAACTTCTCTTGCGTGTCTTTGTTGCAAATACAGTATTACGATTCTATCCCGTGTTATGTCATCTTGGTTGACATATTCTATGGTTCTCACAGCTTTTCTAAGTTCTGTCACAAATGAATCAAAGGATTGCTCTTCCTTTTGAGTTATGCTATTAAACACAAACCTCTCAAAGGTTATATTCTTGTTTGGAGAACAATAATCGTCAAACTTCTTCTTCACTTCATTTATTGATTTTTTTTCAATGTTTGATAATTTAAAAGTATTAAACAGTTCCATTTTTCTTTTTCCTTAAAACTTGTAGCCTTCAAAAAGATATCAAATCTTTGTTTAAATAATCTCCAATTTTCGGAAATATCTCCAACCAAATACGACGTATACTTTGTTTGTATCTAAGCTGATTTAATAGTTTTAGAAAATACTATATCTTTTTCGATATTTTTCTTATCTAATCAAATGATATGATATGTTCGTCGTGTAGTGGAAGTTATGCTCTACAGAAATATGCAAAAAAGCATATGCATCCCATTTAAAATAAGAATGTTGCATTTCTTGTTGCTTTATAACATAAAAGAACTTCTGCCTCGGTTTGTAAAAATTAATCACTACTGAAGAGAAATCTTTTCATATTGCTTTTTAAGGAAAAAAGCTACTACCTCGGCAGCATCGCTGCCTCGGCTTGCATTAAAATATTGATACTGTAAGAAAACTTTCTTATTGTTTTGTAATAAAAACGCGACAGCCTCGGCAGCAGAGCTACCTCGGCTTATAATGATATATCATTATTGAAAAGAAACCTTTTCTTGTTGTATAAAGAAAATAACTTACTGCCTCGGCAGCATAGCTGCCTCGGTTTGTAAGAATCCCAATTGATAGGGGATAGTAGGGAGATTCACGTAAGAGGTAGCATCATACACTAAATACATCTGAAGTATATCGTTTGTGTGCATACATCTTGTATGTATGGCTTCTAACGGAGTTTAACAAAAGTGGGTGTATCACGCACGCCTATGTGATATCGAATATGATTCAGCTACGCGTTCGTAAATTTTCTAATCGTTTTGCTTTTTCTTTCTAAATGTAAGTGCTACTCTAGATTAATCAGTATTATTTTACTTCGAAGGTTAAGAGGTCACTTATCTGAATTGATTGAGGTTTTTCTTGCAATTTTTAATGTTTATTTTCTTGTTATGCGATAGATTCAGTCATAGGTGTATGACGTGTCATGTATCAATTTGCTCTATTTTTATTGTGGTTTCTGAATTGAAGTCATGTTATAGTTTTGTTTTATTGGACGATTTTGATCAGAAATTACAAAAAAAAAGTTTTTTTGGCATTAACAAAACAGCAAATATTGTAAAAAGACTCTTTATTTTTTCTTATTTTTTTATCCGTGTCATAAAACTTCATTAATATTTTTTTAATTTCTAATCGTTCGGCGAAAAGCTGGAACTTTTACTATTTCATTACTCAACTAATGGACTAGATTGATATTGAAATAGTGAAACGCATTTACCGAAGGAAGATCACATTTATTTACCATTTGGTCAAGAAGAAACCACTAAATTTGAAGTAATGTGACAAAAATGAGTCGGTTAATCGGTTTATTAATAACGATGATATAATTGAAGAAGTCTTGGACCAACACAACCTTATTCATAAGGGTGAAGACGAAGAAATTGATGATATGGTATTAATCAAGGACGTAACGAATAGGGAAGGTGCAAACACCAGACTATTTTGAGCAGTAAAAACTTCTTGTTGACATTCGAAATGTATAAAATGCCTTATCAAACCCGGAACACAACGATCGATAACCGAGTTTGTGATTAGAACCAGTAAAGTGATAACTTGAAAAAAAAAATCTTCGTAAAGTACGTTAGATAATAAAGAAAACGGAAAATGTGCAATTTAAGCTAAAATGATAGACTTTTTATCCTGATTTTTACCCGGTTATGTTATTATACAAAGAATAGCAACTTGCTTGGATTATCCATGCTCCTTTCGGTCTCATGAAGTACGGATAATCGAAGTTTTACTGTGCTATAAAACAAAACTTTGTGTTGTAATAAAAAAGGACTGCAACGAGAACACGTCTGTCTAGGCTTGTAATGACATATCATTGAAAAAAAACCTTTTCTTGTTTTTAAGTGAAATAAACTATTGCCTCAAATCAATCATACTGAAAAGAAATCTCCTCTTATCTAACTTTTCGAACAAAAATGTTACTGACTCGTTATCATGGCTTCTTCGGCTTATATATCTTAATATTGTAAAAAAACTTTTTTATTGTTTTGTAATAAGAATGATATTTTCTCGGCTTTTAATGATATATCATTATTTTAAAGAAAATTGTTGTTTTTGTATGAAAATAAGCAAGCCGAGGCAGCTATGCTTTTTTACTAGCACCGTAAAAAAAGCTTTCTTTTTGTTTTGTAGTAACTAGAGCACGGAATTTTTGTAACAAAACAATGAGTTTTTCCCTCTTTACCTGTTCTCGGTGGCGTCCTAAATGTGGTTGGTGGTTGTTTGTTATTTTATCGTCAACTAGAACCTCATTTACAAAAGAAAATTTTGAGATTTTCGTTTCAATATGCGATAACAGCAATATTTTTATATCCGATTTATAATTAATATTATCTTGTTTACTTTATAAGTCCGGTAGGTGACTTGTAACAAGATGAGTCAGATATTACCGAGGGGCCGAGTCTGGAATATCTAAGCGAGTACTGTTGCAAGACCTACCCGACGTGTGTCGTAAAACATTTTATCTCCTCTCGTTTGTAAAATCGTTATTTTGAAGACATTTTCAATTCGTAAAGTCTGTCATTAAGGACAGCAGTACATAAAGTAACGATAGAGTGCGTGAAATAATAATGTATTTCAAATTTGTATTACTTCAATGCACGGAATTTATAGCACCGTTTAGCGTATTTCCATAGTAACAAAAGTGAGTCATTAATTTTAATTTTTGGTTCGTAGATAAAATTTGAATGTAACTCTGAGTGGACTCACACTTCGCTCGTGCTTTAAACATTGCGTTCGTGGGTAAAAACAACTTCAAGCACTGTTTTATAAATAACTATTATTTCATGCTGTCGAGTACGGTTAATCAAAAAGTTACGATATAAAATAATAACTTATTTTAAACATTAGAAATGCCATTGTATTTGACAATTTTTTTTATAAGACAACTGTGTCATTACAGTTTGGTTGCATTGAATTTATATTGTATTATTTGTTGCTTAGGAACATTCACCGGTCTTGTGATATTATAGGTTATGACATCGTTCGGTAATTGCTCACTTAGCGAACGCAAATCGATGATGTAAACATTAATGTGCCGCACAGTATGAAATAAAAAGTACTTTTTTTATATTGTCGAATTGTATTTACAGTTGGTACTGAAATATAACAAACTGATTTGTTTTTAGGACGCCACTAAGAATAAAAAGAGAGGATAATCGTATCGTTTTGTTACAAAAATTTCGATTCCTATTTTTACAATATTAGTATGTTAATACAAGCCGAGGCAGTCCTGAAAAAGCAATAAGAAAAGATTTCTTTCAGTAATTATTTATTTTCCTTTAGATGGCAATTAGAATAGTTATTTTTTCAATAATGATATGTTATAATAAGCCGAGGCAGCTCTGCTGCCGAGGCAGTAGCGTTTCTATATAAGATAATAAGAAAACTTTTTAACTTACAGTATTAATATATTACTGCTAGCCGAGGCAGCTATGCTGCCGAGGTAATAGCTTTTTGCAAAAAGGAATAAGTAAATATTTCTTTTCTGTAATGATTTACTATAACAAGCCGAGGCAGCTGTGCTGCTGAGGAAATTGTTTTTTTGTTATTATAAAACAATAAGAAGTAGTTTTACTGCAGTATTAATACTCCGCTTAACCCTCCGTCTGTCGGGTGCGCTTTCTTAACACTTTCGACGATCGGGTGTGGTCTGTGGAGTCCAAAATAGAAAAAACTCTAAAGGACGCCAACGTGTCCTCCAGTGCTAATTTCTCATAAATATGTTTTATATGATGCTTGTACTATATAATAGCCTTATACAGGGCCAATTCCAAACTCACGTTTTATGTTAATTTCATTTAAAGAAAATGCTTACAATTTAATCACATATTTTTCAAAATTTGGAAACAATGCCTAAATAAAGGAAAAGAAAATCGATCTATAATAATATTTATTTAAAAATGTATAAAGTGTTATAAAAAAAATGTCTTAACTAAAGAATAAGAGGTACCTTTTAATAGAGGTAGCTTGTCCTTGGCTATCGGGAGTGTATTCCCAATTTTGGTGACCGTTCCGTATCGCACCACGATGTCGTTTTTCTTGAGGTGTCTTGCAATTCGTTCCGTTACACCGGAAACGTAAGGAAGACAGATGAAACCAGCTGGTTCTGTACTTGCTGCAGCTTCTTCTCCCTGCTTCCGCTGCTTGGTGGCTCGGTTGATGTCCTTTAGGATGTCCTTAATTTTGTCTTTTGTAAAGGAAGCTTCGTCAGTCATCTAGCATGAAATGGTATTGACGCAAAATTCTCAAATCCAGAAAGGCATTAATATTTACTCCAGCAGAGATCCTTCTTATCTTTATATCTGGATTTTCTTCAACCCTTCTCAAGACATCCTTTTCTACTTTTATGCTTACACGTGATTATTATGAAAATCGTTTATTATATTGCTTAAGAAACAGGCTTCAGCGGTAAAAAGAATCTATGTCAAGAGCAGAGAGATGCGAATTAATGTTTGCAATATCTGTGATGCAAAACGTGAAAATCTGCTGATAGTACTGGAGGGCTTCAAACTGTGGTCTCCATATTTCCCAAACAATCGTTGCAGCACGCTGTTATGTGCTCCATGCACAACCAACATTTACAAATTTTGCAAAAATATCGAGTTTTTCGTCTTTTGCAATATTTACAGTTTCCTCTTTTCCCTGGTTGTGGCTCTGGAATAATCTCCTCTTCAATACCTGAGAGCCTCAAGGCAGAAGTACGCACACTTTTGGTCAAGTGCTTATCAACGGCTCTTCTTTGCATGTTATTTTTCACTAACCCCATACCAAGATTTGTTTGAAACAGTCTGCGAGTTTTAGCAAATTCACCATCTGGTATGTTGCCTTTGTAGATAACAAAAGCGTTAATTGCTGCTATATTGAGGGGGTTATAGAAAATTACCATTGGCCAACGCTTTGTGTTTCTTGCAACATTGTATGATGTGATCATTCGATCAACAACATCTACTCCACTTTTTGTGCTATTATAGAAAGTAATTATTTCGGGCTTTTTCCGATCACCGGTAGCTTCATCGATATGATCGTCTCGGTGCATTGTTGAAACTACAAGCACAATCTTTCCTTTTTTGGATATATATGAAACTGCAGTCATATCATTACTAAATGCGAATAACGAAGTATATACTTTCCTGTTTATAACTTGTGTTATTTCAAGAGGTAGTTCTCTTCTATTGGCTCTAATTGTACCAACGACAGTAAGGCGGTACTCTCTTAGCAGTTTCTTTACAATTGAATATCCTGTGAACCAACGATCTATTGTAACATTTCTTCCTGATCCTAATAAATGTGAACACATTCTTTCAGTTACTGCAGCGGTAGTGTTGTCAGTTTTATATGGACCATTGGGTTGAACACCAGCGTAAATTTCTATGTGTGAAGTGAAAGATGTTTTGGCATCAACAACGGCGAAGACTTTCAATCCGTATTTGTTTGGTTTACTTGGAATGTACATTCGGAAACTGCACCTACCCCTAGAGGCAAGCAGCATTTCATCTAATGTTACATACTCGTCCACAGAATAAGTTTTCTTACAATTGTCGTTGAACTTGTCAACAATAGTACGAACTGCTGCTAGTTTGTCCATTTCTTTTCTTTGACCTCTGGTTGTGGTATCGTCTAAGCGAATGCATTTCAATAAGAAGACGAACCTCCGTTTTGCCATTGTAGCAGGAAATATCTCATATCCCATACCGTCTGATGACCAATACTCTGCTAGATGTGTCCTTGATTCTTGATTCTTCTAAAAATCTGCGTACTTTTATTGATACCTTCCATGAAAATATTGAGGGTTTCCGTAATTTGGGTTTTCCTGTTGAACAGTGGGATTTTCGCTTATTTATTATCATGTTTCAAAAACTGAACACATCCATAAAAACCACTTTTGAGGCTGAACATACAGCACTTGACATCCCAACGTACAGTCAACTTGTGGATTTCCTAGAAAAAAGGGCAAAGGCCCTAGAATCAGTATTACTAACATCAAAGGACAATACCTCTTTGAGTTCATCCAAATCAAACAACAGAGCAAAATCAATAAATATGAAAATTGAAGAACATCATTCCAATTCATCAACCAACTGTATATTATGTCATGAAGTTCATCCAATTTATCGCTGTGCGAATTTTATCTCCAAATCAGCTGAAGAACGGTTATCCATCGCCAGAGATCATAATCTTTGTCGAAATTGTCTAAGTCAACGACACACTACTCATAATTGTTCGTCTTCTCATAGATGTCGTACCTGCAATCAACATCACCACACGTTGCTCCATTTCAAGACACCAACTTCTTCCTCTGTTCATGTTGGAACATCTTTCAATAAAATCCAGCAATCAATGACGAAAAGTAATCCAAATATCCTACTACCTATTGCGATTGTGCAGATTAAGGATCGATTTGGAAAATTACATCGTGTCAAAGCATTAATTGATTCGGGCAATATGTCTAATTTTATAACATCTAGTCTATCAAAACGACTTCAACTACCCAGAAAGCAAACTTCGTGTCTAGAAATCCAAGGATTAAATTCGATGACATCCATTTGCAATAAAGGCTCTGTTACCTGCTCTATCCAACCTACACAATCATCGAAACCTTCCTTTGACTTTGACGCTATTGTTTCTCCTAGCATTTGTTCTGACCAACCATCCATTGCATCCCTTGTTCCGCTTTATCCTCATCTTCAACAATTGAACATCCCTCCGGAACACCATTCGTATCTTAATTCGGTGGATTTGTTACTGGGCGCAGAACTGGTTCCTCAAATTATCACCGAAGGACGTCTTCGTGGAGGACCGAACGATCCAATTGCAGTTAATTCCGTATTTGGTTGGATTCTAATGGGGAGATCTTCGCATTCAGTCCCGACCTCACTGTCAACGTATCTATCAGCTACTGATTATTCACTTGATAAATCACTTCAAAGATTAGCGCTTAATTAGCCCATAAAGCAAACCCATCAGCGCTTAGATTTCTACAGAGCCGGTAGGTCTACACTCAGTCTTATCTTGGTATTTAACAGAAATTTTATCAATAAATAAATTAGTGTTTCCAACTACAATATCAATGCAGTTTCCAAACATGTACATCCAGCATTGAATGGGAGATAATGCGTCACGTGCTTCACCGATGACCCCCGGCAGGTGAGACACTATGTTTTCGTTGCGAGTTCTAATATTTTTAGGTGAGACAGCCTTTTTCCATTTAGTTCCATCTTTACCAAAAAAATACGAGCATCTATCACGAATCACGGGTTGTTCATCTTCTTCATCCTCGCCGTCATCCTGATGCATAATATCTGCATCTTCATTTACGTTTTCCTGTTCGGTTTCTGTATCATGATCACTGATACTTACAAAATCTGGATCTGATATCGAACTATCGTCAGACTTTTCTATTTCACTGCCCGTGCTAACTTCTTCATACAGTTTCTGTAATTTTTCTCTCTCCTTTTCATTAGGATCCATATCACAATGCTATCAAATAATAAATCATTTATTATTTTATCAAATCATATCAGAAATATGATTGAGGCTTTGAGGCGCTACGCCTGGCGCTATATAAAGAAGCGTCAGCTTTGTTGGAACCTTTGCTATTTTTCTTGAAAAACAATGGATTAATGCTGAAAACCAAGCGGAATCGCGTAAAAGGAAGCGAAAGGGAAAAGAACCAGAAGTTGATGATGCTTTTAATCGTTGGTTTTCTGCGATAACCCAAAAAGGGGTTAGTTTTAGTTGTTGGTTTTCACGGTGGAAGGCAAGGTGCAACATCAAATTTAAAAAAACACATGGGGAGAAGGGTAGCGCAAATGTGGTCGCCGCTGATAAATGGAAAAAGGAAAAACTTCCAGAACTGCAAAAATTGTTCAGTTCAGATAACATCTTCAATGCCGATGAAACTGGTCTGTTGTACCGTGCAATACCAGATGGATCACTGTGTTACAGGATGTTCTATGTTGCGCCAATATGTCGGGCAGTGAAAAGAGAAAACTTTTGGTTATCGGTAAAACGGCAAAACCTCGATGTTTCAATAAATAGTCCGCCGGTAGAATATCATTCAAATGAAAATGCCAAAATGACTGTAAATATTTTAAAACGAGATTTAGATGGCAATTAGAATAGTTAGTTAGATGGCAATTGAAAAAATCAATAATGATATGTTATAATAAGCCGAGGCAGCTCTGCTGCCGAGGCAGTAGCGTTTCTGTACAAGATAATAAGAAAGGTTTTTTACAGTACTAATATATTAATGCAAGCCGAGGCAGCTATGGCAGCTATTAATGGTAATAGCTTTTTGCAAAAAGCAATAAGAAAATATTTCTTTTCAATGATGATTTACCATAACAAGCCGAGGCAGCTGTGCTGCTGAGGCAATTGCTTTTTTTATTATAAAACAATAATTAGTTTTACTGTAGTATTAATATATTGATACAGACCGAGGCAGCATAACTGCAGAAGCAGTAATTTATTTTCCTTAAACAACAACAAGAAAAGGTTGAGGAGACAGCTATGCTGGTGAGGCAGTAACTTTTTTATTATAAAACAATAAGCAAGTGCATTTCCAATATTAGTGTGTAATACAAGCCACACAGCTATCCTGCAAAAGTTCTAACCTTTTTTCCAAATCCCAATATAAAAAAACATCGACTGCCTACGCTGACGATCTTCTACGTTATAAACACGATGTATTCGGGTTGTTGATATCATCTTCACTATAAAATGGCGAACGCATTATAACGTAGTATTAACATGCTTCTATCGAGCAAATCGAAGTGCCGCAACGGTTGAATGCTGGCCCATGTAAGATTTTGGAGGGTTCTCCGCGATGTAGCGTTCAATACCTGTTTGGCCAATTGTCCGTCTAAAACTTATTCAGTGGCGTAAAGCATTTATCGCTGTGTATAATATAATGTGTGGCCCGAGTCTCTACCGTAAGGCGACGAGCCGCTAATGAATTGCCCGACAATGTCGCGGCTCTATTTATAAAGCATCAAGAAATGGTTTTTCATTATAAAGCAATAAGATGCAGTTTTTATACAGTATTAAAATATTGATGATGATATGTAATTCCTTTTCAACAATGATATGTAATTACAAGCCTAAGCAAACGTGTTTAAAACAGTTTTTTGTTGTAATAAAAAAAGTTCCCAATACCTAGCGTTAATATAAGTTACAAATTTCACCAAATCAACATTTTCTGTTATCTAACAAGATCTTTAAAAGTAAACAGTCATCTTGTTTTCTTTCCTGGTCAATTCCGCCGTTTCTTAACTAAAGGCACCTCATCACTGTCGTTTCAGTAACCGTCATTTTTTACTCGTACTTGATTCATATTCCCAAACATTTTTTTGAAAAATTCACTTTGTAGCAGTTTTTGAAGAATTGCATCTCTCCTCAGAAACTGACCCGATTTGTCGAAGCACATTTTAGTGTTTTTCCAGATCTCTCATAGTTTCGTAGAATATTCTAAACAAGCTCTACGTTGCTATCGCGTTCCTGTATGTAAAGCTTGCATAGCTATATGTTATATCATCATCAAATAGATGCGTTTTATCCATCTCGAGCTGGTATGTCACGTTTCTTCTTTTATACGGGGATAGACAATACACTTCTTAACATCTGTCACTTCGCAGATTTAAGCTAATATTCATAATATACTTTTGAAAGAGTGTTATAATAATAACAAAACTCAAATCAATACTATACATGATATGTGTCTTGTTCAAAATGATGATTATCTATAAAATAATCGCTCAAACAAGCGAACTTATTGTCTTACAATTGACTGCACTTCTTATAATACAATGCATGAATAAGCACTGACTCTGAGCTTTTTATAGAGCCACAGATCAATCTATTCATACAGAGATAATACTGAATTGCTGCGTATCTCCCGGCACACGGCAATATCAGCTATACTCAGCAGCATAGTTGCTTCGGTCTTGTTGCTTTATGACAAAGAAACAAATTTTTGCTTATTACGTTTTAAGGAAAAAAACTACTACCTGCCTCTGCTTAAATTAATATAGTTATGCTGTGTTTTGTAATAACAAAGCTACTGCCTCGTCAGCACAGCTGCCTCGGATTTTAATGATATATCATTGTCGAGAAAAACTTTTCTTACTGTTTTTCGAGGAAAATAAGTTCTAATATATTAATACTGTACAAAAACGTTCTCTTATCAACTGCTTTTCACCAGGACGGATGCACCAGCTTATAAGGATATATCATTACTAAAAAAGAAACTATTTCTTAATGCTTTATAACTGAAAAGAACTAGTGCCTCGGAAGCATAACTGCCTCAGCTTGTATTAACCCATTAATACTGTAGAAAACTCGTTCTTTGCTTGGTATTGTATTGCCAACTGTCTCAGGATCTCTGTTGCCGCTGTTTCTCTTAATATGGTAAAGAAATTATGTTTTGAATGCTAGAGGCAATACCTCGATTGATCGGCTGCCTCAGCTACTAAATGACATAATTAATTAAAGAAATGACAAAGCTTGTCTTCATGTATACTTCACTATTTTGGTTTCTCGACAACATTTTTGTATTATTATTATTGTAATTTGTAGATTAAGACAATCAGATATCATAATAAAAAGGCCACTGCTTCGGCTTGTGACAATATATATAGATATGAGCCTTTTTAAGATATATTACACAGAAAATAAATTTTTTCTTAATACTTCGTAACACTAGATAATCGTATTGTTTTGTTACAAAAATTTCGCATCCTGTTTTTACAATATTAGTATGTTAATACAAGCCGAGGCAGCTAAGCTGCCGATCCAGTCCTCAAAAAGCAATAAGAAAAGATTTCTTTGAGTAATTATTTATTACTAGCTGCGGCAGCTGTACCGCTGAGGTAGTAGTTCATTTTCCGTTAGATGGCAATTAGAATAGTTGGTTAGATGGCAATTGAAAAAGTCAATAATGATATGTTATAATAAGCCGAGGCAGCTCTGCTGCCGAGGTAGTAGCGTTACTGTACGTTTCTGTAGTAAGATAAAAAGAACGGTTTTTTACAGTACTTATATATTAATGCAAGCCGAGGCAGCTATGCTGCCGATGTAATAGCTTTTTGCAAAAAGCAATAAGAGAATATTTCTTTTCTATGATGATTTACCATAACAAGCCGAGGCAGCTGTGCTGCTGAGGCAATTGCTTTTTTTATTATGAAACAGTCAGTAGTTTTACTGTAGTATTAATATATTGATATAAATCGAGGCAGCATAGCTGCAGATTCAGTAATTTATTTTCCTTAAACAACAACAAGAAAAGGTTGAGGAGACAGCTATGCTGGCGAGGCAGTAGTTTTTTTGTTATAAAATAATAAGCAAGTCTATTTACAATATTAATGTCTTAATACAAGCCGAAGCAGCTATGCTGCCGAGCTAGAACTTTTTTCCAAAACCCATTATCGATAAAAATCGACTGCTCACGCTGTCGATGTTTCACGTTATAGTATTAACCCATTAATACTGTAGAAAACTTGTTCTTTGCTTGGTATTGTATTGCCAACTGTCTCAGGATCTCTGTTGCCGCTGTTTCTCTTAATATGGTAAAGAAATTTTGTTTTGAATGCTCGAGTCAACACCTCGATAGATCGGCTGCCTCAGCTACTAAATGACATAATTAATTAAAGAAATGACAAAGCTTGTCTTCATATATACTTCACTATTTTGGTTTCTCGGCAACATTTTTGTATTATTATTATTATTGTAATTTGTAGATTAAGACAATCAGATATCATAATAAAAAGGCCACTGCTTCGGCTTGTGACAATATATTTAAATATGAGCCTTCTTAAGATATGTTACACAGAAAATAAATTTTCTCTCAATACTTCGTAACACTAGATAATCGTATTGTTTTGTTACAAAAATTTCGCATCCTGTTTTTACAATATTAGTATGTTAATACAAGCCGAGGCAGCTAAGCTGCCGATCCAGTCCTCAAAAAGCAATAAGAAAAGATGTCTTTCAGTAATTATTTATTACTAGCTGCGGCAGCTGTACCGCTAAGGTAGTAGTTCATTTTCTTTTAGGTGGCAATTAGAATAGTTGGTTAGATGGCAATTGAAAAAGTCAATAATGATATGTTATAATAAGCCGAGGCAGCTCTGCTGCCGAGGTAGTAGCGTTACTGTACGTTTCTGTAGTAAGATAAAAAGAAAGGTTTTTTACAGTACTTATATATTAATGCGAGCCGAGGCAGCTATGCTGCCGAGGTAATAGCTTTTTGCAAAAAGCCATAAGAAAATATTTCTTCTCAATGATGATTTACCATAACAAGCCGAGGCAGCTGTGCTGCTGAGGCAATTGCTTTTTTTTTTATTATAAAACAATAAGTAGTTTTACTGTAGTATTAATATATTGATACAGACCGAGGCAGCATAGCTGCAGAAGCAGTAATTTATTTTCCTCAAACAACAACAGGAAAAGGTTGAGGAGACAGCTATGCTGGCGAGGCAGTAGTTTTTTTGTTATAAAATAATAAGCAAGTCTATTTACAATATTAATGTCTTAATACAAGCCGAAGCAGCTATGCTGCCGAGCTAGAACTTTTTTGCAAAACCCATTATCGATAAAAATCGACTGCTCACGCTGTCGATGTTTTACGTTATAAATAAAACAACCACGTGTTTGGGCTGTTGATATGTCATTTTCTCTATAAAGCGGCGAACGCATTATAGCGTAATATTAACATGCTTCTATCGAGCAAATCGAAGTGCCGCAACGGTTGAATGCTGTCCCATGTAAGATTTGGGGGGGGGGGGGGGTTCTCCGCGATGTAGCGTTCAATATGTGTTTGGCCGATTGTCCGACTAAAACTTATCCAGTGACGTAAAGCATTTATCGCTGTGTATAATATCGCGACTTACGACAATGTCGCGGCTCTATTTATAAAGCATCAAGGAATGATTTTTCATTATAAAGCAATAACGTGCTGTTTTTCTGCAGTATTAATATATTGTAGTATGTTGTGTGATATGTAGTTCCTTTTCAATAATGATATGTCATTACAAACCTAGGCTAACGCGTTTAAAAAAGTTTTTTCTAAAGTCTCCTCATCACTTTCATTTCAGTAACTGTCATTTTTACTCACACTTGATTCACAATCTCAAACATTTTTTTTGAAAAATTCACTTTGAATCAGTTTTTGAATAATCGCATCCTTCTTCAGAAACTGATCCGATTTGTCAAAGCACTTTTTGGCGCTTGTACCTAAATGTACCTGTATCTGAAGCGTGCATAGGTATATGTTAATATCATTATCAAAAAGATGCGTTTTATATATCTCGAACTGAATGCGATGTCCAAGGATAGATAATGGACTTATTTACATCTATGTCACTTGATAGATTTGACATAATATTCATAATCTACTTTCGGAACGGTATTATGTATTAATGATAATAAAACACAAATTAATACCATGCATGATATGTGTCTTTTTCAAAATGATGATTATGCAACTGTTATAAAATAATCGCTCAAGAAAGTGTACTTATTTATGGGTACATATCGCATCCTCTTTGAACGGTTACAATGGACTAAATTTTTCACAATATATTGCATAAATAAGCACTGACACTAAGCATTTTAAAGAGCCACAGAAAAAGCACAAAAAAACAACTGCCTGAGCAGCATAGCTGCTTCAGTTTGTAATGAAATATCATTACTGAAAAACCATCTTGTTGCTTTATGACGTAACAGAACTACTGCCTCGGTAGCGTGGCTACCTCGGCTTGCATTTATATATTAATATTGCAAGAAAACTTTCTTGTTATTTTGTAATAAAAGTGCGATTGCATCGGTTTATAATGATATACCATTACTCAAAAACAGTGTTTTCTTATTGCTTTTTGAGGAAGAAAAACTACTACCTCGATTATTCGGTTGCCTCAGCTACTAAGTCATATAATTAATTAAACGTCTTTATGCATTCATGCATGTATACTATTTTAGTTTCTCGGCAACATTTTTGTATTAGAAATTTGTAGATTAAGACAATCAAATATAATAAAAAACCGCAGTGGCTTTTTTCAGCTTATGATAACATATCTAGATATGAGCCTCAGTAGCATAATTTTTTGGCTTCTTAAGATATAATAACACAGAAAACAATTTTTTTGTAATACTTCGTAATACTAGAGTTATTTTGGTCTGTATACATCGTTTGTTAATTCAGGATCAAATGAAAACAAAAACTTGTGGTTGCACTATTGGCGATGTATATTATAGTATTAATTTTCTACTAGTTTCGGGGCTTTGCTGTCCCCATCTTCAGGAAAAAAATACATCGCCAATAGTGCAACCACAAGTTTTTGTTTTCATTTGATCCTAAACTAGAGTTACTGCCTCAGAATAAAATGATATTTCTTATTAAAAGATACTTGTCGATGGTATCGATAGTTATCTCAGTATCGATTTTCTGTTTTCTGATGCTACAAAGATAACGCCTTAGCCCTAGTAGTTATTAAGGACAAATGGAAAATTAATAGAAAAATAGCACAATTTAACAATAATTGATTAACTAATTTTGTAAGCAATTTATTTTATAAGCAACCTATTAGACGAAGTAAAAGATGCTATACTGAGACAGAGATGGGAGATATAGAAAGACATTTTCGAACAAATCAATATCCTGCAGTGATCAAATCTCATCAATGCATCAATTTTTTAATTTTTTTCTTATTATCCCGTATTAATACACAACTGACACTCACTACTTAAAGTTAGCTTAGGTCATATCCACATCATATCAAACAATTTTGTTTATTATTTTCACTGTTCGAACTGTGATAAAAAATAGTACTAGTTACTGATTAATTCTCACTAGCGCATGCACAATCTATAAAACATTAAGAGTTTGAAGATTATCATGCTATTATGAAGTTTTTAAGATAATGTTTAATGTTTGGGATTAGTAAATAGCTCATGTTGCCAATAAGCAGGCTTTAAGATAATGTTTTGAACAGTAATAGCTCATGTTGCCAACAAGTTGATAAACTTCCAAATTACTGAAAATAACTTTGGAAACATAACAGCTCATGCTGCTAATAAGTTGGCAGTCTTTAAGATAATACATAATCTGTGGAAAAGTAATAGCTTATGCCCAATAAGTTGGCAGTCTTTAAAATAATATATAGTATGGGGAACAGTAATTGCTTATGCTGTCAACTAGTTGGCAGACTTCACGATGTTGAGCAGGACTTTTGGAGTCAACACTTTGGTAGTCTTCAAATTAATGAACATGATTTTGAAGACAATAGCTCATGCTGCCAACCAGTTGGTAGACTTTAAACTAATGAGCAGGACTTTGGAGACACAATAGGTGATGCTACCAACAAGTTGGCAGTCTTTAGGGTAATATATAGTTTGTGGAACAGTAATAGCTTATGCTGCCAACAAGTTGGCAGGCTTCAAACCGATGAGCATGGCATTAGAGATATAAACACTCACACTATCAACATGTTGGCAGTCTTTCAGATAATGCACAGTGATTGGAGCAGTAATAGCTCATGTTGCCAACAAGCCAGTCTTCAAATTGATGAGCAAGGTATTGGAGACACAATAGCTCATGCTGCCACAAATCAGCATGATGAGGCATGATGAGTACGATTTTGGAGATACAAACACTCACACTGTCAACATGTTGGCAGACTTGTTTGATACTTTCAAATACTTAGAATACCTCGTTTAAGACATCATCCACCCCTTCTTGTAACTATATCTTTATTCCAACAAGCGGTCTGACTCCCCATATACTCGTCAAATGCAATCCTTGTCAAGTAATGCAATGACATTACTTAATATGTGCGATTACATTTGACGAGTACACGACAAGTCGGATCACTTTTTGGAATAAATTTTTTATATCATTATTCAAAACAAACCATTTTTTTCTGCTTTGTAAGAAAAAAAGTCTGCTTTGACGAGACTTTGATTGCAAAGGTTTTACCAAACATATTTGATTTTCATTCTCTCTAAAATGCTCCAATTAGCTTTCTCTTTGATATCTTTTGAACGAATAAGGACATTTTCATGATTAATATATTAAAATAAAATTTGATTAAGAAGAATTTCACTCTAAAGTAGTAGACTTCATTACAACGTCTAAAATTTTTGGAATATGGGTGTTTGGATGCACTTGAAATTGACAAAATTGATTTGAATTCCTTATATTCAATAAGTTTTGAATAAATAAGGGTATATTGGTAATTAATATCTCAAAAGAATCCTTAATTGATATCAATTTAAAGTAGATATTGCACGCATTAATCAAATTCCTGAAATTTCCCAAATGTGCTTCTTAGTACAGGTTCAATTTGTTACCTTCAAAACCTATCTTTTTCTTTAATGTCTTTTGAGCGAATAAAGAGATTTCCATGATTCATACGTGACTAAGTTTCTTAAAAACCACTGGATCGCTTATCTCTAGACTCAACCCAACTCAACTAATATAACAGCACTATCTAGCTGGTTGAATTGGATTCAGATAAGAATGATGGTTCTCCCCCAACTCAACTAATATCTAGTAGCACTTCCTACATAGTTTAATTAGGATGATGGTTTTTTTGTTTATTATTTTCACTGTTCGAGCTGTGATAAAAAATAATACTAGTTACCGATTAATTCTCACTGACGCATACACAATCTATAAAACATTAAGAGTTTGAAGATTATCATGCTATTATGAACTTTTTAAGATAATGTTTAATGTTTGGGATTAGTAATAGCTCATGTTGCCAATAAGCAGGCATTAAGATAATGTTCAATGTTTTGAACAGTAATAGCTCATGTTGCCAACAAGTTGATAAGCTTCCAAATTACTGAAAATAACTTTGGAAACATAACAGCTCATGCTGCTAATAAGTTGGCAGTCTTTAAGATAATACATAATCTGTGGAAAAGTAATAGCTTATACTCAATAAGTTGGCAGTCTTTAAAATAATATATAGTACGGGGAACAGTAATTGCTTATGCTGTCAACTAGTTGGCAGATTTCACGATGTTGAGCAGGACTTTTGGAGTCAACACTTTGGTAGTCTTCAAATTAATGAACATAATTTTGAAGACAATAGCTCATGCTGCCAACCAGTTGGTAGACTTTAAACTAATGAGCAGGACATTGGAGACACAATAGGTGATGCTACCAACAAGTTGGCAGTCTTTAGGGTAATATATAGTTTGTGGAACAGTAATAGCTTATGCTGCCAACAATTTGGCAGGCTTCAAACCGATGAGCATGGCATTAGAGATATAAACACTCACACTATCAACATGTTGGCAGTCTTTAAGATAATGCACAGTGATTGGAGCAGTAATAGCTCATGTTGCCAACAAGGCAGTCTTCAAATTGATGAGCAAGATATTGGAGACACAATAGCTCATGCTGCCACAAATCAGCATGATGAGGCATGATGAGCACGATTTTGGAGATACAAACACTCACACTATCAACATGTTGGCAGACTTGTTTGATACTTTCGATACTTAAAATACCTCGTTTAAGACATCACCCACCCCTTCTTGTAACTATATCTTTTTTCCAACAAGCGGTCTGACTCCCCATATACTCGTCAAATGCAATCGCCCTTGTCAAGTAATGCAATGACATTACTTAATATGTGCGATTACATTTGACGAGTACACGACAAGTCGGATCACTTTTTGGAATAAATTTTTTATATCATTATTCAAAACAAACCATTTTTTTCTGCTTTGTAAGAAAAAAAGTCTGCTTTGACGAGACTTTGATTGCAAAGGTTTTACCAAACATATTTGATTTTCATTCTCTCTAAAATGCTCCAATTAGCTTTCTCTTTGATATCTTTTGAACGAATAAGGACATTTTCATGATTAATATATTAAAATAAAATTTGATTAAGAAGAATTTCACTCTAAAGTAGTAGACTTCATTACAACGTCTAAAATTTTTGGAATATGGGTGTTTGGATGCACTTGAAATTGACAAAATTGATTTGAATTCCTTATATTCAATAAGTTTTGAATAAATAAGGGTATATTGGTAATTAATATCTCAAAAGAATCCTTAATTGATATCAATTTAAAGTAGATATTGCACGCATTAATCAAATTCTTGGAATTTCCGAAATGTGCTTCTTAGTACAGGTTCAATTTGTTACCTTCTTTTTCTTTAATATCTTTTGAGCGAATAAAGAGATTTTCATGATTAATACATGACTAAGTTTCTCAAAAACCACTGGATTGCTTATCTCTAGACTCAACCCAACTAATATAGCAGCACTATCTAGCTGGTTGAATTGAATTCAGATAAGAATGATGATTCTTCCCCAACTCAACTAATATCTAGTAGCATTTCCTACATAGTTTAATTAGGATGATGGTTTAACCCAACCGAACTGGTATTTCATGCTCACTTGCTAGTTGGGTTAGGTTAGTGTTAATGGCTCATCTCAACCCAGCTAATATCTAGCGCTAACTAGCTAATTGGGTTGGGTTGGGTTGGGATATAGTTGATGGCTCAATCCAAGCAATATTTAGTGATAACTCACTGATTGGGTTAGGTTAGGTTAAGATTAATGGCTCAACCCACCTAATGTCTAGCACTAGCTAACTAATTGGATTGGGTTGGGGTCAGATAAGATTGATGGCTCAACTATTTTTTTTTGCTAACTACCTATCTTTATTGAGTTAAGGTCTTCATCTAGCTAATACCTCGTGCTAACGTGAAATACATAAATAAATCACAATTCAAAAGTTTAAGTTGACGAGTTGCATCCTTTCTACTGAAGAGTAATTACTAAAAATGTACCAAATATATTCTTTTTGTCTTCAACGCGGTGTATGTCGTAGTACAGTTAGTGTTATTGCAGAAATTTCATATCCAAACCCGCACACGCGAGTTAATTTTGTAACTCAGACTTTAGATATCACCATAAGAAATAGTTAGTCGAGTTTAGGTCTGGTGATCGTTGAGATCTATGAATATTCCCATTTTCTTCCTATCTCGGCTTTTCTAATTTTTTAACTTCTGGTGCTTTGTAAGAAAAAAAGTACTGCCTCGGCTTGTATTAATATGTTAAAGAAAACTTTCCCTTGTTGTTTGTAATAACAAAGCAACTACCTCAGCATGGCTGCTTCCGTTCTAATAATATATCATTACTGAAAAGGGGATTTTTTTTATTGATTTGTAAGGAAAAAAACCATTGCCTCAGCAGCAAAGCTACCTCGGCTTATATTACTAACATCAATAACAATCAACTAATCCCCAATTTACGGTTTTATTATTCCTATTATTATTTTTTGTCCACCGATTTCGCCTCGATGTTATAAAACATCTTCAGCCGCCTTTCAACTTTGTAAATATTTAATATAAATTATAAATAAATTAATTTAACAATTAATTTTGGTATATTTGACAATGCGTTTTTAAATTCTAAAATATGTCTTAATTTGGAGTAGAGAATTTTGGGGAATTTTTTCAAATTTATTTTATTTTTATTTTTCCATTTTAGGTTGGATAAAACACTCCAAGATATCGTTTACAAACTGGTCCCGGAATTGTTTATTAACGAAATGGCGCGCAGACAAAGGTTTTACAAGTCCCGACCGGAAGAGAAGGCGAAAACGACGCCGGAAGAGCGTGGCGTGGACACCGAAAGGACGATATTCAACCCTCGTGACGCAATAAGTCTCTCCATAGAATATATAAGGTTAGTGAATAATTCTCCCTTTATTTCATTCTAATTTCAATTTTAATTATCTAATTATTCCTTATCATACTGAATTAAATCTAAACAAAAATGAAAAATCGGGTATAAATAATAACTTAAAATTATTTTTAATCAAAAAAATAAGTTATTTTCGAAGCAAACAGCACAAAACTATCTGTTTTTCCATGAAAAACGATGTGAAATGATTGTGATTTTATGTATAAAACGAGTTTTGTTGGCCGAGTGGGAGTCTTGTCGGGTTTCGGGGGGTCGTTATTGATCGGGAATGCTCATCTACAGGTGGATGGAGGGTGGAAATCGGTTTTTGTGAAAGGGATGGGTGTTGTTTCGAGTTTTTCTTTGCGAGATGTAAAATTGTTTCTAACGCCCGAAATATCCGAATGGGCATGAAAACGTTGTAAAAGTTTTAAGTAAAATCGTTTGAGAGGTGAAAGGTACCGTAGGGAACGTTTTATGGGGTAAATATCAGAGGGGAGGTGCTAATTAATTGAAAATGGTATAAAGTTTGTTTTTAATTGATGTAAAATCGAGATAAAATTAATGTAAAATTTTTCTAAATTTGATGTTAACGTGATGAATATTAATTAAAGTGGGAAATTAATGAGTTTTTAATATAAATGTGAGAAAATATCTTTTATTTTGCTTAAATTGTTGTAAAATTGAGTGAAATTGAGAATTTATGAAAACTTTCAACACTATAATATGGATTAATCAAATTATTTCTTAGTTGATATAAAATTGAAGCAAAATCGAGATAAAACTGATATAAAATTCTATCAAATTTAATGTTAATGTGATGAATTTTAATTAAAATGGAATTTAATGTGTTTTTGATATGAATTTGAAACAAAATCCCTTTTATTTTGCTTAAAATAAATGTAAAATTAATGTAAAATCCATTTAAAGGTGGATTATGGTTGAAGTTTACTAAAAGTTTCTCAATTATTAATGAATAATAATACTTTGTAATAATAATAATAATAATAATACTTTTAATATGGATTAAACAGATTATTTCTTGTAGCGGATGTAAAATTGAAGTAAAATCGAGGAAAATTGATGTAAAATTCTCCCAAATTTAACGTTAAAATAATAAATAGTAATTAAAAACGCGAATTTAATGGGTTTATGATGTTAATATGACACATTGTATCTTTTACTCAAAATCCATGTAAAATTAAAGCAGAATTGATATATTCAATATCAATTGTAAAAGTGTATGAAAATGTCATCAAGGATGTGTAATGGACGCCTTGTGACTTACTTTTTTTTGTTATAAACGATGTAAAATCTAAGTAAATTTAATGTTAAATCCTACAAAATGATGAAAATCATGAAAGTGATTCAAAATCTTCATGATTTGTTTAAAAATCGATGTAAAATTAATGCAAAATTGATGTGAAATCAATTTGAAATTGGATTATTTATGAAAAAGTCTTCGAAAATGTATTTTAATCAGAATTACTTAATGTGTTTATTATAAATAATGTAAAATCCAAGTAAAATCAATGTAAAATTAATGCAAAACTAAAGTAAAATTGTTGTGTTATTACATTTCATCTGGATTGTGTTTGAAATTTATGAAAAGGTTCTCAAGAATGAATAATAAACACTTAGTAATCCAGATTATTTACATTCTTTGTTATAAACGATGTAAAATCCAAGTAAATTTAATGTAAAATTCCACAAAATTTAAGATTTATATGACAAATCAAATAAAAACGGGAAATTAGTGGGTTTGTCATATAAAAATCAGTCTTCAAATCTTCATTATTTTACTCAAAGTCGATGTAAAATTGATACAAAATTGATGTAAAATCACATTTAATTGTGTAATGTTTAATATTTAAGTAAAATTCGGCAGGGGTGTATAATAAACGCTTTGTAATTGAAATTATTTGCTTCATTTTTGTATTTGATGTAAATTTAATGTAAAATTGTATAAAATTCAACATTTATGAAATATAGATATGAATTAAAACGATAATGATGCGAAAATGATTAAAATTCTTTTTTAATTTACTCAAAATTGATGTAAAATCAATAAAAATTCAATGTAAAAATGCAGAAAATTTCATATTCATCTCATATTCATCTCATTAAAACTACTTTGCTCAAAATCGATGTAAAATTAATGCAAAATAGATGTAAAATCAATTTGAAGTTGGATTATGCTTAATGTTTATGAAAGATTATCCAAAGATTTATAATAAACACATTACAATCAAAAGTATTTAAAGTCTCTTATAAATGTTGTAAAATCGAAGCAAAATCGATGTAAACTAGATGCAAAATTGATGTAAAATCAATTTAAAATTGAGTTGTTTCATAGATTTACGAAGAATTCTGCAAAAATGTGTAATGAACACTTTGTAACCTGGGTCACTTAAATTATTTGTTATAAATAATGTAAAATCGAGGTAAAATACATACCTAATTTTACATTTTTTTATTTTTGAGATGTTAATTATAACGGGCATTTATATTTCTATTTAAAATTAATGACAAATTCATTCCTCAACACTGTGTAATGAACACTTTTTAACGTAGATTATACAAATTATTTCTTATAAATGATGTAAAATTGAAGCAAAATCGATTTAAAGTGAATGCAAAATTGATGTAAAATCGATTTGAAATTGGGTTGTGCTTATTATTTATGAAAACTATTTGAAGATTTATAATGAACGCATTGTAATTAAAATAACTTAAAAGCATCTCTTATAAATGTTGTAAAATCGAAGTAAAATCGATGTAAAGTGAATGCAAAATTGATGTAAAATCGATTTGAAATTGGGTTGTACTTATTATTTATGAAAACTATTCGAAGATTTATAATGAACGCATTGTAATTAAAATAACTTAAAAGCATCTCTTATAAATGTTGTAAAATCGATGTAAAGTGAATGCAAAATTGATGTAAAATCGATTTGAAATTGGGTTATATTGGTATGTAAAATTTCTGAAGAATGTGTAATGAATGCTTTGTAAACTGTGTTACACAAATTATTTTTTATAAGTGATGTAAAACTGAAATAAAATCGAGGTAAAATTGATATGGATTGAAACCGAAAATTAACGAGATAATACAACAGAACACATTAAAATTTAAGTTATTTACTTTATTTGTTGTATATGATATTAAATCAATGCAAAATCAATGTAAATTTAATGCAAAATTGCACAAAATCTAATATTAAGAGATGAATATGAATTCAAACAGGTTTATGATACGAAAATAATCCAATTTCTTTTTTTTCAACTTTGTTTTACGCAAAGTTGATGTAAAATTAATGCAAAATTGATAGAAAATCGATATATTTAATTGAAGTAATTGATCTAATTTTCTTTAGATTTATGAAAAATTTCATCGGAATGTATATAAACACATTAAAATTCAAGTTATTTACTTTAGTTGTTGTATATGATGTAAAATTAATGCAAAATAAATGTAAATTTAATGTAAAAACGCACAAAATCTAATATTAAGAGATGAATATGAATTCAAACAGGTTATGATACGAAAATAATCCAATTTCTTTTTTATTTTACGCAAAGTTGATGTAAAATTAATGCAAAATTGATGGAAAATCGATATATTTAATTAAATTTTCTTTAAATTTATAAAGAATTTCATTGGAATGTATATAAACACATTAAAATTCAAGTTATTTACTTTAGTTGTTGTATATGATGTAAAATTAATGCAAAATAAATGTAAATTTAATGTAAAATCGCACAACATCTAATATTAAGAGATGAATATGAATTCAAACAGGTTTATGATACGAAAATAATCCAATTTCTTTTTTGTTTTACGCAAAGTTAATGTAAAATTAATGCAAAATTGATGGAAAATCGGTATATTTAATTGAATTTTCTTTAGATTTATGAAAATTTTCATCGGAACGTATATAAACACATTAAAATTCAAGTTATTTATTTTAGTTGTTGTGTGTGATGTAAAATTAATGTAAATTTAATGTAAAATCGTAAAATATTTAATATTTACCAGATGAATATGAGTTAAAATCTGTTTGTGATACAAAAATGATTCAAATTGTTTTCGTTTTACGCAAAATTAGAGCAAAATTGACATAAATCATAATTATTTTTTATTGATTCAACATTTTTGGTTTTACGAAAAATAGATGTAGAATTAAAGCAAATTTGATTTAAAATCAACATATTCAGTTGCATTTCAGGAATGTCTAATAAGCACGTTATTTCAGAAGTTACTTACTTTATTTGTTGAGTGTGATGTAAAATTAATGCAAAACCAATGCATATTTAATGTAAAATCGCACAATCGAATTTCTTTTTTGTTGTACGCAAGGTTGATGTAAAATTAATGCAAAATTGATGGAAAATCGATATATTTAATTGCATTTTCTTTAGATTTATGAAAAATTAGATCGGAATGTATATAAACACATTAATATTCAAGTTATTTACTTAAGTTGTTGTATATGATGTAAAATTAATGCAAAATCAATGTAAATTTAATGTAAAATCGCACAAAATCTAATATTAAGAGATGAATATGAATTCAAACAGGTTTATGATACGAAAATAATCCAATTTCTTTTTTGTTTTACGCAAAGTTGATGTAAAATTAATGCAAAATTGATAGAAAATCGATATATTTAATTCAATTTTCTTTAGATTTATGAAAAATTAGATCGGAGTGTATATAAACACATTAATATTCAAGTTATTTACTTAAGTTGTTGTATATGATGTAAAATTAATGCAAAATCAATGTAAATTTAATGTAAAAACGCACAAAATCTAATATTAAGAGATGAATATGAATTCAAACAGGTTATGATACGAAAATAATTCAATTTCTTTTTTATTTTACGCAAAGTTGATGTAAAATTAATGCAAAATTGATGGAAAATCGATATATTTAATTGAATTTTCTTTAGATTTATGAAAAATTTCATCGGTATGTAAATAAACACATTAAAATTCAAGTTATTTACTTTAGTTGTTGTATATGATGTAAAATTAATGCAATATCAATGTAAATTTAATGTAAAATTGTAAAATATTTAATATTTACCAAATGAATGTGAGCTAAAATCTGTTTGTGATACAAAAATGATTCATATTAATTTCGTTTTACGCAAAATTAAAGCAAAATTGACATAAATCATAATTATTTTTATTGATTCAACATTTTTGGTTTTACGAAAAATAGATGTAGAATTAAAGCAAATTTGATTTAAAATCAACATATTCAGTTGTATTTCAGGAGTGTCTAATAAGCACGTTATTTCAGAAGTTACTTTATTTGTTGAGTGTGATGTAAAATTAATGCAAAATCAATGTAAAATCGCACAACATCTAATATTAAGAGATGAATATGAATTCAAATAGGTTTATGATACGAAAATAATCCAATTTCTTTTTTGTCTTACGCAAGGTTGATGTAAAATTAATGCAAAATTGATGGAAAATCGATATATTTAATTGAATTTTCTTTAGATTTATGAAAAATTAGATCGGAATGTATATAAAGACATTAAAATTCAAGTTATTTACTTAAGTTGTTGTATATGATGTAAAATTAATGCAAAATCAGTGTAAATTTAATGTAAAATCGCACAAAATCTAATATTAAGAGATGATGTAAAATTAATGCAAAATCAATGTAAGTTTAATGTAAAAACGCACAAAATCTAATATTAAGAGATGAATATGAATTCAAACAGGTTTATGATACGAAAATAATCCAATTTCTTTTTTGTTTTACGCAAAGTTAATGCAAAATTGATGGAGAATTGATATATTTAATTGAATTTTCTTTAGATTTATGGAAAATTTCATTGGAATGTATATAAACACATTAAAATTCAAGTTATTTACTTTAATTGTTGTATATGATGTAAAATTAATGCAAAATCAATGTAAATTCAAATAGGTTTATGATACGAAAATAATCCATTCCAACATTGATGATGTTGATGTAAAATTAATGCAAAATTGATGGAAAATCGATATATTTGTTTGAATTTTCTTTAGATTTATGAAAAATTTCATCGGAATGTATATAAACACACATTATTTCAGAAGTTGCTTACTTTATTTGTTGAGTGTGATGTAAAATTAATGCAAAATCGATGTAAATTTAATGTAAAATCAGACAAAATCTAATATTAAGAGATGAATATGAATTCAAACAGGTTTATAATACGAAAATAATCCAATTTTTTTTTTTTGATTTACGCAAAGTTGATGTAAAATTAATGCAAAGTTGATAGAAAATCGATATATTTAATTGAATTTTCTTTAGATTTATGAAAAATTTCATCGGAATGTGTATAAACACATTAAAATTCAAGTTATTTATTTTTGTTGTTGTATATGATGTAAAATTAATGCAATATCAATGTAAATTTAATGTAAAATCGTAAATTATTTAATATTTACCAGGCGAATATGAGCTATTAGTTGAATTTTCTTTAGATTTATGAAAAATTTCATCGGAATGTATATAAACACATTAAAATTCAAGTTATTTACTTTTGTTGTTGTATATGATGTAAAATTAATGCAAAATCTATGTAAATTTGGTGTAAATCGTAAAAAATTTAATATTTACGGGACGAATATGAGTTAAAATCTGTTTGTGATACAAAAATGATTCAAATTGTTTTCGTTTTATGCAAAATTAAAGCAAAATCGGCATAAGTCATAATTATTTCGTTTATAACTTAAAAATAAGTAAGTAAATCGTTAAAAATCTTAGGTTATGTATTATGTTATGATTAAATTTTTTTATTAACTTATTTTAACCCGTAACGTTAAGAATTAAATATAATTAGCACAAGTATATAACGTGAAAATCCGAATTTATATACATAATCATTTTAATTTACTTCCCACATTTTCTTTTTTAGAAACGTTATCTTGATATCTCTTCCTCTACCTAACCGAACCAAAAAAAAAGTATATAGTATAAAAAGGCTGAAGAAGAGACACCCAACCTAAAAGGCGTAGTACACAGAGAGAGTATAAAGCAAAAGAAGGTTTTTCGCCCGGTTCCGCCGTCCCGAGAACAGAAAACAGCTGTTGGCTTCTCTTCCACCGCTCGTTCCCATCTTTCTCTTTCCCCCCCGCGCGTTTATCGCTCCTTCCTTCTCTCTCCCGTTGGCTTCCACGGCAACCCGCGACTACGGCGGTCCCCTGACTGAACGAACAACACTCACACACACTTCCACACAAATACACACGCACGCAACGACAACGTAGAGAGAGTAGTACATATTTACTACGGACCGCGCGGCCGGCGTCGAAGCCGACCTCTATGTACTAACTCGATGACGACGACATCGCTTTCTATCTCTTTTCAACCCCTATCATTTCTCTAACTACATATTATTATTTTTTTATTTTTTATCTTTCAATATTAAATATATTTTTTAACGTTAGATAACTATATTTATATAGTATTTTCACCTAAAGTCTAGTTAAATTAAGGTTTAAGTCTTAATTCGGATTAAGCGAAATTATAGATTAAAATTTTATTTGTTTCATTAAAAAAAAACTAAAGTAATAATAAGTATTAATAATAAACGTTTAGTATTTTTCTTTGGCAACGTTGAGAAAATGTAGAAAGTTTCGATATAATGTAATAGTCAGCTGTGATTTTAGGGTAACCGTTTGTCGTCATGGAAACGAACGTGATCCGTTTCCGCTTCGAAGAGGTTCGTTTGACGCGAAATCGAGACGAACTTCGTCGTCGCGAGCGTTTCCGAAAACTTCCGAAGCGTGCTATCTTTTACCGTTTCCATGGGAACGATTAATGTATATACATACATAAATACGTATTTTAACGTTATATACTTATACTGATTACATTTGATTTTCAACCTTACGTGCAAAAGAAAGTAAATAAAAAAAAGTGAATCACAATCTAAGATTTTTAACGATTTACATTCACATTTTTTTACTTATTTCGTCTTAAACGATATAGTTACAATTTATGTCAAATTTGCATCAATTTTACTTCGATTTTGCATAAAATGAAAACGATTTGAATCATTTTTGTCTGTTTTAAGTCGTAAATATTAAATTTTTTAGCGATTTTAAAAATTTGTAGCGATTTTACATTAAATTTACATTGATTTTACATCATATACAACAAATAAAGTAAATAACCTTATTTACAATGCATTTAGTATACGTTCCTGACGAATTTCTAATAAATTTTAAATATAATTCAATCAAACTTATAAATTTTACATAAATTTTGCATCAATTTTAAGTAAAATAAAAAAATGCTGAACATTGCTATATCATATACTTATTAATTTCCCGTTTTAAATCATATTCAACATGATAATAAAAAATTTTATGAAATAATAATGAAAATTTTACATTATTTATAAGAAATAATTTGTTAATCCAGGCTACAAAGTGTTATTTTTACACATTCTTGAGAATTAATTTTAAATATAACCCAATTTCAAATAGATTTTACATCAATTTTGCATTAAGTTTACATCTATTTTAAGTAAAATATAGAATTACTGAACATTGCTATATCTATGTATATGCTATATCTATATCATATACTTGTTAATTTCTCATTTTAAATCGTATTTATCACGATAATAAAAAATTTATGAAATTTTACATGAATGTTACCTTGATTTTACTTCAATCTTACATCATTTATAAGAAATGATTTGTATAATCTAAGTTATAAAGTGTTATTTACACAATCTTGAGGATTGATTTCAAATACAACCCAATTTCAAGTCGATGTTACATAAATTTTGCATTAATTTTACATGTATTTCAAGTAAAATAAAAATATGCTGAGCATTTCTATATCATATGCTTATTAATTTCCTGTTTTAAATAACATTCATCACGATAATAAAATTTTTATGCAATTTTACATGAATTTTACATCGATTTTACTTCAATTTTACATCATTTTATAAATGATTTGAAACAATTTGTGTAATCCAAGTTACAAAATGTTATTTAAGCATTCTTCAGGATTAATTTTAAATACAACCCAATTTCAAATCAATTTTACACAAATTTTGCATTAATTTTATTTTGATTTTACTTCAATTTTACATCATTTATAAGAAATGATTTGTGTAATCCAGGTTACAATGTTATTTACGTATTCTTGAGGATTAATCTTAAATACAACCCAATTTCAAATCGATTTTACATAAATTTTACTTCAATTTTACATCATTTATAAGAAATAATTAGTATCATCCAGGTTACGTAGTGTTATTTATACATTCTTGAGGATCAATTTTAAATAAAACCCAATTTCAAAGCGATTTTACATAAATTTTGCATTAATTTTACTTCAATTTTACATCATTTATAAGAAATGATTTGTATAATCTAGGTTATAAAGTGTTATTTACACAATCTTGAGGATTAATTTCAAATACAACCCAATTTCAAGTCGATGTTACATAAATTTTGCATTAATTTTACATGTATTTCAAGTAAAATAAAAATATGCTGAGCATTTCTATATCATATACTTATTAATTTCATGTTTTAAATAACATTCATCACGATAATAAAAATTTTTATGAAATTTTACATGAATTTTACCTCGATTTTACTTCAATTTTACATCATTTATAAGAAACAATTTGTGTAATCCAAGTTATAACATGTTATTTAAGCATTCTTCAGGATTAATTTTAAATACAACTCAATTTCAAATCGATTTTATACAAATTTTGCATTAATTTTACTTCAATTTTACATCATTTATAAGATATGATTTGTGTAATCCATGTTACAGTGTTATTTACGTATTTTTGAGGATTAATATTAAATACAACCCAATTTCAAATCGACTTTACATAAATTTTGCATTAATTTTACTTCAATTTTACATCATTTATAAGAAATGATTTGTATAATCTAGGTTATAAAGTGTTATTTACACAATCTTGAGGATTAATTTCAAATACAACCCAATTTCAAGTCGATGTTACATAAATTTTGCATTAATTTTACATGTATTTCAAGTAAAATAAAAATATGCTGAGCATTTCTATATCATATACTTATTAATTTCCTGTTTTAAATAACATTCATCATGATAATAAAAATTTTTATGAAATTTTACATGAATTTTACCTCGATTTTACTTCAATTTTACATCATTTATAAGAAATAATTTGTGTAATCCAAGTTATAACATGTTATTTAAGCATTCTTCAGGATTAATTTTAAATACAACCCAATTTCAAATCGATTTTACACAAATTTTGCATTAATTTTACTTCGATTTCACTTCAATTTTACATCATTTATAAGAAATGATTTGTGTAAACTCAACTCTTTTTTTTACACGGTCTTTTTTTAACACGATTTTGAAATAACACGGTTTACCAACAAATTTTTTTACACGAATTTTTTTGTTACAGCACGAATCCAAAATTTAATGCAAAATTTATGTAAAATCGCTTTGAAATTGGGTTTTATTTAAAATTGATTCTCAAGAATGTATAAATAACACTACGTAACCTGGATGATACTAATTATTTCTTATAAATGATGTAAAATTGAAGTAAAATCGAGGTAAAATTTATGTAAAATTTCATAAAATTTTGTATTGTCATGATGAATATGATTATTTATTTTTTTATTATTACTTTTTATTTTACTTAAAATAGTTGTAAATTTAATGCAAAATTTATGTAAAATCGCATTGAAATTGGGTTTTGTTTAAAATTGATCCTCAAGAATGTATAAATAACACTACGTAACCTGGATGATACTAATTATTTCTTATAAATGATGTAAAATTGAAGTAAAATTTATGTAAAATCGATTTGAAATTGGGTTGTATTTAATATTAATCCTCAAAAATACGTAAATAACACTGTAACCTGGGTTACACAAATCATTTCTTATAAATGATGTAAAATTGAAGTAAAATCAAAGTAAAATTAATGCAAAATTTGTGTAAAATCGATTTGAAATTGGGTTGTATTTAAAATTAATCCTGAAGAATGCTTAAATAACATTTTGTAACTTGGATAACCCAATTTCAAATCATTTCAATTTTACATCATTTATAAGAAATGATTTGTGTAAACTCAACTCTTTTTTTTTACACGGTCTTTTTTTAACACGATTTTGAAATAACACGGTTTACCAACAAATTTTTTTACACGAATTTTTTTGTTACAGCACGAATCCCAAAAAAAATTCGTGTAAAAAAATTTATTGGTGAATCGTGTTATTTCAAAATCGTGTAAAAAAGAAGTTGGGTGTAATTCAGGTTACAGTATTATTTTCGTATTCTTGAGGATTAATCTTAAATACAACCCAATTTTAAATTGGGTTTTTATATAAATTTTACTTCAATTTTACATCATTTATAAGAAATAATTAGTATCATCCAGGTTACGTAGTGTTATTTATACATTCTTGAGGATTAATTTTAAAATACAACCCAGTTTCAAAACGATTTTACATAAATTTTGCATTAATTTTACATCTATTTTAAGTAAAATAAAAATATACTGAATAATTCCATGTTATACAGGGTGTCTCACGCAATTGGTTCATTAGAAATTTTTAAGGTTCCACTATTCTTAGACGCTTGAAATTTTGGTGTGGAACATTTGATACTTTTAGTAATTTTGATTACTATGTGTAATTCATAAATTTTACAACAATTTTTCATAAATATATTCATAAATGAGTTGTGCTTAATACAACCCATTTTCAAACAGATTTGACAACAATTTTGCAATATTTTTACATCGACTTTTAGTAAAATAAAAACTACCGTGTAATTTCCATAGGTGTATTCTATTAATTTACCGTTTTAATTCATATTCAGCACGATAATAAAAATATTTTGAAATTTTACATGAATTTTACCTTGATTTTACATCATTTATAAGAAATAATTTGTGTAGCCCAGGTTACCAAGTGATCATTAAACATTCTTGAAGAATTTTTCATTAATTTTAAATACAATCCTATTTCAAATCGATTTTAGATAAATTTTGCATTAATTTTTCTTCGATTTTACTTCAATCTTACGTCATTTATAAGAAATGATTTGTGTAATCTAGGTTATAAAGTGTTATTTACACATTCTTGAGGATTAATTTCAAATACAACCCAATTTCAAGTCGATGTTACATAAATTTTGCATTTTACATGTATTACAAGTAAAATAAAAATATGCTGAGCATTTCTATATCATATACTTATTAATTTCCTGTTTTAAATCATATTCATCACGATAATAAAAATGTTTATGAAATTTTACATGAATTTTACCTCGATTTTACTTCAATTTTACATCATTTATAAGAAATAATTTGTGTAATCCAGGTTACAAAGTGTTATTTACGCATTCTTGAGGATTGATTTTAAATACAACCCAATTTCAAATCGATTTTACACAAATTTTGCATTAATTTTACTTTGATTTCACATCAATTTTACATCATTTATAAGAAATGGGTTGTGTAATGCAAGTTACAGTGTTATTTACGTATTCTTGAGGATTAATCTTAAATACAACCCAATTTCAAATCGATTTTACATAAATTTTGCATTAATTTTACTTCGATTTTACTTCAATTTTACATCATTTGTAAGAAATGAGTTGTGTAATGCAAGTTACAAAGTGTTATATACATATTCTTGAGGATTAACTTGAAATACAACCAAAATTTCAAATCGATTTTGAAATTTATTTTTGAAAAATTATGAAATTTTACATGAATTTTACCTTGATTTTACTTAAGTAAAATCCTACATCATTTATAAGAAGTAATTAGTATCATCCAGATTACAAAGTGTTGTTCTTGAGGATTAATTTTAATTACAACCCAATTTCCACATGATTTTACATAAATTTTGCATTAATTTTGCTTCTATTTTAAGTAAAATAAAAAGTACTGAGCATTTTCATATCACAGACTGCTTAAGTTCCCGTTTTAAATTATATTCATCACGATAATAAAAATTTTTATGAAATTTTAGGTCAATTTTACCTCGATTTTACTTCAATTTTACATCATTTATAAGATATGATTTTTATAATGCAGGTTGCAAAATGTTATTTACACATTCTTGAGGATTAATTTTAAACACAACCCAATTTCAAATCGATTTTAGATAAATTTTGCATTAATTTTACTACGATTTCACTTCAATTTTACATCATTTATAAGAAATGAGTTGTATAATGCAAGTTACAAAGTGTTATATACATATTCTTGAGGATTAACTTTAAATCCGACCCCAATTTCAAATCGATTTTACATAAATTTTGCATTAAATTTACATCTAAAAAAAATACTGAGCATTTCCATATTTAATTATAAATTTTACATGAATTTTACCTCAATTTGACTTCAATTTTACAACATTTATAAGTAAAAATAAATAAAATGATTAGCATCATCCAGGTAACGTAATGTTATTTATGCATTTTTGACGAATAATTTTAAATACAACCCAATTTCAAAACGATTTTACATAAATTTTGCATTAACTTTACAACTATTTTAAATAAAATAAAAAATACTGAGCATTTCCATATCACATACTTATTAATTTCCCGTTTTAAATGATAATCATCACGATAATACAAAATTTTATGAAATTTTACATAAATTTTACATCGATTTTGCTTCAATTTTACATAATTATAAGAAATGATTTTTGTAATCCAGATAACATGTTATTTACACATTCTTGAGGATTAATTTTAAATACAACCCAATTTCAAATCGATTTATCATAAATTTTGCATTAGATTTACATCGATCTTGCTTACATTTATAAAAGATACTTTAATTATTTTTGATCACAATGTGTTCATCATAAATCTTCGAACAATTTTTCATAAATATTAAGCACAAGTCAATTTTAAAATATTTTTGCATCAATTTTGCTTTATTTCTACATTGATTTTAAGCAAAATAAAAAATTTTGGATCATCTCGATATCATAGATTTAACAGTTTTTTGTTTTAATTCGTGTTTATCACAATAATAAAAATTTGTTGCACTTTTACATGAATTTTACCTCGATTTTACTTTAATTTTACATCATTTATAAAAATTTGTGTAACCCAAGTTACAAAGGGTTCATTTTACTTTTAATACAACCCAATTTCAAATCGATTTATCATAAATTTTGCATCAAATTTGCATCGATTTTGCTTACATTTATAAAAGATACATTAATTATTTTTGGTTCATCATAAATCGTCGAATAATTTTTCATAAATATTAAGCACAAGTCAATTTTAAAATATTTTTGCATCAATTTTGCTTTATTTCTACATTGATTTTAAGCAAAATAAAAAATTTTGGATCATCTCGATATCATAGATTTAACAGTTTTTTGTTTTAATTCGTGTTTATCACAATAATAAAAATTTGTTGCACTTTTACATGAATTTTACCTCGATTTTACTTTAATTTTACATCATTTATAACAATTTGTGTAACCCAAGTTACAAAGGGTTCATTTTACTTTTAATACAACCCAATTTCAAATCGATTTATCATAAATTTTGCATCAAATTTACATCGATTTTGCTTACATTTATAAAAGATACATTAATTATTTTTGGTTCATCATAAATCGTCGAATAATTTTTCATAAATATTAAGCACAAGTCATTTTCAAAATATTTATACATTGTTTTACAATGTATAAATTTACAATGTTTTACAATGTTGAGTTTTTTATAGACATTAAGCAAAACCCAATTTTAAATTGATTTTACATCGATTTTAATCAATATAAAAAATGCTTAATCATCGCTATATCATACACTTATTAATTTTCCGTTTTAATTCATAATCATCACAATAAAACAACAATTTTATACAATTTTACCTTGATTTTACTTCAATGTTATATCATCTACAAGAAATAATTTGTTTAATTCAGGTCACAAATAGTTCATTACACATTCTTGAGGAGTTCTTCCTTGATTTTAAATCCAATCCAATTTCAAATCTATTCTACATCAATTTTACATTAACTCGACATGGATTTTACCTCGATTTTACAACATTTACAATACATACTTTAACTAATTTTGATTACAACCTCTTCGTTATAAATCATCGTATAAAGTTAATTGATATTAAGTACAACCTAATTTCAAAATGTTTTTACATTAATTTTACATCGAGTTTGGGCAAAATAAGAAAATTCGGTGTCTTCTCTATATCATAGACTTATTAATTTTACGTTTTAGTTTATATTTATCACAATAATAAACATATTGGTGTAATTTTACATGAATTTTACCTCGATTTTATTTAAATTTTACATCATTTATAAGAAATAATTTATGTAACCTAGGTTACGAAGTGTTATTTACCCATTATTGAGGAATTTTGTATTAATTTTAAGTACAACTCAATTTTAAATCGATTTTACATCAATTTTGCAATAATTTTACATCGATATTAGAACATTTATAACATATACTTTAAGTAATTTTGTTTACAATGTGTTCATTATAAATGTACGATTTTTTTTTCGTAAATATTAAGCACAGGTTATTACACAATTTATAGTTGATTTTACATCAATTTTACATCGATTTTAAGCAAAATAAAAATTAGTGAGTTATTTCCATATCATACTCTTATTAATTTCTCGTTTTGATTTATATTCATAACGATAATAAAAAAATTGAAATTTTATATCAATTTTACCTCGATTTTACTTCAACTTTACATCATTCATAAGAAATAATTTATTAGCGATTACAGAGTTCTACTTTGAAGAAGTATAAGACATATGTAAGAGTATTATGGACACGTTTTTCGTTAATTTTATATCCAACCCAATTTCAAATCAACTTTACATCCATTTTGCATTAATTTGGCAACGGTTTTAAAGTTAATGCAAATCTATAAAAAACTCAACATTGTAAAATTAATGTATAAATATTTTGAAAATGACTTGTGCTTAATATTTATGAAAAATTATTCGACGATTTATGATGAACCAAAAATAATTAATGTATCTTTTATAAATGTAAGCAAAATCGATGTAAATTTGATGCAAAATTTATGATAAATCGATTTGAAATTGGGTTGTATTAAAAGTAAAATTAACCCTTTGTAACTTGGGTTACACAAATTGTTATAAATGATGTAAAATTAAAGTAAAATCGAGGTAAAATTCATGTAAAAGTGCAACAAATTTTTATTATCGTGATAAACACGAATTAAAACAAAAAACTGTTAAATCTATGATATCGAGATGATCCAGAATTTTTTATTTTGCTTAAAATCAATGTAGAAATAAAGCAAAATTGATGCAAAAATATTTTAAAATTGACTTGTGCTTAATATTTATGAAAAATTGTTCGAAGATTTATGATGAACACATTGTGATCAAAAATAATTAAAGTATCTTTTATAAATGTAAGCAAAATCGATGTAAATCTAATGCAAAATTTATGATAAATCGATTTGAAATTGGGTTGTATTTAAAATTAATCCTCAAGAATGTGTAAATAACATTTTGTTATCTGGATTACAAAAATCATTTCTTATAAATGATGTAAAATTGAAGCAAAATCGAAGTAAAATTTATGTAAAATTTCATAAAATTTTGTATTATCGTGATGATTATCATTTAAAACGGGAAATTAATAAGTATGTGATATGGAAATGCTCAGTATTTTTTATTTTACTTAAAATAGTTGTAAAGTTAATGCAAAATTTATGTAAAATCGTTTTGAAATTGGGTTGTATTTAAAATTACTCGTCAAGAATGCATAAATAACATTACGTTACCTGGATGATGCTAATCATTTTATTTATTTTTACTTATAAATGTTGTAAAATTGAAGTCAAATTGAGGTAAAATTCATGTAAAATTTATAATTAAATATGAAAATGCTCAGTATTTGATGAGATGTGAATTTGATGCAAAATTTATGTAAAATCGATTTGAAATTGGGGTCGGATTTAAAGTTAATCCTCAAGAATATGTATATAACACTTTGTAACTTGCATTATACAACTCATTTCTTATAAATGATGTAAAATTGAAGTGAAATCGTAGTAAAATTAATGCAAAATTTATCTAAAATCGATTTGAAGTTGGGTTGTGTTTAAAATTAATCCTCAAGAATGTGTAAATAACATTTTGTAACCTGCATTATAAAAATCATATCTTATAAATGATGTAAAATTGAAGTAAAATCGAGGTAAAATTGACCTAAAATTTCATAAAAATTTTTATTATCGTGATAAATATAATTTAAAACGGGAACTTAAGAAGTCTGTGATATGAAAATGCTCAGTACTTTTTATTTTACTTAAAATAGAAGCAACGGTTTTAACGTTAATGCAAATTTGCATTACTTTTACATCGATTGAATAAATCAAAAAAGAATTTAAATTTTTTTCATATCACAAACACGTTTAAATTCTTATTCATCCCATAAATATTAAATTTTGTTCAATTTTACATATAATTGGCATGTATTTTACATTGATTTTACATCAGATACAAGAAATGAAGAAAATAACTTCTGTTATAAACTGTTTGTTATACACTCCTGAGAAATTTTTCATAAATTTTAAATATTATGCAATTATAGATTTTGATTTGACATCAATTTTACATAAATTTTACATCGACTCTTAGTAAAATAAGGAAGATTTTGACTCATTTTATATCATAAACCCACTAATTTTCTACTTTAAATCATATTTATCTTATAAATATTAAATTTTGTAAAATTTTACATTAAATTTGTTTATATTTTACATAATTGATAACAAAGAATGTAAACAACTTGAATTGCAAAGTTTTTATTATGCATTTTTAGGACAATCCAATTTCATATCAATTTTGCATTAAATTTTACAACAATTTTGAGCAAAATAAAAAAAATTTTGAATCATATTCATATCAAATTCATTTATTTCTCATTATTTATTGTATATAAAAACTGAAAGATTATCGTGGATGACGAAGCTTGTAACTCGATATGCGGCGAACTAAACGAAATCTAATTACCGTCGATTTTATGGCGTTTCGGAATCAAACGCTTTGTACTTATTATTTGCAAGGCGATGCACGGATAACCCGGCGCATTTTAATGAACATTTTTTAAAAGTAATTTGCTCGTTAAGTCCATTCCAACCCAACCGTTAATCCGCGGAATTTTTCCTGGACGTTATCACCGAATTGCTATCTATGTGTAACATGAACGTTTTCAATAAGAGGCGAAATAAATGTTAGATTTTATTTAACACTTTTTATACTAAATGTAGAACTAAAATTATTCGGGTTAGCCGCACCTCTCTAAAGACGACTAAACTTGAATGATTTTAGTTGTGCATATTTATTCTCGTGGTATGTCTGGCAATATGTCTCGTAATTATCGGATATTTTCGATTGTTCTTGTATAATATATGACAATTTAATAATAATAAGAACTAACACTAGAATTAGAATGTTTCGGGTTTAACCCTCAATTTTTTACTCTGAATCTTTTGTAACCCGTTTTAATCAACTTTTGATTAACTTTGATTCACTTTTGATTCATTCTAAGTCAACAAAATGACAAACTTGATTTATTCCGGTCAACTTATGAATCACTCTCAATCAATTTCATCTCATTTTGATTAATTTGATTCGTTTCTCTCAACTATTGACTCACTTTAAATTGAGATATTAACTCATTTTCATCAACTTTTAACCCATTCTGACCAATTACCTCGTTTTGGTCAATTTTTGACTCACTCTGAATCAATTTTATCTCATTTTGATCAATTTAATTAGTTTTTGTCAACTATTGACTCACTTTAAATTGACATTAACTCATTTTGATCAACTTGGCTCGGTTTGGGCAATTTTTGACTCACTTTGAATCAATTTTATCTCATTTTAACTCATATTACATATTTAGAATCAACTTAGGCACGGTTTGAAGCAATTTTGAATTATTTTGTTCCATTTTCAAGTCATTTCACATGTTTATAATGAACTTGGGCTTGAATTGAAGCAGTTTTGATCATTTCAACACTTTTTGACTTATTTGACATATTTAGAATCAACTTAGACTCAGATTAAAGCAGTTTTGAATCATTTTGAAGCTTTTTCCATACTTGCAATCAATTTAGACTCAGGTTGAAGTAATTTTAACTCATTCTGATCAACTTTTAATTTTCTATTGACTGTTGGGCATTTTGAATCAATTTTGACCCGGATTGAAGCAATTTTGACTTTCTTCGACCCACCTTTAACTCATTCTATTCAAGTTTTGACTCATTTTATTCAACTTTTGAATTAATTTTGACACGTTTGACTCTTAGACGTACTTAGAGTCAACTTAGAAGTAGGTTGAGACAGTTTTGAGTCAGGTGATCCAATTTTTAATAAGGTTGATACAGTTTTGACTCCTTTGACATAATTTAAATCGACTTGGACTTAGGTAGATACAGTTTTGATTAAAATTAATGTGGTTGTGAGTCAGGTTGATCTTGTTTTGAGCCAGATTGATTGAGTGTTGACTAAGGTTGATGCAATTTTGACTCATGTTGTTGCAGCTTTGAGTTAAGTGATCCAGTTTCCATTCTGAAACAATTTTGACACGTTTGACTCCTTTTACATACTTAGAGTCAACTTAGAAGTAGGTTGGGACAGTTTTGAGTCAGGTGATCCAATTTTTAATAAGGTTGATACAGTTTTGACTCCTTTGACATAATTTAAATCGACTTGGACTTAGGTAGATACAGTTTTGATTAAAATTAATGTGGTTGTGAGTCAGGTTGATCTTGTTTTGAGCCAGATTGATTGAGTATTGACTAAGGTTGATGCAATTTTGACTCATGTTGTTGCAGCTTTGAGTTAAGTGATCCACCAGTTTGTTTTTTTTTTGAATGGCTCAAGACTCTTAGGCTCTTAAATCATCCATCATATATTTTAAAGAGAGAAATTGCAGCAACTTGAGTAAAAACTGGATCAAGCTGTTTCAATATAGCATTAACTTGACTCAAAATTGCATTAATCTAAGTCTAAGTTGGTACTATGTATGTCAAAGGGGTCAAAACTGCATCAATTGAGTCAAAGCTGGTTCACCCTGACTCAAAACTACATCAACCTAAGCCTAAGTTGTTTATTTGTATGTCAAATGGGTCAAAACTGGATCAATCTGACACAAAACTGCATCAACATGAGTCAAAACTGGTCAACCTGACTGAAAACTGCATCAGCTTAAGTCTAAGTTGATTGTATGTGTATCAAACGTGTTAAAATTTCACCAACTTTACTCAAAACTGCATCAACATGAGTCAAAACTGGTCAATCTGACTCAGAAATTCATCAGCTTAAGCCTAAGTTTATTGTATGTGTGTCAAAGGAGTGCAAACTTCATCAACTTGACTCAAAACTGCATTAACATGAGTCAAAACTGGTCAACCTGACTCAAAACTGCATCAGCTTAAATCTAAGTTGATTGTATGTGTGTCAAAGGAGTTAAAAGTGAGTCAAAATGATTCTAAACTACTTCAATCTGAGTCTAAGTATGTCAAAGGAGTCAGCAAAGTGTCAAAACGATTCAATGCTGATTCGAAGTGAATCTCGTCAGCATATATTTTAATGAGAATCGAAACTGCATCAATTTGAATCAAAACTGGATCAATCTGACTCAAAACTGCATCAACCTAAGCCAAACTTGTTCACAACCTAACTCAAAGTTGCAACAACCTAAGTTTAAGTTGATTGTAGGTGTGTCAAAGGAGTCAAAACTATCAACTTGCGTCAAAACTGGTTAATCTGACTGAAAATTGCATCAGCTTAAGTCTAAGTTGATTGTATGTGTGTCAAAGGAATTAAAACTTCATCAACTTTACTCAAAACTGCATCAACATGAGTCAAAACTGGTCAACCTGACTCAGAACTGCATTAGCTTAAGTCTAAGTTGATTGTATGTGTGTCAAAGGAATTAAAACTTCATCAACTTTACTCAAAACTGCATCAACATGAGTCAAAACTGGTCAACCTGACTCAGAACTGCATCAACTTTAGTCAAAAGTGAATTACCTAACTCAAGGCTGTTCAACTTGGCTCAAAACTGCTTCAATTTAAGTTAAAGTTGTTCAACTTTACTCAAAACTGCATCAACTTTAGTCAAAACTGGTCAACCTGACTCAAAACTGCATCAGCTTAAGTCTAAGTTGATTGTATGTGTGTCAATGGAGTTAAAACTTGATCAACTTTACTCAAAACTGCTTCAACTTGAGTCAAAGTTTTCTCTCAACTATTGACTCACTTTAAATTGATATTAACTCATTTTCATCAATTTTTAACCCATTCTGACCAATTACCTCGTTTTGGTCAATTTTTGACTCACTCTGAATCAATTTTATCTCATTTTGATCAATTTAATTCGTTTTTGTCAACTATTGACTCACTTTAAATTGACATCAACTCATTTTGATCAACTTGGCTCGGTTTGGGCAATTTTTGACTCACTTTGAATCAATTTTATCTCATTTTAACTCATATTATATATTTAGAATCAACTTAGGCACGGGTTGAAGCAATTTTGAATCATTTTGTTCCATTTTCAACTCATTTCACATGTTTATAATGAACTTGGGCTTGAATTGAAGCAGTTTTGATCATTTCAACACATTTTTGACTTATTTGACATATTTAGAATCAACTTCGACTCAAATTAAAGCAGTTTTGAATCATTTTGAAGCTTTTTCCATACTTGCAATCAATTTAGACTCAGGTTGAAGTAATTTTAACTCATTCTGATCAACTTTTAATTTTCTATTGACTGTTGGGCATTTTGAATCAATTTTGACCCGGATTGAAGCAATTTTGACTTTCTTCGACCCACCTTTAATTCATTCTATTCAAGTTTTGACTCATTTTATTCAACTTTTAAATCAATTTTGACACGTTTGACTATTAGACATACTTAGAGTCAACTTAGAAGTAGGTTGAGACAGTTTTGAGTCAGGTGATCCAATTTTTAATAAGGTTGATACAGTTTTGACTCCTTTGACATAATTTAAATCGACTTGGACTTAGGTAGATACAGTTTTGATTAAAATTGATGTGGTTGTGAGTCAGGTTGATCTTGTTTTGAGCCAGATTGATTGAGTATTGACTAAGGTTGATGCAATTTTGACTCATGTTGTTGCAGCTTTGAGTTAAGTGATCCACCAGTTTTACATACTTAGAGCCAACTTAGAAGTAGGTTGATGCAGTTTTGATTCAGATTGATGCAATTCTGGATCAGACGATGAAGTTTTGACTGAAGTTGGTGCAGTTTTGATTCAGGTGATCCAATTTTTAGTGAGGTTGGTGCAGTTTTGACTCCATTGACATAATTAGAATGAACTTGGACTTAAGTTGATGCAGTTTTGAATCAAATTGATGCAGGTTGGGTCAGGTTGATCTCGCTTTGAGCCAGATTGATTGTGTTTTGATTTTAGTTGATCCAGTTTTGACACTCGTTTGACTCAAATTGAAACTCAAAAGTTTGAGTCAAATTGAAACTCAAAAGTTTGACTCCCTTTGAATCACATTTAAATCATGGTCAACATTTGATTGATTTTAGTCATCTTTTGAATCACTTTAAAACTCACTTCGAATTCAGAATCAATTTGAATTACTTTGACTACTTTTGGTCTCGTTTTGATCAATATTGATTTCCTTATTAAACTAGATCGTTTTTGCTAGTTTTTGCTTAATTTTGAATCAATTTCTCCTTACTTTATTCAATTTGACTGGTTTTGGTCAACCTTCCAATTTGTTAAAACTTTATTCAAAAGTTGATAACTTGACCAACTTAATTAATTACTAAATTAAACTAAATTAATTGACCAACTTAATTCCTTTTGACCAAGTTGTGACAGTATTTGTATCAATTTTGATTCGTTTTAATCCATTTTTTGACCCTTCAGAATCAATTTCGACAATTCATACTTTTTGAATCTCCTTTGACTTGTTGTGGACTACTTTTGGTTAACTTCGATTATTCATACTTACTCTGATCAACTTAACTCCTTTTGGTCAACATTTAACTTACTTTGAATCAGTTTTAACTTAGCTTGATCCATCTTTAATTCATTTTGATCAACTTTTGACTAATTTTAACCAACTTGTTCCCTTTTTTACTAAGTTTGAATCAATTTTGATGTGTCTTAAACCAGTTTTAATTCAATTTGATCAACGTATTAATCACTTTCAATAAATTTAATCTCATTTTGATCAACTTCACTCGTTTTGGTCAACTGTTGACTCATTTTAAATTAATAATAACTTATTTTGAGCACCGGTTAACTCATTTTGGTCAAGTTGTGGATCACTTTATTGCAAGTTTTCTTAATTTTGATCACCTTGTCTCGTTTTAGTCAATTTTTGACTCATTTTGAGTCAGTTTTATTCATTATAAACATGTTTTTTATTAACATATTTAGAATCAACTTAAACTTAGATCGATAAAGCTTTGAGTCAGGTTGATCCACTTTTGAATCAGATTGATTCAAGATTGACTGTTTTGACATAATGAGAATCAATTTTGACTCCGATGGAAGGAACTTTGACTCAGTTTGGAGCAATTTTGATTGAAGTGGAAGCAATTTTATAACATTTTAGCCAATTTTTAATTCTTTTTTTATCAATTTTTAGACATTTTGACTCATGTTGAATCAATCTTGACTCAGATTGAAACAATTTTGACTCTTTTTGGTAACTACAAACTTTTAATAACTCATCCTGGTTTACTTTTGATTCTTTTGAATCAATTTTTAGATCTATTCATTCACTCTGAATCAATGTTGAATCATTTTGATACATTTTTGACTCCTTTGACATACAACTTAGACTTTGATCAACTTAGAATCAATTTAGACTTGGATTGAAGCAGTTTAGAATCAGTTAAACAAACTTTTAACTCATTTGACTTATTTAAGATTAATTTAGACTCAAGTTTTTGACCATTTTTTTGACTTCATCGACATATACTTGACATCAACTTTAATTCCGATTGATGCAATTTTTGAACCGTTTTGACCACTTCTTCGTTTTCCTTGACTAAATCAACGATTTGCTTCAACTCAATCGATTTAAAAAAATCGCATTTGTCATCGACTTTACCCTTTCTTATATCTAAATTATAACAACCCAAATCAATTTTCACGTCGTTCGATTCAATTTTGACCTCACTCTTACTTTTTAATCCATCTTTGATTTCGTTCTAACACATCTTGATTGCATTCTCGTCGATTTTTGAACGAAGTTTTGACTCATTTTCAATCAATTTAGAATCATTTTGAGTTAAGTTGGACTCATTTCGAAGCAATTTTGATGGTTCAGTCTTTAACTCTTCTTGAACAGTTTTTGATTCATTTTGATACAATTTTGACATAATTGGAATCAATTTTGGAGCGCTTTTGATTGAGAATGAAGCAATCATAGATCGTTTTGCTCAACTTTTAACTCTTTTTGATTAATTTTTGGCTCTTTTTTGATCAATTATTAGACATTTTGATTCATTTTGAATCAATCTTAACTCAGGTTGAAACAATTTTTAGTCTTTTTCAGTCACCCTTAACTCATCCTTGTTATCTCTTAATTCTTTTAGATCTCTTAATTCACTCTGAGTCAATTTTGAATCATTTTGACACATCTTTGACTCCTTTGATATACTTGGGAGCAACTTAGACTCAGTAAGAAGCAGTTTTGAATCATTTTGACGCACTTTTGACTCATTTGACTTGCTTAGAATAAACTTAGACTCGGATTGAAGCAGTTTTGAATTATTTTGACACATTCTTGAATCATTTGACATATTTAGAATCAACTTAGACTCAGGTTGATTCAATTTCGAACCATTTTGACACATTTTTGATTCCTTAGACATACTTAGAATCAACTTAGACTCACATTGATGCAGATTTGAATCATTTTGACACATCTTTGACTCCTTTGATATACTTGGGAGCAACTTAGACTCAGCAAGAAGCAGTTTAGAATCATTTTGACGCACTTTTGACTCATTTGACTTGCTTAGAATAAAGTTAGTCACGGATTGAAGCAGTTTTGAATCATTTTGACATATTCTTGAATCATTTGACATATTTTGAATCAACTTAGACTCAGGTTGATTCAATTTTGAACCATTTTGAACACATTTTTGATTCCTTAGACATACTTAAAATAAACTTAGACTCACATTGATGCAGATTTGAATCAATTTGATCCATTTTTGACTCAGCATCAACCTGAGTCAAAATGGATCAATGGATCTCGGTTTTAAGTCAGATTAATCCAATTTTGAATCAGTATGATGTAGTTTTGAGTCTGTTTGACCAGTTTTGAGTCAGTTTGACCCAATTTTGAGTCAGATTGATACTGCTTTGAGTTATTTTGATGCAGTTTTGACTCTTTTGACATACTTATGTTCAACTTAGACTTAGGTTGATTCGATTTTGAGTCAAATTGATTTCATTTTGACTCAGATTGATGCAGTTTGGACTCCTTAGAATCAACTTTGACTTAGGTTGAGGCTGTTTTGAGTCAGCTTGATCAACTTTTGACTCAAGCTGATTTAGTATTGACTCTCTATGAATCACATTTAACTCATCAACTTTTAATCCAAGTTTTGATTCATTTTTATCAACTTTTAATCATTTTGAATAAATGTTGATCCCTCTAAAATCAACTTAACCTCAGTTTGATCAATTTTGAACTCATCCTGAAACAATTTTACAATACTTAGACTTATTTTATCCGATTTTGAGTCAAGATGATCCAGTTTTGACTCAGGCTGGTACAGTTTTGAGTCAGGTTGATCCAGTTTTGAGTCAGGTTGATCCAGTTTTGACTCAGGTTGGTCCAGTTTGTAGTCAGATTGACCCAGTTTTGACTCGAATCGATGCAATTTTAACTCTCTTTGAATCACATTTGGTCAACTTTTGACTTCTTTTGAATCAATTTTGAATCATCTAGAATAACTAAACTTATTTTAACCCATTTTTGACTCACTCACAATCAATTTATGGCTCATTTTGAATCAATTTTTCTTCATTTTGGTCAACTTCTCTCGTTTTAGTCCACTTTCAGTTAATTTTGATAACTTTTTAATTCATTTTGATCAACTTGTATTGTTTTGATCAAGTTTCGTCCCTTTGAAACAATTTTGACTAAATGGTTTTGATTTATTTTCAGTGATGACTCAACCCCAGGAGCAATAAGCGTACCGGAAACCAAATACAATCCGTCTCAACCCCAGGAAAGCCAAATGAAGCGATTTCTACAATGCCCAGGAAACTGCAGGATCGAAGTTTTGAAGAAATTCGTCCAAAACAAGTACAGCGTCGACGTCGGATCATTTCATGTGAGTACTTTTCCGTTCATTTTTATCAAAAATTCTTAAAAGATGAGTAAGAACGTGTTTTCATTGATTTAAAGATCGAGATTTTATATAAACGAGTTCCACTGCCGAATCATTACACGCTCATCGACATCGCCTACATTTACTCATGGAAACGGAACGAGCCGATGAAATTTTTCTTTCGCATTCTCGATAAGGTCCTAATCGAGAAAGCCGCCAATTCTATTCATTTCGATCATATCTTCGTGAAACCGCCGAAAAGTAATCGCGAATATTCTAAGAGAAAACCACCCGTCAATAACAATATTCTAAACGAATCCGATCAAAACAAAAACGTCTCGGAATCCACCAACAATGATCGAAAATCCGACGAAAATTTCTATCAAAAAATCTGTAAAAAGAGCTTAACTTTAATTAAACTACCTCAAAACAACAACGATATCGACAAAAATTTGATCTGTTTCGATGATATTTCGAAAATTGTTGAGACTACCTTAAAAATCGGGGATGATACTTTGAAATTTGATAAAAACGAGAGTCAAATGAGAGTTAAAAAGGGGAAAAAGGACAAAAGGAGTCAAAAATTTAAGAATTTTGATGTTGGGGAAAATTTTTTTGTTAAAACGATTGAGAATAAATTGAACGATGTTAAACTAGTCAAAATTGAGGATGATTTGGAAACCAAAGAGAATGAGAATGACTCAAAAATGATTAATGACTCAAAAATGATTAATAATGAGTCAAAAATGATTCAAAATGAGACAAAAATGATAAATAATGAGTTAAGAATGGGTCAAAATGAGGAAGAAATGATTCGGAATGACGTAAATATTCAAAATGAGTCAAAAATTGGTTTAAGTGAGTTGAGGGTTGATCAAAATGGCTTAAAATTTGGTCGAACCCTTTCAAAATTTGGTCGAAATGAATCTAAATTAGATCGAAATGATTCAAAATTAGGTCAAAATGAGTCTAAAATTGTTAAAAATGAGTCTAAAGTTGATCAAAATGAGTTGAATGTTAATCAAAATGGAATAAGGTTGACTCAAAATGGAATAACATTAACTCAAAGTGAGTCAAAATTGCTTCAGGTTGAGTTAAAAGAATCAAAAGTTGATCAACCTGACTCAAAATCGTTTCAGCCTAAGTCTAAGTTGATTCTAAGTGTATCGGAGTCCAAACTGAATCAACTTGACTCAAAATCAAATCAACCCAAGCCTAAATTGATCATAAGTATGTCAACAGAGTCAAAACTGCATCAAACTGACTCAAAACTGGGTGAAATTGACTCAAAACTCGGTCAAACTGATTCAAATCTGAGTCAAACTGACTCAAAACTAGATCAAACTGACTCAAAACTACTTCAAACTGATTCAAAACCGCATCAATCTGACTCAAAACCGCATCATCCTGAGTCAAAAGTAGATCACATTGATTCAAAACTGCATCAATCTAAGTCTAAGTTGGTTCTAAGTATGTCTAAGGAATCAAAACTGTGTCAAAATGGTTCAAAATTAAATCAACCTGAGTCTAAGTTGATTCTAAATGTGTTAAATGACTCAAAAATGTGTCAAAATGATTCGAAACTGCTTCAAAATGATTCAAAATTGCCTCAATCTGAGTCTAAATTTATTCTAAGTAAGCCAAATGAGTCAAAAGTGTGTCAACATGATTCAAAAATGCTTCAAAATGATTCAAAAATGCTTCAAAATGATTCAAAATTGATTCTAAGTATATCAAATGGGTCAAAAGTGTGTCAAAATGACTCAAAACTGCCTCAATCTGACTCTAAGTTGCCCCTAAGTACTTCAAAACAATCAAAAGTGTGTCAAAATGATTCAAAATTGACTCAGAATGAATTAAGAGATCTAAAAGAATCAAGAGATAAAAATGATGAGATAAAGGTGACTGATAGAGATTCAAAGATGTTTCAACCTGAATCAAGATTGATACAAAATGACTCAAAATGTCTAATAATTGATCAAAAAGAGTCAAAAATTGGTCAAAACGATCTAAAATTGCTTCAATCTCAATCAAAGTTGCTCCAAACTGATTCAAAATTGCTTCAAACTGAGTCAAAATTGATTCCAATAATGTCAAAATTGTGTCAAAATGAATCAAAAACTGTTCAAGATGAGTCAAAGACTGAATCATCGAAATTGCTTCAAAATGAGGCATCAAGAATGTGTCAAAATGAGTCTAAATTGAATCAAAATGAGTCTAAATTGATTCAAAATGAGCCTAAATTGATTCAAAATGAGTCTAAATTGACTCAAAATGAATCAAAATTGATTCAAAATGTGTCAAAATTGGTTGAAATTGAGTCAAAATTGTCGAATATGAAACAAAATGATTCAAATATCGATGAGAATGCGACCAAGATGTGTCAGAACGAAATCAAAGATGGATTAAAAAGTGAGAGTGATGTCAAAGTGGAAACGAGCGACGTCAAAATTGATCATTACGACTTTGAGATTGAGGAGATGCTGGAGAAGAACGATTTGGGTTGTTATAAGTCAAAAAAAAGTAAAATCGATGAGAAATGCGAATTTTTTAAATCTATCGAGTTGAAGCAAATCGTTGATTTAGTCAAGAAAAACGAAGAAGTCGTCAAAACGGTTCAAAAACGCAAAAATCCTAGTCCATTAAAAAACGAAGCCGGCCTATCATCAAAAAGAGTCAAAAGAAAAACAAACCCCCCTCAAAAAATCATTTTGAACACTCAAAATTCGCCGAAAAAGCCTAACGATGACCTAAAAGAGATTTTTTCTCATTGCAAATTTAACATTCCAAGTTCTTTATCGATCACGTTAAAAGAGACATCGTTGGATGATGAGGGGAGAGGAAATTTAAAATTGGAGCCTGTTAAGAATTTTATTGAGATTTTAAAAATCCCCGATCAAAAAGAATCGAATCAAAATGAGTTTAAGTCGAGTCAAAACGAATTTAAGTCGAGTCAAAATGATTTCAAATCGAGTCAAAATGAATTCAAATCGAGTCAAAATGATTTCAAATCGAGTCAAAATGATTTCAAATCGAATCAAAATGAATTCAAATCGAATCAAAATGAATTCAAATCGAATCAAAATGAATTCAAATCGAATCAAAACGAATTAAAATCGAAATCAGCCCCGAATTTGTGTCAAACATCAAAACCAATTTATCAAGCGATTAAGAGAGCTTTAGATTCCCCAAATCGATCAAATTCGAAAAAGGGGCGATTCGATTTCGGAAAATTTCAATCCTCCCCGAATTTAATGAAATTTGAGCAAAACGTGGCTAAGTTACACTCGGCGAGTTTAAACTTGAATTACACCGTTTCGGTGAATCAAAACGTAATGAGACACTTTGGCAAATTAGATCCGAAATTTGAAAGTTTCAAACAAAAAAAGAAATCATCCCCGATTAAAACCGAATCCGATGTAAAAGAAGAAGATTGCGTTCAACTTTCCCCCCATAAAATCGAATTACTCAAAAAAAACGGAAAAAATTCGCCCCCCTCGAATAAAAAACCCCAAATCGTACCGATTTTGCCGAAACCTGCAATTTTGGATTCGGGGTTAATTCAAAATAATTTGAATTTAAATAATTTAAGTACGAATCAATTGATGGAGAAATACAACATACAGAATTTGGCCCAATTGACGGCCAGTTTGCATTTTAATCCGATGTTGAATGTTAATCCGTCACCTGTGGTGTTACAACAGGCGATTTTGAAGCAATTCGAATTGCAAAATCGCCAAAATTGGCAGTTGAGTCAGTTTCAAACGAACAATAAGTACCTGTCCGCGACTAATTTGAATACGAATCGTTTGGTTACGAAGGAAAATTGAATTTGATTAAAAAAGAATTCTTTATTATTATTATTATTGATTAATTATTATCGAAAAGATCAAAAGAATTGCTAATTAAGTAATTATTAAGTATTTTTTTTCTGTGTAATTTATTATCGATTCCCTCCCTTGATTTAATTAACTGGTTATGATTAATTAATTGGTTATAATTAATTAGTTGATTGAGTAATTTTTTTAAAAATCATCCTAGTTCGTTTTTTTTGTTTTGTTTTTTTATTATGATGGTTGTCTTAAAAAAGAGCGAAAAAGGATTAAAAAGAATTATAAAGAGATGAGATGAAATGAATGAAATCGAGTGTATAAAGCGGTATAGTTAGACGTAAGGGAACAATGTGTACAATATTTTTCCTAAGTTTTTCAATAAAAGTTGAAATCACGTTCGAATTAATTAATTTCTCTTTTTTCCTTTCGATTTTTTCTTTATTAACAAGATTGGGAAAGGAAATCCTTTAAAATCCTTCGTTACCTTATTTATTAATGATGAAATGATATACAGGATGGTTCATAAAAAATCGAGGAAATCGTAAAATATCGAATACACAATCTTAATATGTTCTTTTTCCATTTAAAATATTCGATTTTACGTTATTTTTAACTTTTATCGAATCTTAGTGATGTTGGTTTCGAAATTCTTGCATATTTTGAAGTATGAAGTCAAAATATGCAGCATGAAGTATGAAGTCCATGATATTAATGCTTTTCTAGATGTTAATCCCTTTTAACTTACTTATGAGTTCCTTTCCACTCTAAAAACCTTAGAAGTGATCCAGCATCAATTCCAAATCACTCAATGTTGATCTCCTTTGTATTCAGAGGATTTACTATGAACGTGAGAGTATTTTTGTTTTTTTTTTGAATGGCTCAAGACTCTTAGGCTCTTAAATCATCCATCATATATTTTGAAGAGAGAAATTGCAGCAACTTGAGTAAAAACTGGATCAAGCTGTTTCAATATAGCATTAACTTGACTCAAAGTTGCATTAATCTAAGTCTAAGTTGGTACTATGTATGTCAAAGGGGTCAAAACTGCATCAATTGAGTCAAAGCTGGTTCACCCTGACTCAAAACTACATCAACCTAAGCCTAAGTTGTTTATTTGTATGTCAAATGGGTCAAAACTGGATCAATCTGACTCAAAACTGCATCAACCTGAGTCAAAACTGGATCAATCTGACTCAAAACTGCATCAACCTAAGCCAAACTTGTTCAACCTAACTCAAAGTTGCAACAACCTAAGTTTAAGTTGATTGTAGGTGTGTCAAAGGAGTCAAAACTATCAACTTGCGTCAAAACAGGTTAATCTGACTGAAAATTGCATCAGCTTAAGTCTAAGTAGATTGTATGTGTGTCAAAGGAGTTAAAACTTCATCAACATTACTCAAAACTGCATCAACATGAGTCAAAGTTGGTCAACCTGACTCAGAACTGCATCAGCTTAAGTCTAAGTTGATTTTGTGTGTGTCAAAGGAGTTAAAACTTCATCAACTTTACTCAAAACTGCATCAACATGAGTCAAAACTGGTCAACCTGACTCAGAACTGCATTAGCTTAAGTCTAAGTTGATTGTATGTGTGTCAAAGGAGTTAAAACTTCATCAACTTTACTCAAAACTGCATCAACATGAGTCAAAACTGGTCAACCTGACTCAGAACTGCATTAGCTTAAGTCTAAGTTGATTGTGTGTGTGTCAAAGGAGTTAAAACTTCATCAACTTTACTCAGAACTGCATCAACATGAGTCAAAACTGGTCAACCTGACTCAGAACTACATCAGCTTAAGTCTAAGTTGATTGTATGTGTGTCAAAGGAATTAAAACTTCATCAACTTTACTCAAAACTGCATCAACATGAGTCAAAACTGGTCAACCTGACTCAGAACTGCATCAGCTTAAGTCTAAGTTGATTGTATGTGTGTCAAAGGAGTTAAAACTTCATCAACTTTACTCAAAACTGCATCAACATGAGTCAAAACTGGTCAACCTGACTCAGAACTACATCAGCTTAAGTCTAAGTTGATTGTATGTGTGTCAAAGGAATTAAAACTTCATCAACTTTACTCAAAACTGCATCAACATGAGTCAAAACTGGTCAACCTGACTCAGAACTGCATTAGCTTAAGTCTAAGTTGATTGTGTGTGTGTCAAAGGAGTTAAAACTTCATCAACTTTACTCAGAACTGCATCAACATGAGTCAAAACTGGTCAACCTGACTCAGAACTACATCAGCTTAAGTCTAAGTTGATTGTATGTGTGTCAAAGGAATTAAAACTTCATCAACTTTACTCAAAACTGCATCAACATGAGTCAAAACTGGTCAACCTGACTCAGAACTGCATCAGCTTAAGTCTAAGTTGATTGTATGTGTGTCAAAGGAGTTAAAACTTCATCAACTTTACTCAAAACTGCATCAACATGAGTCAAAACTGGTTAACCTGACTCAGAACTGCATTAGCTTAAGTCTATGTTGATTGTATGTGTGTCAAAGGAGTTAAAACTTCATCAACTTTACTCAAAACTGCATCAACATGAGTCAAAACTGGTCAACCTGACTCAGAACTGCATCAGCTTAAGTCTAAGTTGATTGTTTGTGTGTCAAAGGAATTAAAACTTCATCAACTTTGGTCAACCTGACTCAGAATTGCATCAACCTTAGTCAAAATTGAATTACCTAACTCAAGGCTGTTTAACTTGGCTCAAAATTGCTTCAATTTGAGTTAAAGTTGTTCAACTTTACTCAAAACTGCATCAACATGAGTGAAAACTGGTCAACCTGACTCAAAACTGCGTCAGCTAAGTCTAAGTTGATTGTATGTGTGTCAAAGAAGTTAAAACTTGATCAACTTTACTCAAAACTGCTTCAACTTGTGTCAAAGTTATTCAACTTTACTTAAAACTGCATCAACCTGGGTCAAAAATTGATTGTATGTGTCAAAGGAGTTAGAACTGCATCAACCTGAGTCAAAACTGAATCAATCTGACTCAAAGTTATATCAACTTAAGTTTAACTTGGTTGTATATCAAAGGAGTCAAAACTGTACCAACCTGAGTCAAAACTGAATCAATCTGACTCAAAACTGCATCAACCTGAGTCAAAAATTGATGTGTGTTAAAGGAGTAAAAACTGTATCAACCTGAGCCAAAACTGAATCAATCTGACTCAAAACTGCATCAACCTAAGCCAAACTTGTTCAACCTAACTCAAAGTTGTAACAACCTAAGTTTAAGTTAATTGTAGGTGTGTCAGAGGAGTCAAAACTGTACCAACCTGAGTCAAAACTGAATCAATCTGACTCAAAACTGCATCAACCTAAGCCAAACTGGTTCAACCTAACTCAAAGTTGTAACAACCTAAGTTTAAGTTAATTGTAGGTGTGTCAAAGGAGTCAAAACTATCAACTTGCGTCAAAGCTGGTCAACCTGACTGAAAATTGCATCAGCTTAAGTCTAAGTTTATTGTATGTGTGTCAAAGGAGTTAAAACTTCATCAACTTTGATATTATCCGATATTTTCCGATAGTTTACGAAATTTTACGACATTATCCGATATTTTAATGATATTTTCCGACATTTTTTCGATTTTCCCGACATTTACCGATATTTTTACGATATTTACCGACATTTTACGGTATATTACGACGTTTATCCGATATTTTTCGACATTATCCCGATATTTATCGACGTTTTACGACTTTTATTTTACGACTTTATCCGAAATTTTTGCGATATTTTCCGACATTTTACGATGTTTTCCGACATATTCCAATATTTTCCTATATTTTACATTATCCGATATTTTTCGACATTTTACGATATTATACGACATTATCCGAAATTTTTACGATATTTTCCTACATTTTACGATATATTACGACTTTATTCTATAAATTATTACGAAAATTTCCGTAATTTTTATGATATTATCCGATATTTTCCGACAGTTCACGGAATTTTACGACATTATCCGATATTTTAATGATATTTTCCAGCATTTTTTCGATTTTCCCGACATTTACCGATATTTACCGACATTTTACGGTATATTACGACGTTTATCCGATATTTTTCGACATTATCCCGATATTTATTGACATTTTACGATATGTTACGACATTATCCAACGTTTTACGATATATTACGACTTTATCCGATATTTTCCGAATTTTTTTTCGATATTTCACGACATTATCCCGATATCTTACGAGTATATCCGATATTTTGACGATATTTTACGACTTTATCCGAAATTTTTACGATATTTTCCGACATTTTACGATATTATACGACATTATCCGAAATGTTTACGATATTTTCCTACATTTTACGATATATTACGACTTTATTCGATAAATTATTACGAAAATTTCCGATATTTTTATGATATTATCCGATATTTTCCGACAGTTCACGAAATTTTACGACATTATCCGATATTTTAATGATATTTTCCAGCATTTTTTCGATTTTCCCGACATTTACCGATATTTTTACGATATTTACCGACATTATACGGTATATTACGACTTTTATCCGATATTTTTCGACATTATCCCGATATTTATCGACGTTTTACGATATGTTACATTATCCAACGTTTTACGATATATTACGACTTTATCCGATATTTTCCGAAATGTTTTCGATTTTTTACGACATTATCCCGATGTTTTACGAGTATATCCGATATTTTGACGATATTTTACTACTTTATCCGAAATTACATTTTACGATATATTACGACTTTATTCGATAAATTATTACGAAAATTTCCGATATTTTTATGATGTTATCCGATATTTTCCGACAGTTCACGAAATTTTACGACATTATCCGATATTTTAATGATATTTTCCAGCATTTTTTCGATTTTCCCGACATTTACCGATATTTTTACGATATTTACCGACATTATACGGTATATTACGACTTTTATCCGATATTTTTCGACATTATCCCGATATTTATCGACGTTTTACGATATGTTACGACATTATCCAATGTTTTACGATATATTACGACTTTATCCGATATTTTCCGAAATGTTTTCGATTTTTTACGACATTATCCCGATGTTTTACGAGTATATCCGATATTTTGACGATATTTTACTACTTTATCCGAAATTTTTACGATATTTTCCGACATTTTACGATATTATACGACATTATCCGAAATTTTTACGATATTTTCCGACATTTTATGTTATCCGATATTTTCCGACAGTTCACGAAATTTTACGACATTATCCGATATTTTAATGATATTTTCCAGCATTTTTTCGATTTTCCCGACATTTACCGATATTTTTACGATATTTACCGACATTATACGGTATATTACGACTTTTATCCGATATTTTTCGACATTATCCCGATATTTATCGACGTTTTACGATATGTTACGACATTATCCAACGTTTTACGATATATTACGACTTTATCCGATATTTTCCGAAATGTTTTCGATTTTTTACGACATTATCCCGATGTTTTACGAGTATATCCGATATTTTACTACTTTATCCGAAATTTTTACGATATTTTCCGACATTGTACGATATTATACGACATTATCCGAAATTTTTACGATATTTTCCGACATTTTACGATATTATACGACATTATCCGAAATTTTTACGATATTTTCCTACATTTTACGATATACTACGACAATTTTTATTCGATAAATTATTACGAAAATTTCCGATATTTTTATGATATTATCCGATATTTTCCGACAGTTCACGAAATTTTACGACATTATCCGATATTTTAATGATATTTTTACGACACTTTTTCGATTTTCCCGACATTTTCCGATATTTACCAACATTTTACGGTATATTACGACGTTTATCCGATATTTTTCGACATTATCCCGATATTGATCGACGTTTTACGATATGTTACGACATTATCCAACGTTTTACGATATATTACGACTTTATCCGATATTTTCCTAAATTTTTTCAATTTTTTACGACATTATCCCGATATTTTACGAGTATATCCGATATTTTGACGATATTTTACGACTTTATCCGAAATTTTTACGATATTTTCTGACATTTTACGATGTTTTCCGACATATTCCAATATTTTCCTATATTTTACATTATCCTATATTTTTTGACATTTTACGATATTATACAACATTATCCGAATTTTTTACGATATTTTCCGACATTTTACGATATATTACGACTTTATTCGATAAATTATTACGAAAATTTCCGATATTTTTATGATATTATCCGATATTTTCCGACAGTTCACGAAATTTTACGACATTATCCGATATTTTAATGATATTTTCCAGCATTTCTTCGATTTTCCCGACATTTACCGATATTTTTACGATATTTACCGACATTATACGGTATATTACGACGTTTATCCGATATTTTTCGACATTATCCCGATATTTATCGACATTTTACGATATGTTACGACATTATCCAATGTTTTACGATATATTACGACTTTATCCGATATTTTCCGAAATTTTTTCGATTTTTTACGACATTATCCCGATATTTTACGAGTATATCCGAAATTTTTACGATATTTTCCGACATTTTACGATGTTTTCCGACATATTCCAATATTTTCCTTTATTTTACGACATTATCCGATGTTTTCCGACATTTCTAATATTTTTCCGATAATTTAAGATTTTTTACGATTTGAAAAAAAAACAATTTTTCAATAAAAAAAGTGGTGGGGGAGAGAAAAAGAGGGTGCAAAAAAATATATAAAAGGAATAGAGTAGGCGATGATTCATCGACGACGCAATTATATAAACTCCCGAATACAGCCGATACTCCCCGATCCTATCGAGGATAATGACCAACTGCGGCGTTGCCGTCGTTTCTGCCTCCTCTTCTTCTTCGCTCTCTCGATCTCCGTCTACGACGCTCCGATTTTAAAACCCCCTTTGTTTCCCACAAAATAAACAAAAAACTATCACCCGAAACAAAAAAAAATCAAAATCTAAACTCAAATTTATAAAATTTACATCAAAATCATTTTTAAATTAATTTCATTAAATATCTCGATTATTAATCGATAAATTTCAACAAAATCCCGGTAACATAACCTCCTTTTAGTAACGAATCCAAATTTGAAAAATCCGATTCGATATTGTTTTTGGTTTTTGAGATAATCAAAGTTAGTTTTCGGTGGGAAATTTCCACTTTTTGTCGGTAAATTTAAGGCGGGGTTTAACGGTGGGTGTGGCGACGATTTTGAGATTGGGTGGGACGCTTTTCGTGGATGTCCAATGGGAAGTGAGTGAGGGCGGGGATTTTGAAGCGAATTGGCCCTCCTCCGTGGGAGTTTTCCCCTCAAAATGAAAATAATTTTTATTATTTTACTTTTATTAAAAGAAATAATTAATTAATTTATTTTTAATAAAATAAAAATAATTTAATTTATTCATAAAAAATATTAAAAAAGTGAATAAATTAAATACAAAAAAAATTATTTATGAAATGATGACGTTTTAATGAGCGCCATCTCCCGGATTAACTTTAATCTAAAAAATCGTTCGGGGTGAAATTCGTTTTAATACTAAAAAATTGATTAATTTAATTTATTAATACGAATTGAATTAATTAATACCAATTTAATTAATTAATTAATTATCAATTTAATTATTAATTTTATCTTAAATTATTTTTATTTAAATTATAGTTACTCCAACGATTTTTAGATGGCGCTCATTCACAACATAATTTTTTTATTAAAAATAATTAATTTAATCATTTTTTTTTTCAATTTAATCACAAAAAATTAATTGTGATGCCCCAAATCTTAATTTATTTGCAAAAAGGGGTGAGTAAAAATTAATTTTTTGATTGAACATGACCTAACATTTATTTCTTTTTAGGATATTCGCCAAAATTGTTTAATTGGGATTATAAAAAATGATTAAAAGCGCGAAAAGAAGATAAATATTTATGGTGATTACGTTTAAAAAGGAGTTAAAGAACGAAATTTGATTGTAATGGATAAAAATTTTAATTACAATTTAAAGAAATAAGGAGGTTTATGATGAAATCTTTAAATAAACAGGATTTAATAACGGTAAAATTAATTATAATTTATTTCAAATTGATTATGACTAAATTTGTTTAAGAATGAGCCAACATCGGAAGAATTTCAACAAATTCCTAAGGATAAGTTTTGGTTATTTTTGAAAATGAAAGGGATGGTAAGATAAAAATGATTTTAATTAATTTAATTTAATGTTTTAATTCTTTAAATTTAAAGAAATAAGTTAAAAAAATAAAATAATTTAGTATTAATTGAGGTTAAAGTTGAGAGACGTCTATTACTCGTTTTATTAACTATGAATTTGATGTTTCTTGATATAATAATATAAATATTATTATTATTTTCTTAAATTTTAGCTGTTTTTATTAAGATTTGCTTCAAAAAGGTAATAAATTTATTAATTATTAATAATTATTAAAAATAATTATTCTTTTTTATTACAATTTAGATACAAACGTCAATTAATGTCAACATAACCTCAAAATAAACATAAAATAAATAATTAATTAATTTAAGGAAGATGAAATAAGATTATGATGGAATTGTGCGAAGAATTTGTTGATAAATCAACGATGGAATTGGTTATAACGAAATTGAGGGGTGAAATGTTGAATAGAAAAAAAATTGTATTGGAAAGAGTTTCTCGTTGAAGGTAATAATATTAATTGAGTTAATTAGATTTAATTATAATAATTATTGTAGATGTGGCGTATTAATTATTGAAGAAGATAAGTTTATTGATAAAACATTTCTGATGTGGACTTGAAAGCGGTGAATTAAATTTTGTTGATGAATTTATTGTTAAAATTGAAGAGAATATGAAGGTAAGATAAAAATAAGTTGTAATTTAATCTTTTATTTGTTTACAATCGTAGAAATAAATTAAAAATTAATTTATTTATAAATTGTGGTTAGATTCGAGCGCCATCTCTTAATCATTGAGTCAATTACGAAAATTCAATTTTATTCATAAAAAACAGGAAATATTATTTTTATGTATTTATTACCTTTTTTTCGTTAATATTCGCTTTAAAAAGGTAATAAATTGATTGTTTATTAATAATTATTAAAAATAATTAAGTACATTTTGGTGATTGGGTTCCTCTCCATGACAATTTAGATACAAACATAAACAAATGTCAAGATAACCTCAAAATTGCTCAAGGCGAAAATAATTTAAACTAAATTATTAATTAATTTTAAGGCAAATAAAATAAGATTATGATGGAATTGAGACAAAAATGTGTTGGTAAATCACCGTTGGAATTGGTTACAACGAAATTGAAGGATAAAACGTTAAATGGAATAGTTTCCGAAAAAGATTTTGAGGCAATGTTTTTTATTGAAGGTAATATTATTAATTGAGTTAATTATGTTTGTAATTATAATAATCATTGTAGATATACTAATCCATATTAAAAAGATATAAATATCTTTTTGATTACTACGAAATTGAGAGGTAAAACGTTGAATGGAAGAGTTACCGAAAACCTTTTTGATGCAAAATGTTATTGTTGAAGGTATGGTATTATTAATTGAATTTAATTAGGTTATTAATAACAATAATTAATGCAGGTATGATTTATAATTGTTTAAAAAACATCAACATAACCTCAATACGAAAATTGTAAACTAAATTATTAATTAATTTTATCTAAATGAAATAGGATTATGATGGAATTAAGAGAAGAATGTGTTTATAAATCATCGTTGGAGTTGATTACAACGAAATTGACGGGTGAAACATTAAATGGAATAGCTTCCGAAAAAGTTTTTGAGACAGTTTTTTGTTTAAGGTAATGTTATTAATTGGATTAATTAGATTTTTAATTATAATGATTATTGTAGATGTGATGTATAAGTTAATGAAGAAGATTTATTTATAAATAATAGATGAAGATGATGTTTTGAAGAAATTAATGTTAAAATTGAAGGAAAATGTGAAGGTAAGATAGAAATAAGTTAATAAAAGTAATTTAATTCATTAATCCTTTGAAATTAAGCGAATTAATTAAAAATTAAATCATTTATAAATTGAGGTTGAAGTCGAGCGCCATCTATTAATCTTTGGGTTAATTACGAAAATAATTTTATTAATAAAATAAAGGAAATAATTATTATTTTTATGTATTTATTACCTTTTTTTCGTTAAAATTTGCTTTAAAATGGTAATAAATTCATTATTTATTAATAATTATTACAAATAATTAAATAAATATTGCGTCTCCATGACAATTTAGATACAAATGTCAACATAACCTCAAAATTGCTGGAAGCGAAAATAATTTAAACTAAATTATTAATTAATTTTAAGGCAAATAAAATAAGATTACGATGGAATTGAGACAAAAATGTGTTGGTAAATCACCGTTGGAATTGGTTACAACGAAATTGGAGGGTAAAATGTTAAATGGAATAGTTTCCGAAAAAGTTTTTGAGGCAGTGTTTTTTATTGAAGGTAATATTATTAATTGAGTTAATTATGTTTTTAATTATAATAATCATTGTAGATATGATAAACCATACCAAAAAGATATAAATATATTTTTGATTACTACGAAATTGAGAGGTAAAACGTTTAATGGAAGAGTTACAGAAAAATTTTTTGATGCAAAAATATTCTTGTTGAAGGTAATGTTATTTAATTGAGTTAATTAGATGATTAATTATGATAATTATTGTAGATATGGTTTATAAGTGATTGAATAAGACAAGATCATTGATAAACAAATCTGATCTTGACTCAAGAATGTATTCAATTTTGTTAATAAATTTGATATTGAAATGGAAGAGAATATGAAGGTAAGATAGAGACACCTCGATAAAGGTTTTTGAATCTTTAAAATTTTTAAAATCAAACAAATAAATTAGGAATTGAGTAATTTTTTATATAAATTGAGGTTAGAATTGAACGCCATCTATTAAACTTTAGTTTAATTACGAAAATAATTTTATTATTAAAACAGAAAATATTATCTTTGTACAATTATTATTACCTTATTTCTTTAAAATTTGCTTTAAAAAGGTAATAATTTAATTATTTATTAATAATTATTAAACATATTCTTTACGGAAATTAAATTTATGCCTTAATTGTTAGTGAAACTAAACGACTGCTTAAATATATGTTAGTGTTGAAGAAAACTAAAATTAATGCAGCTCAAATCTTTATTTAATCAATTCTTTACAATTTATTAAACTCATCCATAATGGTGACTAAAGAATCCATGGTTTCTTCACCACTCGGAATAATTTGATTTGCCGGAAGTAAGAAACCAAATCTTCCTGTATCTCTTAACTCGTATGTGTAGGTAATTCGTGTTCTAAGAACGCCTTTAACCCAATCCATACTTCCTCCAGTAGCGATATCTAAGAAAAAATGAAAAAAAAAAGAATTAAATAAAGTCAAATTAAAAAAATTAAAACCTACAAATTGTTGCAGCTACATTTCCGACTCTGTATTGAGTTCCATAACGTCTTGCTAAACTTCGAGCGGCTGCATCACCGACAAATTGCTAAAAATTAATTAAAATAATCGGCTGAAATTATTAATTATTTAGATTATGTTAAAGCTTACGAGTTCGTCTGCGTTATCTAAATTTTCTCTTGTATGTCCGTAGGGGAACAGCAACATTTGGGAGAAAGAATGGAACGTGATGTAGGCGATCATTTTGGAATTAATGCTCCTAATGTACTCTGACATGGATCTCGTTTCCGGTTCGGAGAATGGACGGGGTCCGGCGAAAGTGTCAAAACACGAGATGCTGCTTGCTCCTCCAGTGTTCCATCTATAATCCCAATTGCGGTTTGGATCGGCTCCGGTGCAAAGTCCGTAAGGTACGCGAGTTTTTCTCCACATACGGTTCTTAAAAAAATTACTTATAATTGTGGTTCATATAAGAACTGACACATTACAGGGACAAAAAATAAGAAGTTCTACTCCTAAGAACTTGCCTTTTAAAGTTAAATTTAATTGTTTTCAACCAACCGAGGTACTAGTGTTTAAAACCTAACAATGAAACTCTATTACTCAGAGTTTTGAAGAAGTTGCCAAGGTCGTTTGCGGCTGAGGTGCTGTTATTAATTCCGTTAAATAGGTTAAATAGGAAGTTAATTGTGGCCAGAGTAATATCTTTTACACCCTTAATAATAGACTCCCGAGGTCGCTTGCGGCCGAGGCAGAGCTTTTTTCTCTGCTGAAAGAAAATAACAATGAAACTCTTACCCACAATTTTGAAGAAGTGCTTGCCGAGGTCGCTTGCGGCCAAGGCACTGGTATTAATTCTGTTAGAAAAAATGATTGCTGAGGTTCATTGTGGATGGAGTAATAAAGCTTATACACTTAATAATAGACAGACAGCCGAGGTCGCTTGCGGCCAAGACACTGGTATTAATTCCATTAAAAAACATTATTACTGAGGTTCATTGTCGGCGAAGTAATATCACTTATACTCTTAATAATAGATAGACAGCCGAGGTCGCTTGTAGCTGAGGTAGAGCTTTTTTCTCTGCTGCAAGAAGTAGAAGCTGAGATCGCTTGCAGGCGAGATTCTATACTTAATTTTTTTCAAAGAGATAGTGACTGAGGTCGCTATCTCTCTGCTTTCTTATTTACAATTTTGAAGAAGTAGTTGCCGAGGTCGCTTGCAGTAGTTGCCAAGCCACTGGTATTAATTCTGTTAGAAAAACGATTATTGAGGTTCATTATGGGCGGAGTAATTAGTATATTACAGTACAAGTGAGGAAATTAAAGTAAAATTAGTATTATTATATTTATATTAAGTAAAATTGTTATTTTCTCTAAATTTTGATTAAGTTAAAATTTAGAGAAAATTCGGTCTTAACCTTTCGGTACACGCACCGGACTCTCACTCCGGGTTCTGCACCCTCTATTGTTTAACAGAAAAGACAACATTTTTACCGACATAATTATGTCATTTTAGTGTCAAAAATTTCTTAGTGTACAACACAGTAAAATACGAATATGAATACGATAGCGAAGAAAAATACTCTTTGAAGATGAAGACTGAAGTTTTTCAAAAAATTTTGCAGACGGTAAGATGTTTTTTTTCCGTTCAAAATGGCTTCTTATCTGATTAGAAGAAACGAAGAAGATAATGAAAGCTGTAGAACATAAATGCCCCGAAAAATGTGCAGCGCATTCAACGCGGGCATTTATTTGCCTATCGCAAATTTTATGATAATAAAAAAATTTTTTAAATTATTGTCTTAAAAAGAATACAAATTAAAGTCTCTAGATTTATAAAGTACCGCGGCTTCCAGAAGACTGTTACTGCTTCTAGAGGATTTAAAATACTTCCAGACGACTTACAATGCTTTTAGATAACTTGATATAGCATCTAGAAAACTTAAAATGTTTCCAGAAGACTTGATGTTGTTACCTCTAGATGATTTGATACTGTTTTAAGAAAACTTTATATTGCTTTCAGAAGACTTGAATTTCTGGACTGATATTTCTAGAAGACTTAAAATGATAAATTTACAGATGTCTTACAATGCATCCAGACGACTTACAATGCTTACAGATGACTTACAACGCTTTTAGAAGCCTTGATATTGCATCTAGAGGACTTGAAGTGTGTCCAGACGACCTACAATGCTTCCAAAGTACTTTATGTCGCTGTTAGAAGACTGAAGATGCTTCCAGAAAACTTGATATTGTATCTAAGAAACTTGATATGGTTTCTAGAATACTTGGAATGTTTCCAGAAGACTGATACTGCTTTTAGAAGACTTAAAATATTTCCAGATGACTTACAATACTTCCAGACGACTTAAAATGTTTCCAGAAGACCTTATACTTACTTTTAGAAGACTTGAAATACTTCAAAATTACTTGAAGTGCTTCCAAAAGACTGGATACTACTTCCAGAAGGCTGGATACTACTTCCAGAAGGCTTGATACTGCTTCTAGCTATTTTAAAATGCCTCCTAAAGCTTTAATACTGCCCCTATAAGACTTTATACTGCTTCTAGAAGATTTTAATAATTAAGACATGATACTGCTTCTAGATATTTTAAAATGCTTCCAAAAGATTAGATATAGCCCCTATAAGACTTTATACTATTTCTGGAAGATTTGAAATGCTTTCAGAAGACTCGAGAAGATTCCAGAAGACTTGATACTACTTCTAGAAGATTTAAAATGGTTACAAAAGTCTCGATATTGGCTCAGGTAGGCTTAATATTGCTTCTAGAAGATCTAAATTGCTTCCAAAACATTTGGAATGCTAACAAAAGATTTGATATTGCTGTCAGAATACTTAACATTGCGTCTATAAGGCTTGAAATGCTTCCAGAAAATTAATTTATTTGGTGCCAATCGTATTTTCATTGCAAATCTTTCTTAATGCTCCCAGACTTCTAAACGATAAATCTTCTTTCATGATCCCGGCATGAACCCGGAATATACTGGGACTGGACTGAAACTGAAATGTACAAGTATCTTAAAATTGAGATACCATTCCTAAGATGACTAATTGTTTAATTGTTAAGATTTCAAGGCATTAAAGATGGTATTTGCACCTCCTAGCGGTCATCTCAGAATCCTGAAAATAATTTCCAGTATTTTCTCTTAGCCACTTTAGTCATAAAGTTTTTTTCCTGCAAGTCTGCTGTCAAATAATTTTCAGTATTTTCTCTTAGCCACGATTTTATGATTAATAAAATCTTTTCCTGCAAGTTTAACTATCGACTTACAGAGACTTTTAGCAATTTGCAACCGCTGGTTCGGCGGACCGCAACCATTCAAGTTAACATTTTTTTTTAATATATCCGTTCTTGTCTACGAAAAAAGGACTTACTTTCGAAAATAAGTTTTGGTGGAAACAGCTAATAAAGGTAAATAGGTCATTTCGTCAGTTTCTAGTTAGTTAATCCCTTTTTTCTGTATTTGCCGATGTTGAAGGACGTCAAAGTATTATTTCAGATCAGAATGTTGTCGTTGTTAATGGCGTTAGTTGCTAGTTTCAGATTTCTAAATATATAATACTGTAGAAGTGAGTTTGTAAATATAATTATATTAGACATTTTATTACTGATTGCGCAAGTGAGGAATAATCTTGGGATTAAATGAGAACACAAGCTGAGTAACTCATCTCCACAAAGCTCGAAATCAAGTAGAGGATTATCAAAATTTATGTGGAAATACAGATGACTCAAACGGTTCGTCGTTTTAACTACACTGAGGTCACTCTGGAAGTGCTGCCAATGGAACGGCAGATGAGCTAGTGCTAAAGCGTTTTTAGGACCAGAACCAGCAATTTGTGTAAGATTTACGATGCCCAAATAGAGGATTCGAAGAATTCTGCAGCTAACTGATTTATCTTTAGATCGTCAGTGGTACATCTAACACAATCTTCGTAGCTTCATAAGCGCAGGTTTTTGAAAATAAGTATGGGTGCTGGATAGTGAAAAAACTGAATTGGGAAAAGATTCAAACGACGAATGACTGTTCTCAAAACAAAAGTGACATGAAAAACGTCCATGTATCTGGCGCCTATGGTTAATTTGCAATAGAAATGCCTTATATCAACAGTGCTTACACCTTCACAAGCAATATTTGGTCTATAATTGAAATTTTTTGAACTTTTGAAATGAACATTTTGTATCCTAGCAGTATTTGGTATTTTGGAAGCAAAATCAAATTGTATTAACAATTTCGTGCCTTTTGCAATAAAAATGTCTTCTTTAAGACTTTGCATTTTCAAACATTTTTTTGCCAGTAGTTTTACAAACGGTATCAAGTCTTTTGGAATCATTTAAAATCTTCTAGAAATAGTATCAAGTCTTTCAGCTGCAGTATAAAATCTTGTGGAAGCAGTTCAAGCCTTCTGAAAGCTATGTTAAGGCTTCTAGAAGCATTATCAAGTCTTCCAGAGGTAGTATCAACATTTTTGAAAGCAGTTCAAGGCTCCTGGTAGCTTATCAAGTTTGTTTTAAGCAGTATCAGCCACCGAAGAAACGAAAGGTGAAGTTCACACATAAACTCCCTATTCGTACACCTGGTCACTGACATGCTGTCAAATCACCATTTTGGCTCGAATCGTTTGAATACATAGATATCATGAACCGCGGTACTTTAGTAATCTAGGGAGTTTAATACAAATCTCTTAGGCTCGTTACTACCATCTTCTGGTTAAGCTATCTAAGGGATTATTACCATGGTAACGGCTATTTTACGCGCTCTGATTGGCTAGTAGATGGGTTTATCTATAAGATAACTTTAACTGAAAGATGGTAGTAATGGGCCTTATTTGGCAAAGAAACCCGGACTCTCAGTCCGGTGCGAGCACTCACGTCAAAAAAAAAAAAAAATGCGCGTGTACTGGAGGGTTAAAATTTGTTAATTCTTGGTTAATGTCATGTCGATATGTCGGAGACGACACTTTTTGGCATTGTTATCCTCGTAATTGATTGATAAACAACCAGTTGTGTAAAATTGTGAGATTTTTTGACGTTGTCATACTCTTAATTGATTGATAAACAACCAATTGTGTCAAATTGTTAATTGTCATCATTACGCAAATTAATTGAGATTAATAATTTATACAAGTGAAATACTTCATTTAATCTTCCTTGTGTGCTCTCTACCGATTTTTAGTTCACATCCGTTACGTTTAAACAAAGCGTTATACCTTTAAAGGTTTAAATTTCGCTAATAGTGGATGAAGAAAATTAGAGTGAAAAATATTTTCACTCACCCGTTGCTATGAATGTTAGCAGAGTGAGTGAAAATAACAACTTTCAGCACTCTTATCTACGCTAGAAACTGGCAATTTCAACGGTAGGATTGAACAAATTACTTATACCCTTAGTAGTAGATAGACGGCTGAGGTCGTTTGCGGCTACTTCTTTATCTAACTCTTATCTCGAAAACTATAAGAGTTGGATAAAAATAGTTTATATGTCTTGATCTCTTTAATAAAACATCCAATGGTGAAAACCTCAAAACGCTAGAACTAAAAATAAGAGATTATTTCCATTTAAAAGAATGAAAGTTGCCATAAAATACGTCATCAAATTACGTCCATATAATGTCTTAGTTATAATACTCTACCAACAATAATATCTTGGTAATTGCAGTTGCTTGTTCTATATTTTCAAGATTCAAACAAAAGACGATAGCGCTTTGAGGTTTTCAGCATTGAAAACAGAAGAGAGCAGAAGTGAGCTGTTTGTTTCGAATGCTCAGCTTAAATAAAAATAAGCTGGAATAACCTCCTAGATTTTCCAATTTTATTTGGTCTTTTGGATTCCTGAGAGAAGCTCCTATAGTCTTGCCGGGTCTGTAGGTGGTACTGATGTCGTGTTTCCGTAGAAGTCTTCCTATGCGATCAGTTGTTCCTTTGATGTAGGGTAGTACGACGTTGGGTCTTCTGGTCTCTTCTTGTGGATGTGGGTCCTTCGGCTAATTGTCGATCGATGGCTTTCTTCACCATGTATTTGGAGTAGCCGTTTTGAGCAAGAGCCAAGGTGACTTTCGTCATTCCTTCTGATCTGTTATCGTTATCTGTAAGTCGAATGGATCTTGAGATTAGTGAGTTGGCGACTGATTGGATCTGTGAAGGATGATGATGAGAAGATGCATTTAAGTATCGATTCGTGTGGGTAGGTTTTCTGTATACAGTATGCTGCAGGCTGTTGAGAGATTTCTTTACTAATACGTCGAGAAAAGGTAGCTGTCCGTTTTCTTCTATTCCCGTGGTGAACTGGATCTTTGGATGAATGGTGTTCAAATATTCTTGGAATTCCTGGAGCTTTTCTTTTCCAAAGGACCAAATGACGAAGATGCCATCAACGTACCGGATCCATAACTTCGGTTTGTATTTGGCCTCCCTTAACGCTTTGTTCTCGAGGTAAATCATGAACAGGTTGGCTATGACCGGGGACAGTGAAGAACCCATAGCTGCTCCTTCTACCTGCTTGTAAATCTGACCGTCAAATAGAAAATAAGCATTGTTGAGACAGTGTTTGGCGAGGTCTACTTGTGGCTGGGCAAGTCTTCGTTTTCTCTGATCTGCTTGAGGGCCTCTTCGATCGGGATACTAGGATAGAGAGACTTGATATCGAAGCTCGCCAAGATGTCACTGTTTTCAATTTGGACGTTGTCCAGAATTTGAACGAAATGTTTAGAATTTCGCACGTAGGAGTCGGCTTGTTGTGTAATAGACTGCATGATCTTCGCTAGGTACTTTTCAAGTTTTTGTACCGGTGAGTTGAAGGCACGCAAAATGGGTCTAAGTGGAACATCCGGCTTGTGTATCTTGGGAAGACCATAAAGTTTAGTATAAAAATGATTTATTCAGGATAAACGGTCCACAAAGTAATTAATGAAACAACTTTTTAAAATTGCTAATATATTTCGAATGTATTTTTCATTCTTCTTCAGAGCATTTATGTTGCTAAAATGGAGATTTTTTATTACAATTAATGAAAAAAAATTTTTTTAACATGAGCATCCAACATATGTTGAAGACGCCAAAGAACAAAATAAGATGAAATTAAACTTACTTGTTTTAAAAAGCATGAAATATAAAAATCGTCTTGGTCATAGTAGAAAACACATTCAAACTGAGTATCGGTAAATTAAAATAACAAATTAAAAGTTCAACAAGAACGTGTAAAATTTAACAATACAAAATGGACTCGATGAGAACGTTAAAATGTAAAAATTGATATGAAAAAAAATCCTGTTTTCGATCGCAAACACAACCCCGAAAAACGAAACTGCGCACAAACCGAAATTTACCAAAAACAAAGCGGAAACTTTAAAAATTTAAATTTCAAAAATTCAAACCAAAGAAACGATTTATCAAATAAAAACAATAAAACGTAATCAGAATAATTAATACAGACTATGTAAATAAGAAAATGCAATTAACAATCAAAAATGAACCTACTAACTTAAAAACTAGAAAACCATATCATTAGAGAAAGTAGAAACATTATTAATATCATGATTATGTTGGGTTGGTGGATTATAGTTATGGTTAGTCTTGTCCCTAGTAAACAAGTAAGCATATATGTTACTTAAATTCTGAGTATCCGTTCTATAGTTAACAGTATTACTAGTGTAATTTATATGGACCATCTCTAAGAAAATTCTATTGTAGTAATTAGATTCAACATCCAAAATTTTAACGTTAACAAAATCGAAGGTGTGTTTGCAATCCTGAACATGTTGGGATAATACACAAACGGTCTTATTCAACCGGCAGTTACTTTTATGTTTAGAAATTCTACTTTTAAGCCATTGAGAAGTCTGACCAACATATTTTCCACTACAATCGTTGCATGAAATGCAGTAAATTAAATTGGATTTAAATTTGTTTTCTGTAGCGTTTTTAAGTTTTGTGAAATGGTTACCAAGTTTGTTATCGTAGCGCTCAATTACTTTTAAATTGTCAATCACAACAGTTGCACAGTATTTTACGTAATTATTTAAAAAAAACAAAAATTTTTCTAAAGGATAACCCTTCCGTAATGATTACCAAGGCAGATAAAGGTTCAACAACAGTTATTATTGATAAAACTGACTACATAAACAAATCAAAAGGTATGCTCGACGATATAAATGTTTACAAGGTGTTAAATTCTAATCCGTTATTAACGGTTCAAAACAAAATTAACAGTTTTATCAAACTACTACAGGAAAAAAATTACATAACTTTTTCTGAAAAGAAAAAGTTAACAACTAATAATTCTATTTTAGCCAAAGCATACTTCCTGCCAAAAATTCATTAGGAAGGAGTACCTTTAAGACCTATCATCTCTTCCATTGGTGCGGCATCGTACGATTTGTCGGGTCACATTTCTGATATATTAAGTCGGACTTTTAGTAACAGAACTAATTATTACATCACTAACACTTTTCAATTTGTTGAAGAGTTTAGAGGTTACAGCCTCCCTGAAAATCACATCTTAATTTCTTTAGATGTTAGTTTGTTCACCGTTATCCCTTTGGATTTGGTTAATGAGATAATTAAGGAAAAATGGAATTTAATTGCTGAACATTGCTCATGGGATAGAGATACCTTTTTAACAGGTTTAAAGTTGATTTTTGACACTTCAATTTTTACATTTGATAATGTTATTTATCATCAAGTCGAAGGTACACCTATGGGATCTAAAATATCACCTGTCTTGGCTTTGATTGTGATGGACTATGCGTTGGACGAGATTTTGATTAATAATGGTTCAGTTTTTCGTATAAATTTCATTAAGAAATATGTTGATGATTTGGTTTTGGGGGTACACAAGGATGATGTCAATACAGTGTTAAATTGTTTTAATGATTTTCATCCGAGCATTCAGTTTACAATGGAGTTGGAAAGTAATAATAGCATTCCTTTTTTGGATATTAAAATAATCAGAGACGGTTTCAATAAGATTAAATTTGATTGGTACGTTAAACCGACTTACTCAGGACGTTATCTTAATTATTTCTCAAGTCATAGCTTTAGTAACTTTCAACTGTACGTTGCATGAAGCACAGAGTCTCCAACATTTGTGATAAAGAATTTCTTCGTGAAAACTTAGAATTTCTACAAAAAACTTTTGTTAATAATGGTTACCCAAGTAAATTAATTAATAAAATTTTATTTTCAACACCGCTAATTAATAATAACATAAACCAGGTCAGTTTAACTAACCCATCTTTACTTACAACTGAACCTATCATTTATAAAAAACTACCTTATATCGAGAAGTTAAGTGATTCTTTGAGAAAAACATTGTCAGTGATTGACAATTTAAAAGTAGTTGAGCGCTACGATAACAAACTTGGTAACCGTTTCACAAAACTTAAAGACGCTACAGAAAACAAATTTAAATCCAATTTAATTTACTGCATTTCATGCAACGATTGTAGTGGAAAATATATTGGTCAGACTTCTCAATGGCTTAAAAGTAGAATTTCTAAACATAAAAGTAACTGCCGGTTGAATAAGACCGTTTGTGCATTATCCCAACATGTTCAGGATTGCAAACACACCTTCGATTTTGATAACGTTAAAATTTTGGATGTTGAATCTAATTACTACAATAGAATTTTCTTAGAGATGGTCCATATAAATTACACTAGTAATACTGTTAACTATAGAACGGATACTCAGAATTTAAGTAACATATATTCTTACTTGTTTACTAGGGACAAGACTAACCATAACTATAATCCACCAACCCAACATAATCATGATATTAATAATGTTTCTACTTTCTCTAATGATATGGTTTTCTAGTTTTTAAGTTAGTAGGTTCATTTTTGATTGTTAATTGCATTTTCTTATTTACATAGTCTGTATTAATTATTCTGATTACGTTTTGTTGTTTTTATTTGATAAATCGTTTCTTTGGTTTGAATTTTTGAAATTTAAATTTTTAAAGTTTCCGCTTTGTTTTTGGTAAATTTCGGTTTGTGCGCAGTTTCGTTTTTCGGGGTTGTGTTTGCGATCGAAAACAGTTTTTTTTTCATATCAATTTTTACATTTTAACGTTCTCATCGAGTCCATTTTGTATTGTTAAATTTTACACGTTCTTGTTGAACTTTTAATTTGTTATTTTAATTTACCGATACTCAGTTTTAATGTGCTTTCTACTATGACCAAGACGATTTTTATATTTCATGCTTTTTAAAACAAGTAAGTTTAATTTCATCTTATTTTGTTCTTTGGCGTCTTCAACATATGTTGGATGCTCATGTTAAAAAACCTTTTCATTAATTGTAATAAAAAATCTTCATTTTAGCAACATAAATGCTCTGAAGAAGAATGAAAAATACATTCGAAATATATTAGCAATTTTAAAAAGTTGTTTCATTAATTACTTTGTGGACCGTTTATCCTGAATTAATCATTTTTATACTTATTGCCCACGTACGGTCGTTGGATACTTCTTGCCGTCATAAAGTTTAGAGCACCTGCTTGATTTTACTCGAGGGATTAGAGTTTTCTTTATCTCCGGATCTATTGGAGATGCCTCTATTTTCGACTTGGTTGTATTTTCTAGGTAAGTTATAGGGTCTCTTGCTGCTGGTTTGTAAGTCGTATCTTCGAGCAAGTCCATGATCTTCTGCTTGTAATCCACCGAGTCCATAACCACTGTGGCATTACCCTTGTCACAGTGTCATATTGTGGTTGTTTTTAAGTTGCTTCAGGGCCTGGATTTCACTTGGATCTAAATTCGACTTCGGTGGTTTAGCTAAACGTAAAATCCTTTAGATGTCCATTCCTAAAATTTCGGCTTCTTGTTTCTCTGTTGGGGAAACAAGAAGCCGGATTGTCCTTGGGGTTAAGGCGTAGTTGAATCCTTTATTTAAAACTGCTCGTTCTGCATCTGAGTGGTTGTATCCTGAAAGGTTATGGACGATCTTTTGGTTTTGGAGGTGTGGCGCTTAGATGTTTTTGCGGACCTTGCTTTTAAACCTTCGAACTTCTTTTGGAGTTTCTTGGTTTTCTAGGCTCTGTTCGTTTCGCAACGCCAGAATGTTAAAATTTCTAACTGGGTCTAGATGATGATGTGTAGCTGTTGGCTCAATAACGGTGTATATAATAACGGGTATATATATATATATATATATATATATATATATATAATAAGAACTTGCATCAACTAATGCAAACATTTTTATACCATAACGAGCCGGCTTGTGTGGTATATACTGTCTAAAGGAGCATCTACCGTGAAACGCTTCTAATTTTTATCTATAGTACGGTACATACCAGGAGTAAAAGCTGAAAGTTTTGTATAATTTTTTCGAAAACTGGTCTGATTGGTGTCAGTTTGTGTGTAGACAGCTCGTCAAAGCAAAGACACTGCAGGAGAAACCTAAAACGTTGCAGTGATATTCTTTTTCGAAAAATAGGAATTCCTGTATCATCCAGAAAAATTTTCAAGTTTTTGGCTCTTGGTTTTACACCAGGTAACTGCGTAATAATATTTTCTGCTCTAGGACGCACCACTTCATACTAATACTGGCAGATTCATTGTCATGTTCTTCTTCGTTACTTTCTTTCTCCGTTTCACTACCGCTTTGTTCTGTATTGGTTTCATGAGAACTTTCTTCTTCGTGATCCGAAAAATTTTCATCATTAGCATCCAGCATAGTAGGTGAATTAGCACTATTTTCATTGTCTACCTCATTCAAAAGTATACGTAACAGTATATTACAATACAAGTGAGGAAACTAACATTTTCCATTAACGCGTATGTTAGATTTCACTCGAGCCAAAGGCGAGTGTAGAAAGACATACAAGTAGTGTTATTTTTTGTAATTGCACATTGTTGTGGATAAATAAAAAACACTCAAATGTAAAATACTATCTGCAATGTTATGGCAACAGTAAAGACGAAATGACAAGTAAGTAAGACTGCATGCGAGTAGTGTGGTGGGTTATGACATACCCGAATGCAACTTTTTGCTTTATAACTAAATTTGGAATAAAACAACAACAAATATTTGTATTTGTTTTTAACAGGGGACGATAGAAAACTTTTAATTACTAATTTGACAACATTAAAAGCTGTAGGGCATGTGATACCCCACCACACTAACGCAGAGCTTTAATCATCATTCATCCATAAACAAAATCACTGAAAACGTCCTTGCCATTGTTGACATCATACAATTCTGGCTGCTTCATGGGAAAGTGTTAATGAAAACTGAAGTCCAAAGGAACAAATTTTTCTGTAAACAGTTACCATCGAGAAGTATCGGTTCAAAGATCTCTTCCAAACCAAACCAAGTCATCAAAGTCATTGGGCAAAATTTTGAAATCGAACGCATTATAGAGCGTCTACTTGACAGTTTGACAATCAAATAAACTAAATTAGCTAATATTTCTGCGTGTTAATTCAGAAATTGTTGGGTTTTTCTTTTATTGCGAGAGAAAGAGAGAGAGTGTTAATGGAAGCAGAAGATAAGGATGGTATGAACGAAGCCCAAAGGAATAAAATCTTCTATAAACAGTTAAGTAAACAGTAAATCGACTTTGTTATTTCGATCCCCGGTAGCCATCCGCCTAAGAAGTCTGTTTTCACTCTTACTTCTTGTGGCGGATCCTCCATCACGACAGTGCCATTAATAGATAGGAAGAAAATAAGGAAAGTTGGAGATGTACAGAAAGGTTTCTTGGTTTCTTCACCGTTTCTTGGTTGATAATAAACCATTATTTTATCGTAGTTTAAAAATTGTAGTCTTAATGAGTTCATGTAAAAATTAGAAACTGAAATACCAAACGTTATTGTTACTAAAATATCAAGTTGTACTCAGGACTACAACTTACTTTATTCTGTGTCGGTTCTTATGTGAACCTTACTTATTCTTACGATAATAATTAAACTAATTTATTTAATTCTTACTCTAGTATGGGACCACTCATAACCATCCGGATTGAAAATGGGGAAAATGTACCAATCGTATCTCTCCGCCATCGCCCTCACAGCGCTATCAGTACTCGTCAAGATCTCATTAACGATGTAAGTTACAACAGCCGGAGAAATCCATTCCCTAGCATGAATCCCCCCTTCGAGAAAAACGGCATTATTCTCATTATCCCTCGAAAAAGAAATATGTAACCCTTTAATATCCCGGCCTTCATGAGACCTCCCCCCAACGACAACTCGAGCCCTCGTCGGGAATCTCCTCGCCATCTCATCCATCCAATTATAAATCTCATTCGTCCTATAATAACTCGTCCAACCAAAAGCTTTAGGTTGCACCTTTGGTTTTTCGTTATCAATCAATTTTTGTACATCTTCAATAAATTCCTCTGCATCCATTTTATTGCTGTTGAGGAAATCTTCGAAATCGTACTTTAAAAATGGGGGGACCATTATTTCGACGCTCCTATTTACGGCGGCCGCGCTTCTCCAGAAATTAAACGACGGCAAAGATTCTTCTAAAAGCCTCAAAGTGTCGACTTGCTCTTCGCTTTGAGGGATGATCCTGAAGACTTTGAATCCATCGTAACGAACCGGTTCGGATAAGAATCCCGGTACGAAGAGTAAAATTAGGAGCAATTCTTTCATTTTAATTCTGAAATTAGAACTAAGAATAAAAATTATTTTTTGGTGCGTATTTATATGGTTCTTGTGACGAGATTCTTTGTTAATCAGATTGATGTTGAGTGTGCTCAAATTATCTTTGACAGATTGAAGATTTTTATTTAGCCACTCATTATTGTTTAAGAACGTTATCGGATTTTGAAATTGTTTTGATCTGATTCAAATCGTACCTTTTGAATTTGCTTAATAAGTTGTGTGAAATTCCTTGCAAAACTTTGTTTTATACGCAATGATAAATGTTTTAAAATATGTATTTGAGTTATCGCGATGATTTTTTTGAAACAAATTCATACTAATTTTATTATTTTATTTATCAATTTTAAATAATTTATAAAACTTATTTAAAATTTTTTATAAATTAATGACGTTTTGAGAGCCATCTATGAACAACAACTTAAGATATTAAATGCTTTTATTTGTAATAAAAAATTTATTTGGATCAAAATGAAATTAATTTATGGAGTAACAATAAATAAGTTTATTTTAATTATGTAATATTGTTAAAATCATATCAACCACAATTAATTTAATTTTGTTATAATTATTTGCAGAATAAGGAGAATGTTGCTCTTTTTGGAGATTCTGTCGCATTTTGGAGGAGATTTTGAGACAAGAAAATGGCTTTATTATATTATAACGGTAAGATTAAACATTTGATTTTAAATTTGTTGCTAAAAATTTATCTCACATTTGAAATGGCTTAATCATTTATCGCAATGATTTTTTTATTTTTAAAAACCAAATCATTTCAATTTCATTACTTTACTTATTTATTTATCAACTCTAAATAATTAATTGTTTATTTATAATATTAATATTTATTTTAATATTATGACGTTTCAAACAAGAGCCACCTATAAACAATTTATTTAACTAAAAAAATATAGGTAGATTCCTACTTTGACATAAAACTACATAATCTGTAATTTTTTTTTATTTATGATATAAAGTTATTTAATTTAAACTGAAATATGTTTGTGGGAAAATAATAAATAAGTTTATTTTAATTGTGTAAGGTAAAATTGTATTAACCTCATACTATATTTTAATTTTGTTATAATTATTTACAGGATAAGGATGGTGCTGATCGTTTTGGAGATTTAATCGCATTTTGGAGATGATTTTGAGACAAAAGACAAAAATGGTTTTATCATATATAAAGGTAAGATTGTTCATTTAATCTCAAATTTGTTATTAAAAACGAAATTGAAATGGCTTTGTTTTGTGTATTTAAGTTATCGTAATGATTTTTTAATTCTTGAAAACAAATTCATTACAATTTTGCTACTTTCCTTATTTATTTATCAATTTTAAATAATTATTTTTTTATTTATAAAAATAATTTTTATTTTAATAAGACGTTGCAAACGAGTGCCATCTGTAAACGATTTATTTAACTAAAAAAAGTAATTCTTACTTTAAATAAAATTAAAAAATTAAAAATTAAAAATAAAAATTAAATTCTTAATTTATATGTTCAATCTTATAAAGGTAAGATTGAACATATAAATTTAAATTTGTTGTTAAAAATTTGTCTCAAAATTGAAATGGCTTACTTTTGAGTATTTAAGTTAACGCAATGATTTTTTGACTTTTAAAAACAAATTCATTACAATTTTGCTACTTTCCTTATTTATTTATCAATTTTAAATAATTATTTTTTTATTTATAAAAATAATTTTTATTTTAATAAGACGTTGCAAACGAGTGCCATCTGTAAACGATTTATTTAACTAAAAAAAGTAATTCTTACTTTAAATAAAATTAAAAAATTAAAAATTAAAAATAAAAATTAAATTCTTAATTTATATGTTCAATCTTATAAAGGTAAGATTGAACATATAAATTTAAATTTGTTGTTAAAAATTTGTCTCAAAATTGAAATGGCTTACTTTTGAGTATTTAAGTTAACGCAATGATTTTTTGACTTTTAAAAACAAATTCATTACAATTTTGCTACTTTCCTTATTTATTTATCAATTTTAAATAATTATTTTTTTATTTATAAAAATAATTTTTATTTTAATAAGACGTTGCAAACGAGTGCCATCTGTAAACGATTTATTTAACTAAAAAAAGTAATTCTTACTTTAAATAAAATTAAAAAATTAAAAATTAAAAATAAAAATTAAATTCTTAATTTATATGTTCAATCTTATAAAGGTAAGATTGAACATATAAATTTAAATTTGTTGTTAAAAATTTGTCTCAAAATTGAAATGGCTTACTTTTGAGTATTTAAGTTAACGCAATGATTTTTTGACTTTTAAAAACAAATTCATTACAATTTTGCTACTTTCCTTATTTATTTATCAATTTTAAATAATTATTTATTTATTTATAAAAATAATTTTTATTTTAATAAGACGTTGCAAACGAGTGCCATCTGTAAACGATTTATTTAACTAAAAAAAGTAATTCTTACTTTAAATAAAATTAAAAAAATAAAAATTAAATTCTTAATTTATATGTTCAATCTTATAAAGGTAAGATTGAACATATAAATTTAAATTTGTTGTTAAAAATTTGTCTCAAAATTGAAATGGCTTACTTTTGAGTATTTAAGTTAACGCAATGATTTTTTGACTTTTAAAAACAAATTCATTACAATTTTGCTACTTTCCTTATTTATTTATCAATTTTAAATAATTATTTTTTTATTTATAAAAATAATTTTTATTTTAATAAGACGTTGCAAACGAGTGCCATCTGTAAACGATTTATTTAACTAAAAAAAGTAATTCTTACTTTAAATAAAATTAAAAAATTAAAAATAAAAATTAAATTCTTAATTTATATGTTCAATCTTATAAAGGTAAGATTGAACATATAAATTTAAATTTGTTGTTAAAAATTTGTCTCAAAATTGAAATGGCTTACTTTTGAGTATTTAAGTTAACGCAATGATTTTTTGACTTTTAAAAACAAATTCATTACAATTTTGCTACTTTCCTTATTTATTTATCAATTTTAAATAATTATTTTTTTATTTATAAAAATAATTTTTATTTTAATAAGACGTTGCAAACGAGTGCCATCTGTAAACGATTTATTTAACTAAAAAAAGTAATTCTTACTTTAAATAAAATTAAAAAATTAAAAATTAAAAATAAAAATTAAATTCTTAATTTATATGTTCAATCTTATAAAGGTAAGATTGAACATATAAATTTAAATTTGTTGTTAAAAATTTGTCTCAAAATTGAAATGGCTTACTTTTGAGTATTTAAGTTAACGCAATGATTTTTTGACTTTTAAAAACAAATTCATTCCAATTTTGTTACTTTCCTTATTTATTTATTAATTTTAAATAATTATTTTTTTATTTATAAAAATAATTTTTATTTTAATAAGACGTTGCAAGCGAGTGCCATCTATAAACGATTCATTTAACTAAAAAAAAGTAAATTCTTACTTTGACGTAAAACAACATAACCTATAAAATTTTTTTATTTGTGATATAAAGTTATTTAATTTAAACGGAAATACCTTTGTGGGGAAATAATAAATAAGTTTATTTTAATTGTTATACAAATATTTCTGGTATAAGGTAAAATTGTATCAACTTCAAATTATATTTTAATTTTGTTATAATTATTTGCAGGATAAGAGGATGTTGCCCCTTTTGGTGATTCTATCGCATTTTGGAGGTGATTTTGAGACATAAAAAGGCTTAATTATATTATAAAGGTAAGATTGAACATATAAATTTAAATTTGTTGTTAAAAATTTGTCTCAAAATTGAAATGGCTTACTTTTGAGTATTTAAGTTAACGCAATGATTTTTTGACTTTTAAAAACAAATTCATTACAATTTTGCTACTTTCCTTATTTATTTATCAATTCTAAATAATTATTTTTTTATTTATAAAAATAATTTTTATTTTAATAAGACGTTGCAAACGAGTGCCATCTATAAACGATTCATTTAACTAAAAAAAGTAAATTCTTACTTTGACGTAAAACAACATAACCTATAAATTTTTTTTATTTGTGATATAAAGTTATTTAATTTAAACGGAAATACCTTTGTGGGGAAATAATAAATAAGTTTATTTTAATTGTTATACAAATATTTCTGGTATAAGGTAAAATTGTATCAACTTCAAATTATATTTTAATTTTGTTATAATTATTTGCAGGATAAGAGGATGTTGCCCCTTTTGGTGATTCTATCGCATTTTGGAGGTGATTTTGAGACATAAAAAGGCTTAATTATATTATAAAGGTAAGATTGAACATATAAATTTAAATTTGTTGTTAAAAATTTGTCTCAAAATTGAAATGGCTTACTTTTGAGTGTTTAAGTTAACGCAATGATTTTTTGACTTTTAGAAACAAATTCATTACAATTTTGCTACTTTCCTTATTTATTTATTAATTTTAAATAATTATTTTTTTATTTATAAAATTAATTTTTATTTTAATAAGACCTTGCAAACGAGTGCCATCTATAAACGATTTATTTAACTAAAAAAAGTAAATTCTTACTTTGACGTAAAACAACATAACCTATAAAATTTTTTTATTTGTGATATAAAGTTATTTAATTTAAACTGAAATACGTTTGTGGGGAAATAATAAATAAGTTTATTTTAATTGTTATACAAATATTTCTGGTATAAGGTAAAATTGTATCAACTTCAAATTATATTTTAATTTTGTTATGATTATTTGCAGGATACGGAGGATGTTACGCTTTTTGGAGATTCTATCGCATTTTAGAGGTGATTTTGAGACAAAAAATGGCTTTATTGTATTATAAAGGTAAGATTGAACATACAATTTTAAATTTGTTGTTAAAAATTTGTCTGAAAATTGAAATGGCTTACTTTTGAGTATTTAAGTTAACGCAATGATTTTTTGACTTTTAAAATCGAATTCATTCCAATTTTGTTACTTATTTATTTATCAATTTTTTTATTTATAAAGTTAATTATTATTTTAATATGACGTTTCAAACGAGAGCCATCTATAAACGACTTTTTTAATTAAAAAAGTAGATTCCTACTTTGACATAAAACAACATTACCTATAAAATATTTTTATTTTTGATATAAAGATATTTAATTCGAATTGAAATACTTTATTAATACTGAGGAAATAATAAATAAGTTTATTTTAATTATGTTGTACAAATATTTCTGGTATAATTTTAATTTTCTTATAATTATTTGCAGAATAAGGACTTTTCTCATCAATTCCGTCGCTTTGGAGATGATTTTGACACAAATGAGTTGATTAAAACTCAAAAATGACTTTATTTTCAAGGTAAGATTCTTTATTTAATCTCAAATTTGCATCTTTATTGTCTTTGAAGACAAAAACTAAATCAAAATGGGAACATACTTATTTTTATGTATTTTAGTTATCACAATGATTTTTTAAATATAAATTTACTTTATTTGTTTATCAATTAATTTTAAATAATTAATTTTTTATTTATAAAATTTTTATTTAAATATTATGATGTTTCAAATGACATCTATAAACGATTTATATAACTAAAGAAAGTAGATTCCTACATTGACATAAAACAACATAACCTATAAAATAGTTTTATTTGTGATATAAATGTTGTTTAAATGAAAATGAAACGAATTTTTGGGGAAATAATTGATAAATTTATTATAATTATGCAATACAAATATTCTTGGTACAAGATAACGTCATATCAACCCCAATTAATGTTCTAATTTTGTTATAATTATTTACAGGATAAGGACCATGGTGTTCTTTTTGAAGATTTCGTCGTTTTTTAGAGGTGATTTTGAGATAAATGGGTTTATTCGAAACTCAAAAAAATCTTGATTGCGAAGGTAAGTTGATTAGTTAATCTCAAATTTGTATCATTGCCATCTCGGAAGATAAAAGCTGAATCAAAATTTAAGCATTTTTAACTTTATTTATATAAAATTTATTTTATAAAGCATTTTTAATCCTTTTGCTTTAAATTAATAACTAAATCATTATAATTATTGAAATCATCTTTGATTACAACCAAAGCCTACGATATTTCAGGCTGTACTGTAAAGGTGGGGAGACTCGAATCTTGTGTATGATGCTGAATCTTAGGGTACCGATCAGTCATTTTTGAACTGTTGAGCTGTAAGATCTCCCAAAAATTCTAAACGTTAGTTATTCTCAGGGTTTTTTTTATATCTTTTCTTCTTTTTATAAAGAAAAGTTTTGATTAATATTTCCTTATAATTTTTGTTCTTCTTTTTTCTTATCGCTCAACATACATACTACATTGAGCGTCCTTTTAAAACGGCTAGACTGCTTTAGTCTGTCTTTGCCATCATAGTATGTACCCGAACCCTCACCAACACAGTACGGCATGTAATATCTTAGGCTCAATTACAACCCATAATATGTACACACGACTTAAACATAAACCATTTTTTCCTTAAGATAATAATCTTATTAGATTTATAATTAGGATTTAAATAAACTTTTGATGCAATAATTAATCATTTTGATTCAAAATCGTTCTTAAACTTCAATGATTGTCTTTTGACAGTTTTTGAAAGATGACCTAAAAAATTAATTCGTTTTAAAAATCTTAATAAACCTCCTTTTCTTATAAAAATTATTTCATATCTGTTATTTTAAATTAAACATTTTATTAATATAGCTTGGAAATTAATTAAATATTCTTTAATGAAGCTTTTTCTCCAAACAAAATTTGATTTTAAATTGAATGCAATGTTGGTTGCATAATTTATTTTTATTAAAATTTACTCTAATAACTTATTAAATGTTACTTATAAATCTACAAATGTAGTATTTACAACAAAATTATCACAATTAATTAATTAAGGTAATCTGTGACTAGAACGATTTAATAATGATATCACCAAGTTTTACTTCTTTAAAGGAGTTTTATGGCTTTGAGAGCAAAGTTTTAGTATAAAGCCTAATTTAACATCCCTTTTAATGATAACTTAGCATTTAATGCACTTTTTAAGCTCCAATATCCCATTTTAATACCATTTTTAATGACAGCTACTAAATCATAACCTATAAAGTTTATTTATTAATTTTTTTTATGTTCTAATTTTATTTTAATTTACAGAATAAGGATAACTCTTTCGAAGGATTCTAGCGTTGTTTGGAGCCGATTTTGAAACAAATTGGTTGATTTAAAACCAAAAAAATGTCTTTGTTGTTAAGGTAAGGGTGATTATTTCATCAAAAATTTATATTGTTGTCTTTTCGGAGATAAATTCTAAACAGAAATGGTTTAAATGCATATTTAGACCTCTTTGCTTTAAATTAATAACTAAATCGTTATAGTTATTAAAATCGTCAACTCATAACGTGTTCAGAATACGCACAACTTGAACATAAATTATTTTTCCCTTTCGATAATAACATTCCTTATTAGATTTATAATTAGAAATTAAATTAAATTTTGATGCTATAAATGATCATTTTGATTCAAAATCATCTTAAAATTTAATGATTATTTTTTGACTGATTTGGAAACATAACCTATAAAATTAATTCATTTTAAAAATCTTAACTCCGTTTTCTTGTATTAAAAGGATTTCAAATCTTTCTGAAGTAAACACTTTGTTAATGAAGGTTCAAAATTAATTAAATATTAATAAAGCCTTTATTTTTGAACAATTTCAAATTAGATAAAGTGCAATATTGGTTGTATAACATGCATAATTAATTTTATTTATTATTAAAATATAACATTAAATTCCTTTTTTATTACATTTTAACTTATTAGATGAGACCTATAAATCTACAAAATACAACAATATTATCACAATTAGTTAAGGTAATGTGTTAGAAAAAATTAATGATATCTCCAAGATTTTTTTTCGTTAAGGGAGTTTTATGGCTTTAGTGCAAAGTTTCAGTAAAAAACAGCTTAGTTTTTGATGATAATTTAATATTTATAATCTCTTGATATCTTTACAATCCCACTTTTAATGACAGGACCTAAAATATAATAAACAAATAAAATTTATTTATTTATTTAAAAATATAATTAATTACCTGTAATTTGCAAAAATTACTTCATTATTTCAATGAACAATCATATTTAGCTCCGAATATTATTTTAAATTAGTCTCTTGTAAGTGCACGTTTGATTCATTACTTCCGTTGGGTAATTCTCGGAAGAGTATTTCTTGCATGTTGAGAGATGAGATGAACATTTTGATAAAGTAGATTCGAAATCGGTGAGAAATTTGTTTCAAAATAAAGCATTTTTTTGAATAATTACCAAAAATGTTAGGATAAACTTAAAAATTTAAATTAATATAAATCTGTAAATGTTTTGCACTTTCTATGTCTCCTCTTATATCAATAACGTCGTTTATGCTTCCTTTTTTTATGATAATTCAGCATTTATAAGTTCCCAATATCTATTGATAAGAATCTCAATTTTATTTACAGCTCCTAAAACATAACCTATAAAATTTATTTATTAATTTAAAAATATAATTAATTACCCGTAATTTGCAAAAGTAACTCAAAATCTTCATTATTTCGATAAACAATCATATTTAGCTTTGAACATTATTTTAAATTAGTCTCTTGTAAGTGTACCTTTGATTCATTCCTTCCGTTGGGTAATTCTCGGAAGAGTATTTCTTGCATGTTGAGAGATGAGATGAACATTTTGATGAAGTAGATTCGAAATCGGTGAGAAATTTGTTGCAAAATAAAGCATTTTTTTGAATAATTACCAAATATGTTAGGATAAACTTAAAAAATTAAATTAATATTAATCTGTAAGTGTTTTATCACTTTCTTCATGTCTTATTATATCAATATGATCGTTTTTGCTTCTTTTTTAATGATAACTTAGCATTTATAAGCTCTCGATATCTATCGATAAGAACCTCAATTTTATTGACAGCTCCTAAAACATAACCTATAAAATTTATTTATTAATTTAAAAATATAATTAATTACCCGTAATTTGCAAAAATAGCTCCAAATTTTTATTATTTCGATAAACAATTATATTTAGCTCCGAATATTATTTTAAATTAGCCTCTTGTAAGTGTACGTTTGATCCATTACTTGCATTGGGTAATTCTCGGAAGAGTATTTCTTGCATGTTGAGAGATGAGATGAACATTCTGATGAAGTAGATTCGAAATCGGTGAGAAATTTGTTTCAAAATAAAGCATTTCTTCGAATAATTACCAAAAATGTTAGGATAAACTTAAAAATTTAAATTAATATTAATCTGTAAGTGTTTTATAACTTCCTTTGTGTCTTATTATATCAATAAGATCGTTTTTTCTTCCTTTTTAATGATAACTTAGCATTTAAAAGCTCCGGATGTCTTTCGATAAGAAGTTCAATTTTATTGACAACTCCTAAAACATAACCTACAAAATTTATTTATTAATTTAAAAATATAATTAATTACCCGTAATTTGCAAAAATAGCTCCAAATTTTTATTATTTCGATAAACAATCATATTTAGCTCCGAATATTATTTTAAATTAGCCTCTTGTAAGTGTACGTTTGATCCATTACTTCCATTGGGTAATTCTCGGAAGAGTATTTCTTGCATGTTGAGAGATGAGATGAACATTCTGATGAAGTAGATTCGAAATCGGTGAGAAATTTGTTTCAAAATAAAGCATTTCTTCGAATAATTACCAAAAATGTTAGGATAAACTTAAAAAATTAAATTAATATTAATCTGTAAGTGTTTTATCACTTTCTTTGTGTCTCATTATATCAATAAGATCGTTTTTGCTTCCTTTTTAATGATAACTGAGCATTTATAAGCTCTCAATATCTATCGATAAGAACCTCAATTTTATTGACAGCTCCTAGAATATAACCTATAAAATTTATTTATTAATTTAAAAATGTAATTAATTACCCGTAATTTGCAAAAATAGCTCCAAATCTTCATTATTTCGATAAACAATCATATTTAGCTCCAAATATTATTTTAAATTAATCTCTTGTAAGTGTACGTTTGATTCATTACTTCCGTTGGGTAATTCTCGGAAGAGTATTTCTTGCGTGTTGAAGGATGAGTTGAACATTTTGATGAAGTAGATTCGAAATCGGTGAGAAATTTGTTTCAAAATAAAGCATTTCTTCGAATAATTACCAAAAATGTTAGGATAAACTTAAAAATTTAAATTAATATTAATTTATAAGTGTTTTATCACTTTCTTTGTGTCTCATTATATCAATAAGATCACTTTTGCCTCCTTTTTAATGATAACTTAGCATTTATAAGCTCCCGATGTCTTTCGATAAGAACCTCAATTTTATTGACAGCTCCTAAAACATAACCTATAAAATTTATTTATTAATTTAGAAATATAATTAATTATCCGTAATTTGCAAAAATAACTCCAAATCTTCATTATTTCGATAAACAATCATATTTAGCTCCGAACATTATTTTAAATTAGTCTCTTGTAAGTGTACCTTTGATTCATTCCTTCCGTTGGGTAATTCTCGGAAGAGTATTTCTTGCATGTTGAGAGATGAGATGAACATTTTGATGAAGTAGATTCGAAATCGGTGAGAAATTTGTTTCAAAATAAAGCATTTCTTCGAATAATTACCAAAAATGTTAGGATAAACTTAAAAAATTAAATTAATATTAATCTATAAGTGTTTTATCACTTTCTTTGTGTCTTATTGTATCAATAAGATCATTTTTTCTTCCTTTTTAATGATAACTGAGCATTTATAAGCTCTCAATATCTATCGATAAGAACCTCAATTTTATTGACAGCTCCTAAAACATAACCTATAAAATTTATTTATTAATTTAAAAATGTAATTTAATTACCCGTAATTTGCAAAAATAGCTCCAAATTTTCATTATTTCGATAAACAATCATATTTAGCTCAGAATATTATTTTAAATTAGACTCTTGTAAGTGTACCTTTGATTCATTACTTCCATTGGGTAATTCTCGGAAGAGTATTTCTTGCATGTTGAGAGATGAGATGAACATTTTGATGAAGTAGATTCGAAATCGGTGAGAAATTTGTTTCAAAATAAAGCTTTTCTTCGAATAATTACCAAAAATGTTAGGATAAACTTAAAAAATTAAATTAATATTAATCTGTAAGTGTTTTATCACTTTCTTTGTGTCTTATTGTATCAATAAGATCATTTTTTCTTCCTTTTTAATGATAACTGAGCATTTATAAGCTCTCAATATCTATCGATAAGAACCTCAATTTTATTGACAGCTCCTAAAACATAACCTATAAAATTTATTTATTAATTTAAAAATATAATTAATTACCCGTAATTTGCAAAAATAACTCAAAATTTTCATTATTCCGATAAACAATCATATTTAGCTCCAAATATTATTTTAAATTAGCCTCTTGTAAGTGTACGTTTGATTCATTACTTCCGTTGGGTAATTCTCGGAAGAGTATTTCTTGCATGTTGAGAGATGAGATGAACATTTTGATGAAGTAGATTAGAAATCGGTGAGAAATTTGTTTCAAAATAAAGCATTTCTTCGAATAATTACCAAAAATGTTAGGATAAACTTAAAAATTTAAATTAATATTAATCTGTAAGTGTTTTATAACTTCCTTTGTGTCTTATTATATCAATAAGATCGTTTTTTCTTCCATTTTAATGATAACTTAGCATTTAAAAGCTCCGGATGTCTTTCGATAAGAAGTTCAATTTTATTGACAACTCCTAAAACATAACCTATAAAATTTATTTATTAATTTAAAAATATAATTAATTACCCGTAATTTGCAATAATAGCTCCAAATCTTCATTATTTCGATAAACAATCATATTTAGCTCCAAATATTATTTTAAATTAATCTCTTGTAAGTGTACGTTTGATTCATTACTTCCGTTGGGTAATTCTCGGAAGAGTATTTCTTGCGTGTTGAAGGATGAGTTGAACATTTTGATGAAGTAGATTCGAAATCAATGAGAAATCTGTTTCAAAATAAAACATTTTTTCGAATAATTGCCAAAAGAAGTTAGCATAAAAAAAATCAACTAAATTAATTTTAACTCACTTAATATTTTGTTCACTTTGTTCATCTCTTATTATATAATTACAAATAATAATATGTAATATTTATAACATCTTTGTTATAATATATTACGAAGAAATCACCAAATTTATTAACTTTTTAAGTAAAATCAACAACTTCAACATAACCTCAATTTTCATTACCAACCATATCTTAACAAAATTTCCCTACTTCTTTATAAATTCTTTCTTAACCAAGCCAAATTCTTTTTAATTTTATAAACAAATTTTTTTTAACCCAATTTTAATCACTACCTTTATTTTGTAACAACAATTAACACAAAAAAATTAATTTAATAATTAATCCAAATTTTTAGGGATTTCATTATAATTCAATACCAACCCAAGGATTGCAAGGTAGTCTTCGCCATATTTTTTTTTCAACTTTTTTTTTTCGGTCAATTTCGTCTTAAAAAACCATTAATATTCGCGAATTAACGAATTGATTCGATGTAAATATTGCGGAATAAACAAATTCGATCCTTTCCGCGTCTAACGCAACGAAAATCCCGTTATTTTAGCGAAAAGAAACGTTTTGGCAACGACTTTGAAAATTTGTCTAAATCTGGTTTGACAATTAACAAAAAATAAATAATTTTAATCCTTTTTATCTAAGTTTTAGGTTGGCAATCATGACGGAGAAGTGTCATCAAATAGATGTGTCAAAACTTTTGGGTTTAAATTCAACTTAAAAGACGATTATTCTTAAGAATGGAAATAATTTCTTCAATTTCTCAACATTATTAACAACCAAGAAGTTTAATAAATCGTCTAACCCGAATGAGATCCTAATTAAATGCATATAATGATTAAAAAGCCGAGCTTTAGAAGTTCCGAGAGATAGAAGAAATATCCTTTCTGTGTTTTAAACCTGATTTATCTCACAAACATAGAAGAAAAATGAAGAAATATCCTTTTCTCAATGTTTAATACCTAATTTACCTCACAAACATAGAAGAAAAATGTACAGGATGAACAACAAAAAGAAATTTAAAGAACAAAAAATTATAGGAACCCCTTTTCGGAAGTTTTTGGGTTGATTTAAAACTCAAAATCACTTTATTATAAAGGTAAGATTACTTAATTAATCTTAAATTTTTATTATTACCATCCCGGAAGATGAAAATTGAATCAAAATTATTAACAACTTAACCTATATTGACTTAAAAATCAAATTAAAATTAATTTCTAAATTATTTTAAGTTAAAACGAAGTTGATTTCAAAACATTGATTGATTTGATCTCGATTTGAGACATTTAAACCAATTAATTTTAAAAGACAAATAAATAAAGATAATAATCACTCTTAATTCAATTAAAATGTTTGCGATTCTTACTCATTTTCGATTAAGTATCATATATAAACAGTCTGAAACCAAATTAAAGATTGTATTGTTTTTTTTGTTTGTTAGAATCAAAATGGACATTAAAATTCTCGTTGTTTTTGGGATTTTATCCCTTATAAGTGCTCATGAGGCAATATTGGAAGAAATTAAAATGATTCAAGATGGAATTGCACCATCAAACTCATCGGGATTATTAAGAGAGGTTAATTTTATATTTTTTTCTTAATTTTTTGTGTTTGAATTGTGAAATTTGTTTTAGACTTGGGTGATTGATCATAATATGGATGAAGTTATGATAAGTAACGTTCAAGCTGCGATCCACTTGGCCCTTGCGATGTATGCTGACCCGTTAGAACGAGTTAGATATATAAATAATACTTTACGTGCCCTATATCCTAATAAACTATTTAATATTATTGAACAATTCGCTGCTTATCATATTGAGTATGATTATTTTGCTTCACTTGTTGGTTTTGATCTTAATAATTTATTCATTTATTATATTATCTTTTATTAGTAATTCTTAGAAATGATTAATATGGTTTTAAGTTGCTTTGGTATGTATTATTTTAAAAAATGGTATAAAAAGTTAATAAAGAAAAATTAAATTAAAATGTAAAGCTGTGTTTTATTCATCATCAAAAAATAAATTTGATCCTGTTTTTATAATTTTAATTGAGTCAATTTTAATTAGAGGAGAAATCCTAAAATTTTAGATCGAAATTTTGTGATTTTATTTTCTTGAAGGATAATTAGAGGTCGTTTAAGGTGAATTCAAGGAGACACCTTAAAATATTCGTCCAAAATTTGTAATTTTATTTCCTTGAAGGTCAATTAGAGGTCGTTCAAGGTGACTTCAAGGAGACATCCTAAAATTTTCGGACGAAATTTGTAATTTTATTTCCTTGAAGGTCAATTAGAGGTCGTTGAAGGTGACTTCAATGACAAGTCCGAAATTTTTCGGGCGAAATTTTCAATTTTATTTCCTTGAAGGTGAATTAGAGGTCGTTCAAGGTGAGTTCAATGACAAGTCCGAAATTTTTCTATCGAAATTTTAAATTTTATTTCCGTAAAGGTGAATTAGAGGTCGTTCAAAGTGACTTCAAGGAGACATCTTAAACTTTTCGTTCAAAATTTGCAACTTCCAAGATTTTTACTTCAATATAAAAAATTGTTCTAAATTAGAAATTTAATTATTTGTTTAGAAAGACGAAAAGCGCCATCTTTTGAGAAAAAGGAATATTAAAACAACACCCTACAAAATTTTTTAAAAAATATAATTTATTTTTATAACAAAAATTTTAATACACAATAAAATTAAAATAAAGTTAAACATTTTATTAACAAAACAATAAATTAATTAAACAATTTATTAATAATAGCTCCATCTATCGGTAATCGCTAGTATTAATCGTAATTTGGACAGATAAAATCACCGTTTAAGTTAAATCAAAAAATTATCAAATGTATCCCAAAAAATGATTCGATTTAATCATAAAAATCATCGAAATACGTTTTTAATACCCAAAGTGTTTATTCAAAGTGATTTTAGCCTCCACAGAACGGTTTTTATCTGGTAGTTAAAGGATAAAGATTAAACATAACCTAACTTTTTTCTATCGACTTAAAAAAGTTTGGGTAAGTCCTTAATTGATTAAATTAACCAAATAGCAATAAATTAAAGGTTTTAAATTCTTTAAAGAAATGATTTAATATTAATTTATTGTTGTTTGAATCGTTAAATTTATTATTTTATTAATATCATTAAATAGAGCGCCATCTATTGAAATTTATTAACATTAATTTTTTTTATTAAGCAATATTAGCTCAATTTAAATCTTATTTAAATTAAAATTGATTAATTTATTATTAATTTTCATTTATTTTTATATCAATTTTATTATTATTATTAAATTAGGTCAAATTAACATTAAATTAAATCAAATTCTTTCTTATCACCCCCATCTATCGGTAATCGTTAGTATTAATCATAATTTTGACAGATAAAAATCAATGCTTAACTTAAATCAAAAAATTATCAAATTTATCCCAAAAAATGATTCGATTTAATCATAAAAATCATCGAAATACGTTTCTTAATACCCAAAGTGTTTATTCAAAGTGATTTTAGCCTCCACGGAACGTTTTTTATCTCGTAATTAAAAGATAAAGTTTGAAACATAACCTAACCTTTTTCTGTCGACTTAAAAAAAGTTTGGGTAAGTCCTTAATTGATTCAATTAACCAAATAGCAATTAATTAAAACTTTTAAATTCTTTCAAGAGATGATTTAATATTAATTTATTGTTGTTTGAATCGTTACATTTATTATTTTATTAATATCATTAAATAGAGCGCCATCTATTAAAATTTATTAACATTAGTGTTTTTTATTAATAACTTTTAGCTCAATTTAAATCTTATTTATATCAAAATTGATTAATTTATTATTAATTTTGCTTTATTTTTATAACAATTTTATTATTATTATTATTAAATTAAGTCAAATTAATAATAAATTAAATCCAATTATTCCTGGTCACCCCCATCTATCGGTAATTGTTAGTATTAATCATAATTTTGACAGATAAAAATCACCGCTTAATTTAAATCAAAAAATTATCAAATTTATACCAAAAATTATGCAATTTAATCATAAAAATCATCGAAAAACGTTTTTTAATACCCAAAGTGTTTGTTAAAAGTGATTTTAGCCTCCACGGAACGTTTTTTATCTCATAATTAAAGGATAAAGTTTGAAATATAACCTAACTTTTTTCTGTCGACTTAAAAAAAAGTTTGGGTAAGTCCTTAATTTACAACAAATAGCAATTAATAAAAGCTTTTAAATTCTTTAAAGAGATGATTTAATATTAATTTATTGTTGTTTGAATCTTTAAATTTATTATTTTATTAATATCATTAAATAGAGCGCCATCTATTGAAATTTATTAACATTAATTATTGTTTATTAATAACTTTTAGCTCAATTTAAATCATATTTATATCAAAATTTATTATTAATTTTGCTTTATTTTTATAACAATTTTATTATTATTATTAAATTAGGTCAAATTAATATTAAATTAAATCAAATTATTTCTTATCACCCCCATCTATCGGTAATTGTTAGTATTTATCATCATTTTGACAGTTAAAAATCATGGCTTAAGTTAAATCAAAAAATATTGAAATTTATCCCAAAAAGTGGTTCGATTTAAACAAAAAAATCATCGAAATACGTTTTTTAATACCCGAAGTGTTTGTTCAAAGTGATTTTAGCCTCCACGGAAGGTTTTTTATCTCATAATTAAAAGATAAAGTTTGAAACATAACCTAATAATTTTCTGTCGACTTAAAAAAATTTGGGTAAGTCCTTAATTTATTCAATTAAACAAATAGCAATAAATTAAAGGTTTTAAATTCTTTAAAAAGATGATTTAACATTAATTTATTGTTGTTTGAATCTTTAATATTTATTATTTTGTTAATATCGTTAAATAGAGCGCCATCTATTGAAACTTCACACCATTAATTTCTTTTATTAATTAATTTTAGCTCAATTTAAATCTTATTTATATCAAAATTGATTAATTTATTATTAATTTTCCTTTATTTTTATAACAATTGTATTATTATTATTAAATTAGGTCAAATTAATAATAAATTAAATCAAATTATTTCTTATCACCCCCATCTATCGGTAATTGTTAGTATTAATCATAATTTTGACAGTTAAAAATCATCGCTTAAGTTAAATCAAAAAATACTCAAATTTATCCTAAAAAATGATTCGATTTAATCACAAAAATCATTGAAATACGTTTCTTAATACCCAAAATGTTTATTCAAAGTGATTTTAGTTTCCACGGAACGGTTTTTATCTCGTAATTAAATGGATAAAGTTGAAACATAACCTAACTTTTTTCTGTGGACTTAAAAAAGTTTGGGTAAGTCCTTAATTAATTTAATTAAACAAATCGTAATTAATTAAAGCTTTTAAACCCCTTAAAAAGACGATTTAATATTAATTTATTATTGTTTAAATCGTCAAATTTATTATATTATTAACATCGTTAAATGGAGCGCCATCTATTGAAATTTAACACCCTTAATTTTTTTATTAATAACTTTTAGCTCAATTTAAATCTTAATTTAATCAAAATTGATTAATTTATTATCAATTTTCATTTAATTTTATATCAATTTTATTATTATGAAATTAGGTCAAATTAATAATAAATTAAATCAAATTAGTTCTTATTACCCCCATCTATTGGTGATTTCTTTTACTAAATAATGTGGAATATATTGCCGGTAAAATAGAACACCCCCCAAATTCTTATTTTAACAATTTAACTTATTATTAACACTACAAACGCATTATTATTAATTTAACGAATTAAATTAATCATTAAAATCAAAATAATTAATCAACAACATTATAACTTTAACATTTCAGTTTTCCCCCATCGTTTTAGTACCACTCCAAAAAGGCCAAAAAGTGAGGTTATGCGAAGTAAACATGAACTAAAAAGTCCGATTTAAACGCGATTTTACCCCGAAAAACCCAAAAAAGCAATGAACTTACAATCGTTATTCAAAGATTTCAACCCAAGGTACTCACTCCAATCATTTTTTTTAATCCACATTAACAAAATAATCTTTTTTAGCAAATTCATTGTACACACTTGCCTTTTAACATTCTTCGTTTTATTCGCGTTACGGCTCGATAACACTATCACTTGGTCGTATTGGACGGTGTTCGCCCCAATTTGGGTATGGAAAGGATTGGTTATAATCGGCGCGACCGTTGGGAGTTATGTTTGGTGGAGATACCCCCATTTCCGATTGGAAGGCGAAGCCTACATCCATTATAAATCCATGTTGATCTCATTGGCGCTACACTTAGTATTATTAATGTTTGAGTTGTTAGTTTGCGATAAATTAGAGTCCCAAAGACATTGGTGGATATTGGTTTTTATCCCGTTAATTTTTATTTCGATCGTCTCGATAGCTGTGTGTATTTGGGCTGTGAAGCACGATAGATCTTTCGAGGTTAAAAATTGAGATTAAATTAATTTTTTTTGATTTATTTTAATTGGTTTTAGTTGGAATTATTTTGTGCTGTAAACGTTCTGCAGTTTATTTTCTTAGCGTTGAGGTTAGATCAATTTATTTATTGGTCGTGGGAGATCGTATTCGTGCCCCTTTGGATCGTAATGTGTTTATCTTTGGTAAATGTACGTCAAATTGAGACAACATTTTTTATTTTAATTTGTCCCCTTTTTTGTTTCCCTTCTAAAACGTTTTAGGTGGGAGTTTTGTACACCATCATCTTCGCCGGGATACTTTTAAGGACTCCGGAGGTTAACATACAACAGAGGAGGGCCAGTTTACAAACCGCAATTAGTTACACATTCTTAGTCATCCCCATTTTGATATTTATGGTAAGATTATTTAAAATATTCTTAATTTGCATGAAATTAGCTGTAATTTGATACCAAACATGCAATATTTTGAGAAAAAATCGATCAAAACAACTCAAAATCAATTAAAAATGAACATAACCTAAATTTTCTTAATCTGCATAAAATTTCCTTTAATTTGATACCAAACATGACAATATTATCTTTAAAAACAATCGAGATACAACAAAAACAAAAACCGAAACAAACGACGATCGCCTTTTTTTTAATCACCATAACTCATTTGTTTTTAAAGCTAACATAGTCGAGTTTGGACTCGTTTTAAAGGATTTTTAATTTTCTGCACGAATAATGTTATCACACATCATTTTAAAATCATTGTTTTAATGTCAATCGTGTAAAATATTATCTTTTTGAAAATTAAATTGCCTAAATTATTAAAAATAAGCTTGGTTGTTATACTAAGTTGTCTAAAATTTCTGCAAAGTACTTAGGAGATGATTAAAACATTGCAAAGCTTCATAATCATCTTTAAAAACATTTTGAAACTCTTTAAAAAGTTGTCTAAATGAAAGTAAATAGGTTCATTGTTATTTTAAGTTACCCAAAAGTTCTGCAAACCGATTTGGAGTTGATTTCAAGTTTTCAAAATTGTTCAAAATGTTTCAAAACTTAATGGGAGTCATTGAAAAGTTGTCTAAATGCTTCAAAATTTCTTTGCTGTCCAAAATTTCTGGAAATTATTTAGGATTGAATTATAACTTTCCTAAGTTGTATGGGACTAAGTTGTATGGGAGTTGACAGTGTAACTGTATGGGACTTCGTTTAAGATTGTCTAAATGCTTAAAAATTGGCTCCTTGCTATTTTAAGTTGTTTTAAAATTTCTGGAAATTGTTTAAAATTGGATTAAAAGATTCAAAATTGATCATAATTCATTAAAAAGTTGTCTAAATGCTTAATAATTGATTTTTTTAATATTTGAGATTTGAAAATTTTAAAAAAAAATTGTTTCACATCAATTTTCGTAAACTCCACAAAATTCCTTTTAATTTGATACCAAACACGACTATATTATGTTTAAAAACAACCGAGATACGATAATTTGGCAGGTAAAAAAACGAAACAAAAAGCGATCGATTTTTTTTTAAATCGATGTAACTCCTTTGTTTTTAAAGTTAATATCGTCGTGTTTGGGTTCGTTTTAAAGGATTTTTAATGAAGATTATTAATTTTTGATTAATTAACCGAAATATTAATAACCGGAAGTTGATTTTGTTTTTTTCGTTAAATTAATAATCACCGTTTTATTCATAACAAAAAATCCTTTAAAATGAGTCCAAACTCGATGGGGTTATCTTCAATAATGGCCGAAATACAACGATTTATGTCAAAATAAAAAAGTGAAACAAACGACGATCGTTTTTTTTTAAATGAACGTAACTCGCTTGTTTATAAAGTTAACATAACCAAGTTTGGGCTCGTTTTAAACGATTTTTAATAGAGATTATTAATTTTTGATTAATTAACCGAAATATTAATCGATTTTGTTTTTTCGTTAAAAAAAAAAGTTGATTTCTTTTCATTTTTCGTTAAATTAATAATCGTCGTTTTATTCGCAACAAAAAATCCTTTAAAATGAGTCCAAACTCGATTAGGTTACGACCGAGTTACATTTTCGGAAACAATTGCACATCAACTGTCAAATTTGTTTTTAAAGCGTCACATCTCGATTGTTTATTATGATAATCCCGTCGAGTTTGGGTTCGTTTTAAACGATTTTTAATAGAGATTATTAATTTTTGATTAATTACCCGAAATATTAACAACCGGAAATTGATTTTGTTTTTTTCGCTAAAAAAAAGTTGTTTTTTTTCATTTTTCGTTAAATTAATAATCGCCGTTTTATTTGCAACAAAAAATCCTTTAAAATGAGTCCAAACTCGATTAGGTTACGACCGAGTTACATTTTTGGAAACAATTGCACATCAACTGTCAAATTTGTGTTTAAATCGTCACATCTCGATTGTTTATTATGATAATCCCGTCGAGTTTGGGCTCGTTTTAAACGATTTTTAATAGAGATTATTAATTTTTGATTAATTAACCGAAATATTAACAACCGGAAATTGATTTTGTTTTTTTCGCTAAAAAAAAGTTGATTTTTTTTTTCATTTTTCGTTAAATTAATAATCGCCGTTTTATTTGCAACAAAAAATCCTTTAAAATGAGTCCAAACTCGATTAGGTTACGATCGAGTTACATTTTCGAAAACAATTGCACATCAACTGTCAAATTTGTTTTTAAATCGTCACATCTCGATTGTTTATTATGATAATCCCGTCGAGTTTGGGCTCGTTCTAAACGATTTTTAATGGAGATCATCAATTTTCGATCAATTAACCGAAATATTAATAACCGGAAATTGATTTTTGTTTCTTCGCTAAGAAAAAGAAGTTGATTTTTAGTAAATTTTTCGCTAAATTAATAGTCGTCGCTTTATTTGCAACAAAAAATCCTTTAAAATGAGTCCAAACTGGATTAGATTACGATCGAGTTACATTTTCGAAAACAATTGCACAAACTGTCAAATTTGTTTTTAAATCGTCACATCTCGATTGTTTATTATGATAATCCCGTCGAGTTTGGGCTCGTTTTAAACGATTTTTAATGAAGATTATTAATTTTTCACTAATTAATCGTAATATTAACAACCGGAAATTGATTTTGTTTTTTTTTCGCTAAAAAAAAGTTGATTTTTTTCATTTTTCGTTAAATTAATAATCGCCGTTTTATTCGCAACAAAAAATCTTTTAAAATGAGTCCAAACTCGATTAGGTTACGAAAGAGTTACATTTTCGAAAACAATTGCACATCAACTGTCAAATTTGTTTTTAAAGCGTCACATCTCGATTGTTTATTATGATAATTTCGTCGAGTTTGGGCTCGTTTTAAACGACTTTTAATGGAGATTATCAATTCTCGATTAATTAACCGAAATATTAATAACCGGAAATTGATTTTTGTTTCTTCGCTAAGAAAAAGAAGTTGATTTTTGGTAAATTTTTCGCTAAATTAATAATCGTCGCTTTATTTGCAACAAAAAATCCTTTAAAATGAGTCCAAACTCGATTAGGTTACGATCGAGTTACATTTTCGAAAACAATTGCACATCAACTGTCAAATTTGTTTTTAAATCGTCACATCTCGATTGTTTATTTTGATAATCCCGTCGAGTTTGGGCTTGTTTTAAACGATTTTTAATGGAGATTATTAATTTTTCATTAATTAACCGAAATATTAATAACCGGAAGTTGATTTTGTTTTTGCGTTAAAAAAAAGAAGTTGATTTTTTTCATTTTTTGTTAAATTAATAATCGCCGTTTTATTCGCAACAAAAATCCTTTAAAATGAGTCCAAACTCGATTAGGTTACGACCGAGTTACATTTTCGAAAACAATTGCACATCAACTGTCAAATTTGTTTTTAAATCGTCACATCTCGACTGTTTATTATGATAATCCCGTCGAGTTTGGACTCATTTTAAACGATTTTCAATGGAGATTATTAATTTTTCATTAATTAACCAAAATATTAATAATCGGAAATTGATTTTGTTTTTTTTTTGTAAAAAAAAGGTGTTTTTTTTTCATTTTTTGTTAAATTAATAATCGCCGTTTTATTCGCAACAAAAATCCTTTAAAATGAGTCCAAACTCGATTAGGTTACGACCGAGTTACATTTTCGAAAACAATTGCACATAAACTGTCAAATTTGTTTTTAAATCGTCACATCTCGACTGTTTATTATGATAATCCCGTCGAGTTTGGACTCATTTTAAACGATTTTCAATGGAGATTATTAATTTTTAATTAATTAACCAAAATATTAATAATCGGAAATTGATTTTGTTTTTTTTTTGTAAAAAAAAGGTGTTTTTTTTCATTTTTTGTTAAATTAATAATCGCCGTTTTATTCGCAACAAAAATCCTTTAAAATGAGTCCAAACTCGATTAGGTTACGACCAAGTTACATTTTCGAAAACAAATGCACATCAACTGTCAAATTTGTTTTTGAATTGTCACATTTTGATTATTTATTATGATAATCCCATCGAGTTTGGGCTCGTTTTAAACAATTTTTAATGGATATTATCAATTTTCGATTAATTAATCGAAATATTAATAGCCGGAAGTTGATTTTGTTTTTTTCTTCGTTAAATTAATAATCACCATTTTATTTATAACAAAAAATCCTTTAAAATGAATCCAAACTCGATGAGGTTATCTTCAAAAATGGCCGAGATACATCGATTTATGTCAAAATAAAAAAGTGAAACAAACGAAGATCGTTTTTTTTAAATCGACGTAACTCGCTTGTTTTTAAAGTAAACATAGTCAAGTTTGGGCTCGTTTTAAACGATTTTTAATGCAGATTATTAATTTTTGATTAATTAACCGAAATTAATTAATTTTTTTAATCATTTTAGGTACTTTTAGCGAATAAATTAGACAACGACATCGATATAACCTACATAGGAGTTGCAATCCCACTTTTCGTATCATTCGCAACCTTAATTTTGATGTCTTTTAACGCTAAAGGGGGTAATAAATGTAAGTAATCGAATCTAACCTAAATCTAACCTTAATTAATTAATTATTTTATTAATTTTAGGGTGGTTCGGGATAAGAAAAGACTTTTGCTCCTTCATTTTAGGAGTTTGCCCCATTCTCCAAGAATACGCAAACATTTCCTATCGAAGCGAACGTTCCAACGCCTCCGAAACCCACCAACGAGACAAAAAAGACCACGTATCTCGCCGAATGGACCTACTAAAACCGATAATGCCTATAATTTCGATAGATATGCCCGACTGACCTTTCAAAAACCCCCGAAAATTTGTGTGCTTCCTCTTAGCGTGATAAGATACCGTTTAATAATAAATCAATCCTTTTTTTTAACCTCACTTTTTTGCGTTTCTATTAAATCGTTATTTTTCTAACAACCCGTTTTCGCTTTGCGATCCGATTTTTCGTTACAGATTAAAATGGAGCGTTGGGTGGGAAAAGTGGCCGTCGTAACGGGGGCCAGCGCCGGAATGGGGGCCACAATTTCGCAGTATTTAGTCGAAAATGGAATGAAAGTGATCGGATTATCGCGGAAAATCGATCGAACCGAGGAGCTTTCAAAGAAATTAATCGAACTACACCATCCCGGACATTTATACCCATTTAAATGCGATGTTAGCCGGGAAGATGATATTTTAAAGGCTTTTCGTTATGTTAAAGATAATTTGGGTCCTATTAGTTTGTTAATTAATAATGCGGCGTTAACAAGATCAACGAATTTAAGTGGTAAATATCAATTAATTAAATTAAATCGAAACGTTAAAGTGAAACGTCAAAATGAAACGTCAAAATAAACGTCAAATTTAATTTAATAATTTTTTAATCATTTTAGAAGGAAATACGTACGATTGGAGAAAAATCCTCGATGTAAACGTATTAGGATTATGTATTTGCACAAGAGAAGCGATTAAATCAATGAAAGAGAACGAAATTGATGGCCAAATAATAAACATGAACAGCGTCGTGGGGCATTACGTCCCTTTAATGACTGAGCCCTTTTTAAACGTGTACCCCGCCTCAAAATTCGCTGTTACTGCGTTAACGGAAACGTTAAGACAAGAATTACGTTATTATAAAAGCAAAATAAAAGTAACTGTAAGTCTAAATCAATTTGAGTCGACATAACCTCACTTTCTTATTAAACGTCGAATTAATTTTTTGATTTTTTTTAAGAGTATAAGTCCTGGAGTTGTTAAAACGATCGATTCTTCGTCGAATATTAATTCAAATGAAGAGGAAACGAATGAATTGCCTTTTTTGCGGCCGGAAGATGTGGCGCAAAGTATAGGTTATGTTTTGTCGACCGGACCGAATGTGCAAGTTCATGAATTAACTTTAAGACCGATTGGGGAGATGTTTTGAGGATAATTTTAAGTTAAACTGATTTAATTATAATCGAATTATGATGTTATAAAAGGAAATTGAAGTAAATTTGTTAATTTAAGTTGACATAACCTCACTTTTTTTTAAACGTCAAATCTTATTTTAACTTTATATACAGGGTCGCACAAAAAACGCTCTATTTTGCAACTTTGCCATTTATATTTCGATTTTCATGAACTAAGCATCAATTTGGAAACATTTTAAAGACAAATTGTAAACATTTCATTTAATATTTGACTCATAAAAATCGGGATGTATGTTTTTGTGTAATACCCCTGTATATTTGCTATGTAGGTTGTGTCTGTATACACAACCTGTATACGTAAACTGTGTTTACGGTGTTGTGATTTTATTTTGAAGAAAGGAAAAGGTTATTTGATGAGTAATGGTGTTCTAAATCGTTACTCTTCAGAATCAGACGAAGAAGCACAACACAGCCGAAAATATGAGAGAATATCATGATGATGCGACACTTTGGATCTGAAGAAAACGATTGAAGGAGCAGCAAAAATGTCTCGAATGAGACGATACATCCAAAACTATGTTAAAGTATGTGTTCCCTGCGAAAAGTGCCAACCAAGCAACAAGATCGAAAGGATTTACTACTTAGTAACGGTCAAAACATTAAACGCCATCCATTCTAACAGGATGGCGTTAGAAGTACTAAAAGAAACTGAGTTGTGTGCATCACAACAAATCAGAACAACGTCAAATAACTTCGGTTATACGCGCGTCTTTATTGTGACTTTATCAGTGACGTGAGTTTTGGTTATAGCCTCAACGACAGTTTCCCTTTTCGTTTGTGACACAATCATATTACAGAATTGACAGCGTGACTGCTTCCAAAAGACTTAAAATACTTTCAGAAGGCTAAAACTAATTTCAGAAGACTCAATACTGCTTCTGAAAGACTTCACACTGTCTTTAAAAGACTTGAAATGCTATCCAAAGTTTCGGTACTGCTTCCAGAAGATTTGAGCTGCTGCCACAAACATAAACTACTTCTAGGAGACTTGATACTGCCTCCAGAAGACTTGAAACTGTTTCTAAAAAACTTGAAATACTACCAGAAAAATTGATGTTACCTCTGAAAAACTTGAAATGTTTCTTAAAGACTTGCAATGCGTCCATAAAATTTAAAGTGTCTTCACAATACTTGATACTGCTTCCAAAAGACTTAAACTGCAGAAAGCTTGAACTGCTTTCAAAAAACTCGCTACTGGTGAAGACTTGAAATGCTATCAAAAGGCTCGATACTGCTTCCAGAAAACTTAAGTTGCTTCCACAAATCATAAACTACTTCTAGAAGACTTGATACCGTTTCCAAAAGACTTAAACTGCTTCCAGAAGTTTTTTACTGCCCCTAGAAGATTTTATACTATTTCTAAACACCTTGAAATACTACCAGAAAAATTGATATTGCCTTTGAAACATTTGGAATGTTTCCTGAAGTCTGCAAATGCTTCCATAGGACTTAAAATGTTTCAACAAGACTTAATATTGCTTCCAGAAGACTTAAAATACTTTCAAAAAGCATAAACTACTGCCAGAGGACTCAATACTGTTTCTGGAAGCCTTGATACTGCTTTCAAAAAAATTGAAATGCTGTCACGAGGCTCGATACTGCTTCCAGAAGACTTAACCATCTTCTACAGATCATAAATTACTTCTACAAAACTTGATACTGCTTTCAGAAGACTTGAACTGCTTCCAGAAGTTTTTTACTGCCCCTAGAATAGTTTATACTGTTTCTAAACAACTTGAAATACTACCAGAAAAATTGATATTGCCTTTGAAACATTTGGAACGTTTCCTGAAGTCTTGAAATGCTTCCATAAGACTTAAAATGTTTCCACAAGACTTAATACTGCTTCCCGAAGACTTAAAATACTTTCAAAAAGCTTAAACTACTTCCAGAAGACTCAATACTGCTTCTGGAAGCCTTGATACTACTTTCAAAAAACTTGAAATGCTGTCAAGAGGCTCGATACTGCTTCCAGAAGACTTAAGCTTTTTCTACAGATCATAAATTACTTCTAGAAGACTTGATACTGCTTTCAGAAGACTTGAAATGTTGTCAAAAGGGTCGACACTGTTTCCAAAAGACTTAAGCTACTTCCACAAATCATAAACTACTTCTAGAAGACTTGATATTGCTTCCAAGAGACTTGAACTGCTTCCAGAAGTTTTTTACTGCCTCTAGAAGACTTTATACTGTTTCCAAAAAACTTGAAATACTACCAGAAGAATTGACATTGTCTTTGAAACATTTGAAATGTTTCCTGAAGTCTAGAAATACTTCCCTAAGACTTAAAATGTTTCCACAAGATTTAATACTGCTTCCAGAAGACTTAAAATACTTTCTAAAAGCTTAAACTATTTCCAGAAGACTCAATATTGCTTCTGGAAGCCTTGATACTGCTTTCAAAAAACTTGAAATGCTGTTAAGAGGCTGGATACTGCTTCTAGAAGACTTAACCACCTTCTACAGATCATAAATTACTTCTACAAAACTTGATACTGCTTTCAGAAGACTTGAACTGCTTCCAGAAGTTTTTTACTGCCCCTAGAATAATTTATACTGTTTCTAAACAACTTGAAATACTACCAGAAAAATTGATATTGCCTTTGAAACATTTGGAATGTTTCCTGAAGTCTGCAAATGCTTCCATAGGACTTAAAATGTTTCCACAAGACTTAATACTGCTTCCAGAAGACTTAAAATACTTTCAAAAAGCTTAAATTATTTCCAGAAGTACTGCTTCTGGAAGCCTTGATACGGGTTTCAAAAAACTTGAAATGCGGTCAAGACGCTCAATACTGCTTCCAGAAAACTTAAGTTTTTTCTACAGATCATAAATTACTTCTAGAAGACTCTAGATACTGCTTTCAGAAGACTTGAACTGCTTCCAAAAGTTTTTTAGTGCCCCTAGAAGACTTTATACTGTTTCTAAACAACTTGGAATACTACCAGAAAAATTGATATTGCCTTTGAAACATTTGGAATGTTTCCTGAAGTCTTGAAATGCTTTCATAAGACTTAAAATACTTTCAGAAGGCTACAACTAATTCCAGAAGACTCAATACTGCTTCTGAAAGACTTCATACTGTCGTTAAAAGACTTGAAATGCTATAAAAAGTTTCGATACTGCTTCCAGAAGATTTGAGCTGCTGCCACAAACATAAACTACTTCTAGGAGACTGTTTACTGCCTCCAGAAGACTTGAAACTGTTTCTAAAAAACTTGAAATATTACCAGAAAAATTGATGTTGCCTCTGAAAAACTTGAAATGTTTCTTAAAGACTTGCAATGCGTCCATAAAATTTAAAGTGTCTTCACAATACTTGATACTGCTTCCAAAAGACTTAAACTGCAGAAAGCTTGAACTGCTTTCAAAAAACTCGCTACTGCTGAAGACTTGAAATGCTATCAAAAGGCTCGATACTGCTTCCAGAAAACTTAAGTTGATTCCACAAATCATAAACTACTTCTAGAAGACTTTATATTGTTTCCAAAAGACTTAAACTGCTTCCAGAAGTTTTTTAATGCCCCTAGAAGATTTTATACTGTTTCTAAACACCTTGAAATACTACCAGAAAAATTGATATTGCCTTTGAAACATTTGGAATGTTTCCTGAAGTCTTGAAATGCTTCCATAAGACTTAAAATGTTTCCACAAGACTTAAGACTGCTTCCAGAAGACTTAAAATACTTTCAAAAAGCATAAACTACTGCCAGAGGACTCAATACTGCTTCTGGAAGCCTTGATACTGCTTTCAAAAAAATTGAAATGCTGTCACGAGGCTCGATACTGCTTCCAGAAGACTTAACCATCTTCTACAGATCATAAATTACTTCTACAAAACTTGATATTGCTTTCAGAAGACTTGAACTGCTTCCAGAAGTTTTTTACTGCCCCTAGAAGACTTTATACTGTTTCTAAACAACTTGAAATACTACCAGAAAAATTGATATTGCCTTTAAAACATTTGGAACGTTTGCTGAACACTTGAAATGCTTCCATAAGACTTAAAATGTTTCCACAAGACTTAATACTGCTTCCAGAAGACTTCAAATACTTTCAAAAAGCTTAAACTACTTCCAGAAGACTCAATACTACTTCTGGAAGCTTTGATACTGCTTTCAAAAAACTTGAAATGCTGTCAAGAGGCTCGATGCTGCTTCCAGAAGACTTAAGCTTTTTCTACAGATCATAAATTACTTCTACAAAACTTGATACTGCTTTCAAAAGACTTGAAATGCTTCCAGAAGTTTTTTACTGCCCCTAGAAGACTTTATACTGTTTCTAAACAACTTGAAATACTACCAGAAAAATTGATATTGCCTTTGAAACATTTCGAATGTTTCCTGAAGTCTTGAAATGCTTCCATAAGACTAAAAATGTTTCCACAAGACTTAAGACTGCTTCCAGAAGACTTAAAATACTTTCAAAAAGCATAAACTACTGCCAGAGGACTCAATACTGCTTCTCGAAGCCTTGATACTGCTTTCAAAAAAATTGAAATGCTGTCACGAGGCTCGATACTGCTTCCAGAAGACTTAACCATCTTCTACAGATCATAAATTACTTCTACAAAACTTGATACTGCTTTCAGAAGACTTGAAATGCTTCCAGAAGTTTTTTACTGCCCCTAGAATAGTTTATACTGTTTCTAAACAATTTGAAATACTACCAGAAAAATTGATATTGCCTTTAAAACATTTGGAACGTTTCCTGAAGACTTGAAATGCTTCCATAAGACTTAAAATGTTTCCACAAGAGTTAATACTGCTTCCAGAAGACTTCAAATACTTTCAAAAAGCTTAAACTACTTCCAGAAGACGCCATACTGCTTCTGGAAGCCTTGATACTGCTTTCAAAAAACTTGAAATGCTGTCAAGAGGCTCGATACTGCTTCCAGAAGACTTAACCATCTTCTACAGATCATAAATTACTTCTACAAAACTTGATATTGCTTTCAGAAGACTTGAACTGCTTCCAGAAGTTTTTTACTGCCTCTAGAAGACTTTATACTGTTTCCAAAAAACTTGAAATACTACCAGAAGAATTGACATTGCCTTTGAAACATTTGAAATGTTTCCTGAAGTCTAGAAATACTTCCATAAGACTTAAAATGTTTCCACAAGATTTAATACTGCTTCCAGAAGACTTAAAATACTTTCTAAAAGCTTAAACTATTTCCAGAAGACTCAATATTGCTTCTGGAAGCCTTGATACTGCTTTCAAAAAACTTGAAATGCTGTTAAGAGGCTGGATACTGCTTCTAGAAGACTTAACCACCTTCTACAGATCATAAATTACATCTACAAAACTTGATACTGCTTTCAGAAGTCTTGAACTGCTTCCAAAAGTTTTTTATTGCCCCTAGAAGATTTTATACTGTTTCTAAACAACTTGAAATACTACCAGAAAAATTGATATTGCCTTTGAAACATTTGGAACGTTTCCTGAAGTCTTGAAATGCTTCCATAAGACTTAAAATGTTTCCACCAGACTTAATACTGCTTCCAGAAGACTTAAAATACTTTCAAAAAGCTTAAACTACTTCCAGAAGACGCAATACTGCTTCTGGAAGCCTTGATACTGCTTTCAAAAAACTTGAAATGCTGTCAAGAGGCTCGATACTGCTTCCAAAAGACTTAACCATCTTCTACAGATCATAAATTACTTCTACAAAACTTGATACTGCTTTCAGAAGACTTGAAATGCTTCCAGAAGTTTTTTACTGCCCCTAGAAGACTTTACACTGTTTCTAAACAACTTGAAATACTACCAGAAAAATTGATATTGCCTTTGAAACATTTGGAATGTTTCCTGAAGTCTTGAAATGATTCCATAAGACTTAAAATGTTTCCACAAGACTTAAAATACTTTCAAAAAGCTTGAACTATTTCCAAAAGACTCAATACTGCTTCTGGAAGCCTTGATACTGCTTTCAAAAAACTTCAAATGATTAATTTATCTGTAATAAATCTAAATGAAAATTCAAGTTAAATTGAATCCAAAATCGATTGGGGAGATGTTTTAACGATAATAACTCAAATTGACTTAATTATAATAATAATTTCGATGTTATTAAAGCGAAATTAAGTTAATAAATTTATTAATTTAATTTAACATAACCTCACTTTTTTCCTTAAACGTCAAATTTTATTTCAACGTTTTTTTATAAATTCCTTTTTTGTTGCAAAGTTTCAACCAAATTGTTCTTAAAAATCATTAATTTAAATCAAGGAGAACAAAAAATTAATGAATTATACCTTTTTAGTAAGACCAAAGTGTGAATTACGATTAATAAATCTAAATGAAAATTCAAGTTAAATTGAATCCAAAATCGATTGGGGAGATGTTTTAACGATAATAACTCAAATTGACTTAATTATAATAATAATTTTAATGTTATTAAAGCAAAATTAAGTTAATAAATTCATTAATTTAAGTTGACATAACCTCACTTTATTCTTAAACGTCAAATTTTATTTCAACGGTTTTTTATAAATTCCTTTTTTGTTGCAAAGTTTCAACCAAATTGTTCTTAAAAATCATTAATTTAAATCAAGGAGAACACAAAATTAATGAATTATACCTTTTTAGTAAGACAAAAGTGTGAATTACGATTAATAAATCTAAATGAAAATTCAAGTTAAATTGAATCCAAAATCGATTGGGGAGATGTTTTAACGATAATAACTCAAATTGACTAAATTATAATAATAATTTCGATGTTATTAAAGCGAAATTAAGTTAATAAATTTATTAATTTAAGTTGACATAACCTCACTTTATTCTTAAACGTCAAATTTTATTTCAACGTTTTTTTATAAATTCCTTTTTTGTTGCAAAGTTTCAACTAAATTGTTCTTAAAAATCATTAATTTAAATCAATAAGAACAAAAAATTAATGAATGATACCTTTTTAGTAAGACTAAAGTGTGAATTACGATTAATAAATCTAAATGATAATTCAAGTTAAATTGAATTCAAAATCGATTGGGGAGATGTTTTAACGATAATAACTCAAATTGACTTAATTATAATAATAATTTCGATGTTATTAAAGCGAAATTAAGTTAATAAATTTATTAATTTAAGTTGACATAACCTCACTTTGTTCCTTAAACATCAAATTTTATTTCAACGTTTTTTTATCAATTCCTTTTTTGTTGCAAAGTTTCAACCAAATTGTTCTTAAAAATCATTAATTTAAATCAAGAAGAACAAAAATTAATGAATTATACCTTTTTAGTAAGCCTAAAGTGTGAATTACGATTAATAAATCTAAATGAAAATTCAAGTTAAATTGAATCCAAAATCGATTGGGGAGATGTTTTAACGATAATAACTCAAATTGACTAAATTATAATAATAATTTCGATGTTATTAAAGCGAAATTAAGTTAATAAATTATTAATTTAAGTTGACATAACCTCACTTTTTTCCTTAAACGTCAAATTTTATTTCAACGTTTTTTATAAATTCCTTTTTTGTTGCAAAGTATCAACCAAATTGTTCTTAAAAATCATTAATTTAAATCAAGAAGAACACAAAATCAATGAATTATACCTTTTTAGTAAGATTAAAGTGTGAATTACGATGAATAAATCTAAATGAAAATTCAAGTTAAATTGAATCCAAAATCGATTGGGGAGATGTTTTAACGATAATAACTCAAATTGACTAAATTATAATAATAATTTCGATGTTATTAAAGCGAAATTAAGTTAATAAATTTATTACTTTAAGTTGACATAACCTCACTTTTTTCCTTAACATCAAATTTTATTTCAACGTTTTTTATAAATTCCTTTTTTGTTGCAAAGTATCAACCAAATTGTTCTTAAAAATCATTAATTTAAATCAAGAAGAACAAAAAATTAATGAATTATACCTTTTTAGTAAGATTAAAGTGTGAATTACGATTAATAAATCTAAATGAAAATTCAAGTTAAATTGTATCCAAAATCGATTGGGGAGATGTTTTAACGATAATAACTCAAATTGACTAAATTATAATAATAATTTCGATGTTATTAAGGCGAAATTAAGTTAATAAATTTATTAATTTAAGATAACATAACCTCACTTTTTTCTTAAACGTCAAATTTAATTTAATTAATTTACAAATTAACTTTAAATCCAAATAGATTATCATTTTAAATCAAAATTAAATCAAATTATTATTTACTTAACTAAGCCAAATAAATTAATCACCCAAAAAAAAAAATTAAATATCAAAATCAACATCATTAATAGTTGAGTCGAAGATAGATTTTTGAGTACTTTTCTTTTTATCACTCTCAATTACAACTTCACTCTCATTATTTAATCCTTTATTAGTGCTATCATCGAGATTAAACAGCGATGAATCATCCATGTATTGATGCCGACCCGAATCAAATAAATCTTTCGATTCCCCACCTACTTTATCCTCGTTACTATTACCACTTGAATAAAAACTTTTAGAATCATTTCTTTTATAAATAATCGAATAAGATTTGTTAATTTTTTTCGACAAAATCCCTTCGATTTTTCGAGTCAAAGTCGCCTCATTAAAACATTCGCTTCGAAACCGATCTAATTCGTCTTTTAACTCATCAAATAACCCAAGTTTTTTTAATATAATTCCCCCTACCTTTAAATAATCCGTTTCCGGTTCATCACAGTTCTTCTCGCGCACATTTAACTCCAAATTAAGCGCCGAATCCTTTTCGGTGGATGCCTCGATTAAAATCACAGCCATAATTGCGTCTAAAACCTCGACTTGGTCGCGAAACATTAATTTCGCGTGAGCTTGAGCTAACCGAATCAAGCTGTCCAATAATCTAACGGTTGTGCGCGATTTATTTCGAATTAAAGCTTTTCGTTGAAGCTGGTAATAAGCGGCTAAGATTTTGTTTGAGTTTTGGCTCAAAATCGGATTGATCTTTTTGATCGTAACGAAATAAGCCTGCAACATTTCTAAATCCCAAATATTTTCGTCTTTAAAATCGTTGATTTCGTTGTTTAAAATGTAGCGGGACACGATTTTATCCCAATTTTTATCGTTGACGTCGCGTAAAATAAAAACTAAATCGAATCGGCTTAAAAGGGGGCTTGGGATTCCTGTGTTGATCGTGATGGGGTGATTCGAATCCCACCCCCTTTTTGGGTTAGTCGCTGCAAGAATCGAGCAACGTGTGTTTAATTTGCAAACGATCCCAGCTTTTGCAACGCTGATGCTTTGTTGCTCCATCGCTTCGTGGATGCTGGTTCGGTCGGTTTCTTTCATCGAGTTGAATTCGTCGATGCAACAAACCCCCCCGTCGGATAAAACTAAAGCCCCCGCTTCTAATTGCCACTCATTACTTTCCTGGAACGAAATAAGATTGATTTTAAATTGAAGTTGATGAAAATGATGGAGGTGATTAACCTTAACGGCTGTTACGGTTAAACCGGCCGATGTTGAGCCAATTCCCGTTGTTAAGATTGATCTTGCGATTATTTTTGAGGCTGTTATTAAAAATTGGGATTTGGCTGTCCCGGGATCTCCGATTAATAAGATGTGGGGCTCCGAACGAGTCTTTACTTTTGAATCATTCTTCTCTTGGAATGCGCTTCCTCCGGCTAAAGTCATTAAAACGGCCAATTTCACCAGATGTAACCCATAAATCTAAAAAATAATTTATTTGTTTATTTACTTCAAGGGATGCAAACAGGGTGAACCCCCCAGCGAAGTATCCGCGGTACAATTAACAAAATTACAATCAAGAATCAAAGAGAGAAATTACAATCAACGAGAGAAAAAATCAAGAATTACATTTTTTTTTAAACTTTATTTAATTACATCCCACAATTACGAAGTAGTAGGTACAAATTGCTATGAGGTCGTTCCGCCTATGCCCCAAAAACCGTCTAAACGCAGTATACGAGATATTAAACAAGTCGATACTTCACAGTGAGTTGGTATTAGATCTGTTAAGTCTAAAAACCTGACCACATCTAGTATGATAAGACGACACCGAAAAGCATAATCCGCTGAGCAACACTGGAGAATTGATAAAATTGTTTGCTAACTTAAAAATGAAAAGCAGATCATATCTCAGCCGACTGCATCGCATCTCGTAATCGCAATATGGTAAGTAAGCTTTATGGGCTAAATACCGCAAAAAACGACGCTGAACAGACTCAATGCGATTAATCGGAGCCTACGATATTACAGGCCATACTGTGTTGGTGGGGGTTCGGGGTACAGACTGCGATGACAAAAACAGACTATACCAGTCTAGCTGTTTTAAGATTACGCAACATGTTTTAGTTGTAGTCATAGTGCTAACCGTTTGCGTTAGCTTTAGTTGTAAGGAAAGGTATTGGTTCGTGCAATACTTAAGAATAGTACTTTAAAGCAAAATTTGAACATATAAAGTCAAGTGCCAAATTAGAAATACAAAAAGAAATCTGGAGTGAAACCGCTTTGTTTATTAAAAACATATTGTTGTAAAGTACATATTGCCTGTATCCCGGGATTGCTCCTATAATAACCAATTTTTCCAAATCTGGGATTAATATGTCGTTGATCAATGATGGTCAAAAAATAACGAAAGTATCTAACAAAAAGTGAAGTTCTTCAAAAATATGTGAAAGAAGTACACGGAAAAGAATTGAAACGCCAACTTGACTGCAAAACAAGATCATGTTAACATAACAGTCGAAATACTGCATTATATGCATTAATGACAGTGAGTTTGAAGTTATGAGAAGTTGGTTTGACTTTTGGATCGGGTCAAAGTGACTGTTGAGGATTACAAAGAACTAGAGGATTTAAAATACTTCCAGACGACTTACAATGCTTTCAGATAACTTGATATAGCATCTAGAAAACTTAAAATGTTTCCAGAAGACTTGATGTTGTTACCTCTAGATGATTTGATACTGTTTTAAGAAAACTTTATATTGCTTTCAGAAGACTTGAATTTCTAGACTGATATTTCTAGAAGACTTAAAATGATGAATTTACAGATGTCTTACAATGCATCCAGACGACTTACGATGCTTGCAGATGACTTACAACGCTTTTGGAAGCCTTGATATTGCATCTAGAGGACTTGAAGTGTGTCCAGACGACCTACAATGCTTCCAAAGTACTTTATGTCGCTGTTAGAAGACTGAAGATGCTTCCAGAAGACTTGATATTGTATCTAAGAAACTTGATATGGTTTCCAGAATACTACTTCCAGATGACTTACAATGTTTCCAGAAGACCTTATACTTACTTTTAGAAGACTTGAAATACTTCAAAATTACTTGAAGTGCTTCCAAAAGACTGGATACTACTTCCAGAAGACTTAATACTGCTTCTAGATAATAATAATAATAATAATTTATTAGTCTCAGTGCCACATAACTGTAGATGGAGATAAGTCATATAATACATTATTACACATAACAAAATACACAAAGAAAAAAAAAAAAAAAGAAAAAAGCTAAATACATCTTTATGCCTATGGTAAGTCCGTGACCCCACAGAGATACTCCCGTAAACTATAAAAAACATTCTCGATCAAGTACGCCTTAACTTTATTTTTGAATGCACGAGGAGCGGTGATGCTTTTTATTGAGACAGGTAACTTATTATATAGTTTTACAAAATCGTATTGCGGACTTTTCTCAAAAAATGCTGTTTTGAGTCGCAACAACGGCAAATCAACACGTCTCGTCTCATACTGGCTAACAGAGCCCAAAAATCTTTCACGATTTCCGTTGACAAACACCACAGCTTTGAGAATATAGATACAGGGGAAGGTAAGAATACTATTATTTTTAAAAACTTCCTTGCAGGATTCACCACATTGTAATTGAAAAATTAATCTGATTATTCGTTTCTAAGTCACAAATACACGCCGCCACTGAGAACTTCTGCCCCACAAAAGATTATTGTATGAAATATGTGAGTAGCAAAGCGCGTAATATGCGTCCAGGAGTGACGTCCTGTCCAACGAATATTTGAGCTTGAGCAACGCAAAATACGACGAATTTAATCTTTTACATACGTTATTTATATGTGGTCCAAAACTCATTTCGGTATCAATGCTCAAGCCCAAAAAGTTGGCTTTCTTCTGTAAAGGAATCCCAGCAAGATGTTCTATGGAAAGCGGTCGCCGAACATGAAAATTTACGCAGACAGTTTTCTGTACATTCAAGATTATTCTGTTTCGGGTGCACCAATCCACAAAACGCTCTACAGTGCTACCAACCAACCTATCAAGCTCACTCCGATCACGAGCAGCAATAGCGATAGAGGTGTCATCCGCATACATCACCACATGAACATTCTCGAAAAAACTTGGTAAATCATTTACAAAAATTAAGAACAGTAAGGGACCCAGTATGGAACCCTGAGGTACGCCAAGATTTACAGGTGAGTCCTCCGAGGCTATTCCCGACAGAACCACTCTCAAACTACGACTTGTAACGAAAGAAGTTAACCATTTAAGCAGACTTCCACGAATACCCACATTGTATAACTTTTCCTTGATGAAGTGTGGAGGCAACGAATCGAAAGCTCGGGAAAGGTCAAAAAAAAGACCAACCACATAATTACCTTTGTCAAGGTGTTCATAGACACCTTGCAGGAAATGCATCAAAAAAACTCAACAATCTCCGCTTCACAACGCTTTCGAATATTTTTGAAAACACGCTACAAATAGAAATAGGCCTGTAGTTCTCAATACTATGCGCATCACCCTTTTTGAAAACAGGCGTTACCCTTCCCACCTTCAGTAAGTGAGGAAAAACCCCTAACTCAATTGACCGATTCAAAATCTTGGCCAAAGGCATGCATAAGCTATCACTCACAAATTTGACGCATTCAACAGTAACATCATCCCATCCAACAGCTTTAACATTTTTCAAGCCTTTAATAGCATCGAAGACCTCTGTATCCGTAACGGGAGCAAAATACAAAGAAGAGCCCACACAGTCACCCAGCGTACAAGATAGTGACAAAGATGACCCGTAAGTAGCCACCAATCTGTCCTGAACTACAGATGAAAAATACTCGCCAAAATGATTGCAACACTCCGACACATCATCTATCAACCTGTCATCAATAGACAACACCACAGGACTACTCTGCGGATGACGCCCCAACTGCTCGTTGATGCAACACCACAGCATTCTACATTTGTTTGAAGAATTATTAATTTTATTTACTAAAAAATCTCTCTTTGCCTGGTTAATTAAATCTCTATATGTTCTTTTTTTATTGTTATATTCCGCTCGAAGTTCCGAAAAACCATTTGTTAGTAACCAATGGAAATTTTTTAGTTCTTGCCCGGCTTGTAAGATCGCAGATGTTACCCATCTTTTATGTGAACCACTTTTTACGGGAGTATCCCTTCTAACAGTCGGACAATATAAGTTATAATAATACTGAAATGTCTCAAAAAAACTGGCGTACAAGGAATTTACATCATTCAAATTCACAGCAAGGAGAGAATCCCAATCGAACAAAATTAGTTTATGATTTAAGAAAGATAAATTTTTATAGGAAAATCTCCGCTTAGAAATGGAAACCGTTCGGTTGGAATCCTCAATTTGCAAACTTTGAGCAGTATAGACCAAGGAGCAGACAAAATGGTCTGCTATATTTCCGTCAAAAACATCAAAAGAACATAAAGACGGCGATAAATTTGTTACAATATAGTCAAGTGTTGACCTACTTACTGCTTCATTTAAGTTACAACAAATTCTAGTATATTTCGTCGTATCTCCGCGCAGTTCATAAGAATGAAACAAATCGCCGAGGATTTTAGATTCCATAGTATCATTGTTTATATCAACATTCAAATCCCCGCAAAGCACGACAAAATCATTATTACAATACAAAAACTCCAGCATTGAAGCTAAAATATCTATAAAAGCGTCAAAGCAACTTGAGGGAGGCCTATAAACACAAGCGCAAATATAACTCTGATTTGAGTGTTTAAACCGGATCGCACAGCACTCAAACAACATATCCTTAGCGAATCTATCCAACTCAACTGAGTTCACATGAAAGTCAGATCTCGCGAGTATAAGAGTACCACCATGCGCTCCAGCAGAACGAGAATAAATACTTACAAGCTGGTAACCCGGTACATTAATGGCCTTCTGTGCAGCAGACGTCGCACAGTGGTTCAAAACATGAAAAAGTGACGCATAGAGGTAAAAAACAAATTTACCCCTAGGTAATTTTGGGAAAGCCCTTTTATAAATAACACTTTTTTCCAAGAAAAACCGATACCCAAAGTCAATTATATGCAAATCTACCTGAGTAAGATGGATTTGCTTATAAGGAGGTCGGGCAGGTTCTTAGGTCACTTTGCCTTATCGCTTCATTAGCGCACATTAAGATAATTTTGTGACGTTTCGAGTGATAGTTATTTCTGAAGAAAATATGGAATCCAAGCGTTTAGGTAAGTATTATCATATGTATATAACAGTTTTTCAATTGATGCCTTGATTATCAGCTAACATTATGAAAAAGTGTATCATGAATTATGACAATTTTTAAGTTATAAACTGTAATAAGTCTCGACGCCCACCTATGCCCGCTTTGAATTTTCATCGTAAATATAATTTAAAGTATTACGTACCTGGAGGTATATGATTTAGACCCACCATGATCCGCCTGTCGAAAATATGTTACATTTTAACACTACATATCCGTAAAATACGCAACTATTAGGAAATAAGTCATAATAAATGTTTACGCCAGCTTCAGCCCGCTGCAGTTATTGATTGTAAATATAATTTTGAGTATTATCTTATCAGTGGTGAATAATTTAAAACCATCTGGATCCAACTTTTGATTTATTTTATAGTGTTTCGCTGCAAATGCGATAAACTTTGGGAAGTGATTGTTTTCCGAAAATTAAGGTAGATGATTTATATACAAGAACCACATGCACATCGACACCCCTAGGTAACTACAACCCTCAAAAGTTGGAAAAAAATTTGCTACAAATTTGTCATTCCCACAAAAAAGAAAGCTACCCCACTTTAAATCCCGATAACTTTTCGGAAATAGAGGCAAAGGTATCGCTTCAACATATGGTGGACAGAACAGCCGAAAGAATTTTGAAAAATATTCCAATAGAAAATTGCCCAAACAGGTTGAAAATAACATTTAAATGGGGTATGGATGGCAGCAGTGGTCATCCTGAATTTAAACAAAGGTTTATTAATCCAGAAAATTCGGATGCCACCGTAATGTGTACGCACATATTACCCTTATTTATAGAAGGTGATAAGGTCATTGTTTGGAATAATGACTCTCCTAATTCGTCAAGGTATTTTTTCATATAAAATATTGTAACGCAGGCTCTAATCTCTTGTTTTTTTTTTAATTTAGTCTATGTAGGCCAATACGAATGGCATTCTGTAAAGAAGATCCAAATTCCATAACGGCAGAGTACACAAGAGTGATGACAGTAATAGAAAATTTAAGGCCATCAATGATTAAGATGTCGGAATCATACGAGGTGGAAATGACACATAGTTTTCTGTTCACCATGATAAATGGAAAAGTTATCAACGCTATTATTAAAAATCCCGCAACTTCGGTAAGTGTGTTCATGATTATATTAAACGTGGGACAGAAACGAAAGAATTCTTTTGTCAATAAGATAACTAAAATTAAATGATTTTAGAGATGTCCAGTATGTTTAGCTGGACCTAAAGACTTAAATAAATTTCCAGACAAAGGAGCAATTAACAAAACTGTTTTTGGCTTTGGTATATCGCCATTACATGCGAAAATTAATATGAGGCAGTTTTTACTACGATGTGCCTATAAGTAAGATATTTACTTCTAATACTTCTTTATTTTCTATGACTAATTTCTTCTTAGATTGGACGAAAACAAGCAAACAGATGTGCGGAAGAAGGAAATTCAAAAACTGTTCAAGGAAAAAACTGGCCTAATTATAGACAAACCCAAGCCAGGTTTTGGAATTTCCCATGATGGGAATACCGCCAGAAGATTCTATCAAGATTGTAAATTAACATCAGAAATAACAGGAATTGATGTTGAAATTATCGAGCGATTTTCAAATCTTGTAGCGGCAATATCTTGCAACACAGTAGTTAATTTCAAGAAATATGAAATGTACGGCATTGCAACAGCACAAAAGTTTTCGAAAACATACCCCTCATTCACATTTTCTCCAACTGTGCATAAAATTTTGTTTCACGGGCATGAATATATTCAACATTTTGGATCAATTCCATTAGGTAAATTATACTTGAATAGACAACAAACAAGAAAACTATAGTTTTTATTTTATAGGTGCTCTAAGTGAAGAACCACTGGAGTCTAGAAACAAAGATTTCAAGAAATATAGGACCGACTTTTCAAGAAAAACATCACGCAAAGATACACTTGAAGATATTTTTAACAGATTCATGTTAACGTCTGATCCTTTATTTTTTAAAATATTCAGAGCAATTAATAGATCATCTGCAAAGAGTAAATCTTCAACAAAAAAACTACACATAGATGATACTGCTGATTTTGAAGATGCTCCTTTGAATGAATCGTATGATTCAGATTCTGATGACGACATACAATTCGATGAGGAAAGTTCCTTACCAGTCTTCGCAGAAGAATTTGAAGACACCATTTAATATAGTAAAGTATGTTTATTGAATTTAATAAACTGGTTGTATTTCATTTTTTTGTATATATATATATACCTATATATAATACCTACACATAACCAATTACCTATGCATAAATACATGTAGGTATACTTATCTTCTGCACCAATACATGTAGGTATATTATCTTCTATATACTATTCTCATTACATATCTTTTTTTATTTTATATCGTCCAAACTACTTGAATCTATTCTATGGAATATTTTATTCCTTTACTTTCTATTAGTTCCAATTACACAACAAGACCAAACTATGATGTCAGAATATTTTGAAGGGCCATAGAAACTACAATTTTAGAAATTTTACAATTTTACAATTCATTTTATTTATTTTTATTCTAATTTAGAGTGACAATTTTTATGAATAAAATTGGAGATGTGCTCAGATAAAGTACCTTCTGGTACACTTCCGGTTACGCGAATTGATTGAAATTTGGATATTTTGCAAGATTATAATAGATCATACAAAATGGCATTCATCTACACCAATTTAAATTACAACTTTATATGAAAATGTGGAGGTGGGGTGTTCAGGTAAAGTGTCACTTTCGGTTAACTAATTTGGTCTAAATTTTGATACAAATCATCATATTTGTTATAATACCTATATACCAAATTTCATCAACGTAATAAATTTCTAAAGGTCTATGCGTCACTTTTTGCCATTTTGAACCACTGTGCGTCGCCCAATGTTTTAAAATGCCTCCTAAAGCTTTGATACTGCCCCTATAAGACTTTATACTGTTTCTAGACGATTTCAAATGCTTTCAGAAGACTTGAGAAGTTTCCAAAAGACTTGATGCTGCTTCTAGAAAATTTTAATAATTAAGAATCGATACTGCTTCTAGATATTTTAAAATGCTTTCAAAAGATTAGATATAGCCCCTGTAAGACTTTATACTATTTCTGGAAGATTTGAAATGCTTTCAGAAGACTCGAGAAGATTCCAGAAGACTTAATACTGCTTCTAGATGTTTTAAAATGCTTCCTAAAGGCTTGATACTGTCCCTGTAAGACTTTATACTGCTTCCAGAAGATTTCAAATGCTTTCAGAAGACTTGAGAAGTTTCCAAAAGACTTGATACTGCTTCTAGAAGATTTTAATAATTAAGATATGATACTGCTTCTAGATATTTTAAAATGCTTCCAAAAGATTAGATATAGCCCCTGTAAGACTTTATACTGTTTCTGGAAGATTTGAAATGCTTTCAGAAGACTCGAGAAGATTCCAGAAGACTTGATACTACTTCTAGAAGATTTAAAATGGTTACAAAAGTCTCGATATTGGCTCAGGTAGGCTTAATATTGCTTCTACAAGATCTAAATTGCTTCCAAAACATTTGGAATGCTAACAAAAGATTTGATATTGCTGTCAGAATACTTAACATTACGTCTATAAGGCTTGAAATGCTTCCAGAAAATTAATTTATTTGGTGCCAATCGTATTTTCATTGCAAATCTTTCTTAATGCTCCCAAACTTCTAAACGATAAATCTTCTTTCATGAAATCCCGGCATGAACCCGGAATATACTGGGACTGGACTGAAACTGAAATGTACAAGTATCTTAAAATTGAGATACCATTCCTAAGATGATTAATTGTTTAATTGTTAAGATTTCAAGGCATTAAAGATGGTATTTGCACCTCCTAGCGGTCATCTCAGAATCCTGAAAATAATTTCCTGTATTTTCTCTTAGCCACTTTAGTCATAAAGTTTTTTTCCTGCAAGTCTGCTGTCAAATAATTTCCAGTATTTTCTCTTAGCCACGATTTTATGATTAATAAAATCTTTTCCTGCAAGTTTAACTATCGACTTACAGAGTCTTAGCAATTTGCAACCGCTGGTTCGGCGGACCGCAACCATTCAAGTTAACATTTTTTTTTAATATATCATCCGTTCTTGTCTACGAAAAAAGAACTTACTTTCGAAAATAAGTTTTGGTGGAAACAGCTAATAAAGGTAAATAAGTCATTTCGTCAGTTTCTAGTTAGTTAATCCCTTTTTTCTGTATTTGCCGATGTTGAAGGACGTCAAAGTATTATTTCAGATCAGAATGTTGTCGTTGTTAATGGCGTTAGTTGCTAGTTTCAGATTTCTAAATATATAATACTGTAGAAGTGAGTTTGTAAATATATTATTTGTGAAAAAATATTTGTAAAAAAATAAATAAATAACTATAATATTCTTGGCCTTCCGTTCTTTAGATTGGCCAGAGCCATGATCCACAGAACCTCTAATGGGAAGTCGGTGGACAGCATCAACATCTGCAGCTGAAACGGGAGAACCCACGGCATCACCAATCAGCTCAACAACCCCTGCGAGGGATTCAGAATCACGCTCCGGCACACCAGTTATAATTACGTTTTAAAATGAGTAAATAAGATTTCAAAATCAGAGATCTTCTCCCCGTAGAAAGTAATAGCCCTAAGAACCTCTGCATATTTATTGGATAACCCTTTTACATCAGCTTGAATTTCTTTTAGGATTATAAACATACTCTTTGTAGACAAAACTTCAGCATGTTATGACGATACCTGTGATGAACCCCCCAAAGATTGCAATCTATCAGAATTAGAAGAATGTCTCCGCTGAGGAGGGGATGAAGGAGGCAAATCATCATTGATAATAATAGATCGATCCGATCTGATTCCACAAGTGCGACACCTCCATCCAAAACCCTCCACCTTATAAACGAATTATTTAGCATTTAACGTGGTAGAATAAGCCGCAACTGACTAAACGAAATATCACGCGAGGGCAAATACCATTGACCGTAAATGTATGGAATAAGGATCAAACCTTGAATATCAATTGAAACCAGGAAACAATTTTTAAAAAATCTGACCCATAAATCATAAACACATCATTTAAAACAAAAATATTAAAATTAATTAACTTACATGTGGGCAAAAAGATTTTACGATTATATCTCTCCCTTTTAAAGGAGTTTTACGGTAATAATCCCAAAAACACGTAAAATATTGCCTCGTTTCCGGCTTAACTATCGTTAATGAGTTGTTATTATTAATTTGGACGTGATTTGCCAAAATAACCGTTTCGACATGGACCTTTTCGTTCATTACGAGTGGGGAAAATTGCCTCTTTATGATCCCGCTAAAAATAAAACAATTAAAATCAAATAATCGAAATAAAATTAATTACCAAACTGTTATTGCATCCCCTGGTTTGCAAGAATCAACTAAATCGTCTTCTAAAATAACTCGTAAAGTGTTCGGAATACATCCGGTTTGCGCATAAAGGATTTGCTCCTAAAAATTGATTAATAATTTTTAAAAAAATCATTAATTTAATATTTACTTGTATTTTAACTTCTTGGTAATCTTTCGATGTGTTCGTATTCATGACATTATCAACGATAAATTTGTTATGTTTACAATCGGGGTTTAAACAAATTTTTGGGGGTTCTAACGAATATTTTTGGTAAAAATCGGCTTCTATTTCAACGATGATTTTGCATTTAACGCATTTATAAGCTCGCTTATACTCCAAAATCTTCGGAATACTACTTTTAATGACAGTTCCTAAAATGTAACCTATAAAATTTACTTAATTAAAAAATTAATTAATTAATTACCGGTAATTTGCAAAAATTGTTCTAAATCCTTATTATTAGGAAAAACAATCCTATTTAACTCAGAACATGATGGTAAACTAAACACTCGTAAGTGTACGTTTGATTTAATACTTCCATTCGGAGATTCGAGAAAGAGTGTTTTTTGTACGTTTTGGAGATGGGGTAAACATTTTGATGAGGTAGATTCGAAATCGGTGAGGAATTCGTTTCCTAATAAAGCGTTTTCTTCGAATAACTGCATGAAACTGAGGATAACCTTAAAAATTAAATTAAAATTATTTAGGTTAATTTAAACTTACTTAATATTGATGGAGAAGTGTTTATCGGTGTCTTCATGACTTATTATATTAATAATATCGATTTTGTGATGTGTTATTAAGTAATCGGAGAGTTTTTCCATTATTTAAGTTGAAATTAAACGAGACGACATAACCTCAATAAATAAAAAGACGCGGGTTTCTAACGGAGAAAATTCGAACTAAATTTAAATGCAATGTAGGTTGCATAACTTATTTTTTTTATTATAATTTAAATAAATTGAGTTTAATTTTAATTAAACTTAAATCAAATAATTTACGAAATATAAATTATCCACAAATATATTATTTAAAGCTTTAAAAGTAAATTGATTTAATTAACGATATCTCCTAAAACATAGCCTATAAAGTATATTTATTAATTTTAAAAAATTATTAATTACCTGTAATTAGCGAAAATGAATTCTTCCTATTTGAATCATATTTAGCTCTAAACACTCCAAAATTTATGTTTGATTTAATACTTCTTTTGGGTGATTCAAAAAAAGAGGGATTTTTGTACATTTTGGAGATGGGGCAAATATTTTGATGAAGTCGACTCAAAATTCGTTTCAAAACAAAGAGTTTTCTTCATATAACTGCATAAAATTAAGTATAACATTAAAAAATTAAATTAAACTTAGTTAACTCAATTTTAACTTATTTTACTCACATAATATTAATCGAGAAGTTCTTATTGCTTTCCTCATGTCTTATTATATTAATAATATCGTTTTTATGATGTGTTATTAAATAATTGGCGAATTTTTCAATAATTTAAGTTGAAATTAAACACAATAACATAACCTCAATAAACATTAATCATAAAGACGGCGAAAATTGGAACTAAATGCAACGTTGGTTGCATAAATTGATTTAAATAATTTTATTTATTAAATAAAATGTTAATAATTCGGTTTTTGTTAAATTAAAAATGGTTAAATTAATTAGGAAACGTGGAAAAGACGTTATAAAGCACCCCTAAAGCAATTAAAACGATCGAGACCGTCACAAGAACATAAACAATTTTTTTTCCTTCTCCTTGATGAGAGAATTGTTTAAAAACGACGGTTCCAATTAAAATTCCGGATAACCCCCCAAAAAAATGGGAAGCATGCGAAATCGTATGATCTAAATTTCCGGATAAATAATTTGTGGTGACCCTTACAACATCGACTAAAACAAATCCTAAAAGGAGTACCAACAAGAATTTGCGGTGATTAACTCTTCTCCAATTCTAAAATAATAAATTAAATAAATCAAAAATGTATTAAGTTGATGATGAGTAGTTACGATTATTATCGAAACCATATGAGCTGTTAATAAAGCGTAAACACCTCCACTAGCCCCAGCTAACCAAGCATAACTATCAGTTACTGAACTTCCTAAAGAACCGGAAATAACCCCACAACAATAAACAACAGTAACGGGCCACCACCCATAATGAATTTCCAAAGGGGACCCCAAAAGTAATTGGAAAATTACGTTCATAGAAAGGTGCCAAGAACTGCAACAAAATTATTTAAATTAAATCAAAAAATTACTTTAGTTTTGAGTTATTTTCACCCAGAATGAACAAACATGTAACTAAGATATCTCCAAATTTCAATCCGTCTCCACGGATTATAAATTAATTTTTCTGAAATGACTCCATTCGTGAAATTTAACCCAAATGAAGCATCGATTGAGTACAAAACAATTTCCGATAATGAAAATAAGATCATCGTTAAAGGTAAAGGCCAAAAATGATATATCCTCTCGGAAATTTCTTCATCTTCAGAAATAAAATCAACCTCATCAATCGGTTCTTGAAGGGCGCAACGTGCCGTTATTGCGCGAAAACGAAAATCCTTCGGGGGTTGGATAATCCTGGAAGTTGGGGGTTGAGGGGATGGGATAAAAAACCCCACGTACATATTAAAATATTTCTCAAATTGATTTTGATATTTTTCGTTCATTATTAACTCAATAAAATCGTCCAAATTCATTTTTTCATCCCCTTTTAATTCCGATTTAGTTCTTATAACATCTCGAACGCGTTTTGGTAAAACTAAATCATCCTTATCCCGCATAAATTCCTCTAATTGTTTATAAGTAATCGTTCCACTCCCGTTCGGATCAATCTAATAATAAAAAGCTTTGTGATTCGATTATATAAATAAATCTTACTTACCTTATCGAATAATGTTAATAAATACTTCGATTTGAAGAAATGCCCCGAATCATTTTCAGTCTTCATCTTTATCGAAGTTTAAAAAGTGAAATCGATGAATTTAAAATTAGGCGTGAACGCGAGGATGTCTCAATCATAACTGAGGCTTATGTTTACAATTTTACAAAGGGGAATTATGTTTGTTAAAGAATTCGGAATGGAATTTGAAGAAATAACTCGACTAAGTTTAAAAGTGAGGTTAACGAAACAATTTTTTTTGACATTTTTGTCTCGATAACCGATTTAAAAATTTCTTATACATTTAAATTAATTGATTTTTGTTAATTTAAAGAAAATTAACTATAATTAATTATATTAAAGCAATTAATTATGAATTGATTAAAAATGGATTTTGTTTCGTTGAAGGAAATTGAGAAATTTTGTCCGAGTCTGATTTTTTAATGCAGAAAACATAAAAATTTCTCAATTATGTAATAAGACGATATAAAAACGATGTTATTAATATAATAAGAGATGAAAAAAATGATTAATAAATTATTACCTAAATAAAATGAGATTAATTTTTTTCTCTGTTATTTTATGAAATTATATGGAAGAGATTGAGTCCAATTTTGAGATTATGCTAATTCATAACGATTTGGAATCCTTTTTGTAAATTATTAAAATTTATAGGATTAATAAACTTTATAGGTTATGTTTTGGGGAAAAGTCAAAAAGTTTTAGTCGAAATTTAAGTTAATTATAATCAAAAATATTACCTATCCATTCAATGAAGACATTTTTTAGTTTAAAATCGACTCCAAGGGATCGAAGACGATGAAAACGAAGCAGATGAAGATGATAGAATCTTCAGAAAAAAGAATTGAAATCCTCTCATTCTGTAAATAATTATAATATAATTAGAAGATTAATTGAGGTTGATACAATCTTACCTTTTAATAAGAATGTATTGCATAATTATAATAACATATTTATTTCAATATAAATTCGTTTCATTTTTGATTCAAATTTCTTACAAATAAACGTAAACAAGATTTTATAGGTTATGTTGTTTTACGTCAAAATAGGAATCTAATTATTTTTTAGTTAATTCGCTCATTCATAGATGGCTTTCGATTAAAACGTCATTAATATTATTTAAATAAAAATTAATTTTATGAATAAAAAATAAATTATTTAAAATAATTGAGATAATAAGTAAAGTACTAAAAATGGAATTTATTTAAAAATATCTTTGTAATAAATCACAAAGCCAAAAATATTTTTAAACAATTTCGATTTAGTTTTTATCTCGGAAGATGTTAATGATACAAATTTGGGATTAAATAATCAATCTTACCTTTAAAATAAAGAGTTTCTTTTGCGTTTTAAATGATGTAGTTCCAAAAAATGATAGAATCTTCAAAAAATATCAACTTCTTCATTATTCTGTAAATAATTAAAATAAAGTAAAAAGATTTATTTGAGTCTGATATGATCTTACCTTACTTGTGTTGCATAATTAGAATAAATTTATTTATGAATTTGCTTCGTTTTAGTTTAAAAAGGTAATGTATAAAAAATTGTTAGGTTATGTTCTTGTATGGTAAAAAAGGAATTTACTTCTTAGTTAATAAAGATATTCTTCTTCAAAATGTATTGTTATTATAATTATATATAATATTATTATAATATTAAAGGTGTTATTAAGTAATCGGAGAGTTTTTCCATTATTTATGTTGTCTAATTCTGTAAATAATTATAATTAGAACATTAATTGAAGTTGATACGGTCTTACCTTTTAATGTGGATACTTGTATTACATAATTATAATAACTTATTTATTTCAACATAAATTCGTTTCATTTTTGATTCAAATTTCTTACAAATAAAGGTAAACAAAATTTTATAGGTTATGTCGTTTTACATTAAAATAGGAATCTAATTATTTTTTAGTTAATTCGCTGATTCATAGATGGCTTTCAATTAAAACGTCATTAATATTATTTAAATAAAAATTAATTTTATAAATAAAAAATGTTATTTAAAATTGATGGGACAACAAGAAAAGAACCAAAATTGAAATTTATTTAAAAATATCTTTGTAATAAATCATAAACCCAAAAATATTTTTAAACAATTTCGATTTAGTTTTTATCTCGGAAGATGTTAATGACACAAATTTGGGATTAAATAATCAATCTTACCTTTAAAATAAAGAGTTTCTTTTGCGTTTTAAATGATGTAGTTCCAAAAAATGATAGAATCTTCAAAAAAATATCAACTTCGTTATTATTCTGTAAATAATTAAAATATAATAAAAACATTTATTTGAGTCTGATATGATCTTACCTTACTTGTATTGCATAATAAGAATAAATTAATTTATGAATTTGCTTCGTTTTAGTTTAAAAACCTAATGTATATATAATTTTTAGGTTATGTTCTTTTATGGTAAAAAAGGAATTTACTTCTTAGTTAATTCAGACATTCTTCTTCAAAATGTATTGTTATTATAATTATATATAATATTATTATAATATTAAAGGTGTTATTAAGTAATCGGAAAATTTTTCCATTATTTATGTTGTCTAATTCTGTAAATAATTATAATTAGAACATTAATTGAAATTGATACGATCTTACCTTTTAAGTGGATGCTTGTATTGCATAATTATAATAACTTATTTATTTCAACATAAATTCATTTCATTTTTGATTCAAATTTCTTACAAATAAACGTAAACAAAATTTTATAGGTTATGTCGCTTTAGGTCAAAACAGGAATCTAATTATTTTTTAGTTAATTCGCTCATTCATAGATGGCTGTCAATTAAAACATTAATAATATTATTTAAATAAAAATTAATTTTATAAATAAAAAATAAATTATTTAAAATTGACGAGATACAAGTAAAGTACCAAAATTGGAATTTATTTAAAAATATCTTTGTGATAATTCATAAAGCCAAAAATATTTTTAAACAATTTCAATTTAGTTTTTATCTCGGAAGATGTTAATGATACAAATTAGGGATTAAATAATCAATCTTACCTTTAAAATAAATAATTTCTTTTGAGATTTAAATGATGTAGTTCCAAAAAACGATAGAATCTTCAAAAAAATATCAACTTCGTTATTATACTGTAAATAATTAAAATATAATAAAAACATTTATTTGATTCTGATATGATCTTACCTTACTTGTATTGCATAATTAGAATAAATTTATTTATGAATTTGCTTCGTTTTAGTTTAAAAACCTAATGTATAAAAAAAATTAGGTTATGTTCTTGTATGGTAAAAAAAGGAATTTACTTCTTAGTTAATTCAGATATTCTTCTTCAAAATGTATTGTTATTATAATTGTATATAATATTAAAGGTGTTATTAAGTAATCGGAGAGTTTTTCCATTATTTAAGTTGTCTCATTCTGTAAATAATCATAATTAGAACATTAATTGAAGTTGATACGATTTTACCTTTTAATGTGGATGCTTGTATTGCATAATTATAATAACTTATTTATTTCAACATAAATTCATTTCATTTTTGATTCAAATTTCTTAAAAATAAACGTAAACAAAATTTTATAAGTTATGTTGTTTTATGTCAAAATAGGAATCTAATTATTTTTTAGTTAATTCGCTCATTCATAGATGGCCTTCGATTAAAACAACATTTAAATTATTTAAATGAAAATTAATTTTATAAATAAAAAATAAATTATTTAAAATTAATGAGGTAACAAGTAAAGTACCAAAATTGGAATTTATTTAAAAATATCTTTGTGATAATTCATAAAGCCAAAAATATTTTTAAACAATTTTGATTTAGTTTTTATCTCGGAAGATGTTAATGATACAAATTTGGGATTAAATAATCAATCTTACCTTGAAAATAAAGTTTCTTTTGTGTTTTAAATGATGTAGTTCCAAAAAATGATAGAATCTTCAAAAAAATATCAACTTCTTCATTATTCTGTAAATAATTAAAATAAAGTAAAAAGATTTATTTGAGTCTGATATGATCTTACCTTACTTGTGTTGCATAATTAGAATAAATTTATTTATGAATTTGCTTCGTTTTAGTTTAAAAACGTAATGCATAAAAAAATTTTAGGTTATGTTCTTTTATGGTAAAAAAGGAATTTACTTCTTAGTTAATTCGATTATTCTTCTTCAAAATGTATTATTATTATAATTATATATAATATTATTATAATATTAAAGGTGTTATTAAGTAATCGGAGAGTTTTTCCATTATTTAAGTTATCTCATTCTGTAAATAATTATAATTAGAACATTAATTGAAGTTGATACGATTTTACCTTTTAATGTGGATGCTTGTATTGCATAATTATAATAACTTATTTATTTCAACATAAATTCATTTCATTTTTGATTCAAATTTCTTAAAAATAAACGTAAACAAAATTTTATAGGTTATGTCGTTTTAAGTCAAAATAGGAATCTAATTATTTTTTAATTAATTCCCTCATTCATAGATGGCTTTCAATTAAAACATTAATATTATTTAAACAAAAATTAATTTTATAAATAAAAAATAAATTATTTAAAATTGACGAGATACAAGTAAAGTACCAAAATTGGAATTTATTTAAAAATATCTTTGTGATAATTCATAAAGCCAAAAATATTTTTAAACAATTTTGATTTAGTTTTTATCTCGGAAGATGTTAATGATACAAATTTGGGATTAAATAATCAATCTTACCTTGAAAATAAAGTTTCTTTTGTGTTTTAAATGATGTAGTTCCAAAAAATGATAGAATCTTCAAAAAAATATCAACTTCTTCATTATTCTGTAAATAATTAAAATAAAGTAAAAAGATTTATTTGAGTCTGATATGATCTTACCTTACTTGTGTTGCATAATTAGAATAAATTTATTTATGAATTTGCTTCGTTTTAGTTTAAAAACGTAATATATAAAAAAATTTTAGGTTATGTTCTTTTATGGTAAAAAAGGAATTTACTTCTTAGTTAATTCAATTATCCTTCTTCAAAATGTATTATTATTATAATTATATATAATATTATTATAATATTAAAGGTGTTATTAAGTAATCGGAGAGTTTTTCCATTATTTATGTTGTCTCATTCTGTAAATAATTATAATTAGAACATTAATTGAAGTTGATACGATCTTACCTTTTTAATGTGGATGCCTGTATTGTATAATTATAATAACTTATTTATTTCAACATAAATTCGTTTCATTTTTGATTCAAATTTCTTACAAATAAACATAAACAAAATTTTATAGGTTATGTCGTTTTATGTCAAAATAGGAATCTAATTATTTTTTAGTTAATTCGCTCATTCATAGATGGCTTTCAATTAAAACATTAATATTATTTAAATAAAAATTAATTTTATAAATAAAAAATAAATTATTTAAAATTGACGAGATACAAGTAAAGTACCAAAATTGGAATTTATTTAAAAATATCTTTGTGATAATTCATAAAGCCAAAAATATTTTTAAACAATTTCGATTTAGTTTTTATCTCGGAAGATGTTAATGATACAAATTTGGGATTAAATAATCAATCTTACCTTTAAAATAAAGTTTCTTTTGTGTTTTAAATGTTGTAGTTCCAAAAAATGATAGAATCTTCAAAAAAATATCAACTTCTTCATTATTCTGTAAATAATTAAAATAAAGTAAAAAGATTTATTTGAGGTTGATATGACCTTACCTTACTTGAATTTCATAATTAGAACAAATGTATTTATAAATTTGTTTCGTTTTGGTTTAAAATCGTAACGTTTAAAAAAGTTTTTAGGTTATGTTCTTTTATGGTAAAAAAGGAGTTTACTTCTTACTTAATTCGGTAATTCCTCTTCAAAATATATTGTTATTATAATTATATATAATATTATTACAATATTATATGGTATTTTTAAGTAATCGGAGAGTTTTTCCATAATTTAAGTAGAAATTAAACGCAAAAACATAACCTCAATAAACAAAAAGAATGCAATGTTGGTTGCATAACTTGCAAATATTTTTTTTAATAATGTAAATATTTTGAATATGAGATTCTAAATGCTTATAATGAGAGAGAAGCAGAGTTTTAGGAATTTAAAGAAGAATTGTTTCACAAATTCATAAGAAAAATGTATAGGATGTACTACACCATGATTTATTAAAAAAATCAAACTCAGAGACATAATCGGAACTCAATCAGTACATAACATCCCTTTCTGTACCAAAAAAAGAAATTTTCACCACTTATAATCAAAGAGGATATCACAGATTAATTCTATCGTATCACATACTTAATCTTCACGTGTAAAGTGACCTATAACCACTACGCCTACTTCTAAATTGGAAATAAATCGAAATTGATTGATCGTATCACAATTCAAGCATTATGAAGAGAGATTAAAGATAAGAAATTGAGGACAATATCAGTACAAGTACTCTTAACTCAATGTAAATAAGAGATTAATCTTAATCATATTCACCTATGTATCATATATAAAGAGCCAAAAAGCAAACCAAACGTATTAAATTTTTTCGTTAAGTGAGAATCAAGATGAATTTTAAAGTTGTCCTCATCTTTGGGGTTTTATCCCTAATTAATGGATGTGTTTCCAAAGCGTTATATGAAGAAACTAAAACGAATGATGTTGGAGTTGCACCCGCAAAACCATCCGAGTTATTAAAACAGGTTAATTTAATTTGATTTAATGATTAATTTAAATAACTTTTTAACATTTAAATCTGTTTTAGAGTTGGGTATCTGACCATAATATGGATTATGCTATGATAAATCTTATTCATACCGTGGTAGACTCCGCCCTTGCGTCGTATGGCCAACCAATAGATCGAGTAAATTACATTCAAGATACTTTAAGGAGTTTATATCCGCAAACTTACTTTAATATTATTGAAGATTATTCTGCTTATTCTATATTTCGTGTTTTGTATGCTAGGATTTACGGTTACGATCTTAATGGAATGTACACTTATTACTTAATCTTTAGTTAGTACCTTTAAAATTAATTAATTGATTAAAATAAATATAATTAAATTAATCATCTTAAAACGATTAAAGATGATTTGTTATTTTTAAAATAAATTTGGATACATATCCTTAATATGTGTCAAGTAATAAAGAAAAATTTGAATTAAAGTTAACCCAGTAATTTTATTCTCCTAAGGGGTGTTTATTTTATCTAAATTAGGTCAAAATCTTGACTTTCATTATGAAAATTTGTTATAAATTAAATATTAAATTATTTATTTAAAATTAAGAGCGCCATCTTTTGGAGAGTTGGTAAATTAAAATAAGTCATTTGTAAGTAATAATCAAACGTTGAATTTTTTATTAATAAAAACATAAATTATAATTAACTTATCTCCATTTGTTATGTTTGAGTGAATCTGCTAAAATAATTTAATGTATCTTCGAATAATCGCTTCAATTTTGTTACGTAGTAATTTTAATTTTTCGATGTTGGTATTAAAAAAAGATTCAATGTCAACACATAAATGTCAATGATTGTTTAAACGTTATAAATACGTTTTTTACTTAAATTAATCAAAAACAAACCGACTTTACTACAAAAATAAGTTAAATACACCTTTTTTGATAGAAAATACAACTGGTAAAAGCATTACTAAAGTCAGTATAAATTGTGTGAATTCATTCCTAGGAAGAAGTAAATATCATTAAATTGGAGTAAATATCTGAAGTTGATGTGGTTATTTATATAAATACAAGTAAGCACATTAACTCCCTTCATATCCCTCACAAAAGACCAAAAATGTTTATGATTTAAACTAGTATCTCTCAACAGTTTTGATATTTGTTTCCTTATTGGATTCCTTCATAATACACTATAAAAAGGAAGTTATTGATATACTAATATAATACTTCTTGATTAATATAAAGTGAGTAACGATGAAATTAAATTAGTTTAACTTTTTCAGGTTATGTTAACATTTTTTGATGAAATCCTTTATTTTGAAACAATTATCACCGAATTTGAATCTACATCATCGAAATATTTATCTCATCTCTAAACATGCAAGAAATAGTCTTTGAAGAATCACACGAAAGAAGTATCAGATCAAACTTACACTTCCAGAACTTCAATTTTGCAAATATATTTGAAAATAAATAAGATGTTTCTAAATAATAAGGATTTAGAGTTATTTTTGCAAATTATAGGTAATTAATTATTTTTTTTAAGTTAATAAATAAATTTTATAGGTTATGTTTTAGGAGCTGTCATTAAAAGTGGTATTTTGAAGATGTTAGGAATATAAATGAGCCTATAAATGCGTTAAATTTTAAATTATCATCGAAATTGGAAACAGATTTTTACCAAAACTCCAACAAAATTTTAACCGCTTCTTACCAGATTCAACAAAAAGCTTTAATTCAAAATAAATCACACACAATCATTAGATTATTGGATAGCTTGATTTGGTTAGCTCAAATTCACGCGAAATTGATGTTTTGTGAGCAAATCGAGGTTTTGGATGCAATTGCAGCTGTGATTTTAATTGAGGCATTAACCAAAAAGGATTCAGCGCTTAGTTTAGGAGTTCAATAACTAATAAGAATAATAAGTACTAAGTAATAAGAACTGTGATGAACCAGAAATGGATTATTTAAAGGTAAGGAGAATTATGTTTAAAAAACTCCGGTTATTTGTTGAGTTAAAAGGTTAAATCGGTTTTGAACGGAATGTTTCAATGAGGCGACTTTGACTCAAAAAAACGAAGGGATTATATGGGAAAAAATTAACAAATCTTATTCGATTATTTATAAGAGAAATGATTCTAAAAGTTTTTATTCAAATGGTAATAGTAACGAGGAGAAAGTAGGTGGGGAATCGAAAGATTTATTTGATTCGGGTCGGCATCAATACATGGATGATTCATCGCTGTTTAATGTCGATGATAGCACTAATAAGGGATTAAATAATGAGAGTGAAGTTGTAATTGAGAGTGATAAAAAGAAAAGTACTCAAAAATCTATCTTCGACTCAACTATTAATGATGTTGATTTTGATATTTAATTTTTTTTTGGGTGATGTATTTATTTGGCTTAGTTAAGTAAATAATAATTTGATTTAATTATGATTTAAAATGATAATCTATTTGGATTTAAAGTTAATTTGTAAATTAATTAAATTAAATTTGACGTTTAAGAAAAGAGTGAGGTTATGTTAAATTAATTTAATAAATTTATTAACTTAATTTCGCTTTAATAACATCGAAATTATTATTATAATCAAATCAATTTGAGTTATTATCGTTAAAACATCTCCCCAATCGATTTTGGATTCAATTTAACTTGAAATTTCATTTAGATTTATTCATCGTAATTCACACTTTAATCTTACTAAAAAGGTATAATTCATTAATTTTTTGTTCTTCTTGATTTAAATTAATGATTTTTAAGAACAATTTGGTTGATACTTTGCAATAAAAAAGGAATTTATAAAAAAACGTTGAAATAAAATTTGACGTTTAAGGAAAAAGTGAGGTTATGTCAACTTAAATTAATAAATTTATTAACTTAATTTCGCTTTAATAACATCGAAATTATTATTATAATTAAGTCAATTTGAGTTATTATCGTTAAAACATCTCCCCAATCGATTTTGGATTCAATTTAACTTGAATTTTCATTTAGATTTATTAATCGTAATTCACACTTTAATCTTACTAAAAAGGTATAATTCATTAATTTTGTGTTTTTCTTGATTTAAATTAATGATTTTTAAGAACAATTTGGTTGATACTTTGCAACAAAAAAGGAATTTATAAAAAAACGTTGAAATAAAATTTGACGTTTAAGAATAAAGTGAGGTTATGTCAACTTAAATTAATAAATTTATTAACTTAATTTCGCTTTAATAACATCGAAATTATTATTATAATCAAGTCAATTTGAGTTACTATCGTTAAAACATCTCCCCAATCGATTTTGGATTCAATTTAACTTGAATTTTCATTTAGATTTATTAATCGCAATTCACACTTTAGTCTTACTAAAAAGGTATAATTCATTAATTATGTGTTTTTCTTGATTTAAATTAATGATTTTTAAGAACAATTAAAATTGATAATTAAATTGATAAAAATTGATACTTTGCAACAAAAAAGGAATTTACAAAAAAACGTTGAAATAAAATTTGACGTTTAAGGAAAATGTGAGGTTATGTCAACTTAAATTAATACATTTATTATCTTAATTTCGCTTTAATAACATCGAAATTATTATTATAATTAAGTCAATTTGAGTTATTATCGTTAAAACATCTTCCCAAACGATTTTGGATTCATTTTAACTTGAATTTTCATTTAGATTTATTAATCGTAATTCACACTTTAATCTTACTAAAAAGGTATAATTCATTAATTTTTTGATCTTCTTGATTTAAATTAATGATTTTTAAGAACAATTTGGTTGATACTTTGCAACAAAAAAGGAATTTATAAAAAAACGTTGAAATAAAATTTGACGTTTAAGGAAAAAGTGAGGTTATGTCAACTTAAATTAATAAATTTATTAACTTAATTTCGCTTTAATAACATCGAAATTATTATTATAATCAAGTCAATTTGAGTTATTATCGTTAAAACATCCCCCCAATCGATTTTGGATTCAATTGAACTTGAATTTTCGTTTAGATTTATTAATCGCAATTCACACTTTAGTCTAACTAAAAAGGTATAATTCATTAATTTTGTGTTGTTCTTGATTTAAATTAATGATTTTTAAGAACAATTTGGTTGATACTTTGCAACAAAAAAGGAATTTATAAAAAAACGTTGAAATAAAATTTGACGTTTAAGGAAAAAAGAGAGGTTATGTCAACTTAAATTAATAAATTTATTAACTTAATTTCGCTTTAATAACATCGAAATTATTATTATAATTAAGTCAATTTGAGTTATTATCGTTAAAACATCTCCCCAATCGATTTTAGATTAAATTTAACTTGAATTTTCATTTAGATTTATTAATCGCAATTCACACTTTTATCTTACTAAAAAGGTATAATTCATTAATTTTTTGTTCTTCTTGATTTAAATTAATGATTTTTAAGAACAATTTGGTTGAAACTTTGCAACAAAAAAGGAATTTACAAAGAAACGTTGAAATAAAATTTGACGTTTAAGGAAATAGTGAGGTTATGTCAACTTAAATTAATAAATTTATTAACTTAATTTCGCTTTAATAACATCGAAATTATTATTATAATTAAGTCAATTTGAGTTATTATCGTTAAAACATCTCCCCAATCGATTTTAGATTAAATTTAACTTGAATTTTCATTTAGATTTATTAATCGCAATTCACACTTTTATCTTACTAAAAAGGTATAATTCATTAATTTTTTGTTCTTCTTGATTTAAATTAATGATTTTTAAGAACAATTTGGTTGATACTTTGCAACAAAAAAGGAATTTATAAAAAAACGTTGAAATAAAATTTGACGTTTAAGGAAAAAAGAGAGGTTATGTCAACTTAAATTAATAAATTTATTAACTTAATTTCGCTTTAATAACATCGAAATTATTATTATAATTAAGTCAATTTGAGTTATTATCGTTAAAACATCTCCCCAATCGATTTTAGATTAAATTTAACTTGAATTTTCATTTAGATTTATTAATCGCAATTCACACTTTTATCTTACTAAAAAGGTATAATTCATTAATTTTTTGTTCTTCTTGATTTAAATTAATGATTTTTAAGAACAATTTGGTTGAAACTTTGCAACAAAAAAGGAATTTACAAAGAAACGTTGAAATAAAATTTGACGTTTAAGGAAATAGTGAGGTTATGTCAACTTAAATTAATAAATTTATTAACTTAATTTCGCTTTAATAACATCGAAATTATTATTATAATCAAGTCAATTTGAGTTATTATCGTTAAAATATCTCCCCAATCGATTTTGGATTCAATTTAACTTGAATTTTCGTTTAGATTTATTAATCGCAATTCACACTTTAATCTTACTAAAAAGGTATAATTCATTAATTTTTTGTTCTTCTTGATTTAAATTAATGATTTTTAAGAACAATTTGGTTGATACTTTGCAATAAAAAAGGAATTTTTAAAAAAACGTTGAAATAAAATTTGACGTTTAAGAATAAAGTGAGGTTATGTCAACTTAAATTAATAAATTTATTAACTTAATTTCGCTTTAATAACATCGAAATTATTATTATAATTAAGTCAATTTGAGTTATTATCGTTAAAACATCTCCCCAATCGATTTTGGATTAAATTTAACTTGAATTTTGATTTAGATTTATTAATCGCAATTCACACTTTAATCTTACTAAAAAGGTATAATTCATTAATTTTTTGTTCTTCTTGATTTAAATTAATGATTTTTAAGAACAATTTGGTTGATACTTTGCAATAAAAAAGGAATTTTTAAAAAAACGTTGAAATAAAATTTGACGTTTAAGAATAAAGTGAGGTTATGTCAACTTAAATTAATAAATTTATTAACTTAATTTCGCTTTAATAACATCGAAATTATTATTATAATTAAGTCAATTTGAGTTATTATCGTTAAAACATCTCCCCAATCGATTTTGGATTCAATTTAACTTGAATTTTCATTTAGATTTATTAATCGCAATTCACACTTTAATCTTACTAAAAAGGTATAATTCATTAATTTTGTGTTTTTCTTGATTTAAATTAATGATTTTTTAAATAATTTGGTTGATACTTTGCAACAAAAAAGGAATTTATAAAAAAACGTTGAAATAAAATTTGACGTTTAAGGAAAAAGTGAGGTTATGTCAACTTAAATTAATAAATTTATTAACTTAATTTCGCTTTAATAACATCGAAGTTATTATTATAATTAAGTCAATTTGAGTTATTATCGTTAAAACATCTCCCCAATCGATTTTGGAATCAATTTAACTTGAATTTTCATTTAGAGTTATTAATCGCAATTCACACTTTAATCTTACTAAAAAGGTATAATTCATTAATTTTTTGTTCTTCTTGATTTAAATTAATGATTTTTAAGAACAATTTGGTTAATACTTTGCAATAAAAAAGGAATTTTTAAAAAAACGTTGAAATAAAATTTGACGTTTAAGAATAAAGTGAGGTTATGTCAACTTAAATTAATAAATTTATTAACTTAATTTCGCTTTAATAACATCGAAATTATTATTATTATTAAGTCAATTTGAGTTATTATCGTTAAAACATCTCCCCAATCGATTTTGGAATCAATTTAACTTGAATTTTCATTTAGAGTTATTAATCGCAATTCACACTTTAATCTTACTAAAAAGGTATAATTCATTAATTTTTTGTTCTTCTTGATTTAAATTAATGATTTTTAAGAACAATTTGGTTAATACTTTGCAATAAAAAAGGAATTTTTAAAAAAACGTTGAAATAAAATTTGACGTTTAAGAATAAAGTGAGGTTATGTCAACTTAAATTAATAAATTTATTAACTTAATTTCGCTTTAATAACATCGAAATTATTATTATTATTAAGTCAATTTGAGTTATTATCGTTAAAACATCTCCCCAATCGATTTTGGAATCAATTTAACTTGAATTTTCATTTAGAGTTATTAATCGCAATTCACACTTTAATCTTACTAAAAAGGTATAATTCATTAATTTTTTGTTCTTCTTGATTTAAATTAATGATTTTTAAGAACAATTTGGTTAATACTTTGCAATAAAAAAGGAATTTTTAAAAAAACGTTGAAATAAAATTTGACGTTTAAGAATAAAGTGAGGTTATGTCAACTTAAATTAATAAATTTATTAACTTAATTTCGCTTTAATAACATCGAAATTATTATTATTATTAAGTCAATTTGAGTTATTATCGTTAAAACATCTCCCCAATCGATTTTGGAATCAATTTAACTTGAATTTTCATTTAGAGTTATTAATCGCAATTCACACTTTAATCTTACTAAAAAGGTATAATTCATTAATTTTTTGTTCTTCTTGATTTAAATTAATGATTTTTAAGAACAATTTGGTTAATACTTTGCAATAAAAAAGGAATTTTTAAAAAAACGTTGAAATAAAATTTGACGTTTAAGAATAAAGTGAGGTTATGTCAACTTAAATTAATAAATTTATTAACTTAATTTCGCTTTAATAACATCGAAATTATTATTATTATTAAGTCAATTTGAGTTATTATCGTTAAAACATCTCCCCAATCGATTTTGGAATCAATTTAACTTGAATTTTCATTTAGAGTTATTAATCGCAATTCACACTTTAATCTTACTAAAAAGGTATAATTCATTAATTTTTTGTTCTTCTTGATTTAAATTAATGATTTTTAAGAACAATTTGGTTAATACTTTGCAATAAAAAAGGAATTTTTAAAAAAACGTTGAAATAAAATTTGACGTTTAAGAATAAAGTGAGGTTATGTCAACTTAAATTAATAAATTTATTAACTTAATTTCGCTTTAATAACATCGAAATTATTATTATTATTAAGTCAATTTGAGTTATTATCGTTAAAACATCTCCCCAATCGATTTTGGATTCAATTTAACTTGAATTTTCATTTAGATTTATTAATCGCAATTCACACTTTAATCTTACTAAAAAGGTATAATTCATTAATTTTGTGTTTTTCTTGATTTAAATTAATGATTTTTTAAATAATTTGGTTGATACTTTGCAACAAAAAAGGAATTTATAAAAAAACGTTGAAATAAAATTTGACGTTTAAGGAAAAAGTGAGGTTATGTCAACTTAAATTAATAAATTTATTAACTTAATTTCGCTTTAATAACATCGAAATTATTATTATAATTAAGTCAATTTGAGTTATTATCGTTAAAACATCTCCCCAATCGATTTTGGATTAAATTTAACTTGAATTTTCATTTAGATTTATTAATCGCAATTCACACTTTAATCTTACTAAAAAGGTATAATTCATTAATTTTTTGTTCTTCTTGATTTAAATTAATGATTTTTAAGAACAATTTGGTTGAAACTTTGCAACAAAAAAGGAATTTATAAAAAAACGTTGAAATAAAATTTGACGTTTAAGGAAAAAGTGAGGTTATGTCAACTTAAATCAATAAATTTATTAACTTAATTAATTTAATTTTGCTTTTACAACGTCGAAATTCGATTATCATTAAATCCATTTAAGTTATTACCATTAAATCGAGTTATTAATCGATTTTCGTTGTAATTTATTACTAATTCTTTTAATAACTAATTCTTTCAATCCAATTTTTTTAATTCACTTAGTTACATAAAAAATACTTGATTTAAAATCGCATTTAATGAGGAATTACCCCTAAATTATAATTATTTTTTAGAATAAAAAAAAACTTAATGACATTTCAAAATGTAAGAATAAAATTTTACGATTTAAAATCGATTGGATATATCAAATTTGATTTTCTCATTTTAAATATTTACGTAAAATCGGAATTAATTAATTAAAATCTTAAAATAGTTCGATTAATTGCTTCTATTTTGTTACGTAGTGATTTTATTTTTCGAGGTTGGTAGTAAAAAGATTCAACGTCAACACATAAATGTCAAAAATTGTTTAAATGTTATAAATAATTTTTTTTACTTTACATTATCATAAAGAAGACGATAACTTTGCAAATTTCGTCGAGAAATTTTAACACCTTTCCTTGAACTTACCCTGAATTTTAATCGATGGAATTTGAGTTTTTGGCTCAAACAATTTTGAGCCAAAATCGTTTTGGTGATGAATCAAACGCAACTAAATTAACTTTTAATATAATTATTTTTTAATAAAGATTTCTTAGAAAAATATTACATATAGTAACAAAGCAATTTGACCCGGAAATCAATGAATCATTTTGAAAAAGTTACGAAGAATTAAAGATCAACATATAAGAAAGGTCTCCGTTAAGGTCGTAACCATAAATCTCAGCGAAATTATAGTTATATATGGAATAAGCAGAGTATTTTTCAATAGCATTAAAATGAATATCGGGATATATGTATCTTAAGGTGTCGTATACATATTGAACTCGATCTAATTCGTCGTCATACATCTCAAAGGCGAATTGTACCGTAGATTGAACGACATTTAACATTTCGTCATCCATATTGTGCAAATTTACCCAAGTCTAAAACAGATTCCAAATTTTAAAAAGTTATTTCAATTTTAAACGTTATATTAACCTCTTTTAACAATCCGGATGGTTTGGTGATTGCGACTCCAGCTTGATTCTCTTTTGATTGTTTCGGTGTTAACTCACCAACACATCCACTTATAAGGGATAAAACCCCAAACACGAAGACGACTTTAAAACTCATTTAGACTGTTTTCAAGACGACAATAAATTGTAATATGATTTTCCATTTGCTTTCTAACGCTTTATATAGGAATAGTATTAAAAATTTTGTGTTTTTGTTGAATTAAGAGTGCTTATTGTTTATTGTTTTCAATTATTTATTTGTTTTTTTCTTTAAATTAACTTTTTCATTCAGTCCAATTCAGTCATTGAATTTTTCAAGTTGATTGCAATGAGAGATAAGATAAAGTATGTGATACTTTTAACAATATTTTCCCTTAAAATTTAGTTTTCAAGTGATTAGGTGTCGCTAAAAATATGAAAATGTCAAATTTGTTATGAATTTTGTTGTTTTTAAGTTATAATATTTTAAAAATGATTAATTAAAATCGTATATATATACAGTACATTTATTTAGGATTCATACTGAAAACAAAGGGAAAATTACCAATATGAGGTATAACAACAAATAATACAAGTCCTAAAACGGCCATCGACCGGAGTCTTTCAGCCGGTGTAACATAATGAGAAATTATAAGAAAGAAAAAAAAACATAATAACGTATTAGTAGGTAATTAAAAAAATAACAAAACAAAACAAAAAAAAATTAAATTAAATTTCGGGCACTTAAGAAATCCGCTTCATCCTTCCTATAACTTCAATGATTGGGGCGCCCGATAATGGACCAGTGGGCGACGGCGTTCTCATCATTCGATGTAATGTAGCGTTCAGGATGTTTTTGCATACTTTAGTTGTAAGCTGTAGTCCTCGTTCCGCAAATGGTGTTACGCCTGTTTTTTCGTAGAGGAGTGCGTTTGAAGGGTTGTGCAACGGGTTGTTCGGGTGCCTCAATTTAGTTATTCTCCTAAGCGCAGCCCGTTCTGCGATTTCTAAGTGGCGTCTAGTTTTTTCGGTGGAGGAGTAAGTGAATAAAATACCGTATTCAATTAACGGTCTGCAGATAGACTTATAGATCTGGGTTGCTAACTGCAGCGATATGCCGTTACTTTTGTGTACTAAGGACTTAAAATGAGCAGCCCTAGTTTTACATTTCATCTTTGTCTTCATTGCATGGACATTAAATTTAAGTTTGTTGTCAATAACCATGCCCAAGTATTTCACCGTAGGTGAAGGAGATACATTAATACCAGAGATGAAAATGGTTGGCGATCTTTCGTGAATACGGTGAAACGGGATGAAAAACTGGGTTTTATTGGAATTCAGCTGGATTCTCCATTTTTGAAACCAGACTTCAGTCTTCTGTAACATATCTTGCATCTTGCTAATTAAGGTGTTTATGTTTTTGGCGTGAGCTATAATGGCAGTATCGTCGGCGTATTGAAGGACGTAGGAGTTGATGTCAAAAAAAGTAGGGTCGTCGTTGTAAATATCGTGACAATAAAGGTTGTAGAGACAAGGGGACAAAGGGGAGCCTTGGGGGAGACCCTGCTGCATAGAAAAGGATCTAGATAGGAAATTTAGGACTCTGATTTGCGATGTGCGATTTGATAGGAATTTTTGGATTATATTAAGAAGGTAAAACGGAACGTTAAGTTGAGAAAGTTTGCAAATCAGTCCATGGTGCCATACTGAATCAAAAGCTTTTTTGATATCAAGGAATAAAACGGCCGACTGTAGTTTCTGTACGTGAGCAACTTGGCAGTTTGAGATTAGCACAGCTAGGGGATGGACGGTACTTTTATACGGCCGAAAGCCAAACTGGTATTCCGGAATTTTTTGTTCAATTGTTTCAAGTAGCCTTGTTTTAATGAATGACTCAAACATCTTACCTAACACTGGAAGGAGAGATATCGGACGGTAATTGGCTGGATCTTCAGGAGCACCGTCGCTCTTTGGAATACAAATAATTATAGATTTCCTCCATTCTCTTGGAAAAAGTTGTTCTTTCAAGCAATAGTTGAAGATTCCTCTGATATAATTGTGTATTTTTAAATCAAGGCTTTTTAAGAGTTTTCTAGACATATTGTCGTAGCCGGGGGCGGTGTTTCTTCCGTTGTGGAGAATCTCGAAATATTCGTCTTCTTCTATAAAGGCTTCTTGAGGTGTAGGTGTTCGATTTGCAAACGCCGCTACATAACATTCGTCTACAAGATTTTTATGCGATTGATCGAAGTCCACATGATCTGAGAATGAAAATATATTTTCCAGGTAATTAGCATGGATGTCGGCTATTTCTTGAGGTTGTGTATGTGACGAATTGTCGGATGTGTCTATCAGCGGTGCAATCAAGGGACGACTTCTGTATTTGGATAGTTTCTTAATTTCATTCCAGTAGGTTTTTCCTTTACATCTACTGATATTGCGACAGGCCTCCAGATATTTGTCGGTTCTGTAATGGGTAACCAATTGTTGGATGTACTTGTTCAGTTTGTTAAATTTTTGTTTTAATTCGGGAATTTCCGTTGTTTTAAAATCTCTATATAATCTTCTTTTTTCTTTGATCAGCCTGAGTATAAAAGGAGGAAGGGGGAAGTTGAAGTAGTGTGCTCTTTTAATTGGGCTCTCCAGTTCTATAGTATTCGTCAAACAACCGCAGAATCTAGAAATCGTCTCTTCACTGCTCAATTCATTGTTATCTATGAACTCGGCAACTCTCCTATTAACTTCTCTAATATTGCATAAATTGTAATTTCTTAATACGGGTTCGACTGATGGTCTTATAGTGTCGATATGGTCGATATGGGCCAAATTCAATACTAGTCCTAAATGATCAGAACAAAGGTCTGTAACCATGTCGACTGACGAAATTAGAGGTTTTATATTGTTAGTACAGAATACAAGGTCTGGTGTGGTGCTAGCTCTCTCGTTCATTATAAATGTGGGAGGAGTTGGGATTTGAACGAAATTAGTTCCGTCCAGGAATTGTTTTATTTGACGTCTTTTTATAGGGTTTGGGTTAAAATCGCCAATTATGATGCAGTTATCAAATAATGCTGCCATAGTAAGAACATTATCTTCAATGAGACTCAGTGGGTGGATATACACCAAAAATAAGTGTGTTTTTTTATCACCCAACATGAAGGTCGCGTGAATACAATCGTTTAATGGGTTGTTTAAACTTGGTGAATTGTACTTTCCAAGATTTATAGCAGGATGCCCCAATATCACCGATCCTCCTCTTACGTTAGCTTTTACAATATTACCCAGCTTTTGTATAGTTGACCAGTTTTGATAATTAATGTGAGTATCTGATTTAGTCTCTACGAACATCGCTCCTTTAATGTCATTATTTAGAATAAAATTATTAACCAAATGAGATTTGTTTTTGATGCTGTTAATGTTGGCATACAGCAATCTTATGCTAGACATCGTCCTTATTTGCAATTGTTGTTTGAGTTCCCGTAAAAGGTTCCGTAGGAGATGGAGAGTTAACGTTTAATAAGTCTATCATTATGATATACATGTAGTTGGCAGAAAATGACATAATGTTTCACACAACGTTTCAATGAATTAATGAGTTCTTGTCGGTTTGAGATTTTAGGAGAGTTAATTTTTGTGACGTAAGTATTTATTATTTGGTCGTGAATTGTAATTGGATTGTGTATTCTGTTTTTTTTGGAGTTAGTATTCGAAATTTGATCAGATTTTTTATTGGCGGACTTGATTCTGACATTAGGAATACCTTTGATTGGGGCTGTGGGTCTGTTTTTACATTTAGTGGACCAAGCCCCATGGCCAGCCATTCCGCATGATTTGCATTTTTCCGGTAGTTGAGATGTGCAATTAATGGTTTTATGCTCACCTAGACATTTGCTACAAGAAATTTTTTCGTTGCAATTATCAGTTGTGTGGGTAAACTCGCAACATCTATTGCATGGAATGGGTAAGGGGGGTGGAGGATAGCTTTCGAAAGTAGGGAAGTGGAGGTTTTTATAGAAAAGACCCTTTTGTATCAGCTTTTCGTAGGATGTGTTACAACCAGTTATTACCCTTATTTTATACGTTGGATTTCCAGTTGCTCTAGAGATAATTCTTTTGCAGAATCTGTGACTAATTTGGATAGCATTCAAGGCATCGCTTATTTCCTGATCCGTAATTTCCAAGTCCACTGATGAAATAACAGCTGAGTATGAGGGAGCTGGGTTGTTTTTAGGTTGAATGATGTTGGTTTTGGTTTCAAAAAAGTTTTTAATTATGTTTTGGTTTTGCAGTTGAGTAAGAATTGCTGACTGGTCAGCTTTCGTATTTTGTGATTTGATAATAAATCCGAGTTTTGTGTTTATAATAACATCTTGTGGATTGAGTTTGTTTTTTTCCCATATTTCCGACAGCTGAATTCGACTCATCGGTGAAGTCGTCGTGAGAGAGAAAACGGAGTTGTATGACTTGTTTTGGTACGCTGCGTGAGACGACTCTACACTAGCGTTTGGAACACGTGGGTGCTGCGGTAATTTTCCTTTGGGAGTTGCTGGTTTACGGACGTTGGAATAAGAATCTTTAGGTGGATTTGGCATTTTAAACGAGGCATCGCTACCGCTGGTGTTCTGCTTTTTGTAGGGGCGCTCGGAGAGCGCGTGTTTTCTCGGACGGCCGCGTTTCTTATTGGTAGACTCACCGTCTTGATCGGACTCAGAGGCAGAAGCCTCTGATCCCCGGGTTTCCATGTTATTTTCCTTCCTCCAGAAAAAAAGGTATAGTTCACGCTTTCACTTATAATTGTGTTAAAACAAATCACTAAAACTAGTTAAATTATCTCGTAAACAATCAGAGCATAAATCACGTGTAACTCGTGCGACTGCTCGCTTGAGAATAATTAAAATCGTATTTATTACAATTTCTAAAAATCCCACAACACCTCTAAATGCACATCGCAACTTCCCGAAAAATGCAAATCATGTGGCCAAGAAGGTCACAGTGCGTGGTCATTTAAATGTAAAAACGGACCTACAGCGCCTATTAAAGGGGTGCCTAACGTACGCATTAAGTCGGCCAATAAACGTTCAAACCAGCTTGATAATAACCTAACGAAAGACACGCGCATACACAAACCTATCACTATCCACGACCACATAATTGATACTTACGTGACAAAAATTAACTCGCCGAAATGCTTAGACCGACAAGAGCTCATTAACTCAATAAAGCGTAGATTTATTGAACAGTATCAAATCGACACAATTGTTGCTTTCTCGGGCAGCTTCATGTACGTAATAATGATTGATCTTGAAGATGTCTCCAAACCGTCTCCCACAGAGCCAAGCCACGGCTCTCAATCCACAATCTTACAGAAGCAGCAATGACGGAGCTACGAGTGTTGTACGCAAACATTAACAGCTACCATCCAAAATCCCATATCATTGGGAACTTCATAAATTTCAACCACATCAACTGTGCAATGTTAGTTGAGACAAAATCTAAGACTGCAATCAAGTTTAAAAACTGGAGAGTGACTGAAAAAGCAGGCAACATCATTAACAGAGGCGTGAGAGGTGGAGCAGTGGCCATGTGCGATCCGGTGCTGCAAATGGGAAAGTCCAACCCCCCAAGAATTAACTCTGAGTTAAACAATGCGCTTCACTTCACCATTATGATCGGCATAGAAGCTCTTCACATATTCTTGATCTACGTTCATCCTCATAGCCAAATCGAAGAATCAATTTTCAACATGGCTTCTCTGCATCACAATTGCTTAATCATTGGAGATTTTAATCCTAACCCTACCAAAACAAGACAAATCAACCGATTCGTATCTTCGACCAATTTTAGCCGCATTAGAACTGCTCCAACGTTTGTCATGGTAAACAATCAAAGTACCACTCCAGACATGATCTGCTCCAGAAATATAAGATCCTTGATAACTCACGTTGCAGTCATTCCCGACCTGTGCTCCGACCACCTTGGTATTCTGATTCACCTGAAGTTGACGACTCCCATCCCAAGACCGATTCCAAAAATCATAAAAAACTACAACCTATGCAATATGGAAGTGGTTAACTCAGGCATCTCAGGATTCATCAGCACCAATCCTATAATTAACGAAGATACGATTTCAGATTTTAATGAAAATCTCAGGAAACTGATTGACGAAGCCAGCCCAAATAAAGTCGAAAAATACTACAATTTTCCATTACCAAAATTCATCGTAAGGTTAATTAAAGAAAAGAGACGATTATACCGCGACTTTAGAATGTCTGAGATCCCCGACCTAAAAAGGAAATTTAATGAACTTAATAAACATATTCAAGCCTTAATAAAAGAATTCAAAAGCGAAAAGTACATCGAAGCCTGTGATAAAATCAACAAATCAAAAGGCAAAAAATACTGGCAAGAAGTTCGGAAATTATCCAGGTATCAAAAGTCCCCTGAAACCAACCAACTCATTGACCCCTCAGATGGCACATCACACACCGATTCTGAGGAAATTGTTAACATCCACGGGGATTACCTCCAGCGTGTGTTTTCATTCTCCGAGGATGCTTCCTTCTGCTCCGTCAACAAAGCAGTAATAGATGACTGGTATAAATCTGCTTTCACCACCCAGGCCGACACTCCCGGAGATGCTCGCATCCACGAGGACGAATACTACTTAATCCTAAGTAAAGGAACAAGCACCGCCCCTGTATACGAGATTGTCACAAAAAACATCCTGAGAAAGCTAAATCCTCCCTCTCATGAATACATCATAAAAATCCTCAACTACTGCCTCATGAACCAATATTTCCCTGAAGATTGGAAGTCATCCATAATAATTTGCGTTCCCAAAAAAGAAGCATCTCTATCTGACCCATCCAACTATCGTCCTATCTCCCTTCTTCCCGTCATTGGCAAGATCCTCGAAACACACATTAAGAACAAACTATTGGAAGTAATGTCTCATAAAATACCGAATTACTAGTTTGGCTTTCAATCTGGTAGATCTACGTCCCGTGCTAATCTCCAACTTTCAAGTGACACGCCTCCAAAAACGCCACTCTGCGGCAGTCTTCTTGGATATACGTAAAGCGTTCGATTCAGTATGGCATCGGGGACTCCTATACAAACTTAGCAAACTGGATATCCCGCCTTACCTCCTTAATCTACTCAACCAATTCCTTTCCAACCGCTCCTCAGTAGTCAGATTAAAAAACTACTTCTCCCGCAAATTCTCCCCTCAGCAAGGCCTCCCTCTCTCCAACACTTTATAACTTGTTTTCCTGTGACATCTACGATCCCAATCCAGATACCTTCGACTTAGACTCATACGCTCTACTCTACGCTGACGACACTACCTTGGTAACACACAGCAAAACCATCTCATCCGCAGTCCAGAGGTTACAGTCGCTGATACAATCCACTGAGAGTTGGCTACAAAAATGGAGAATTCAAATTAATCCTTCTAAAACCCAATTCTTCATTCCATTTCTTCCCATCCATGCTCCTTCCCCTGCCGTAACTATCCAATCCACGATAATATCTTCCGTTACAATATCCAAATACCTAGGAATCTCGATAGACCGGATACTAAAATTTTTAGACCATGCCATAAAGGTAAAAATGAAAGTGACGAATCGGGCGAAGCACTTTAGATCCCTTACATACCAAGGACGCGGCATATCAACTAAATGCGCTGCCTACATCTACAAGACCATCTGTAGACCGGTCTTTGAGTACTCATCGCTAATCCTCTTCGAAGCATCCAGAGGAGCAAGGTACCACCTCGAAGTAGCGGAGAGATCCGACACCCCGAAAATCCACTTTTCAATCCCAGCAACGAACTCCTCTACAACCTTACCGAAATCCCTCCAATTCATATCCGTCTACAAATTTTATCCCATAATGCTGCCATCAACTTCCCCATTGACCCCTTAAAAAACCTATTCATCGCTTCCCAATCTTCCCACCACTCCCTTCATATCCTACGCAAACTACGAAACTAGTTTCAAGCATCAAGCATCAAGAATTTCTATCCCGGGCAGAAAGACCACGGTCGATAGCCCTTTCAAGCCGGCGTTTTTGTTATACAGGGTGTTCCCGTGACTCGGGGCATAAAATTAACCACATATACTAGAGCAAAAATGATGATGATTCGTGAAAAAAAATTATTATAAAAGTCTTCAAATGGCCAAGATATGGGCCATCAAAGTTCAGAAATTTTAACACATTTTTCTAAATATTTTCAAAACCATTAATGGTAGAGGGTTGAAATTTGGTACAGAGTAAACAAACATCATGCAAAATCATTGAACCAATTTTGACTTTGGCCGGATGACGGCAACCATGTTATACAGGGTGTTCCTAAAATTTGTTTGCTCAGAACTTTTTTGTTTGCTCGTAACCCTACATTTATTTTTGTAGTTTTTAATAGAAAATTTATTTTCGAAACTTTTTTCACTCTTTGAAAATTTTGATAACATTGACTGTTTTCGAGTTATACGCGAAACTGTTAAGCTTTGATTTCAATCGTAACAAATAAAACATATTCCGCAAGATCTGAGAAGGCGATGACAATTGAAAAACGAACTGATCTAATAACCATTATTTGCATAAATTTCTCAGTGTAGATTTAGTTAAATCCAGTGTTAATTTATTTTAATTGAATAAAAGAATGTAATTTCCAAAACAATAAATTTAATTTTCGCGGTAACAACAAACAAGAACATAATAAAAATTCTAACAAAAATATGAACAAGAACAATAAAATTATAAACAAATGGTAATAAATAAAACAGAACAAAAAAAAATACTAAAGCAGATGTTCAAAAACACTCCCGCCGGCTTCAATGCACGCCTGATATCGCCGTCTTAAATTAAAGCGCACTCTGCTGAGGACGTTGATTTCAGTTCGAAGTTGATCAAATGAATCAACAATTCGTAACCTCAGTTGATCAACTGAAGTTATTTCAACGCAGTACACAAGCGATTTAATGCGTCCCCATAAATAAAAATCTAGAGGTGTAAGATCCGGCGATCGGGGGGGCCAACTTATCGGTGCATCCACTCCTCGTCCAATCCACCGTTCCGGAAACCGTTCACATAGAAATTCTTGGACAGCATGTGTACTATGCGCAGGAGCACCATCATGCATATACCACATTTCTTGTCTTGTGTTTAAAGGAACGTCATCTAAAAATGGGTCCTATAATGACATCGCCCACAATGCCAGCCCAAACGTTAAGAGAAAACCTCCATTGCGATTTCCAAGCTTTCTTAAATCTTGGATTTTCGTCCGCCCAACTATGTGAATTTCTCAAATTGATGATTCCATCTTTAGAAAATGTCGATTCATCTGCAAAAAGTATTTTTTCTAAAAATTGATCATCAATTTGGATTTTGTGCTGCATTATTTGACAATATTGCAGTCGTAGTGGGTAATCAGTCTGTCGAACTTCCTGAACTTTATAACTATGATATGGATAAAGCTGTTGCTCGTGAAGAACACGCCAGATAGTTGTTTTTGACGTTAAAAAATGCCTCGCCATATCCAAAGTACTAGCTGTAGGATTTTCTTGTACGTAGTCTAGAATATCTTCTTCTAGTTCGGTTGTTCGGACTGATCTGACTTTACCGTTGTTACTAAAATTCGGCTTAAACGTCCCATTTTCCCTTAAACGGGTTTCAATTCTTAAAAATGTTTTTCGATTGGGCGCTCTGCGGTTCGGAAATTTCTCCCGATAACGGTTAGCGGCTGCTACGGCGTTTCCATGACATTCTCCCAATGTCAAAATCATGTCAGTTTGTTCACTAAATGTGTAATTGTCCATTTTGAACACGCAAAATTAATAAAAACTTCATTAACAAACAACCTTATGTTTAAACTACATAAGCAAGTTGACGGCTCAATTTGTTTTTTTTTTAATTGCCATGGCCAACTTTTTCGAAAATTATTGTGTTTAGTGTTACCATTGAAATCGAAGCTTAATATTTTCGCGTTTAACTCGCAAACGGTTAATGTTATCAAAATTTTCAAAGAGTGAAAAAAGTTTCGAAAATAAATTTTCTATTAAAAACTACAAAAATAAATGTAGGGTTACGAACAAACAAAAAAGTTCTGAGCAAACAAATTTTAGGAACACCCTGTATAACATGGTTGCCGTCATCCGGCCAAAGTCAAAATTGGTTCAATGATTTTGCATGATGTTTGTTTACTCTGTACCAAATTTCAACCCTCTACCATTAATGGTTTTGAAAATATTTAGAAAAATGTGTTAAAATTTCTGAACTTTGATGGCCCATATCTTGGCCATTTGAAGACTTTTATAATAATTTTTTTTCACGAATCATCATCATTTTTGCTCTAGTATATGTGGTTAATTTTATGCCCCGAGTCACGGGAACACCCTGTATATGTATTTATTATTGTTGTTATTTTTTTAATGGTTTAAATAAATTTTGTTTTCTTCTTCTTCTAAAAATTAAATAATAATATAATAAAATTATTAATAAAGTTTTATTTTGTAGGTTATTTTTATGGTAAAGGAGGAATCTACATTTTGCTCTCATCAAAATACATTAAATTAATAATATTAAAATTATTAATTATTGTAAATTAAGATAACATTTTTACTTATTTATATTTATTGTTACAATGATAAAAAATACACTTAATTTTCTTTAATTAGTTGTTTTATTTAATTTTTCCCTTATATTCTCACCTGCAACGAGTTCTACTTAACTATCAAGAAAATAAAATTGTAAATTTCGCTCGAAAATTTTATTATGTCTCCTTAAAATCACCTTGAACGACCTCTAATTGACCTTCAACGAAATAAAATTGAAAATTTCGAGAGAAATATTTCGGATTTGTCATTGAACCCACCTTGAACGACCTTTAATTGACCTTCAAGGAAATAAAATTTAAAATTTTGGACGAAAATTTTAGGATGTCTCCTTGAACTCACCTTGAACGACCTCTAATTGACCGTCAAGGAAATAAAATTACAAATTCCTCCCAAAAATTTTATTTATCTCTTTGAAAAATATGCTTATATTAAATAATTATAAATAAATATGTTTAAATTTAAGCTATTAAAGTATAAATTTAAAACAAAATCTTTTTGATGAATAATTTTCTTTATTAATTCCTGATATCAACATTTTTTACATTAAGTAATCATTTTTAAAAGGTTATTAATAATAGATTAAGTAAACAAGGAAAGTTCCACTAAGATCGAAACCACCAACCACAGCAAAAACGTTATAATTTACCATATAAGCATTAAATTGTTCAACAACATTAAATGAAATATTAGGATATAGAAGATTTAACATAGAGTTAACAAATCCAACTCGTTGTTCAGGGAACTCATATATGCCAATGGCGAGGTTCACTGCAGATAAAACTCTACTTAACATATCATCACTCATGTTATGCTCAAATATATAAACCTGAAACATATTTTAGATTCAAACAAAACAAAAAATATGTATTAATGATATTAACCTGTTTTGCTGACCCGGAGGGTTTAGGGGGTGCAACTCCACTTCCATTGATTTCAGTTTTTGTATCAATTAACTCGGCAACACATCCATTTATAAAGGATAAAACTCCAAAAACGACGACAACTTTCAAATTCATCTTGATCGTCTTTAAGCAACAAAAAAGAGTAATACAATGTTTAATTTCTTTTCCAACTCTTTATATATGATACATAATCAAATAAGATTAGAAATCTCTCATTTGCTCATTTGTTATGTTCAATTGTTTATCTTAAATCCTTTGAAATGTGACACTATCAACGGTTTCTAACTTCTTCAAATTATAACTGACATGAAGATGAAGTATAAATAATTTTAATCTGAGATATCTCGTGGATTATAATTTTGGTATTTTTTTAAATTTATTTTTTGTATAGCTCTGCTTTTCGAGCATTTTTTATATGCATTTAATTAAGATCTTTTTTAAAATCAGATCTATTAAACTTCGTATTTGTTCATTGTATAAGAAATTGAATTAAAATAACAAATTTAAATATATTTTAATATTTCTATTTGATGAAATTTCTCCGCCACGATTACCAACCTAAAATGTAAACAAATTATTAAAAAATAATTCTTTTTTGTTAATTGTCAAAAGCAATTTTTGGTACATTTTTAAAGTGGTTGCCAAAACGTTTCTTTTCGCTAAAATAACGAGATTTTTTTTGCGTTAGACGCGGAAAGAATCGAATTTATTTATTCCGCGGCTTTTACACCGATTAAATGCGTCAATTCGCGAAAATTAATCCTTTTTTAAGACGAAATTGACCGAAAAAAAAAGTTGAAAAAAAAATATGGCGAAGACTACCTTGCAATCCTTAGGTTGGCAATGAATTATAATGAAATCCCTAAAAATTTGAATTAATCAATTAAATCAAATTTTTTGGGATGATTATTATTAAAAAATAAATTTAATGATTAAAATTTGGTTAAAAAGATATTTGTTTATAAAAATAAAAAGAATTTAGATTCGTTAAAAATTTATAAAAAAAAAAATGGGGATATTTTGTTATGATGAAAATTGAGGTTATGTTGATGTTGTTGGTTTTGATTAAAAAGTGAATAAAAATTTGCTGATTTCTTCATCAATATATCATAAAAACGATGTTGTTGATATAATAAGAGACCAAGAAAAAGATATATACCCCGATATAAACGTTAAATGGGTTAAAATAAAATAAATCATTTTTTTTAGGTTATGTTATGAATTTATCCAAAAAGAAAAAACGTTTTATTAAGAAACATATTTAATTAAAGAAATATATTTAATTGAAAAAGATTTGGAGTCCTATTTATAGTAAAAAGATGATTTACTTACACTTTCATTTAATTAATATTTTAGATTACGTTTTAAAAGCCATCGAAAAGAAATCATCGAAATTTAAGGCAATTTTAAACAAAAATGTCCAAATGCCAATTTAAATCATTTCATTTATTTATTATTATCAAAAATAATTTGTTAATTTAAACCAAGTCCAAACAAAATCATCACATTTCAATATGTTAATATATTAACGTATTGAGTAAAGCACTCTTTTTAGTTTTATATCTTCCGATAAAAATTAACGAAAAATTTAAATAAATTAAATAACGAACTCACCTTTTTAATAAAGACATTTTTGAGTTTGGAATCAACTCATTTATCTCAAAATCATCTCCGAAAAAGAGCACCATCATCCGTATCCTGTAAATAATTATTAAATAAAATTAGAACTTCAATTAAAGGTTGATTTGGTCTTGTTTTACACACACAATATTTTTATTGCATAATTATAATAAATTTATTTATTATTTATCAATAAATTCGTTTCATTTTGATTTAAATAAACTTTAAATTACAAATAATAATATTGAATAGGTTATGTTGTCCTATGTCAAAGTAGGGAACTACTTTTTTTAGGTAATTAAGTCATTTATAGATGGCTCTTATTTGAAATGTCATATTATTTAAATAAAAATTAATTTTATAAATAAACTAAAAATAATTAAAAATTGATATATAAACGATTAAAGTAGCAAAATTGGTATAAAAAAAATCATTTTGATAACTTAATTACATAAAACTACGTATTCTTTTAAATCTTTTCGATTTTTTATCTTCCGAGATTGTAATAATACAAATTTGAGATTAAATAATTAATCTTACCTTTATAATAAAGAGATTTTTGAGTCTTGATTAACTTAATTGTGTCAAAATCAATCCAAAAACTTTTTATTTTGACACAAAAGGATATGTTGTGTATTAATCGACTTCCGATTCGGTTTTTAAGTTTGATTTCGCCTTCTTCTTTAAACATTTTATCCTGCAGATTCTTCCAATGTATTTGTGAGGTAAATCAAGGTATAAAACTCAATAAACGATTTTTCTTCCTAAACTCCGAAAGCTCTGGGTTTTGATCATCATAAGCAATAATTAGGATCTTAATCAGGATCTAACGATGTATATTAAACTTCTTATCTCTTCGATATATAAGAAATTTAAGTGATTTGTCTTCGATATTGTTACCTCCAATACCCATACAAGCGAGTAGTTGTCTTTTAAGTTGAATTTAAACCCAACAAGTTTTAACACATCTATTTGTTGGTATTTTTCCTCCACGATCACCAACCTAAAAAAGTTATCGATATAATAAAAGATGAAAAAAGTGATAAAATACTTATAGACTAATATAATGTGTGTTAAAATTAGTTTAATTCAATTTTTTTGAGGTTATGCCGACTTTTTTTGAAATTATTCAAAGAAATGTTTTATTTTAAAATAAATTTCTCATCAATTTCTTATGTACTTCATCAAAATGTTCACATTTCGAGGAGAGATCACCCCAAAATGTGCAAAACAGTCTCTTTCCGAGAATCACTCAATTAAAAGGATTAAATCAAACATACACTTACAAGAGTTTAATCTATAATCATTTAATTCAAAGATAAATATAATAATTATCCAAATAATAAAGATTTTGAGTTATTTTTTGAGTTATTAATTATATTTTTAAATTAATAAAAAAAATTATAGGTTATGTTTTGGTAGCTGTCATTAAAACGGATATTTTTAACATATCGGAAGCATAAATGAGCTCATAAATGCATTAAATGCTAAGTTATCATTAAAAGGGAAACTGATTTCTACTAAAACTTTGCGCTCAAAGTCATAAAACTCCCTGAATGAAGCAAAACTCGGATACATATATCATCATTAGATCTTCTTAGCTACTCATTACCTTAATTAATTATGATAATTTTTTTTCAAATATCGCATTTGTAGATTTATAGATTACATTTAATAAGTTATTAGATTAAAATTTAATAAAAATGGAATTTAATGTTATATTTTAATAATAAAAAAAAAATATGCAAGTTATGCAACCAACATTGCATTTTAGTATATTTCAAATTTACACTAACAATAAAAGAAATATTTAATCAATTTCGAACCTTCATTAAACTAAATGTTTAATTCAGAAAGATTTAAAATCATTATTATAAAGAGAAAGAATTTATTATGATTCTTAAATCGAATTAATTTTGTAGGTTATGTTTCAAAAGCGGTCAAAAAGCAATCAAATTAATAAAAGTTTAAGTCGATTTTGAATCAAAACGATCAATAAAAACATCAAAAGTTAATTTAAATCCTAATTATAAACCTAATAAGATTATTATTCAAAAGAAAAAATAGTTTATGTTCAAAATGAGTGGTTATAATCGAAGATGATTTCTTAAATAATTATGATTTAGTTATTAATTTAAAGCAAAGAGGATTAAATATACATTTAAGCGGAGCATGCGATATTACAGGCCATACTGAGTTGATGGGGGTTCGGGGTACAGACTACGATGACAAAGATAGACTATAGCAGTTTAGCCGTTTTAAAAGGACCCTCACAGTTACACATACATCTGGATAAGAAAAAAGAAAAACAAAAATTATGAGAAACTATTAATAAAAAATTCAATTTTCTTTATTAAAAGAGGTAAATCTGACAGAAATCAATATCAGATATGACGCAGAAAACCTACAGAGAAAAACTAACGTTTAAAATTTTGAGGAGGCTCCGACTACATTACAACTCAACAGTTAAAAACCGACTGATCGGTACCGAGATTCAGATTCGTATCCAGAGATTCGATTCTCCCCACTATTACAGTACGGCTTGTAATACTGTAGGCTCCGATTTAAGCCATTTCTATTTAGATTTTATCTTCCGAAAAGGTAACAATACAAATTAAAAATGAAATAATCACCCTTACTTTAACAACAAGGTCATTCTTTTTAGTTTTATATCAACCAATTTGCTTCAAAATCGGCTCTGGAATCCTTCGAAAGAGTTATTCTTTTCTGTAAATTAAAATCAAATTAGAACATTAATTGATGTTGTATGTTCCTATCTTAAACTAAGAATGTTGATATTGCATAATTAAAATAAACTTATTTATTATTATCCCAATAATAAAATTATTTTTAGGTTATGTTGTTTTAGATCAAAATAGGGATCTACATTTTAAATTAATTCAGTGGATTCATTCAAAGATGGCGGTTGGTTGAAATTTCATTAAAAATTATTATTTATTATATTATTAAAATTAAAAAGTCATTCTGATTTAGTTAACAACAAAAAAATAAAATTTAAAAATCAACCTTACCTATGTAATAAAGTAGTTTCAGCCTTAAATTAACTCATTCTTCTCAAAATCAACAACTTGATATCGCCAAAAAAAAAAGTAGCATCCAAATAATCATAAATTAGCCATTAATTAAGGTCGGTTTTGCTCTTCCCTTGCATGGTAAATATTTGTATTGGATAATTAGAACGAATTTGTTTATTGTTTCAGCATAAACTTGCTTCATTTTAGGCTAATTGTTGTTGAGATTCTCTCACTCACAAAATATCTCTTCTTCTCTTCATCTCCGAAAAAGAGCACCATCATCCGAATTCTGTAAATAATTATTAAGTAAAATTAGAACTTTGGATTTGGTTTGACCTTACCTTACACACTTAATGTTGCATAATCATAATAAATTCATTTATTATTTCTCAATAAATTCGTTTCATTTTGATTTAAATAAACTTTAAATTACAAATAAAAGTATGAAATAGGTTATGTTATTTTACATCAAAGTAGGAATCTATTTTTTTTTAGTTAATTAAGTCGTTTATAGATGACTCTTATTTGAAATATTATAAATTTAAATAAAAATTAATTTTATAAATAAACTAAAAATTATTAATAATTGATATATGAATGATTAAAGTAGCAAAATTTGTATCTAAAAAATCATTTTGATAACTTAATTACACAAAACTAAGTATTCTTATAAATCTTTTTGATTTTTTATCTTCCGAGATTGTAATAATACAAATTTGAGATTAAATAGTTAATCTTACCTTTATAATAAAGAGATTTTTGAGTCTTGATTAACTTAATTGTGTCAAAATCAAAGCAAAAACTTCTTATTTTGATACAAAAGGATATGTTGTGTATTAATCGACTTCCAATTCGGTTTTTAAGTTTGATTTCTCCTTGTTCTTTAAACATTTTATCCTGCAGATTCTTCCAATGTATTTGTGAGGTTAATCAAGGTATAAAACTCAATAAACGATTTTTCTTCCTAAACTCCGAAAGCTCTGGGTTATGATCATCATAAGCAATAATTAGGATCTTAATCAGGATCTAACGATGTATATTAAACTTTTTATCTCTTCGATATATAAGAAATTGAAGTGATTTATCTTCATTATTGGTGCCTCTAATCCCCATACCAAGGAGTAATTGTCTTTTAAGTTGAATTTAAACCCAACAAGTTTTAACACATGTATTTGTTGATATTTTTCCGCCACAATCACCAACCTAAAAAGTTATTGATATAATAAAAGATGAAAAAAGTGATAAAATACTTATAGACTAATATAATGTGTGTTAAAATTAGTTTAATTCAATTTTTTTGATGTTATGCCGACTTTTTTGAAATTATTCAAAGAAATGTTTTATTGTGTAGTGAATGATGGCAAGTCAACGTTGTTTTCAGGTAACCAAATTAGAAGTGTTTTAGATCTTGTGATATGCTCCGGATACATTGGGAAGCGATCATTTCCCTGTTTTGGTCACATTTCAGTCCACTCAACCATGCCAAATAAACTTAGGCCACCGACATAGGAAACCAATCAACAAATGGGGGAAATTTCAGAAACATATGGAGGACTCTCTTGCTTCGGGAACAGTTGATACCTTGTCAGATCTTACAGAGGCCATTAAGGACGCAAGGCATTAACCCAGGGTCATTTCTGTCCATGGTGAGATATAGAATGTTCAAGGGCGGTGAAACTGCCGAGATATCTGATCAGGCAATTTATGGAAGACAAAACACCTGAACGGTATATAATAGCGAAAAGACATATTGTTCTGGCTAAGAAGGTTATCTTAAGGAAGAAAAGAGAACACTTTAGAAAATTCTGTAGGGAAATTGATAGAAATACTCCGAGTAGTGAGGTATGGGCAAAGATCAGATGCTTGAAGAATGCTAGAGAACAACGTGGAATAAGCCAAAAAATGGATGGAAAATGGTATGAATCCTTTTTGGACAACATTTGCCCCCCGTATGTTCCCAGGAGGGAGGAAACATTGGAGACAACAGTTTATCCGGAAAGTTACAACACAATACTTATTTCCAAGATAGAAATGATGAAGATTTTGAAAGGCTTTAGAAACTCAGCACCAGGAAGCGATAAAATAACGTACCATGTCCTTAAACAGTTACCAACGATAGCCCATGATATAACACATAAAGAATTTAATAATATACTAAATTATGGAAGCATCCCGGATGAATGGAGAAATGTTGTGGTTGTCCCAATACCTAAGTGAGGGGAGAATATGGAAAACGTTAAGAAGTTCAGACCGATATCATTTATGATGTGTCTCCGAAAATGGTTTGAGAAGATTATTGCATGCAGGGTGGAATGGTTTATGGAGAGGGAAATGTTGTTTGACCATCTAATGTTTGATTTCAGGAAGGGTAAAGGCATAACCCACCCTATATCCTACCTTCTATCAACAGTTCAACTGGCTTTTGCTAAGAAACAATCGGTCGTTGCAGTTTTTTTGGACATACAGGCCGTATACGACAACGTGGACATTCCCACCCTGAAAAGGATAATGAAGGCACATGGAATTCCGAATCTGTGGATGAACGCAGCATGCGAACTTGCACGACGGGGAAAAGTACGACTTAAGGAGGACCCACAGAACATTGGCGCCAGTATAATACATCGAGGATTGCCCCAGGGAAGCCCTTTGAGTCCCTTACTATTTAATATATATATATATATAAATGGACTCAACGTCTTACTAGTGTCAACTGGCTGTTCAGTCATATACTATGCGGACGACTTGGTCCTTTTTTGCGGGGGTACTCCATAGAAAGATGCGTGGAATCGATAAATGAGGCATTGAGCAGGGTCTTGGATTTTCTTGATAAACGCACCTTGTGCATCTCGAAAACAAAACAAAGGCGATGATTCTAACCAGAAAAAGAAACATACCACATCCACCCATAAGGGTAGGAGAAGAAGAAATTAGATATACAAACTCTATTAAATATCTAGGACTTAGAATCAACACCAAGTTGAATTGGAAAGAACAAATCCATTTCTCAGTAAGCCAGGCTAACAAGGCGATCAATGTTCTTAGGGCTGTATCGTCCTCTAGATGGGGGAGTGACCCAGTGATACTCGGAATGTTGCACAGAAAGTAAGGTCTAGATTGTAGTTTTTGCTTAGCGTCATTATGCCCCTACCAAAGACTCTGATGGAGAAACTGGAAAGAGCTAAGTACCAAGGACTTCGGTGTGTTTTGGGACTTCCTAGAACCACACCAACTAACGTATTGGAGGCAGAAGAGGTAGATCCACCTATGAGGATCCTGGCAGAGGTGAGGGCGCGAAGATTTATTCTTAGAAATATACGACTAAGTAATAGTCCAGTAATACTAGTATTGCGAAGATTTAGTGATGCACAGAATGCACGATTTTTGCCAACCAAAACACCTTTACTAATAAGCGTGCTGAGAATAATTATGGATACCAGATGGAGGATCAAACAGGATATTAGACCAGCCAATTTTACTATCCCTTATGAAGCGACCTCCCATGGCAGTGAGATCACGTTACGTCTACCAATATATAACGACATAATAAAATCAGTCGCCCAACAAAACGGGGTAAACAATATGTTCATGACATACATAAGATCAAGATGGTCAGATTGCAATTATGTCTTTACGGACGGGTCTCTTCGAAAAGAGCCAAAGGCTGCTGGAGTTGGTATTTATTCTGTAATGGGGAATTTGGAATACTGCGCTGGCTTACCACCTCAAATGACCATATTCGCTGCCGAATTGTTTGGTATCAGGAAAGCATTGGATTTCTGCCAGCGAATTGCGAACAAAAACACTGTAATCTTCACGGATCCCCTTAGTGCTTTACAAGTCATAAACAACTTTCGACCTGGCGGAACCGGACATTATCTACCGCTATCAATACTCAAGACCTTACATGAGCTATTCGTCAGGGACAGGGAAGTCTATTTGTGTTGGGTGCCATCACACTGTGGGATACAGTGAAATGAAACAGCGGACCTTTTGGCACGAAGAGGACTAGAACAAAGACCTTTAACAGTTAGTTCGGAATATGAAGAGGTGGGACAACAGTATTCGGAGTAAACGTGGGAGAAATGGAATAGATGCTGGGAAATAACTTCAGGAATGAAAGGGAGATGGTATGCGGGTATTCAACCGCACATAAGAAGGAAGAGCTGGTTCCAGGAACAACCATACATATCCAGGTTCTTTTATACTGTGATCTGTCGCTTGCGTACTGGACAATCCATAACCGAAAAATATTTACATAAAATCGGACGAAAAGAGGATCCCTTATGTGTGTGTGTGTGTGTGGAGAAGTTGGCGACATTAACCATTTCTTTGCTGAATGTCCTCTATACAACGCACAGAGACAGGAACTGATACACGATCTGTCTCGTTTGAACTATCATCCACCATACGACCTTAGGGAATTATTGGCTCTAAGAAAAGTAGAAATATATAAATCCATGTATAAATATATTAAAAACACGAAAATCGTTTAAAAGAAAAAGATGGTAAATATTAATCCTCTTATTCCATATTTCAAGCAAATACCCGTCTAATTCCGGACCGAAGGGCAACCTCTATTCCTTTGTGTAAGGAGCCTACACCCCCGGGTTCAAGAAAAGTTTTTTATATGTGAGTGTTACCTTTATTTCCCTTACATGAATTAATGTTTGTTTTGATTTTGCTTTTGTTTTCGCTTTTTATTTGTTTTTTTTTTGTTTTATGTTGAGTTGTTAGAACTGACATATGTACAGAGCTTTCTTTGAGTTGATTTTGATGGTACCTGAGTTAGCTTTTATTTTGCGCGTGACGTAGAGATGGTTACTTTTGAATGATTAAATCACTGTGTTTATTTTATTTATTACATATTTATATATTAATAGAAACCGCGGGGCTCTCCGTGTTACAGTAGCAGTTAAACACCAGACACAAGAAAGTTATAAATAGACACTGTAACTGGGATATAAGAAGGACTAGTTTCCAAATCCCATTTCCAACTCCATATCGAGAAGAAGAAGAATTTTATAAATAAAATAAAATAAAAATTACTGAAAATTTGATATATAAACGATTAAAGTAGCAAAATTAGTATCAAAAAAATCATTTTGATAACTTAATTACACAAAACTAAGTATTCTTTTAATTTTTTTTTTGGTTTTTTTATCTTCCAAGATTGTAATAATACAAATTTGAGATTAAATAATTAATCTTACCTTTATAACAAAGAGATTTTTGAGTCTTGATTAACTTAATTGTGTCAAAATCAACCCAAAAACTTCTTATTTTGACACAAAAGGATATGTTGTGTATTAATCGACTTCCGATTCGGTTTTTAAGTTTGATTTCGCCTTCTTCTTTAAACATTTTATCCTGCAGATTCTTCCTATGTATTTGTGAGGTAAATCAAGGTATAAAACTCAATAAACGATTTTTCTTCCTAAACTCCGAAAGCTCTGGGTTATGATCATCATAAGCAATAATTAGGATCTTAATCAGGATCTAACGATGTATATTAAACTTTTTATCTCTTCGATATATAAGAAATTTAAGTGATTTGTCTTCGATATTGTTGCCTCCAATACCCATACAAGCGAGTAGTTGTCTTTTAAGTTGAATTTAAACCCAACAAATTTGAACAAATCTATTTGTTGATATTTTTCCGCCACGATCACCAACCTAAAAAAGTTATTGATATAATAAAAGATAAAAAACTTATAAATTAATATTATGTGTGTTAAAATTAGTTTAATTCCATTTTCTGAGGTTATGCTGACTTTTTTTTTGTAATTATTCAAAGAAATGTTTTATTTTGAAACAAATTTCCCATCAATTTCTCATGTACTTCATCAAATACGTTCATATTTCGAAGGGAGATCACCGCAAAGTATGCAAAATATTCTCTCTCGAGAATCACTCAGTAAAAAGGATTAAATCAATATAATGCACAAATAAGAGTTTAATTTATAATCATATTCAAAGATAAATATAATTATTATCCAAATAATAAAGATTTTGAGTTATTAATTACATTTTTAAATTAATAAAAAAATTATAGGTTATGTTTTAGGAGCTGTCATTAAAAGTGGGATTATAAAGACATCGGAAGCATAAATGAGCTCATAAATGCATTAAATGCTAAGTTATCGTTATAAGGGAAACTGACTTTTACTAAAACTTTGCGCTGAAAGTCATAAAAGACCCTGAATGAAGCAAAACTTGGAGATATCATCATTAGATCTTTTTAGCCACTCATTACCTTAATTAATTATGATAATTTTGTTGCAAATATCGCATTTGTAGATTTATAGGTAACATTTAATAAGTTATTAGATTAAAATTGAATAAAAATGGAATATAACATCATATTTTAATAATTTTAAAATTAATTATGCAAGTTATGCATCGCACTTTATTATATTTCAAATTTACTCTAAAAATAAAAGAAATATTTAATCAATTTCGAACCTACATCAAATAAAATATTTAATTTAGAAAGATTTTAAATAATTTTTATAAAAAAAAGAAATTTATTAAGATTTTTGAAACGAATTAATTTTATAGGTTATGTTTCAAAAGTTGTCAAAAAGCAAAGGTTTAAGTAGATTTTGAATCGAAATGATCAACAAATACATCAACAGTTAATTATAAACCTAATAAGATTATTATTCAAAAGAAAAATAGTTTATGTTCAAAATGAGTTAATCCTGAACGTATTATGGGTTATAATCGAAGACGATTTGTTAAATAATTATGATTTAGTTATTAATTTAAAACAAAGATCATTAAACATGCATTTAAGCCATTTCTATTTAGATTTTACCTTCCGAAAAGGTAACAATATAAATTTAAAATGAAATAATCAACCTTACCTTAACAATAAATCCATTTTTTTAGTTTTAAATCAACCAATTTGCTTCAAATTCGGCTCTGGAATATTTCGAAAGAATTATCCTTTTCTGTAAATTAAAATAAAATTAGACCATTAATTGTTGTTGTATGTTCTTAAATTGGACTAGGAGCGTTTATGTTGCGTAATTAAAATAATCTTACTTATTATTATCCCAAAAATTACTTTTAATTTGATTAAAATAACCTTTATATTAAGAATAAAAGTATTTTTAGGTTATGTTGATTTACATCAAAATAGGGATCTATATTTTTAATTAATTTAGCTGATTCATTCATAGATGGCGCTTGATTGAAATTTCATTAAAAATTATTATTTATTATATTATTAAAATTAAAAAGCCATTTTAATTTAGTTAATAATAAATAAAATAAAAAAATCAACCTTACCTATGTAATAAAGTAGTTTTAACTTTAAATTAATTTAACTCATTCTTCTCAAAATTAACAACTTGATATCATCAAAAAAGAGTAGCATCCAAATATTTATAGATTAGCCATTAATTAAGGGCGGTTTTGATCTTCCCTTGGATGGTAAATATTTGTATTGGATAATCTCCTATTAGAATTCTAAGCAAAATTATCTTCAGCTAGATGGTATCTTCGGCTTACTGCCTTATAGATTTTAATGCAGACGAAAACAAGGGCAGAACAATAACACAACCTAAATACAAAAGAAAAACAACTATTAGTACTTCTTCAGCATAGCAGAGGCCTAGTATCTCGTTCAATTCCATATAAGATAAGGAAGGCTCTCAAAATCATATTTGTTATAAAAAATTCGGATACATTTATAAGAATATTTCAAAATAATTGACCATAATCTATTCAGTTATATAAATTACGAGAAAAAAGAATCCTATTTCAATCCATCATACTGGTTACATCCAAGAAATGTTTAATTTTAAACAAAAATGTTTAATTAAAGGCCCGAATGTTAATTTGAAACCTAATTATAAATCAAAGCAAATAGAAAATACTTTATGATCAAATTAAATGAATTCCAAACGCATTTTGGGTTATTATCAGAAATGATTTCTTCATTTAAATCAAATCGAAACAAAATCATCACATTTTAATACGTTAATATAAAGCAAAGTATGTGCCTTTTAGTTTTTATTTTATAATAAAAATGATTAAATAATAAACTCACCTTTTCAATAAAGACATTTTTGAGTTTGGAATCAACACATTTATCTCAAAATCATCTCCGAAAAAGAGCACCATCATCCGCATCCTGCAAATAATTATTAAATAAAATTAGAGCATTAATTGAAGTTAATTTGATCTTACCTTATACACTCAATATCCTTATTGCATAATTATAATAAATTTATTCATTATTTATCTATAAATTCGTTTCATTTTGATTTAAATAAACTTTAAGTTACAAATAAAAGTATGAAATAGGTTATGTTATTTTACGTCAAAGTAGGGATCTATTTTTTTTATTTAATTAAGTCGTTTATAGATGGTTCTCATTTGAAATGTCATAATACTATTTTAATAAAAATTAATTTTATAAATAAAATAAAAATTATTAAAAATTGATACATGAACAATTAAAGTAGCAAAATTTGTATCTAACAAATCATTTTGATAAAGTAATTACACAAAACTAATTATGTTTTTAAATCTTTTTGATTTTTTATCTTCCGAGATTGTAAGAATACAAATTTGATGTTAAATAATTAAGCTTACCTTTATAATATAGGGATTTTTGAGTCCTGATTATCTTAATTGTGTCAAAATCAACCCAAAAACTTCTTATTTTGATACAAAAGGATATGTTGTGTATTAATCGACTTCAGATTCTATTTTTGAGTTTGATTTCTCCTTTAAACATTTTATCCTGGAGATTCTTCATATGTATTTATGAGGTATAAATGAACATTTTTCTTCTGCGGGCTAATGACTCTAAACTCCGAAAGCTCTGCTTTTCAATCGTATGCACTTAATGAAGATCTCCTTCAGGATTAAACGATGTATGTTAAACTCTTTATCCTTCCGTTATATGAGAAATTGAAGTGATTTATCTTCCTCACATCCCCATACCAAGGAATAATTATCTTTTAAGTTGAATTTAAACATAACAAGTTTTGACACATCTATTTGTTGATACTTTTCCGTCATGATCACCAACCTAAAAAAGACAAAACGATTAAAATTATTATTTATAGGTGAATTTGAATTAATTATTTAAATCAATTTATGGATAAAAAAAGTGTTAGTGAAAGTAAAAAAAATTTAGCTCCATTAGAAAAAAATTTATAAAAAAAAATAGATAAATTTTGTTGTGATAAAGTTGGTAATGAAAATTAAAAATAATTGAGGTTATGTTGATGTTAATTGTAACTAAGAAATAAATAATAATTCAAAAATTATTTTATAAACATTGCAAGAATGATATTATTGACACAATAAGAGATGAAAAAAGCGATAAACATTAATCGGTAAATGTTAAATAACCCAAAATAAAATTAAATCATTTTTTTTATCATTATGTTGTGAATCGCATCGATTTTGAACTTACATTAACAAAATGTTTAACTATTAAAAACTTTGAGTCATTTTTATAAATAAAAAGGTATTTATTACTATTTTTAATATTAATTAATTTTTTTTAGGTCATGTTTCAAAGTTGTCAAAAGCAATCATTGAAATTTAAGCTAATTTTGAACATTAATATTTAATTAAAACACCAAAAGTTAGTTTAAATCTTAATTATAAATCTAATAAGATTATGAACAAGATACTTTTCATTCAAACATGATGTATTTAAAACATATTTTTGGTTATTACCGGGGATGACTAGTTCTTTTTAACCAGAGATACTCAAGGCAATGATAAAGGAAGGTGGTTATATTAGTCAAAACATATTTAACATAATGATCTATAAATCTATAAACTGATCAGTAATGTTGAGGAAGCATTTAAAGAACCAAACAAATATTCAGAAGAAACTGAAGGAAGAAGACAATTTTAGAGCAAAGCTAATTAAAGATGAATAACTCAGTGATTACTCATCCTAAGGGAACGATCTCTTTGTCACAGTTTGTGTTTAACCTGTAGTTAACGCATGGATTGTAACTAAAGACGATTAGTGCAATAATTAGAATAATAACGATTTAATTATCAATTTAAAGCAGAAAAGTTCCATTAATAGAAGATTAAATATGTATTTAAGCCATTTCTATTAGATTTTATCTTCTTACCTTAGCAAGAATGCCATTTTCTGAAAATTACAGGTCACGCGTACAGACGCCGTTTTACAAATTCCTAAAGCCACAGCCGTGTTTCAAGGGCGTCCTAAAACCTGCCTCGATAGCCCTCTAGGCACAATCATTTTCCTATAAATACAAATCCTTTACATTGTTTCTTGAAATGGCTGAATTGACGAACGTTTTGGTACAAATTGCAGAAATTTTGAAAAATGTTCAAGATACACAAAACCAAATCATTGAAAGCAAACAAACAAATTATATGGGAAGAGACAATTTACAACCCTATGATGAAAATAACGAAAATTTCGATTCGTACTTACAGCGTTTAGATAACCATCTACAACTACGTGGCGTAAATAAAAATACACAAACAAAACTCTGCGTTCAAATTTTAATAGGTTGTCTTAGTCCTAAAATTTACCAAATTCTAACTAAACTTACTGCACCAGATCTTCCTAATACACGATCATACGATGAATTAATCAAACTTTTACGTGAATATCTAGCACCTCAGGCCGCCTCAGTGTAACTGCCGAGCAGCATACATTTTACACCCGATTACAAGGAGAGGGAGAATCAATTCAATGCTATGTTGCTGAATTACGAAAACTTACCACAAATTGCGCATAGAAACGCATTTACGCGCACAATTTATTAGAGGAGTCCGTAATACAGAAGTACGAGAACGGTTATTACAACAAAAAAATCCAACTTTCGATGATGTAGTACAAATAGCAAAATTAATGGAAGTATCCAAAAGAGAATCATCATTAATGCAAGCTCCGGGACAAATAAATGCGATTCAGAAGAAATCAAATCATTTTAATGGTAACAGAAAAAACTATACAAAGAATACAGAAAACCTGGTTGGTAAATGTTTTAGTTGCGGCAAAACAGGCCATAAAGCTAATAATTGTCAAGCGAAAAACTTAAAATGTTACAAATGCAAGAAAGAAGGACATGTACAATCGGTTTGTATGCAGCGAAATACAAAAGCAAAAATACAAAAACAAATCGATACTACAAGTGAAAACGAACAAGAAGAAGAAGAAACTCATCCAGTCAACGAAATTGTTGCAATTAATTCATTAAATACATCTAAAATTCTATTCCCAATTCGAATAAACGACGGAAGATGTAACATGGAATTGGATACTGGCGCAGCTGTTTCCACGATTTCTGTACAACAGTTTAAGAAAATATGTCCCAATGCAACTATACATCCTACTAACGTGAAATTGCGGACATATACTGGAGAAATCATACATCCTACTGGTTCTGCGATGGTCAAAATACGTTACAACGATCAAACAGCCGAAGGAAAGCTATATGTTTTACCTTTACAAGTTGATGCCATATTCGGAAGAGATTGGTTACAGAAAATAAAAATAAATTGGCCAGAAATCAATAATGTACACATGGATATAGAATTGGAAACGTTTCTAAACTCATACAGAGACGTGTTGTCCAACGAGTTGGGAGAAATTCCAAATTATAAATACAGCCATAAATTCATCGATCCAAATACTAGACCAATTTTCTGCAAACCCAGACCTGTACCGTACGCTTTACAGCCAAAGGTGGAGGAAGAATTGGATAGATTGGAAAGGCAAGGAATCATAGAGAAGACAATCCATTCAATGTGGGGTACACCCATCGTACCAGTTTCAAGAAAAGATGGAAGAATAAGAATATGTGCAGCATACAACATTACCATAAATAAATATGTGCAAGATGACCGTTACCCGATTCCAAGAATAGAGGATATTTTCAATAAAATGAAGGGCGGCAAGTATTTTTGTACGCTCGATGTAGCAAACGCTTACCTTCATATGAAGATGGACGAAGAAAGTTCCATGATCCAGGCGATTTCTACGCACAAAGGTGTTTACAAGGTGAAGAGATTAATGTTCGGAGTTAAAACTGCTCCATCTGCATGGCAACGATTCATGGATTAGTTGATGCAAGATTTGGATGGTGTCGTTTGTTTCTTCGACGATATCGCAGTTCAAGGTGCAACTATGGAAGAATTATATCATCGTCTACATGCAGTTATGCAGAGACTGAGTCAGAACAATTTACACTTAAACAAGAAAAAGTATCAGTTTTTTAGAAAACAGATTTCTTACTTGGGACACATAATAGATGCAAAGGGTTTACATACTGCACCTGAGAAAGTTGAAGCAATTTTAAGAAGTGAAAGGCCAACAAATGTTTCACAATTAAGAAGTTTTCTGGGATTGGTTCACTATTACCAGTCATTTTTACCGAACTTAGCATCTAAATTATATCCCTTATACCAATTATTAAAAACCAATGTTAAATTCATGTGGAGTAAACAAAGCGAAAATGTTTTTATTAACCTAAAGAAGACCCTTACAAGTACAAAAGTTCTAACGCCATTCGATCCTGAATTACCATTGACATTGGCTACGGACGCTTCACCCACAGGACTTGGTGCTGTTATTTCCCATACGATGCCAGATGGAAGTGAACGACCAATTGCCTATGCTTCAAGATCCTTAAAGAAAGCAGAACAAAACTGCAGTCAACTGGACAGGGAAGCAACTGCAATAGTTTGGGGAATGCGGAAGTTCTTTCATTATTGTTATGGACGACGATTTACGCTGATAACTGACAATCAACCATTAGTGCGAATTTTTCATCCACAAAAAGATTTACCTGCTACATCAGCTATTCGTTTAATCCATTATGCTAACTATATTTCAGGTTTTAATTATGACATCAAGTACCGCAACTCCAAGGCCCATGCTAATGTGGATTATTTATCCAGAACGCCAGTTTCTAAAGCATCATGTCTAAATCATGATTCTCATGAATTATTCCAAATCAACCAAATCGAACAATTGCCTGTAACGAAGAATGAAATACGAAAAGCTACACTTCGAGATCCATTGCTGAAGAGGATTTATATTGCAATCGAAACAGACGGTGAAATGCCGAAAGGATTCCCACGAGAAGAGTTCACTATTCAAGACGGATGTTTATTACGAGGAATTCGAGTAGTGATACCAGAGGAATTGCGAGAAAAAATTCTAGAAGAATTACACCAGGCACATGCTGGAATCGTAAGAATGAAATCTCTGGCGCGAAGTTACGTATGGTGTTACGTATGGCATCAGTTGTGCACGAAATAGAAATAATCCTACTAAAAGTATTGTTCATCCTTGGGATTATGCAACCAAACCATGGCAGCGTTTACACATAGACTACGCTGGACCATTTCATGGTACTTATTTATTTATCTTAGTCGATTCTTACTCGAAATGGATAGAAGTAATACCTACTAAGTCAATAACATCAACAATTACTATTAACATTCTTAGAGAAATATTCTCAAGATTTGGATTACCATATACAATTGTATCAGATAATGGTACTAATTTCACATCACGCGAATTTATAAATTTCGTAAAATCCAATGGAATAAATCATAAATTAACTGCCCCTTATCATCCAGCAACTAATGGACAGGCAGAACGATATGTTCAAACAGTCAAGAAAAGTTTAAGAGCACAAATTGGCGAAGGTGATTTGTTACTGAATCTATGTAGATTTCTGATGCAATATAGAAAAACGCCGAATGCAACAACTGGGATTAGCCCAGCAGAAATGTTGTTCAACAGAAAGATAAGAACTAGAATAGATTTAATACGAGGAGATGTTGGAACAGAAATTAATGAAAGAAATTTGATGCCAAACGGAGACCGAAAAGATATCTTAGAAATTGGAACTAAAGTACAAGCTAGGAATTATAGAAATCCAACTGATAAATGGAATTTTGGAACCATAGTGGGTAAAAGAGAAACTCTACATTATGATATTGAAATTCAAGGTAAAATTCAAAGAAGGCATAGAGACCAACTTTTGCCATACGAGGGGAAGATTATTACTCAAGAAAGACGATTACCGGAAGAAGAAATAACGCGAAATATTCAACAAGGAAACCCAGAAGTTACAAAAGAAGTTCCGAAAATAGAAACGCCGCTTAAACTTCCACAGGAAAGAAAAGAAACTCCCGAGAAAACAACGACGATCTGAAAGAATTAGGAAACCACCTAATAGATTAAATCTTTAAAATTTCCCAAGGGATAATTGTTATATATGCAACCACACATATATATATATATATATATATATATACATACACATACACACACACACACACACACACATACACAGATACACACGTTCCACATCCCGCGATCCCACATCCGTAGGGATCTATATTTCTAATTAATTTAGTCGCTTCATTCATAGATGGCGCTCGATAACATTTCATTAATATTTAAACAAAAATAATTTTAATTTTAAAATAAATTATTAATTATTTAAAATTTATAAAAAAAACAAGCAATTTAGGGCAATTATTATGAATTCGTTTAAAAAAAATTGTGATAATTCAAATAGAATTTAAATTTAGATTTGGTTTAAGTAATAAAAATTTGAAATTAAATAATCTCACCTTTATAATAAAGCCATTTTTAAGTCCGAATTAGATCGTTCTTCTCAAAATCATCCCAAAATCTTTGGTATCACCAAAAAAACGTAGCATCCTCTTTAATCTAAATAATTATATCATTAGCACATTAATTACGGTCGGTTAAGATCTTACCTTGTACGGAAAATGCTTGTATTGATTAATTAGAACCAATTTATTTATCATTTCACCTTGAATGTGCTTCATTTTAGTTTAAATAATTTATAAAAAAATTATTTTATTTTACGTCAAAAATTTACTTCTTTTAGTTGATGCAATAATTCATAGATGGTTCTTATCATTGGAAAATCGTCATTCTGTAAATAATTAAAATAAAAAATTAATAAATTATTGTATTTATTTATATTATATTAATGTTGTTTAGAAGATTATTTGTACATAAATTTAGTTAAAAGTCGAGAATTTCGATTATTATTTAAATTGAATAAATCTCATCGATTTTGAGGAAGAGAGAAACTTACTCCTAAAAATCTTCATTTTAATTAATTCGATAATTACCTTAATTTTTAATTAATTTAACGAGTTCGAAGACAGCGCTCAACCGCGTCGGACGTGTGTAGCCTAGCGAGTTTTACAGCTGTGCGTTCGTATAAAAACACGTTCTTCTGCAAAATTCAAGAATACATTGACGATTTTATTCTGTTGTAATACGGGAAATAAAGCCGCCTTAGGGTGAGCAAAGTAAAATTAAAACGTTATGTCCAACGCAAAACGATCTGCAGATCATTTAACACCTCCCACAGATGATTTATCGAAAAAATATTCTTGGGATCCTCCAAATATATTAAGTCAAAACCGTTTTCAAATTTTAGAAAATATTTCTGATGAACATGGCGAAAGCTCACAGCAACAAGCCTCACATTCCAAAGCATCATCCAAACAACAAGATACATCACAACAAAATGTTTCATCTCAGCAAAAAATAAAAATTCCGCCTATATTCCTACAAAATGCTCTTAATCATCAACAAACCATCAATGATCTCAAGGCCTTAACCGTTCATGATTTCACCACCACGTATAATAATAAAAACTTAAAAATTAATTTGACAGATAGCAACGACTATAGAACGGTCACTAAATATTACAAAGAAAATAATGCGCAATTTTATACATTTCAAGATCCTTCTGTTAAACCATTATCGGTAGTAATTCGTCATGTTCCCATATCACTTTCGGAAGATGAAATAAATTCTGAATTATTACCATATAACCTTCCAATAATAAAAATAACTAGATTAGTTAACAAAGAAAAATATCCTATACCTCTGTGTGCGATTGATCTTACTCCATGCGAAAAAGCGAAGGAGATATTTAAAATCAAAGAAATTTCTAAGGCAATAGTTACAGTTGAGATGAGAAGAAAGCCAAATAATGTTCCTCAATGCTATAATTGTCAAAGATTTGGACATACAAAGAATTATTGTTCATTAAAGCCGAGGTGTGTCAAATGTGGAGAGCAACACAACCATACTCAATGTACAAAAAACAAAGCTGACCCTCCTAAGTGTGCGAACTGTGATGGACCTCATCCATCTAATTATAGGGGATGTAAGAGTCACACTGATCTACAAAACAAAAATCCCCGACATCAAGACCGCAGTTATATTAATTCCCAAAGAAAAGATTCACAACCCAGTTTCCGCACTCTTAGTCCTGAAATTTCTTTCGCTAACGCAGTTCAAGGTAAAGCTAATAAATCCAATAATATTCCTTCCTTCACATCCCAAAATGAAACTCAAACCTCCTCTCCTTTGGTGACAGTCATTATAAATCTCCTGAAACAGGTCCTTATCCCAATTATCAATGAAATCAAATCACACCTAATCAACGAGATCTTACCTTCCCTTATTCATGTCAAATAATACAAATCTACAACGTTTAGAAAATATCACAATTTTAAACTATAATGCAAATGGGTTAAAAAAGCAAAAAGCTTTTATCATTGCTTTTCTTGCGAGATATAACATAGACATAGCATGTATCTCGGAGACACATCTTGCGCCAGGAGAAAATCTCCGAATTGGTGGTTATAACATATACAGGTATGATAGAAACTCTCAAACAGCAGCTGGTGGCGTCGCAATCATAATTAGACGCCAAATTAAACATCACTTATATAGTATTACCACCTCATCAATAGAAACTGTTGCTATCCAATATGAGATAAAAGGACACGCCCCGATAACTTTAATATGTGCCTATAAACAGCCAAACAAATCGTTGATTAATGATGATTTTAAAAAAAATATTTCAAATAGTAGGACCTGTGATGTTAATTGGAGATCTCAACAGTAAATTAAAACATTGGGGATGCCGTGCAGACAATCCTTCTGGATCTCAATTAGAAAATCTGGCAAACATTCATCAGCTTCAAATTCATTGTCCAACTGATTATACGTATCACCCATTCCGTAATGATCATCTACCAGACATCCTAGATATGGTTATTACTAAAAACTTTCATCTTCCATTAACTCAAATAGTCATAACTGAATTAAACTCAGATCACCTGCCAGTCTTAATCAACTTATCAAGACAGATATTGTACGTTCCAACTGTACCAAAACTTATAAATGGATTTGTCAACTGGAATGAATTTCAAGACCTTATGAGATCCTACCATATAAGTGAACTGCCTCCAATCCGGGAATCAATAAACATTTCAATTCGGCAACTTACCACAAATATGACAGAGGCAATCAGGCATGCTACAATACCAACAACCAAAAAACCCGTTGTAAATTATAATATTCCACCAACACGAATTCTTGAAATCATTAAAGAAAAACGTATAGTTAGACGAGAATGGCAACGTACTCGAAATCCTTTTACTAAGAAGAAATTAAATAAACTGACTCATACAATAACTCTGCAACTCGATGCTCATCGAATTCAAAAATACAATGACATGTTAAATAATTTAGATACATCGGACCCTGGAATGTGGAAAGCCACTATATAAAGCCACGAATATTAAAAAAATATAAAGAACTCCCAACGTTAATAGTTGACGGCATACATACTAACCCTCGTATTCCGGTGCCTGGGTCTATTTGGACCCAAATAAATTTTTGCGAGAAATTGTAATAAATAGATTTATCGTTACTCAAGGAGTGCGTTAAGTTAGATCGGCGTCAAACGGACGTCCCGACGAAAAAACGACGAAAAAATATGTCTCGACCGTTTCTTTACAGCGCCAGGCGTCTGTCTGTGTAAGAGGCTATAGCGACAATACAATTGCCATTAAATTCTTGATTTAGTTCACAGAAGGTGTATTTTAGAGCAACGATCTACATCGAAAAATAAAATGTTTGCTAATTTTGTAAATAATAATGATGATTATAACAATGAAGTGTCTTCTGATGATGAATGTGCGTCATTGACTTTTAATGATGCAGTACCAGAAGAAGAGGATTATGAAAGTGATGAGTTTAGTGGTGAAAATAGTAATAATATGTCACACTGTAAAGACCAAAATGTTTGTGGACGAACATGGAGATATATTTCCCCCACAAACAGAGATGCAGAATTTGGTAAATATGATGCTACACTCACAGCAAATTCTGAGGGTGTAGAAACCATGGAACAATGTTTTGATTTATTTATAAATGATGAAATCATGGACATTATAATTACTTATACAAATGAAAAAGCGGTTAAATATTATGAAATGTTTTCAAATAATATATGGAAGCCGGTAGACCGTAGGTGTTGAATTGAAGGCATTTTTTGGGATTTTACTAATTACTGGCCGTTTTCGGGAATCACGTGAAAGTAAAAAAGATCTATGGAAGAAAAAGATTGCTTATAGTCAACAAATTTATCGAGCATCTATGTCTCGTGATAGATTTACAAACATTTTACGATTTTTGCGTTTTGACGACTTTCAGACACGAGAAGAAAGAAAAATGACCGATAAGTTGGCAGCTTTGAGAACCATTACAAATATTTTAACAAGAAATTGCAGAGATAATTACCGAGCGTCTAATGTAGGCACTATTGATGAACAATTAGTAACATTTCGAGGAAGATGTCCATTCAAGGTGTATATGCCGAGCAAGCCGGGGAAATATGGGCTGAAATTATGGGCCCTATGTGACGCTACTACATATTATTGTTGTAATTTTGAAGTGTATTTAGGAAAATGCGGAAACACACCGGAGAAAGGACAAGGACAACGAGTAGTTAGAGTTCTTTCAGAGTTTTGGAAGGGATCTAATCGAACTATCACAACCGACAATTTTTTTACGGATATCTCACTTGCAGAGGATTTACTCAAAGATAACATATTTATAGTGGGAACAATGCGGAAAAATAGAAAGGATTTACCAAAATCTTTGATAACAATATCCGGAAGAGCTCAATTCTCTTCCGATTTTATATTTTCTGAAAATCTAACACTTGTGTCGTATATCCCAAAACCAAGAAAATGCGTAGTTTTACTTTCGAGCGTTCATCGAGAACATGCTATTTCTGACGAAAATAATAATTACAAACCTAATATTATCAATTATTACAATTCAACAAAAAGTGGAGTGGATGTTGTAGATAAAATTCTAAGAGAATACACTTGCCGGAGATGTACACAACGTTGGCCTCTGGCGCTTTTTTTACATTATATAGATATTGCAGCCTATAATGCATTTGTACTATGGCAACTCAAAAATCCGGATTGGGCAACTGGTAACATAAAATCAAGAAGAAAATAATTTATAGAAAATTTGTCTGAACAGTTAGTTGCTGCAAACATAGATTCTAGAGCTAGAGCATTTGAAACTAATGCAGTAGTATTTTCGAGACACATTGTGGACGCCATCGAAAGTACAGGCCGAAAAATAAATAAACAAATGAGTACAACATTAGAAAAACGCTCAAGATGTAGCTTGTGTATTGGAAATGACAATAAATATAAATCAAAATGTGATGTTTGTCATAAATATGTATGTAATATACATTCAACATGTACAAAAAATATTTTGTGTACAAATTGTAATGATTTAGAATAAATATTTTTTATGTAATTTTTTTTAAATTTTATTTTTATGTATTATTTTATATCCCTAATAATAGTTCACCTTTAAAATAAAATAAGTCAAAATCATAATGGCAAAAGCTTCATTTTTTATATTCTACGTAAACAAAAACTGTTCGGGTCTCGGTTGACCCAGGCACCGTCCGCAACGGTTGGCGAAACGTCAGTACTGCGAGGGTTAATACAGATCATGATAAATCCCATGCTTTTGCTGATTACCTAGAAAATTCTTTTAGTCCAATTATTACGGACAAAAACACGGATTTTGCGGCTATAGTTCAACGATATAATGAATCACACCTACTAAGCGAAGGAAACTATACCGAGACAATAATAGCAGAAGAGGTTAGGCGCAAATTAAACGTCTACCCAATCGTAAAGCTCCAGGACATGATTTGATACCAAACATTTTATTGAAATATCTTCCCGATAATATCATTAATCACATTAAAAGCATCTTCAACAGTTGTTTACAAATAGGCTACTTTCCCATTGCATGGAAGTAATGCAAATCCGAAATTCAAAATTATCGTCCCATTAGTCTTCTTCCAACTCTGTCAAAACTATTTGAAAAAATAATATTCACTCGTCTGCAAGATGAAATGATGAATCTTGATATTATCCCCGATGTACAATTTGGATTTAGAGCAAACCATTCTGAGACACACCAACTTGCAAGAGTCGCAGAAATCATAGAAAAGGGATTTGAAGATAAAATATACACCGCAGCTGGTTTCTTAGACGTTGCAAGAGCATTTGACACCGTTTGGCTACAAGGTCTTAAATACAAACTGCACCACGTGGGTTTAAGCAGGTATCTCTGCGCTATTCTGATATCCTACCTTGACGAGAGAACATTTAGTGTTAGAATAAATGGCTGCTATTCTTCTACTAAACCCATCCGAGCTGGAGTGCCACAAGGAGGTATACTATCACCTACGTTATTTAATATCTACATGCACGACATTCCATTACAAACCGGCAACGATAAGGCTATGTACGCAGATGATATGATCATTATAACACAAAGTTATGATTTAAAAGACGCCATTGAAAAACTCCAAAATTCAATCAATATATTACAGAAGTGGCTTTCAAAGTGGTGTATTCATTTAAATGCAAATAAGTGTGAAACAAAAATTTTTACTTTGAAACGAGTGATTGATCCACCGTGCATAATAATAAACAACAAGCCTATAGTTTGGAATCAAAAAGACAAAGCGGTGCAGTATTTGGGAGTTCATCTTGACCAACGTTTAACTTGGGGTATCCATATCAACACACGAGTAAATCAGGCATATGATCGATTAAAACAACTATATTCCCTGATTAACAGAAAAACTCCCCTAAGGATGGAATGCACACTTCTACTAGTCCAGTTTGGAGTAACGCTTCCACTACTAACATTAAAAAAATTCAAACATTACAAAATAAAATATTAAGGATCGCAGTGGATGCCCCTTGGTTTATAAGAAACGAGCAATTGCATGATGAATTATGTATAGAATATATAGCAAACTTTATAAAAATGTTGACCAAAAACTTCTACAGTAACCTCAACAAGTGTCCTAGCGCGACCAGACTGCACATTGGGCAACGTAACATTCACTCCAGAATAAAAAGAAAACTGCCTCAAGATCTATTGACTGATGAGTCGGAATAACAGATGGTGAAGTGTTTCCTCCTGTGATGTGTTAATTAAGTGTAATCCAATAAGATCTAAGCCATGAAATAACATATTTTAATTGTTGAGCTGGTTTTTAATAAAGAAAAAAAGAAAAAAAAAAAAAAAAATAATTTAACACAAAAATGATATTAAAAAAAAAATATTAACAAAAAGTGAGGATGAAACTAACTTTTGACAACATATCTATTCGTTGATAACTTCACAGCCATGATGCCAACCCCACAAAAAACTGATTATTAATTAATTAAAATGAATTAAAATAAAGGAAACTATGTTGAGTTGTATTAAAATGAATCAAAATTAATTTAATTAGTTAATTTAATCGATTAAAATTATTTATTTATTAAAATGATAGTTTTTTAAAACGAAGATGTCAACTAAAAAACGGTTGGTAATAAAAAATTTGAATCGTGTTAGATTTCATTGAAACGAGCTTACAAAGTTTGTTTACTGATAAGATTTTTTTAATTATCTTATCATGAGAAATACTATCCATTACAAATCAAAATGTTGGTGGAAATAATATTAACTCTCCTATTAAATTCATTTTCTTCGGCACAAAATGATTTATGCCCGAATTTATCAACGTGCGGTGAATGCATTCAAGAACCAAGCTGCATTTGGTGTCTCGAACCCACGGTAAATACAACAATTCATTTATAAATCATAATTCTACGTAATCCAAAGATATAAATAAAGGTGTGTCTATAATTAAAAAATTTTTTAGGATAATACAGGAAATTGTCAAAAAAACGAAACATCTTCGTGCGAATCAAACTCAAAAGTGAGTGCGGAACCCTCATTAGAAATTATAAGATACAATCCGTTAAGACCGGACGTAACCAATTTACTCGAACCCTACGTTCAAATCGCCCCACAACAAATCAAACTAAAACTTCCCAAAAATCAAGAATACACCGTCGAATTTAAATTCGCCCGAGCACAAAGTCCCTTAGATCTCTACTTTTTAATGGACGCCTCTTACACGATGGTACGATACAAAGAGTTAATATCGAAATTGGGGAACGATTTGGTTGAGGAGATTACTAAGCATATTAACGATTATAAAATAGGGTTTGGTTCTTTTGTTGATAAAGCTGTACCCCCCTTCGATTATTTCCCGTAAGTAAATAGTGAATTAATTTTAAAATTTTAATCCATTTTTTTTAAATAGTGGTCAAACCCCAAAATGTGGATACTTCACCAATTGCATTCGAGGATACAGCTTCAAAAATCATCTAAATTTAACCACAGACATCAACGATTTCCAAAAAAAAGTTAATGAAACACCCACTTCAGGCAATATAGACCTCCCCGAAGGAGGATTAGAAGCTTTAATGCAAATTCTTGTTTGCACCGAACAAATCGGATGGAGAAAAGATGCTATGCACTTGGTTGTTTTTGCAACAGACGATTATTTCCATGTTGCCGGAGATGGGAGGTTAGTCGGGGCTTTGCGTCCAAACGACGGGCTATGTCACTTAATTGATAACGAATACACTGAAGATAAGGAGCTCGATTATCCATCGGTATCCTTCCTTAATTACAAATCGGTCGAGAAAGGGATACACATCATTTTCGCGATTGCCGAAAGCGAGGATGATCGGAGCATTAAAAAGCAATATGAGGAATTAACCAAACAAATTGAATTATCGAAATATCACGAACTTACCGTAAATAGTCAAGAAATTATCGATCTTATTGTTAATACTTATCAGGTGAGTAAAAAAATTTTTTTAGGTTAGTTGGTTGTCTAACTGGTCGGGAATTGGAGTTCGAACATGCGTTCATATGCTCCAGTCATAATTTTCTATTATTTTCGATGCAAAATGGATATTTATCACTGGTTGTGTAATTTCTTGAGTTCTGATCTTCAGCTCGATTTGATTATCACTGCCCCGTGGGTTTTTGATATAAAAGAAAACAGAAAGACAAACACATAGACATATTAAAACTCTTCCGCGAGCCAAAGGCCTCGGAGAGATGACTCGACTTGAAAGAAAGGAAAGGGTAGGCCCTCGGATCAAATTTTATGATACGGGTTAAGGTACTTGTGATTTAAAAGGATTAATTAATAATCTACCTAATTAATTATCACAGTTGGAATTTTTGTTTCCCTTTTTTTTATAAAGCATATTATTTTGAATCAAATACGTTTTATCAGTATTAAACAACATCACAGTTTCTTTATCACATTTGAATACCTGCTTCTTTTGCGTATTTGTATAGGAGTAAGTATATTTCGAAAGAATTCGTTGCAAGAACAGTCAGTAAATTTGTCGGAAGTTGGCAGTCTTGCGCAACAAGACCTTTAATTAATTTATCTCTAGGTCCCTCGAATTTGTTGCATCCGAAAAAAATGTGGTCAAGATCACCTTCCTCTCCACAATTGCAGAGTGGATCGTCTTTCAATTTCATTCGGTGCAGATAAACCGGAGTCAGGGCGTGGCCCAGTCTTAATCTAGATCATCGTATAAAAACAACGTATAAAAACGTCTATTTACATAGGGGATCTTCTTAAACCAAGCAACCTTTTGAGTGGTTGGTTGGATCTTAGCATAATTAATACCTTTCTCTCTTGAAAATATTCTCCATTCGTTTTCCTTCCCCAGGTATCTCGATGTCGACCGTTTCTCCCCTGTGACCTTCACCGGCCAGCTGATCGGCCCTCTCATTTCCCTTTACTCCCATGTGACCCGAAATCCAAGCCAAATGAATCTCGATGTCCTTTGAGTAGACCCTATACAGCAAATCGATAATTTCCATAACGTACGGATGAGATACTCGTAGAATCGTACTCTTAGAATCGGTTAAAATAACTGCCCTTGACACACCCTGTCCCAGACTGTCCTTGTCCTAGACGAATATGGTCCGCTAGCAGCATTGTAGGCAAGAAAATACCACATGCAACGCTCTCGTCTGGTTCTTTCAGATGGGATCTGTCCGTGTAAAATTGGTGCGCTTCCGTCCATGTTTCTTCAAAATATGCTTCTACCTCTCGTTGAACCGAAGTCCCTGGACCAAACCGCGATCTAAAACTGGATGTTCCCCAGACAATCATATAACATTGAACGTTCTCTTAAAACGACTACCTGCCTTTAGTCTACCTTTGTCGTCATAATCTGTACCCCAAATCCCAACATCACTGTATGGGCTGTAATATCGTAGACTTCGTATTATAATATTAATTAGATTTAAAGGTAGTAATATTCAGGTTTAACCGTTTTAAGCACGGAATCAACTTATCACAACATATCTCCGAATGACGATTAAAAATCAAATTGACTTTAAACTTACAATTAGAAAGTTGCGGATTTAGTCTTTTACTTACATTTTGAAGATTCTCTTGTTAATTAATTAAAGAAAGAACTAAATTATCTCATTAAAAGAAATATCACGTTAAAAACTGTCAAAAAATAAAAACAAACTACACGTAACGCCATCTATCGGTATTTATCGCTAAATAAATTGTTAATAAAATTAATGTAAAAATCGGAATTAATTAGATTTAAAGCTAAAATCGTTCGGGTTTAGCTATTTTAAGAGACTTTAGGTTAAATCTGATTGATTCTAGATTTAATCCAAAGTCTTTTAAAAACTAGATGTATCTTCGAATGAAGATTAAAGCTCAAACTGACTTTGAACTTATAATTGGAAAGTTGCGGATTTAATGTATTACTTGTATTCTTTGAAATTCCCTTGTTAATTAATTAAAGTAAGAATTAAACTATCTAATTAAAAAAAAAATCATGTTAAGAACTGTCAATAAATGACAAACTACACGTAGCGCCATCTATCGGTATTAATCGCTAAGCAAATTGTCACTAAAATTAATGCAAACATTGAAAATAATTAGATTCAAAGCTAAAATCATTCGGGTTTAGGCGTCTTAAGAGACTTCGAGTTAAATCTGATTGATTCTAGTTTGAAATTTAGTTTTAATTCGAAAAAAACTTACCACAACATATCTCCGAATGACGATTAAAAATCAAATTGACATTAAACTTACAATTAGAAAGTTGCGGATTTAGACTTTTACTTACATTTTAGAGATTCTGTTGTTAATGAATTAAAGAAAGAACTAAATTATTTCATTAAAAGAAATATCACGTTAAGAACTGTCAAAAAATAAAAACAAACTACACGTAACGCCATCTATCGGTATTTATCGCTAAGTAAATTGTTAATAAAATTAATGTAAAAATCGGAATTAATTAGATTTAAAGCTAAAATCGTTCGGGTTTAGCTATTTTAAGAGACTTTAGGTTAAATCTGATTGATTCTAGATTTAACCCAAAGTCTTTTAAAAACTAGATGTATCTTCGAATGAAGATTAAAGCTCAAACTGACTTTGAACTTATAATTGGAAAGTTGCGGATTTAATGTATTACTTGTATTCTTTGAAATTCTCTTGTTAATTAATTAAAGTAAGAATTAAACTATCTAATTAAAAAAATCATGTTAAAAACTGTCAATAAATAACAAACTGCACGTAGCTCCACCTATCGGTATTAGTAACTAATGGCCGGCTTTTCGTACGTTATAGTATTGAGTAGATATCGGAGCAACAGTTATTGGATCGATATCCTTTATCGAGTCGATATCGGCTATTGGTGTTCTGGTAGGAACTGATCGACAAATATTGCACACAATAGTTATTGAACGATTTTTGACAGTTTTGTTAAAAATCGATTACTTGTTTATTCCCCTCGATAGATGGCAGTAAAAATATTGAATAACAATTCGTAAAATTATCTATTTATTATATTTGAGATGAAAACTGGAAAGCCCAGCGAAGCATCCAGTAATAAATCACAATAAATAACATAAATAAATAATTTCTTAACAAATATAAAAAATTGCTGAATAAGAAATTAATAATAATGAAAATTAAAAAAAGATACTCAAATAATAACGAAAATTATTAGTAAAAGAACATAATTAACAAATAAGAAAACATTTTAAAAGCTCAATTACACAGAGAACAGTTTAGGTAAATTATATTTATTATTAATTTCCAAAAATCATAAAAAATAAGGGCAACTTCAATAATCTTTATCTCAAAAACGAATAGATTTTCTAATTTGGTTCTCACCATGACAAAATAGACACTTGCCTCTATAAATTTTGAATGTTTCTTTAAAATATCTCAAGAATTCGATTTTTAGTGATTTTTAATTAACTTCAGATAGCCATAAATGTTCACGTTCAATTTAATGATTTATATCTCAAAAACGAATAAAGACTTTCTAATTGGGTTTTCACCATAACAAAATAGACACTAGCTTCTACAAATTTTGAATGTTTCATTAAAATATCTCAAGAATTCGATTTTTGGTGATTTTTAATTAACTTGAGATAGCCATAAATGTTCACGTTGAATTTAATGGTTTATATTTCAAAAACGAATAAATATTTTCAAGATTCGCTTTCATCACAAGAAAATAGACACTTTCCTCTATAAGTCATGAATTGTTCATTAAGATATCTTAAGAATTCGATTTTTCGTGATTTTTGATTAACTTGAGATAGCCATAAATGTTCACGTTGAATTTAATGATTTATATCTCAAAAACGAATAAATATTTTCAAGATTCGCTTTCATCACAAGAAAATAGACACTTTCCTCTATAAGTCATGAATTTTTCATTAAGATATCTTAAGAATTCGATTTTTCGTGATTTTTAATTAACTTGAGATAGCCATAAATGTTCATGTTGAATTTAATGATTTATATCTCAAAAACGAATAAATATTTTCAAGATTCGCTTTCATCACAAGAAAATAGATACTTTCCTCTATAAGTCATGAATTTTTCATTAAGATATCTTAAGATTTCGATTTTTCGTGATTTTTGATTAACTTGAGATAGCCATAAATGTTCACGTTGAATTTAATGATTTATATCTCAAAAACGAATAAATATTTTCAAAATCCGCTTTCATCACAAAAAAATAGACACTTTCCTCTATAAGTCATGAATTGTTCATTAAGATATCTTAAGAATTCGATTTTTCGTGATTTTTCAAAACAAGATTATTAATTTCAAAAAATCATAAAGAAATAGGTTAACTTAAATGATCTTTATCTCAAAAACGAATAAAGATTTTCTAATTTGGTTTTCACCATGACAAAATAGACACTTACCTCTATAAATTTTGAATATATCATTAACATATCTCAAGAATTCGATTTTTGGTGATTTTTAATTAACTTGAGATAGCCATAAATGTTCATGTTGAATTTAATGATTTATATCTCAAAAACGAATAAATATTTTCAAGATTCGCTTTCATCACAAGAAAATAGACACTTTCCTCTATAAGTCATGAATTGTTCATTAAGATATTTTAAGAATTCGATTTTTCGTGATTTTTTAAAACAAGATTATTAATTTCAAAAAATCATAAAAAAATTAGGTTAACTTAAATGATCTTTATCTCAGAAACGAATAAAGATTTTCTAATTTAGTTTTCACCATGACAAAATAGACACTTACCTCTATAAATTTTGAATATATCATTAAAATATCTCAAGAATTCGATTTTTGGTGATTTTTGATTAACTTGAGATAGCCATAAATGCTCACGTTGAATTTCATGATTTATATCTCAAAAAGGAATAAATATTTTCACGATACGCTTTCATCAGAAGAAAATAGACACTTTCTTCTATAAGTCATGAATTGTTCATTAAGATATCTTAAGAATTCGATTTTTCGTGATTCTTCAAAACAAGATTATTAATTTCAAAAAATCATAAAGAAATAGGTTAATTTAAATGATCTTTATCTCAAAAATGAATAAAGATTTTCTAATTTGGTTTTCACCATGACAAAATAGACACTTACCTCTATGAATTTTGAATATATCATTAAAATATCTCAAGAATTCGATTTTTGGTGATTTTTAATTAACTTGAGATAGCCATAAATGTTCACGTTGAATTTAATGATTTATATCTCAAAAACGAATAAATATTTTCAAGATTCGCTTTCATCACAAGAAAATAGACACTTTCCTCTATAAGTCATGAATTGTTCATTAAGATATCTTAAGATTTCGATTTTTCGTGATTTTTCAAAACAAGATTATTAATTTCAAAAAATCATAAAAAATTAGGTTAACTTAAATGATCTTTATCTCAAAAATGAATAAAGATTTTCTAATTTGGTTTTCACCATGACAAAATAGACACTTACCTCTATAAATTTTGAATATATCATTAAAATATTTCAAGAATTCGATTTCTGGTGATTTTTAATTAACTTGACATAGCCATAAATGTTTACGTTGAATTTAATGATTTATATCTCAAAAACGAATGAATATTTTCAAAATCCGCTTTCATCACAAGAAAATAGACACTTTCCTCTATAAGTCATGAATTGCTCATTAAGATATCTTAAGAATTCGATTTTTCGTGATTTTTTAAAACAAGATTATTAATTTCAAAAAATCATAAAAAAAATAGGTTAACTTAAATGATCTTTATCTCAAAAATGAATAAAGATTTTCTAATTTGGTTTTCACCATGACAAAATAGACACTTACCTCTATAAATTTTGGATATATCATTAAAATATCTCAAGAATTCGATTTTTGGGGATTTTTAATTAACTTGAGATAGCCATAAATGTTTACGTTGAATTTAATGATTTATATCTCAAAAACGAATGAATATTTTCAAAATCCGCTTTCATCACAAGAAAATAGACACTTTCCTCTATAAGTCATGAATTGTTCACTAAGATATCTTAAGAATTTGACTTTTCGTGATTTTTTAAAACAAGATTATTAATTTCAAAAAATCATAAAAAATTAGGTTAACTTAAATGATCTTTATCTCAAAAATGAATAAAGATTTTCTAATTTGGTTTTCACCATGACAAAATAGACACTTACCTCTATAAATTTTGAATATATCATTAAAATATCTCAAGAATTCGATTCTTGGTGATTTTTAATTAACTTGAGATAGCCATAAATGTTCACGTTAAATTTAATGATTTATATCTCAAAAACGAATAAATATTTTCAAGATTCGCTTTCATCACAAGAAAATAGACACTTTCCTCTATAAGTCATGAATTGTTCACTAAGATATCTTAAGAATTCGATTTTTCGTGATTTTTTAAAACAAGATTATTAATTTCAAAAAATCATAAAAAATTAGGTTAACTTAAATGATCTTTATCTCAAATATAAATAAAGATTTTCTAATTTGGTTTTCACCATGACAAAATAGACACTTACCTCTATAAATTTTGAATGTTTCATTAAATGTCTCAAGAATTCGATTTTTGGTGATTTTTGATTAACTCGAGATAGCCATAAATGTTTACGTTGAATTTAATCATTTATATCTCAAAAACGAATAAATGTTTTCAAAATCCGCTTTCATCACAAGAAAATAGACACTTTCCTCTATAAGTCATGAATTGTTCATTAAGATATCTTAAGAATTCGATTTTTCGTGATTTTTCAAAACAAGATTATTAATTTCAAAAAATCATAAAAAATTAGGTTAACTTAAGTGATCTTTATCTCAAAAATGAATAAAGATTTTCTAATTTGGTTTTCAGCATGACAAAATAGACACTAGCTTGTATAAATTTTGAATATATCATTAAAATATCTCAAGAATTCGATTTTTGGTGATTTTTAATTAACTTGAGATAGCCATAAATGTTTACGTTGAATTTAATGATTTATATCTCAAAAACGAATGAATATTTTCAAAATCCGCTTTCATCACAAGAAAATAGACACTTTCCTCTATAAGTCATGAATTGCTCATTAAGATATCTTAAGAATTCGATTTTTCGTGATTTTTTAAAACAAGATTATTAATTTCAAAAAATCATAAAAAAATTAGGTTAACTTAAATGATCTTTATCTCAGAAACGAATAAAGATTTTCTAATTTAGTTTTCACCATGACAAAATAGACACTTACCTCTATAAATTTTGAATATATCATTAAAATATCTCAAGAATTCGATTTTTGGTGATTTTTGATTAACTTGAGATAGCCATAAATGCTCACGTTGAATTTCATGATTTATATCTCAAAAAGGAATAAATATTTTCACGATACGCTTTCATCAGAAGAAAATAGACACTTTCTTCTATAAGTCATGAATTGTTCATTAAGATATCTTAAGAATTCGATTTTTCGTGATTCTTCAAAACAAGATTATTAATTTCAAAAAATCATAAAGAAATAGGTTAATTTAAATGATCTTTATCTCAAAAATGAATAAAGATTTTCTAATTTGGTTTTCACCATGACAAAATAGACACTTACCTCTATGAATTTTGAATATATCATTAAAATATCTCAAGAATTCGATTTTTGGTGATTTTTAATTAACTTGAGATAGCCATAAATGTTCACGTTGAATTTAATGATTTATATCTCAAAAACGAATAAATATTTTCAAGATTCGCTTTCATCACAAGAAAATAGACACTTTCCTCTATAAGTCATGAATTGTTCATTAAGATATCTTAAGAATTCGATTTTTCGTGATTTTTCAAAACAAGATTATTAATTTCAAAAAATCATAAAGAAATAGGTTAATTTAAATGATCTTTATCTCAAAAATGAATAAAGATTTTCTAATTTGGTTTTCACCATGACAAAATAGACACTTACCTCTATAAATTTTGAATATATCATTAACATATCTCAAGAATTCGATTTTTGGTGATTTTTAATTAACTTGAGATAGCCATAAATGTTTACGTTGAATTTATTGATTTATATCTCAAAAAGGAATGAATATTTTGAAAATCCGCTTTCATCACAAAGAAATAGACACTTTCCTCTATAAGTCATGAATTGTTCATTAAGATATCTTAAGAATTCGATTTTTCGTGATTTTTTAAAACAAGGTTATTAATTTCAAAAAATCATAAAAAATTAGGTTAACTTAAATGATCTTCATGTCAAAAATGAATAAAGATTTTCTAATTTAGTTTTCACCAAGACAAAATAGACTTTCGCTTCTATAAATTTTGAATGTTTCATTAAAATATCTCAAGAATTCGATTTTTCGTGATTTTTAATTAAATTGAGGTAGCCATAAATGTTCACGTTGAATTTAATGATTTATATCTCAAAAACGAATACATATTTTCACGATTCGCTTTCATCACAAGAAAATAGACACTTTCCTCTATAAGTCATGAATTATTCATTAAAATATCTCAAGAATTCGATTTTTTGGTGATTTTTAATTAACTTGAGATAGCCATAAATGTTTACGTTGAATTTATTGATTTATATCTCAAAAACGAATAAAGATTTTCTAATTTGGTTTTCACCATGACAAAATAGACACTTACCTCTATAAATTTTGAATGTTTCATTAAAATATCTCAAGAATTCGATTTTTGGTGATTTTTGATTAACTTGAGATAGCCATAAATGTTCACGTTGAATTTAATGATTTATATCTCAAAAACGAATAAATATTTTCAAGATTCGCTTTCATCACAAGAAAATAGACACTTTCCTCTATAAGTCATGAATTGTTCACTAAGATATCTTAAGAATTCGATTTTTCATGATTTTTCAAAACAAGATTATTAATTTCAAAAAATCATAAAAAAATAGGTTAACTTAAATGATCTTTATCTCAAAAATGAATAAAGATTTTTTAATTTGGTTTTCACCATGACAAAATAGACACTTAATTCTATAAATTTTGAATATATCATTAAAATATCTCAAGAATTCGATTTTTGGTGATTTTTAATTAACTTGAGATAGCCATAAATGTTCATGTTGAATTTAATGATTTATATCTCAAAAACGAATAAATATTTTCAAAATCCGCTTTCATCACAAAAAAGTAGACACTTTCCTCTATAAGTCATGAATTGTTCATTAAGATATCTTAAGAATTCGATTTTTCGTGATTTTTGATTAACTTGAGGTAGCCATAAATGTTCACGTTGAATTTAATGATTTATATCTCAAAAACGAATAAATATTTTCAAGATTCGCTTTCATCACAAGAAAATAGACACTTTCCTCTATAAGTCATGAATTGTTCACTAAGATATCTTAAGAATTCTATCGATACAAGTGAATCGTCACTACAATTTATGTAAAAATTGAAATTAATTAGAATTAAAACTAAATTTTTTTTAAGACGTGGAACTAAACCCGAATATTTCTGATTTAAAATGTATTAATACATTTTACTTTTAATTTAATCAAAAAATAAGTTTCAAAAATGATTAATGAACGTGTTCAGTGAATATGACGTTTTATTAATTTTAAAATTAAATCGAAAATTATTTTGGTAAATTTACTAATTTTTAATTAATTCCTTTTCTTTTCACAGCAAATTCTACAAAACATCAAAATGTCCCACGATTTCGACGAAAATTTCGACGTAAAATTCGAGACAAAATGCCCGGATAGCGACTATTTCGAAGAAAAAAACAACTGTGACAAAGTAAAGATAGCGGATGAGATTGAATTTCGAGTTAAAATCACCCCCCTCGATTGTATTGGACCCAATAAATCATACACAATTAAAGCCGACGGGATCGATGAATCCCTAACGATCGATTTAGAAGTAATTTGCGCGTGCGATTGCGAAATCAACATCGAATCAACGGATCCAGATGAAACCTGCAATAACAACGGTTACAAAAATTGCGGCATTTGCAAATGTTTCGAAGGATACAGCGGGGAACATTGCGAGTGCACCCACACCTCCGGGTTTACAGACGACACAAATTGCGTTGACCCTCAAACGAATACGATTTGCAACGGAAACGGAGATTGCAAATGCGGAATGTGTCAATGTAAAGATAATTATTACGGTAAATTTTGTAAATGCGAGGATGGTTCGTGTCCGAGGGTTTTTGGTGAACTCTGTGGGGGTTCTAATCAAGGGAAATGTGTTTGTGGTGAATGCAAATGTTTATCTGGTTGGACAAGAGATGATTGCTCATGTCCCATTTCTAATGCCCAATGTATAGCTCCTTACAGCGATGGGAAACCTTGCTCGGAAAAAGGAAAATGCATCTGCGGAAAATGTATATGCGAAACCGATTATTTCGGGGATTTCTGCGAGGGGTGTACCGGATGCGAATGGTGCGAAGATTTAGACCCTTGCGTTGAAGCTTACTTAAAAGAAATCGATTTATCCGAAGCGAAAAGTCTCCGAATTAATTGCACCTCGGTCAACATAATCCCGAGGGAGAACGCAACGGCCGAATTTTACGACCGCGATTGGAATAAATGCTTATTAGGGGGGAAATTGGGGTGCAACACCGTTTATCGATATCAATTCGATAAAACAGAAGTTTTGATTCATATAGGGGAAGAAATTTGCCCGTTCGTAGCCAGTTTGGGAGGGCTTTTATTGACGATTTTATTACCGATCATATTAGGGGGATTAATGGCTTTTTTCGCGTGGAAAGGAATCGTTACCGTTAAGGATAAGAGGGAGTATGCGAATTTCTTGAAGAAAAGGGACGAAGAAAAATGGAACACTGATTTGAATCCTTTGTATAAATCGGCGGAAACGACTTATATGAACCCTACTTTTCAAAAATCAAAATAATTAAGTTAAATTTGACTTAATTTGACAGATAATTAACACTTTTTTTAAATTAATTAATTAAGGATTAATTTATGATTAAAGATTTTTTATCGAAAAAGACAAACCTATTTAAATGTTTTTGTATAAATCAATTAATTTAATAAACCGATTAATAATTAAAAGAAATTTAATTGATAGGAAATAAGTTAAATATAACCTCACTTTTTCTTTAATTAATCACTTAATTAAAAGCTATTTCTAATCGGATATTCAAATCCCAATATTATGTTTATATGAATAGATAGATTGTAACAATTAATTCATAGATTATGATGATTTAGATGGAGATTTAATCATAAAAATTCATCAGCATAAAAACAATGTTCTCTGAGTTGATGAACATGAAGAAAGAAGAAGAATCATGAATCATGAAGAAGTTTCCGAAGGAGATTGCAATGAATATTACTGAGGACGAAATAATCTAATAATAAAAATAATTTGGTTTTCTGACGATGAGACTTTAACTCCCTTCAAAATGAAAAATATCTTGAATTATTTGCAGAGAGCTTGAACTGCTAAAAAAAGACTGATACTGGCCCTGGAAGATTTGGTACTGCTTCTAGGAAACGTGACATTGCTTCTGGTAGACTTGAAACATTTCCATAACACTTGATATTGTTTCTAGAAGATTTGAAAAGTTTTCCAGAAGCCATAAAATATTTCCTGAAGACTTGACAGTCTTTCTAGAAGACTTAATCTGCTTCCAGAAAACTTGGTACTGCTAATAGATGATTTGTAACGGCTTCCAAAAGAATTGAAATGTATCCAGAAAACTCGACGCTGTCTCTGAAAATGATACTGTTTGAAATGAACTCCAAAACGCTTGAACTACTGCCAGATGGCTTAAAATGCTTCCAGAAGATATGATACTGCCCTTGGAAGACTTGATACTGATTCTAGGAGATTTGACACTGTTTCCAGAAGACTTAAAATACTGTCAGAAGACTTGACACTCCTTCTAGAAGACTTAATCTACTTCCAGAAAACATGATACTATTTCTGGAAGACTTGATACTGCTTCCAGGAAATCTGACTCTATTTCCAGAAGACTTAAAATGGTTTTAGAAGACTTGATACTCCTTCTAGAAGGCTTAATCTGCTTCCAGAAAACTTGATACTGCTTACAAATGACTTGTAACTGTTTCCAAAAGACATGAAATGTATCTAAAAGACCTGAAATGCATTCAGAAAATCTGGAATACTTCCAGAAGACTCGATACTGTCTCTGGAAGGATTGATACTGTTTGAAATGAACTCCAGAATGCTTGAAATACTGCCAGATGGTTTAAACTGCTTCCAGAAGACATGATACTATCTCTGGAAGACTTGATACTGCTTCCAGGAGATTTAACACTGTTTCCAGAAGACTTAAAATGCTTTTAGAAGACTTGACACTCCTTCTAGAAGGCTTAATCTGTTACCAGAAAACTTGATACTGCTTATGGATGACTTGTAACTGCTTCCAAACGGCTTGAAATGTATCCAGAAGACCTGAAATGCTTCCAGAAGACTCGACACTGTCTCTGAAAGCATAGATATTGATTGAAATGAACTCCAGAACGCTTGAACTACTGCCAGATGGCTTAAAATGCTGTCAGAAGACATGACACTTTTTCAAAAGACTTAATCTGCTTCCAGAAAGCTTGATATTGCTTATAGATGATTTGGAACTGCTTCCAAAAGACTTGAAATGTATTCAGAAATCCTAAAATGCATCCAGAAGACTAGACGCTGTCTCTGAAAGGATTGATATTGTTTGAAATGAACTACAGAACGGTTGAACTACTGCCAGATGGCTTAAAATGCATCCAAAAGATATGATGCTGCCCTTAGATAATTTGATACTGATTGTAAGAGATATGACACTGTTTCGAGAAAACTTAAAATGCTGTCAGAAGATATGACACATCTTCAGAAGACTTAATCTGCTTCTAGAAAACTTGATATTGCTTTTTCGTGATTTATAACTACTTCCAAAAGACTTGAAATGTATTCAGAAAACCTAAAATGCATCCAGAAGACTAGACACTGTCTCTGAAATGATTGATATTGTTTGAAATGAACTTCAGAACGCTTGAACTACTGCCAGATGGCTTAAAATGCTTTCAAAAGATATGATACTGCCCTTAGATGACTTGATACTGATTCTAAGAGATATGACACTGTTTCGAGAAGATTTAAAATGCTGTCAGAAGACTTGACACTTCTTCAGAAAACTTAATCTGCTTCTAGAAAACTTGATATTGCTTTTTGATGATTTATAACTACTTCCAAAAGACTTGAAATGTATTCAGAAAACCTAAAATGCATCCAGAAGACTAGACACTGTCTCTGAAAGGATTGATATTGTTTGAAATGAATTCCAGAATGCTTGAACTACTGCCAGATGGCTTAAAATGCATCCAAAAGATATGATACTGCCCTTAGATGACTTAATACTGATTCTAAGAGATATGACACTGTTTCGAGAAGATTTAAAATGCTGTCAGAAGACTTGAGACTTCTTCAGAAATCTTAATCTGCTTCTAGAAAACTTGATATTGCTTTTTGATGATTTATAACTACTTCCAAAAGACTTGAAATGTATTCAGAAAACCTAAAATGCATCCAGAAGACTAGACACTGTCTCTGAAAGGATTGATATTGTTTGAAATGAATTCCAGAATGCTTGAACTACTGCCAGATGGCTTAAAATGCATCCAAAAGATATGATACTGCCCTTAGATGACTTAATACTGATTCTAAGAGATATGACACTGTTTCGAGAAGATTTAAAAAGCTGTCAGAAGACTTGACACTTCTTCAGAAAACTTAATCTGCTTCTAGAAAACTTGATATTGCTTTTTGATGATTTATAACTACTTCCAAAAGACTTGAAATGTATTCAGAAAACCTAAAATGCATCCAGAAGACTAGACACTGTCTCTGAAAGGATTGATACTGTTTGAAATGAACTCCAGAACGCTTGAATTACTGCCAGATGGCTTAAAATGCTTCCAAAAGATATGATACTGCCCTTGGAAGACTTGATACTGATTCTAAGAGATTTGACACTGTTTCGAGAAGACTTAAAATGCTGTCAGAAGATATGACACTTCTTCAGAAAACTTAATCTGCTTCTAGAAAACTTGATATTGCTTTTTCGTGATTTATAACTGCTTCCAAAAGACTTGAAATGTATTCAGAAAACCTAAAATGCATCCAGAAGACTAGACACTATCTCTGAAAGGATTGATATTGTTTGAAATGAACTTCAGAACGCTTGAACTACTGCCAGATGGCTTAAAATGCTTCCAAAAGATATGATACTGCTCTTAGATGACTTGATACTGATTCTAAGAGATTTGACACTGTTTCGAGAAGACTTAAAATGCTCTCAGAAGATATGACACATCTTCAGAAAACTTAATCTGCTTTCAGAAAACTTGATATTGCTTTTTGATGATTTATAACTGCTTCCAAAAGACTTGAAATGTATTCAGAAAACCTAAAATGCATCCAGAAGACTCGACACTGTCTCTGAAAGGATTGATACTGTTTGAAATGAACTTCAGAACGCTTGAACTACTGCCAGATGGCTTGAACTGCTTCCAGAAGGTACGATACTGCTACTAGGAGATTTGACACTATTTCTAGAAGGCTTAAAATGCTGTCAGAAGACTTGACACTTCTTCAGAAGACTTAATCTGCTTCCAAAAAACTTGATACTGCTTATAGATGACTTGTAACTGCTTCCAAAAGACTTGAAATGTATCCAGAAGACCTGAAATGCACCCAGAAGATCTGGAATACTTCCAAAAGACTCAACACTGTCTCTGAAAGGATTGATACTGTTTGAAATGAACTCCTGAATGCTTGACATACTGTCAGATGGTTTGAACTGTTTCCAGAAGACATGATACTATCTCTGGAAGACTTGATACTGCTTCTAGGAGATTTGACACTGTTTCCAGAAGACTTAGAATGCTTTCAGAAGACTCGACACTCCTTCTAGAAGACTTAATCTGCTTCCAGAAAACTTGATACTACTTATAGATAACTTGTGACTGCTTCCAAAAGACTTGAAATATATACAGAAGACCTGAAATGCACCCAGAAGATCTGGAATACTTCCAGAAGACTCTATACTGACTCTGAAAGGATTGATACTGTTTGAAATGAACTCCAGAATGTTTGAATTATTGCAAGATGGCTTGAACTGCTTCCAGAAGATATGATATTGCCCTGGAAGACTTGATACTGTTTCCAAAAGACTTAATATGCTTTTAGAAGACTTGACACTCCTTCTAGAAGGTTTAATCTGCTTCCAGAAAACTTGAAACTGCTTATAGATGACTTGTAACTGCTTCCAAAAGACTTGAAATGTATTCAACAAATCTAAAATACACCCAGAAGACTAGACACTGTCTCTACAAGGATTGATACTGTTTAAAATGAACTCCAGAATGCTTAAATTACTGCCAGATGGCTTAAAATGCTTCCAGAAGATATGATACTGCCCTTGGAAGACTTGATACTGATTCTAGGAGATTTGACACTGTTTCCAGAAGACTTAAAATGCTTTTAGAAGACTTGACACTCCTTCTAGAAGGCTTAATTTGATTCAAAAAAACTTGATACTGTTTACAAATGGCTTGTAACTGCTTTCAAAAGACTTAATGTATCCAGAAAACCTGAAACGCTTCGAGATGAGTTGAAATGATTCGAGAACTGCTTCCAGAAGATTTGTTATTGCCTCTGTAAGCCTTTATATTACTTCCAAAAGCTTTGAAATGTTTCCAAAAGACTAACTAAGCTTCCGGAAAACTTGACACCGCTGATAGATGACTTGTAACTGCTTCCAAAAGACTTTAAATGTATCCAGAAGACCTGAAATGCTTACAGAAGACTCGACACTGTCTCTGAAAGGATTGATACTGTTTGAAATGAGCTTCAAAACGGTTGAACTATTGTTAGACGATTTGAATTACTTCCAGAAGGCATGATATTGCCCTTGGAAGACTTGATAGTACTTCCAGGAGATTTAACATTATTTCCAGAGGACTTAAAAAATAAATTGAGAAGTTTTTGGGCCAAAGCGCTTACATTGACGATGTGAATCTCTTTGGTCCTGATTGAGAGAGCCTGCAGTTGATTAAAATCGTAATTATTACAAAAAATCGTTTAATTTGATACCCAACAACCTATATTTTGGCACAAAATTAATAATAAACAAAAAAATCCGCCATTTTGATTTTTTAATAATAATCTTTTTTCTGAAAGTGACAAAATCGTAATTAGCACGAAAAATCTCGTTAAATTTGATACCCAACAACCCATATTTATGAACAAAAATCAATAAAAATCCATCATTTTGATTTTTTTATTAATATTTTTTTGTGAAAATGACAAAATTTGAATGAGGACAAAAAATCCTTTAATTTGATACCCAACAACCCATATTTTCGATTAAATAAATCAAACTTGTGTAATATAATAAATGACATTGACAGCTGCCATCTTAAATTGTAACTGTTTTATTTAATTTTAATTAAAAAAAGTATAAATCCGCTATTTTGATCTTCTAACGATTTTTTTAATCTGTAAAAACATCAATATCGTAATAAGCATAAAAAACCCCTCAATTCGATACCCCACAACCTATACTTTGAATTAATTAAGTCAACGTCATAAATGACATTGACAGCCGCCATCTTTAATTTAATTTTTTCGTATATCTTCGTCAATTTTTAAAATAATCTCGCCGCGTTTGGACTTAAATAACTCGTATTTCAATTTTAAATCGACCTAAAATAACGTTAAATCATTTTTTTTAATTCAATAATTTTGACAGATGACTTTTGACAGGTGTCACTTGCAACGTTTTTATTTCGGCTTATATTAATCAATTAATCATAAATTTTGACACCAACATAATCATAATTTCCGGATAAAAATTAATTTTGACGCTTTAACGCAAATTGTAGTAATTTTGACAGCTGTCAAATTCGTTAAATAAATTTAAAATGTATTTAATTTCCCTTTAATTATCTTAATTGATTCTCTAAAGGATTTTTAAATCTAACGAAGCGTAATACGTCATTTTCAAAATGGCTGATATGACATATGTCAAATTTTATTTTTTCTTCAAATTAGATCTAAGCAGTTGACAGAATTAAACCAGAACTAGCTAAAAAAAATCTTAGTTTTAAAACAAAATTTAATTCTTAATTTTTTTATTAAAAATCTACTTGAAAAATGCTTTAATTTAAGTCCAAACTCGATCGAGTTATCTTTAAAAACAAAAAAGTTACGAAAGCTTAAAAAAAAATACGTTTCGAAAAACAAGTGAACAACGAACATCTTCTAACTAAGATATCTCCCTTGTTTTATAAGGTAACCCCATCGAGTTTGGGCTCAAATTAAAAGATTTTTGATGAAGTTTTCAATAAAACCAATGAATTCTATCGATTTGTTAATATTAACGAGTTAATGGTAAATTTGATGTTTATACGGTGATATTTTGAAACAAAATTTTAATATACAAAAATTAGTACGTTTTCTAGCTGATATATGCAATTCTAATTTAATCATTTTCAGGTGAATAATTAAAAAAAGAAGGGTTTGGGTCGTGACTTTTTATTTTTTTTTAATTCATTATTAAATATTTAAATTCCCCATAAAAAATGCGTTAATTTGAGTCCAAACTCGATTAAGTTATCTATAAAAACAAAAAAGTTATTTACGTTTAAAATTTGACGTTTTCCAAAAACAAATGAATATCGGACATTTTTAAACTGAGATATCTCGTTTGTTTATGAAGATAACCTCATCGAGTTTGGGCTCAAATTAAAAGATTTTCAATAAAGTTTTCAATAAAACAAATGAATTCTATCAATTTGTTAATATTAACGAGCTCATGGTAAATTTGATATTTATACGGTGATATTTTGAAACAAAATTTTAATATACAAAAATTAGTACGTTTTCTAGCTGATATATGCAATTCTAATTTAATCGTTTTTGGGTACATAATTAAAAAAGGAGAGGTTTGGGACGTGAATTTTATTTTTTTTGAATTCATTATTAAATATTTAAATTTCCTATAAAAAATGCGTTAATTTGAGTCCAAACTCGATCAAGTTATCTTTAAATACAAAAAAGGTATGAAGGTTTAAAGTTTGACGTTTCGAAGAAACAAGTGAATATCGCACATCTTTAAAGTTGAATATCTCGGTTATTTTTTGAGATAATCGCGGAGTGTTTCGACTTAAATTAACGGAAATTTAATGAGGAATACGATAATCTTGTAAAATTTGATATTAAATCATAATCTCAAATAATTTGTGGTTATTAATCATTATAAAGAAATTATTCTATTTGATAAGTTTTGATAATTGAAAAAATTAAGAGTGAATGTTATCAATGATTAATAAAGTTGGTGCCTTAAAACAAGCAAAATTTAACTTTTTTGATTTTTTATTAAAGAATCATAATCTGAGTGAAAAATGCTTTAATTAAAGTCCAAACTCGATTAAGTTATCTTTAAATGCAAAAATGTGATAAACGTTTAAAATTTGACGTTTCAAAAAAACAAGTGAATAACGAATATCTTTAAACTAAGATATCTCGATTGTTTATTAAGATAACCCCATCGAGTTTGGGCTCAAATTGAGGGAAATTTAATGAAGAATACAAAAAATCTTGTCAATTTTAACTTAAATGATAACCTGAAATAATCTGCGGTTATTAATGGTTATAAAAAATTATTCTATTTGATAAGTTTTGATTATTGAACAAATTTAAGAACGAGTCATGACGATTATTAATAAAATTGGTGTTCTTAACGAACCGGAATAAGCAAAATCTTAGTCTTAAAGCAGTATTTAACATTTTTGATTTTGTTATTAAAATATAAAAATTTGAGTGAAAAATGCTTTAGTTTAAATCCAAACTCGATAAAGTTATCTTTAAAAACGAAAAAGTTATGCAAATTTAAAGTTTGACGTTTCTAAAAAACAAGTGAATATCGAATATCTTTAAACTAAGATATCTCGATTGTTTGTTAAGATAACCCCATCGAGTTTGGTCTCAAATTGAAGGAAATTTAATGAGGAATATAAAAAATTTTGTCAATTTTAAATTAAATCATAACCTGAAATAATTTGCGGTTATTAATGGTTATAAAAAATTATTCTATTTGATGTTTTGATTATTGGACAAATTTAAGAACGTGTGATGACGATTATTAATAAAATTGGTGTTATTAACGAACCGGAATAAGCAAAATCTTAGTCTTAAAGCAGTATTCAACATTTTTGATTTTGTTATTAAAGAATAAGAATCTGGGTGAAAAATGCTTTAATTTAAGTCCAAACTCCATTAAGTTATCTTTAAAAACAAAAAAGATACGAAAGCTTAAAGTTTTGACGTTTCGAAAAACAAGTGAACATCGAACATCTTCAAACTAAGATATCTCCGTTGTTTTTTAAGGTAACCCCATCGAGTTTGGGCTCAAATTAAAAGATTTTTGACGACGTTTTCAATAAAACCAATGAATTCTATCGATTTGTTAATATTAACGAGTTAATGGTAAATTTGATGTTTATACGGAGATATTTTGAAACAAAATTTTAATATACAAAAATTAATACGTTTTCTAGCTGATATATGCAATTCTAATTTAATCGTTTTTAGGTGAATAATTAAAAAAAGAGGGGTTTGCGTCGTGATTTTTTATTTTTTTTAAATTCATTATTCAATATTTAAATTCCCCATAAAAAATGCGTTAATTTGAGTCCAAACTTGATTAAGTTATCTTTAAAACCAAAGAAGTTATTGACGGTTAAAATTTGACGTTTCTCAAAAACAAGTGAATAAAGAAAATCTTTAAACTAAGATATCTCGATTGTTTATTAAGATAACCCCATCGAGTTTGGGCTCAAATTGAAGGAAATTTGCCGAGGAATACGAAAAATCTTGTCAATTTTAAATTAAATCATAACCTGAAATAATTTGCGGTTATTAATGGTTATAAAAAATTATTCTATTTGATAAGTTTTGATTATTGAACAAATTTAAGAACGAGTGATGACGATATTTAATAAAATTGGTGTTATTAACCAACCGGAATAAGCAAAATCTTAGTCTTAAAGCAGTATTCAACATTTTTGATTTTGTTATTAAAAAATAAAAATCTTAGTGAAAAATGCTTTAATTTAAACCCAAACTCGATTAAGTTATCTTTAAAAACAAAAAAGTTATGCAAGTTTAAAGTTTGACGTTTTTAAAAAACAAGTGAATATCGAATATCTTTAAACTAAGATATCTCGATTGTACATTAAGATAACCCCATCGAGTTTGGGCTCAAATTGAAGGAAATTTACCGAGGAATACGAAAAATCTTGTCAATTTTATATTAAATCATAACCTGAAATAATCTGCGGTTATTAATGGTTATAAAAAAATATTCTATTTAATAAGTTTTGATTATTGAACAAATTTAAGAACGAGAAATGACGATTATTAATAAAATTGGTGTTATTAACGAACCGCAATAAGCAAAATCTTAGTCTTAAAGCAGTATTAAACTTTTTTGATTTTGTTATTAAAAAATAAAAATCTGAGTGAAAAATGATTTAATTTAAATCCAAACTCGATTAAGTTATTTTTAAAAACAAAAAAGTTATACAAACTTTCAAGTTTGACATTTCTAAAAAACAAGTGAATAACGAATATCTTTAAACTAAGATATCTCGATGGTTTGTTAAGATAACCCCATCGAGTTTGGGCTCAAATTGAAAGAAATTTAATGAGAAATACGAAAAATCATATCAATTTTAAATTAAATCATAACCTGAAATAATTTGCGGTTATTAATCGTTATAAAAAATTATTCTATTTAATAAGTTTTGATTATTGAACAAATTTAAGAACGAGTAATGACGATTATTAATAAAATTGGTGTTATTAACGAACCGGAATGAGCAAAATCTGAGTCTTAAAGCAGTATTCAACATTTTTGGTTTTGTTATTAAAAAATAAAAATCTGAGTGAGAAATGCTTTAATTTAAATCCAAACACGATAAAGTTATCTTTAAAAACAAAAAAGTTATGCAAGTTTAAAGTTTGACGTTTCTAAAAAACAAGTGAATATCGAATATCTTTAAACTAAAATATCTCGATTGTTCATTAAGATAACCCCATCGAGTTTGGGCTCAAATTGAAAGAAATTTTATGAGAAATACGAAAAATCTTGTCAATTTTAAATTAAATCATAACCTGAAATAATTGGCGGTTATTAACGGTTATAAAAAATTATTCTATTTGATAAGTTTTGATTATTGAACAAATTTAAGAACGAGTAATGATGATTATTAATAAAATTGGTGTTATTAACGAACCGGAATAAGCAAAATCTTAGTCTTAAAGCAGTATTTAACATTTTTGATTTTGTTATTAAAAAATAAAAATCTGAGTGAAAAATGCTTTAATTTAAATCCAGACTCGATAAAGTTATCTTTAAAAACAAAAAAGTTATGCAAGTTTAAAGTTTGACATTTTTAAAAAACAAGTGAATATCGAATATCTTTAAACGAAGATATCTCGATTGTTCATTAAGATAACCCCATCGAGTTTGGGCTCCAATTGAAGGAAATTTATTGAGGAATACGAAAATTTTATTGAATTTGAAATTAAATCGTTACCTAAAAAAAGTTGCGGTTATTAATTGGTATGAGAAGTGATTGATTTTGATAATTGACAAAAGTTAGAAATGAGTTATAACATCAATTAATAAAATTAGTGTTATTAACGAACCGGAACAAACCCCTAGTTTTTAAACAGAATTAAAAATTTTTGATTTTGTTATTAAAGAATAAAAATCTGGGTGAAAAATTCTTTAATTTAAGTCCAAACTCGATTAAGTTATCTTTAAAAACAAAAAAGTTATGATAAACGTTCATAACTTTATTGTTTTTTTAAAAATTTGACGTTTCAAAAAAACAAGTGAATATCGAACATCTTTAAACTAAGATATCTCCGTTATTATTTAAGATAATTTCATCGTGTTTGAACTCAAATTAAATGATTTTTCGCAGAGATTTAAAAAATCGTGGATTATCTTAATAATTTTATCGTAGATCGCCTTAGCGAAAATGTTTTAATATAAAAGCTTTATTTTTTAAATTTACATTTTTATTCTAAGCCGCATTAACCTCGAAAAAGCACCAAAATATTAATAACAACACATTTTTTGTTACAAATTTGAAATCAAATTAATTTATATATTTTATATGATATATTTTCTTCTTATTATCTTCAAGAGAGATATCAAAAAGCGGGTTTCGCCATTAAAATTGACATAAAATTCTGAATCAGTGCTCATAATTTAATTACTTCAATTTTAATCACCACAAAAATATCATTTGTTGAAAACAAATCGGTTGTGTTTTGACCACATTTTTGTTACTATTTTTCTGATAACATCAACACAAGATGTATCATTACAAAAAAGATTTCCGAAAGCGTTTATAACGCGGATATAATGAATATTTCCCAACAACTTATTACCGTACATAAAATATGCAAAAAGAAAAAATAAATCGTCCGCGCAAATCGACTTTGCTTGTCCTACAAGAATCAATCAGTTGTTTTGTGAATAATCACGTTGATTGCTTGCAAATAACAAATAAGGAGTGATTATACGAATTAATTAAGGTGAATCGCTTCTTTTATTCAAAAATCAATCAAATTTGAGCTTCAACGCAATGAACACCCAAAAAATATTCTTAATTCTTTTTGTATTTTCATTCAAATTGAGAGTTTTGAAAGCGAGTTACGATTACGAAGAATATTATAAAGAGTCGTTAGAAAAATTTGGGGATTATCTCACTTTTTTTTCGAATTATCTAAATGGGCCGATTATTTCCGATCCAATTCACGATGAAGGTGAGTTAAAATTAATTTAAACATGATTTGAGTGAGATTAATTTTTTGTAGAGGTTGAGATATACGATTTTATCATCGTTGGAGCTGGGGCTGCGGGATGTGTTTTAGCAAATCGTCTTTCTGAAATTCATGGGTGGAAAATTTTATTGTTAGAAGCGGGGATTCCCGAAACTCCCCTCGGGAAAGTCCCCGCAATCGCCCCGATTCTTCAAACGACCCAATATAATTGGGGTTATAAGACGATCCCGCAAAAAACGGGGTGTTTAGGTTAAAAATTTTTGTTGCAATAAATAAATTTATTAATTTTTAATTTTTAGGGATGATTAATAATACTTGTAATCAATTCGTGGGGAAAGCAATGGGGGGCACGACTGCGATAAACGACAACATTTACGCAATTGGTAATCGAGATGATTACGAGGAATGGGGCGGGATGTTAAATGACTCAAATTGGGGTTACAACGATGTTTTATGTTATTTTAAAAAAGCCGAGCATGTTAATTTGTATGATTACGACGAAGATTACCACGGAGATCACGGCCCTATTAACACCGAGCTCCAAAAGAACCCCTCAAAAATCAGAAAACCATTTATTAAAGCTCTAAAACAACTAAATTATTCAATTTTAGATTATAACGGGATGAGTCAAGTCGGTTTTAACGACCCTCAAGTAACCACGTTTCATGGAAAAAAACGCAGCGTCTCTTCCGCTTATTTAGAAGGATTAGAACGGGAAAATTTAATAATAAAAACATCAAGTTACGTCGAAAAAATTTTCATCGAAGAATTAAGCAATAAAAATAAAAAAGCATCGGGGGTGATTTATCGGAGAAACGAAAAATTTTTAATTGCAAAATCTCGAAAAGAAATAATCTTATCATCGGGGGTTTTTAACTCCCCCAAAATCCTCCAATTAAGCGGAATCGGCCCTGAAGATTACTTAAACAAATTAGGAATAACCCCCAAAATTAATCTCCCAGTTGGGGATAACTTCAAAGATCACGTCGCATTTTTAGGATTACACTTCACCTTTAACTGCCAAAAATTCTATGACATATCCTCAAAAGAAAACATCTTAAATTGGCTATTTTACGGAGAAGGGGAATTAACATCTTGCGGAATCGACGTTTTAGGATTTGTAAATTCGCGTTTAAATTCGAATCTAAATCGCCCCGATTTAGAAATTGTTTTATCCCCGCTTAATTTTAACCAAAATTATCGCATAATCCAACCCCTCACTAACTTTAATAAAACAGTTTATGACTCATTTTGGCAAAACACCGAATTTAACGAGTCCTTCACCGTTTTGGTGATTTTATCCCGCCCGAAAAGTGTTGGTACGATTCGAATTAAATCAAAAAATCCTCACGATCCCCCATTAATCGATCCGAAATATCTCGAGAATTCGGATGATGTCGAAATTATCCTCGATGGGATTAAAAAAGTCTTAGAAATTGCGAATACGACCGAATTTCGGCATCTTAACGCGACTTTAAATGAAAGAATGGTTGAGGGGTGCGATCGATTTCGATCGATGAGCGATGATTATTGGAGGTGTGCGATAAGAAGGTTGAGTATGGGGGTTTATCATGGGACGGGGAGTTGTAAAATGGGGAAAAAAGATGATGGGGGGGTTGTCGATGAGAGATTGAGGGTTTATGGGGTTGAAAATTTGAGGGTCGCCGATGCGAGTGTTATTCCTAACGCGATTACGGCCCATATGATGGCTCCTGCTGTTATGATTGGGGAGAAAGCTTCTGATATTATTAAAGAAGATTGGGGACATTAATTTGATTTAAATTTTGGGTAAAAAATGTGTTGTTATTAATATTTTGGTGATTTTTTGAGATTTATGCAGATTAGAATAAAAATGTTAAACAAAAATAAAACTTTTAAATTAAATTTTTTCGCTAAAATAATCCACGATAAAATAATTAAGATAATAAGACGATTTTCGAAATTTCTGCGACAAATCATTTAATTTGAGTCCAAACACGATGGGGTTATCTTAAATAATAACGGAGATATCTTAGTTTAAAAATGTTCCATATTCACTTGTTTTTTTTTGAAACGTCAAATTTTAAACGTTCATAACTTTTTTGTTTTTAAAGATAATTAAATCGAGTTTGGACTTAAATTAAAGCATTTTTCACGCAGATTTTTAATCTTTAATAACAAAATCAACAGTTTTTAATTTTGCTTAAAAACTAGGAGTTTGTTCCGGTTCGTTAATAACACTAATTTTATTAATCGATGTTATAACTCATCTCCATCTTTTGTCAATCATCAAAATCAATCACTTTTCATACCAATTAATAACCAACCCAACCCAACCGCATTTTTTTTAGGTAACGATTTAATTTCAAATTCAATAAAATTTTCGTATTCCTCAATAAATTTCCTTTAATTTGAGCACAAACTCGATGGGGTTATCTTAATGAACAATCGAGATATCTTAGTTTAAAGATATTCGATATTCACTTGTTTTTTAGAAACGTCAATCTTTAAACTTGCATAACTTTTTTGTTTCTAAAGATAACTTAATCGAGTTTGGATTTAAATTAAAGCATTTTTCATACAGATTTTTATTTTTTAATAACAAAATCAAAAATGTTAAATACTGCTTTAAGACTAAGATTTTGCTTATTCCGGTTCGTTAATAACACCAATTTTATTAATAATCGTCATTACTCGTTCTTAAATTTGTTCAATAATCAAAACTTGTTAAATAGAATTATTTTTTGTAACCATTAATAACCGCAAATTATTTCAGGTTTTGATTTAATTTAAAATTGACAAGATTTTTCGTATTTCTCATTAAATTTCTTTCAATTTGAGCCCAAACTCGATGGGGTTATCTTAATGAACAATCGAGATATCTTAGTTTAAAGATATTCGACATTCACTTGTTTTTTAGAAACGTCAAATTTTAAACTTGCATAACTTTTTTGTTTTTAAAGATAACTTTATCGTGTTTAGATTTAAATTAAAGCATTTTTCACTCAGATTTTTATCTTTTAATATCAAAATCAAAAATGTTAAATACTGCTTCAAGACTAAAATTTTGCTTATTCCGGTTCGTTAATAACACCAATTTTATTAATAATCATCATTACTCGTTCTTAAATTTGTTCAATAATCAAAACTTATTAAATAGAATAATTTTTTATAACCATTACTAACCGCAAATTATTTCAGGTTTTGATTTAATTTAAAATTGACAAGATTTTTCGTATTTCTCATTAAATTTCTTTCAATTTGAGCCCAAACTCGATGAGGTTATCTTAATGAACAATCGAGATATCTTAGTTTAAAGATATTCGACATTCACTTGTTTTTTAGAAACGTCAAATTTTAAACTTGCATAACTTTTTTGTTTTTAAAGATAACTTTATCGAGTTTGGATTTAAATTAAAGCATTTTTCACTCAGATTTTTATTTTTTAATAACAAAATCAAAAATGTTAAATACTGCTTTAAGACTTAGATTTTGCTTATTCCGGTTCGTTAATAACACCAATTTTATTAATAATCGTCATTACTCGTTCTTAAATTTGTCCAATAATCAAAACTTATCCAATAGAATATTTTTTTATAACCATTACTAACTGCAAATTGTTTCAGGTTATGATTTAATTTAAAATTGACAAGATTTTTCGTATTCCTCATTAAATTTCTTTCAATTTGAGCCCAAACTCGATGGGGTTATCTTAATGAACAATCGAGATATCTTAGTTTAAAGATATTCGATATTCACTTGTTTTTTAGAAACGTCAAACTTTAAAGTTGCATAACTTTTTTGTTTTTAAAGATAACTTAATCGAGTTTGGATTTAAATTAAAGCATTTTTCACTCAGATTTTTATTTTTTAGTAACAAAATCAAAAATATTAAATGCTGCTTTAAGACTAAGATTTTGCTTATTCCGGTTCGTTAATAACACCAATTTTATTAATAATCATCATTACTCGTTCTTAAATTTGTTCAATAATCAAAACTTATTAAATAGAATAATTTTTTATAACCATTAATAACCGCAAATTATTTCAGGTTATGATTTAATTTAAAATTGACAAAATTTTTCGTATTCCTCATTAAATTTCCTTCAATTTGAACCCAAACTCGATTGGATTATCTTAAGAAACAATCGAGATATCTTAGTTTAAAGATATTCGATATTCACTTGTTTTTTAGAAACGTCAAACTTTAAACTTGCATAACTTTCTTGTTTTTAAAGATAACTTTATCGAGTTTGGATTTAAATTAAAGCATTTTTCACTCAGATTTTTATCTTTTAATATCAAAATCAAAAATGTTAAATACTGCTTCAAGACTAAAATTTTGCTTATTCCGGTTCGTTAATGACACCAATTTTATTAATAATCGTCATTACTCGTTCTTAAATTTGTTCAATAATCAAAACTTGTTAAATAGAATTATTTTTTGTAACCATTAATAACCGCAAATTATTTCAGGTTTTGATTTAATTTAAAATTGACAAGATTTTTCGTATTTCTCATTAAATTTCTTTTAATTTGAGCCCAAACTCGATGGGGTTATCGTAATGAACAATCGAGATATCTTAGTTTAAAGATATTCGACATTCACTTGTTTTTTAGAAACGTCAAATTTTAAACTTGCATAACTTTTTTGTTTTTAAAGATAACTTTATCGAGTTTGGATTTAAATTAAAGCATTTTTCACTCAGATTTTTATTTTTTAATAACAAAATCAAAAATGTTAAATACTGCTTTAAGACTTAGATTTTGCTTATTCCGGTTCGTTAATAACACCAATTTTATTAATAATCGTCATTACTCGTTCTTAAATTTGTTCAATAATCAAAACTTATTAAATAGAATAATTTTTTATAACCATTACTAACCGCAAATTATTTCAGGTTTTGATTTAATTTAAAATTGACAAGATTTTTCGTATTTCTCATTAAATTTCTTTCAATTTGAGCCCAAACTCGATGAGGTTATCTTAATGAACAATCGAGATATCTTAGTTTAAAGATATTCGACATTCACTTGTTTTTTAGAAACGTCAAATTTTAAACTTGCATAACTTTTTTGTTTTTAAAGATAACTTTATCGAGTTTGGATTTAAATTAAAGCATTTTTCACTCAGATTTTTATTTTTTAATAACAAAATCAAAAATGTTAAATACTGCTTTAAGACTTAGATTTTGCTTATTCCGGTTCGTTAATAACACCAATTTTATTAATAATCGTCATTACTCGTTCTTAAATTTGTCCAATAATCAAAACTTATCCAATAGAATATTTTTTTATAACCATTACTAACTGCAAATTGTTTCAGGTTATGATTTAATTTAAAATTGACAAGATTTTTCGTATTCCTCATTAAATTTCTTTCAATTTGAGCCCAAACTCGATGGGGTTATCTTAATGAACAATCGAGATATCTTAGTTTAAAGATATTCGATATTCACTTGTTTTTTAGAAACGTCAAACTTTAAAGTTGCATAACTTTTTTGTTTTAAAGATAACTTAATCGAGTTTGGATTTAAATTAAAGCATTTTTCACTCAGATTTTTATTTTTTAGTAACAAAATCAAAAATATTAAATGCTGCTTTAAGACTAAGATTTTGCTTATTCCGGTTCGTTAATAACACCAATTTTATTAATAATCATCATTACTCGTTCTTAAATTTGTTCAATAATCAAAACTTATTAAATAGAATAATTTTTTATAACCATTAATAACCGCAAATTATTTCAGGTTATGATTTAATTTAAAATTGACAAAATTTTTCGTATTCCTCATTAAATTTCCTTCAATTTGAACCCAAACTCGATTGGATTATCTTAAGAAACAATCGAGATATCTTAGTTTAAAGATATTCGATATTCACTTGTTTTTTAGAAACGTCAAACTTTAAACTTGCATAACTTTCTTGTTTTTAAAGATAACTTTATCGAGTTTGGATTTAAATTAAAGCATTTTTCACTCAGATTTTTATCTTTTAATATCAAAATCAAAAATGTTAAATACTGCTTCAAGACTAAAATTTTGCTTATTCCGGTTCGTTAATGACACCAATTTTATTAATAATCGTCATTACTCGTTCTTAAATTTGTTCAATAATCAAAACTTGTTAAATAGAATTATTTTTTGTAACCATTAATAACCGCAAATTATTTCAGGTTTTGATTTAATTTAAAATTGACAAGATTTTTCGTATTTCTCATTAAATTTCTTTCAATTTGAGCCCAAACTCGATGGGGTTATCGTAATGAACAATCGAGATATCTTAGTTTAAAGATATTCGATATTCACTTGTTTTTTAGAAACGTCAAACTTTAAATTTGCATAACTTTTTCGTTTTTAAAGATAACTTTATCGAGTTTGGATTTAAATTAAAGCATTTTTCACTCAGATTTTTATTTTTTAATAACAAAATGAAAAATGTTAAATGCTGCTTGCTTTGCAGCATTTAAATAACACCAATTTTTCGTATTCCTCGGTAAATTTCCTTCAATTTGAGACCAAACTCGATGGGGTTATCTTAACAAACAATCGAGATATTTTTTTAGAAACGTCAAACTTTAAATTTGCATTTTAAAAGATAACTTTATCGAGTTTGGATTTAAATTAAAGCATTTTTCACTCAGATTCTGAACAATTCTGGTAATCTTTCGCATAGATTTTTCCTCTTGAAAATGTTTAATAACTAATTTTCTAAATTCAACATTCGTTTGACCTCTCTGTCTAGACATTCGGAATAACTAACAAAATTTCCTCACAAACAATAAAAGAATGATATTCAGGGAATTCCCCTTTAACTTTGTCAAACATTTACATAAAGTTACATGCAATTATTACAGTAGTACATGGTTACGTTCATTTTGTGTATCGTTGATTCCTGTTCGAGTTTGGCTTCTGCCAATAAATTTTATGCTTCGTATTTGGATTTTGAAAGTCCAATAAATAAATTATCTATAATAAATTTACCACTATTTTCCTACCACTTTAAGTTCGAACATTGTTAGTAAGAGAGTACTATTCTTTAGTGTCCAAATTTGGCTTGGAACCGTTGTATTGGTGTAAGAATATATAACCAGATATTGCTCACTCATGATGAAACAAATAAAACTTATTTTAAACTAGCAAACGTACACCTAGAAATCAATATTATTATATTATTCGGGGAATCTCATTATACAAAACAATTAAAATCATTTAAAAATGAGCTTATTAATTGTGATTTTAACGAAATGAATGTACAGAAAGTTCATGACCGTTTAAAAATAGCGTTAACTCCCGCTGATAACTTAGCCAGTATTAGATCATCGGTTTTGAAGAGCAAATTTCAATCAGAATTAATTGGAGTGTGTTGAAATGTTTTATTTAGAAGTCTTACTAACTATCAGCAATACGTAACAAGCCTGATACGAAATAAACATCTAAATTTTAAGATATCTCTTTAATAATTTAATGAAAAAAATATTAACTGAGTGGAAATTAAAATAGATGTCACTACAACCACTTCCTAATTTTAAATTTGAATATTATTTGATACAAAATAAACAGAGATGGCGCATCTTTTAATCAAATTTTTTATTCAAAATAATTTTTTTATCTCTAAACAACTTCTATTATTAAACAAATTAGTCTGAATAGATCAAATTTAATTGTTTTTGCAAAAAAAATAATGATTTACGCCTCCGATAAGACGAAAAAATACGATCTCATCACAATCAATTATTGATTATAGGATATAACTTAAACGATAATAAAATAGAATGACACACATTGAAAAAATAAACCGATAAGAAATTGAAACCTCGCGGATCTAATTCTTTTTCTATTGCGTTTCTAGACTCAATTGAAGGTCGAAAAAGTGCGCAATCGATCTCCTTTTAATTACGTTATAACAAAAAAAAGAGTCTCGTTTAATTAAAGGAAAATTCCTTCGAGTTAATTTGATTACTCAAAGATTTCGAATTTGCAACTAAAAAAACTTTAAATCGCGATTCTAAGAACGATTTTTTTGACCTCTAAGTCCCAAGTCCATTTTGATTAGAGGTTATAAAAATTTCCATAGAATATGTATGATTTATTGAGATAAATGTTGTTGTTATTAATTATTGTTTGATTTAATTGATTAAAATAAATGTGGATGTTAAAAAAATTTGATTTTGATTGGATAAGATTGATTTGAATGAAATTTTGATTTTAAAAATAATTATTTTTTGATTAAAACGCGAATTTCTTGAGTGGTGGGGGAGACCCACTCCAACGATTTTCGTAATCTAAGCGAAATTCGTAATAAACGTCAACGTAAACGTCACATTACGAATTCATCGAGACCAGTTTTTCTCCAAAAATAACCACACAGACGCCGTTAAGTCACGGTAAGTTGTATAACTTCCTAATTAAGACACGTGCCGTAAAAATCCCGTTTACAATCCGGCCAGAAATCCTAAAACAACCCGTTTATTACGACATAACCTCAAAAAGAAAAACTAAAACTGCGTTTCCTTTTTACGTGTACGTCAAAATCAGCTGGGTTAAAAACGAGATGATTTTTTTTTGATGTTTTATCGCAAAAAATTAACGGTGTGACGATAAATAAGTTTTTTAAATCAAATTCCTAATTAGATAAAGGTGGGGTTCGAGGACCACTTCATAAAGGAACAAAACGCGATAAAGTTACAAAGATTGAGATAAGAAAAGATCAATTGGAGGAAAAAAAGGTGGGCTAACCTTAAAAGGGGTTCCAAGTTCTACTTCAGTCCTGGTCCCGACCGCTTCGTGAACATGTCGTACTACAGCGACACCGATGACTCCATGAAGTCGTTTAGCGACATCCAAGAGGACGGTGTCCGCAAACGGAAAGCTTGGGAAGCAGACGCAGCCTCGATCGCATCGGAGATCAAAGATTTACTCGATGAAGACGTCAATTCGCTCGTTGAGGAGGATTGTATTGGGTGTCCGTTACCTTCGACTCCCGAGGATGAGAATGTGCTTGAATCTGAAATGAGCGATGTTTTGAAAGCTGCAGTTTTAGGTACAGGTAATGTAGTGAAGTTTTTGTTTGTTAGAAATTAGAAAAATTAGAAAAAAGAATTTGAGTTATAATTGAGGTTAGAAAAATGGTTGGGGTAAAATCCGAAAGATGGCGCGGATTTTGATCGATTTTTTTAATCGATTATCTCAATAAAAACGATTAAAATAATGGGAAATTAAATGATTATTTCTTCGAAAATGAAATTAAATCATTTTCGAAGAAATAATCTTAAAATGTTACTTAAAAGTTTATAGATAAAAATATTATTAATTTTTAATTGGAATTTCTATTTAATTAATTGAATTAATTAAAATAATAAGAAATTTACCTTTTAAGCGGTTATCTCTTCAAAAATGATTTAATTTCACTTAAAACTTGCGAAAATTAATTTTGTCGCGAAATGACGTTTGTGCCAAAAAAGTTTTGAGGTTATAAAATATTTTTTGAATTTTTTTCTTATTTATAAATAATTTGGGTGCTAAATTATAATAAAAATCGATTTTTATGGTTAATAATGAAGTAATTCAATTTAAGTAATCAACGTACTTAAATAATTACAATAATTAATAATTTAAGACGATTCAAATGAAGTTAGCTACAATATGTCAAATATACATATCAATCAGTAATTTTTTTAAAATCATTAATAATCATTTGTATTTTTTAAGATAATGATACAGTGTGTATGTTAAATTGAAGCTTAAAGATTCTAATTTATGATATGATATAAAAACTATATGATAATATTAATAAAATTGTCAAAAAAACGTTATAAAAGAGGCAAATGTCAAACACACGAAAAGAACGCGTTTTTCAAATAACAATAACATCTGTATTTTTGAAAATTATGGTTGAACGTGTATGTTAAATTGAAGCTTAGAGACCTTAGTTTATGGTGTGATATAAAAATTATATGATAATATTAATAAAATTCCCAGAAAGAACGTTATAAAAGAGAAAACTGTCAAAAACTCTAAAACAACACATTTTTCAAATAATCGGTATTTTTGAAGATTATGATATGATGTATTATTATGTTGTAGTGTATGCATGATTTTCTAGCATCCAATGTAGATTTTCTGTCGCCCAGCACGTTCAATTTTGCTTATTAACCCTCCGTCTGTCGGGCGCGCTTTCTTAACACTTTCGATCGGGTGTGGTCTGTGAAGTCCAAAATAGAAAAAACTCTAAAGGACGCCAACGTGTCCTCCAGTGCTAATTTCTCATAAATATGTTTTATATGATGCTTGTACTATATAATAGCCTAATACAGGGCCAATTCCAAACTCACGTTTTATGTTCATTTGATTTCAAGAAAATGCTTACAATTTAATCACATATTTTTCAAAATTTGGAAACAACGCCTAAATAAAGGAAAAGAAAATCGATCTATAATAATATTTATTTAAAAATGTATAAAGTGTTATAAAAAAATGTCTTAACTAAAGAATAATATTCTATGCACAAACTGGAGGGCTTCAAACTGTGGTCTCCATATTTCCCAAACAATCGTTGCAGCACGCTGTTATGTGCTCCATGCACAACCAACATTTACAAATTTTGCAAAAATAACGACTTTTTCGTCTTTTGCAATGTTTACAGTTTCCTCTTTTCCCTGGTTGTGGCTCTGGAATAATCTCCTCTTCAATACCTGAGAGCCTCAAGGCAGAAGTACGCACACTTTTGGTCAAGTGCTTATCAACGCCTCTTCTTTGCATGTTATTTTTCACTAACTCCATACCAAGATTTTTTTGAAACAGTCTGCGAGTTTTAGCAAATTCAGCATCTGGTATGTTGCCTTTGTAGATAACAAAAGCGTTAATTGCTGCTATATTGAGGAGGTTATAGAAAATTACCATTGGCCAACGCTTTGTGTTTCTCTCTACTCCACTTTTTGTGCTATTATAGAAAGTATTTATTTCGGGCTTTTTCCGATCATAGGTAGCTTCATCGATGTGATCGTCTCGGTGCATTGTTGAAACTACAAGCACATTCTTTCCTTTTTTGGGTATATATGAAACTGCAGTCATATCATTACTAAATACGAATAACGAAGAATATATTGGGTTGTTCGGAAAGTCATTTCGTTTTTTTTTTGGGGAACATGAAAGACAGTTTTCGTATAATGAATAAATATTTTATTAAATTATATATTGGCCATTCTGGTCCATCTTTCTGGCAGTAACATAATTCCCCTCTCATAAAAGTTTTAGTCCTTGCTGGCAAAAAATTGGTTCAGGTGGTTTTTGACATCTTCATTTGAGGTAAAGGTTTTGCCATCCAAAAAATTTTGCAGGGACCGGAACAAATAGTAGTCGGAAGGCGCCAGATCTGGAGAATATGGTGGATGTTGCAGTACGTCCCATTCAAGCTGTAAAAGTTTTTGGCGAGTGACCAAACTTGTGTGAGGTCTCGCATTATCCTGGTGGAACACGTGAATCATTCAATTTGTCCAGCTGATGACAATCTTCAGACTTCTGAATTAATCGTTGTATTGTCCGGCAAAAGCTCAAAAAAAACGATTCCTTTGACATCCCACCAAACGGAGAGCATCACCTTTTTTTGGTGAATGTTGGCTTTCGACACGCTTTGAACCGGTTCATCTTTTCTGCTCCATGACCTCTTGCGTTTAACATTGTTGTATACAACCCATTTTTCGTCCTCAGTAATAATCCGCTTCAAAAATGGATCATTTTCTTGACGTTTGAGGAGCGAATCACACGCGTCAACGCGACGACACAAATTTCGCTCCGTAAGGACATGGGGCACCCACACATCGAGCTTCGAGGTTAAGCCCATGCCTTTCAAATGGCCATAAACAGTCGAATTCGACAAATTTAATCTCTCACCGATCTCTCGTGTGGTTATTCGCCGATTTGCATCAACTAATGCCTATATCGCATCTTTGTCAGCTTCGACCGACCTTCCAGACCGTGGTGCATCTTCGACATCAAAATTGCCGGATCGAAATTTTGCAAACCGGTTCTGGCACTGGCATACTGTTAACACGCCTTCTCCATACACATTCGTCAATTTTTTTCTCGCTTGGACAGCATTTTTACCTTTTCTTCAGAAAATAAATATGACGAAAATGCTGCTTATTGCTCTCCATATTTAAAAGGGCACCAACCAAAAACTACTGTGTAGAATTAATAGAACTTTTTCACACACAAGCCTTGCAATATCAGCTCTCAAGACATATAATGGTTATGCGGCTTAAGTGTGAAGTTGGTTTCGAAAAGACGTAATTAAGTCCTCTGACGGGAAAAAACGAAATTACTTTCCGAACAAGCCAATACTTTCCCGTTTTTAACTTGTGTTATTTCAAGAGGTAGTTTTCTTCTATTGGCTCTAATTGTACCAACCACAGTAAGGCGGTACTCTCTTAGCAGTTTCTTTACAATTGAATATCCTGTGAACCAACGATCTATTGTAACATTTCTTCCTGATCCTAATAAATGTGAACACATTCTTTCAGTTACTACAGCGGTAGAGTTGTCAGTTTTATATGGACCATTGGGTTGAACACCAGCGTAAATTTCTATGTGTGAAGTGAAAAATGTTTTGGCATCAACAACGGCGAAGACTTTCAATCCGTATTTGTTTGATTTACTTGGAATGTACGGGGTGGGCCACTAAGAAAGGACGCCGGCTATATCTCTGAAACTGTTGACCGCACAGTTTTCAGATAAAAAAATTCTTATACAAAGTGACCCATAGAAACTGCTGGAAATTATTTTCAAGTTTGTAAAACTACCGCTAGGGGGCGTAATGCCAACGACAAAATTTAAAATGTAGATTTTCGTATAATTTTGATAATAAACTTCATTCGGCTCTAACATTTTCAGAATCTTTAGATAATTTCTGGCAACTTTCGTTAGTCTTTTTGTTTGCATACTAATTAAATAAGTGAGGTACGGGGTGTTACATTTACTATTATAAAAGTAGCCCTAACTTTGGAATTGTTCATCTGAATACATCAAAATTGGTCTTGTTGGAAAGAGGAGGAATTTTTGTATTCGATGACATCCGAAATTAGCCAATTTACTTTCAATGTCAAACGCTAGGTGGCATAATTTGACAGTTCTGTTAATTTTTACAATTTTCTTGAAAAATTCATATGGAAACGTATATTTTTGATAAGGTATGTGAAAAGAGCGTTAAAAAGTACGCCATACAGTGAAAACCGCAATATCGTACGTGTTTTAGTCTTAAAGATATTCAAAAAAAGAGGGATAAATTAAAACGTAATTATGTTTGGGTGATTATTTAATATCATAACAAGCTTTCAAAGAACAATTACCTACAACAAGTTAAAACAATAATAACGTTTTATATGTAAAACTTACAAAGAAACAGTTTTACTACTTTTTTTGTTCACTTATATAATATGTTGAAGGGTGACCTGAGTAGGTAATATCAAAATATTCTCATTGATCTTAGCGCCAAGTCAAACTGTTGTTACTGTCAGTTAGTGTTTTCTCTGTCGTGTGAGTAAATTAATTTAGCTATTTTAAAAATGCCGACCAATGAAGATGCGTACGATATACTTGCGACTTACTTTGAATGCAACTATTGCTGCAAGACATTACGCAGTTCGTTATCCATAACGGCGGCATTATAACACAAAGGTTTTCATCCGTATAGCCCATCAGTTAAGGACTACATGAAGTATTCATCGTCCTATATATCGTAGAACACGTAAAACGTAATAAATGTTTTAGCGTATGTGGAATTCAATCCACAGCTTAGCACAAGAACAATCGCTGATGATTTGGGTGTTACTCGGACAACAGTCCGACGTATTTTAAGAGAATATAGGTAGGTGTAAAAGAATATATGAAAATACTCCATGTTTTATGAAATCGGCCAGAGAGAATACGAACTAACACATTTTGATGTAGGATGCACCCGTACCACGTAGTTCTCCATCAGGTTCTGACTGCAAGAGATTATGATATTCGTCTCGATTGCTGTTACTGGTTAACAAACATGTTAATAGAAGATCCTCAACTGCTTTCAAGGATACTGTGGACTGACGAGGCCACATGCAATAGCGATGGTGGTGTAAATCTACATATTATGCATTACTGGTCGCGTAACAACCCTCATTGGATGCGAGAAATACAGCATCAAGACCGGTGGAGCGTAAACGTTTGGTGCGGGATTTTAAGACGATGCTGTGGCGTTTATTTTACTAAATATACACAAATATAAACGAATGCGAGTCCTAATAGGCTCTGGGCTCCAGCTAACTTTTCTACAGTGGAGAAGGGAGGGTTCGATATTAATATAGGGCGCCACGAACTTACCGGATTGGCCCACCGGATCTCTCGCACACAAACCAACCAACAATTTAATAACAATCGTCTTATAAGAGACCGTATTTTTACTAAGATATGTAAGGACTCGTGTGTTCGACTCAAATTGCCGAGGTTGCGAGCGAGACGTAATTTAAATATCCACAAGCGACCTCTGTGGAGTGAGAACAAAATCGTCTTATAAAAGACTATATTTACTAAAATGTCTAAGAAATTATTTTGCCTTAAATGGCCAAGGTCGCTTGTGGGCGAGGCGCTGGATTTGCAATGTTTACATAAAATCGTCCATTTTGGGAGATTGTAGAGCCTCGCCCGCAAGCGACCTCGGCGGAGTGAAAATAAAATCGTCTTATAGGAAACTTTATATATTTACTAAGATGTATAAGAAGCGATTTTTCTTTAAATTTCCGAGATGGCTTGCGGGCGAGGCGCTAGAGTTGAAATGTTTACATAAAAACGTCCATTTTGGTAGATTATAGCGCCTCGCCCGCAAGCGACCTCGGTGTAGTGAGAATGAAATCGTTTTATAAAAGACTATATATTTACTAAGATATGTAAGGAACGGTTTTGCCTTAAATGGCCGAGGTCGCTTGTGGGCGAGGCGCTGGATTTGCAATGTTTACATAAAATCGTCCATTTTGGGAGATTGTAGAGCCTCGCCCGCAAGCGACCTCGGCCGAGTGAAAATAAAATCGTCTTATAGGAAATTTTATATATTTACTAAGATGTATAAGAAGCGATTTTTCCTTAAATTTCCGAGATGGCTTGCGGGCGAGGCGCTAGAGTTGAAATGTTTACATAAAAACGTCCGTTTTGGTAGATTATAGCGCCTCGCCCGCAAGCGACCTCGGTAGAGTGAGAATGAAATCGTTTTATAAAAGACTATATATTTACTAAGATATGTAAGGAACGGTTTTGCCTTAAATGGCCGAGGTCGCTTGCGGGCGAGGCGCTGGATTTGCAATGTTTACATAAAATCGTTCATTTTGGGAGATTGTAGAGCTTCGCCCGCTAGCGACCTCGGCGGAGTGAAAATAAAATCGTCTTATAGGAAACTTTGTATGTTTACTAAGATATGTAAGGAGTGATTTTGCCTTAAATGTCCGAGATGGCTTGCGGGCGAGGCGCTAGAGTTGAAATGTTTACATAAAAACGTCCGTTTTGGTAGATTATAGCGCCTCGCCCGCAAGCGATCTCGGTGAAGCGAGAATGAAATCGTTTTATAAAAGACTATATATTTACTAAGATATGTAAGGAACGGTTATTCCTTAAATGGCCGAGGTTGCTTGCGGGCGAGACGCTGAATTTACAGTGTTTACATAAAATCGTTCATTTTGGGAGATTGTAGAGCCTCGCCCGCAAGCGACCTCGGCGGAGTGAAAATAAAATCGTCTTATAGGAAACTTTATATGTTTACTAAGATATGTAAGGAGTGATTTTGCCTTAAATGTCCGAGATGGCTTGCGGGCGAGGCGCTAGAGTTGAAATGTTTACATAAAAACGTCCGTTTTGGTAGATTATAGCGCCTCGCCCGCAAGCGACCTCGGTGGAGCGAGAATGAAATCGTTTTATAAAAGACTATATATTTACTAAGATATGTAAGGAACGGTTTTGCCTTAAATGGCCGAGGTCGCTTGTGGGCGAGGCGCTGGGTTTGCAATGTTTACATAAAATCGGCCTTTTTGGGAGATTGTAAAGCCTCGCCCGCAAGCAACCTCGGCGGAGTGAAAATAAAATCGTCTTATAGGAAACTTTACATGTTTACTAAGATATATAAGGAGCGATTTTGCCTTGAATTGCTGAAAAGGCTTGCGGGCGAGACGCTAGAGTTGAAATGTTTACATAAAAACGTCCATTTTGATAGATTATAGCGCCTCGCCCGCAAGCGACCTCGGTAGAGTGAGAATGAAATCGTTTTATAAAAGACTATATATTTACTAAGATATGTAAGGAACGGTTTTGCCTTAAATGGCCGAGGTCGCTTGCGGGCGAGGCGCTGGATTTGCAATGTTTACATAAAATCGTTCATTTTGGGAGATTGTAGAGCTTCGCCCGCTAGCGACCTCGGCGGAGTGAAAATAAAATCGTCTTATAGGAAACTTTGTATGTTTACTAAGATATGTAAGGAGTGATTTTGCCTTAAATGTCCGAGATGGCTTGCGGGCGAGGCGCTAGAGTTGAAATGTTTACATAAAAACGTCCGTTTTGGTAGATTATAGCGCCTCGCCCGCAAGCGATCTCGGTGAAGCGAGAATGAAATCGTTTTATAAAAGACTATATATTTACTAAGATATGTAAGGAACGGTTATTCCTTAAATGGCCGAGGTTGCTTGCGGGCGAGACGCTGAATTTACAGTGTTTACATAAAATCGTTCATTTTGGGAGATTGTAGAGCCTCGCCCGCAAGCGACCTCGGCGGAGTGAAAATAAAATCGTCTTATAGGAAACTTTATATGTTTACTAAGATATGTAAGGAGTGATTTTGCCTTAAATGTCCGAGATGGCTTGCGGGCGAGGCGCTAGAGTTGAAATGTTTACATAAAAACGTCCGTTTTGGTAGATTATAGCGCCTCGCCCGCAAGCGACCTCGGTGGAGCGAGAATGAAATCGTTTTATAAAAGACTATATATTTACTAAGATATGTAAGGAACGGTTTTGCCTTAAATGGCCGAGGTCGCTTGTGGGCGAGGCGCTGGGTTTGCAATGTTTACATAAAATCGGCCTTTTTGGGAGATTGTAAAGCCTCGCCCGCAAGCAACCTCGGCGGAGTGAAAATAAAATCGTCTTATAGGAAACTTTACATGTTTACTAAGATATATAAGGAGCGATTTTGCCTTGAATTGCTGAAAAGGCTTGCGGGCGAGACGCTAGAGTTGAAATGTTTACATAAAAACGTCCATTTTGATAGATTATAGCGCCTCGCCCGCAAGCGACCTCGGTAGAGTGAGAATGAAATCGTTTTATAAAAGACTATATATTTACTAAGATATGTAAGGAACGGTTTTGCCTTAAATGGCCGAGGTCGCTTGCGGGCGAGGCGCTGGATTTGCAATGTTTACATAAAATCGTTCATTTTGGGAGATTGTAGAGCTTCGCCCGCTAGCGACCTCGGCGGAGTGAAAATAAAATCGTCTTATAGGAAACTTTGTATGTTTACTAAGATATGTAAGGAGTGATTTTGCCTTAAATGTCCGAGATGGCTTGCGGGCGAGGCGCTAGAGTTGAAATGTTTACATAAAAACGTCCGTTTTGGTAGATTATAGCGCCTCGCCCGCAAGCGACCTCGGTGGAGCGAGAATGAAATCGTTTTATAAAAGACTATATATTTACTAAGATATGTAAGGAACGGTTATTCCTTAAATGGCCGAGGTTGCTTGCGGGCGAGACGCTGAATTTACAGTGTTTACATAAAATCGTTCATTTTGGGAGATTGTAGAGCCTCGCCCGCAAGCGACCTCGGCGGAGTGAAAATAAAATCGTCTTATAGGAAACTTTATATGTTTACTAAGATATGTAAGGAGTGATTTTGCCTTAAATGTCCGAGATGGCTTGCGGGCGAGGCGCTAGAGTTGAAATGTTTACATAAAAACGTCCGTTTTGGTAGATTATAGCGCCTCGCCCGCAAGCGACCTCGGTGGAGCGAGAATGAAATCGTTTTATAAAAGACTATATATTTACTAAGATATGTAAGGAACGGTTATTCCTTAAATGGCCGAGGTTGCTTGCGGGCGAGACGCTGAATTTACAGTGTTTACATAAAATCGTTCATTTTGGGAGATTGTAGAGCCTCGCCCGCAAGCGACCTCGGCGGAGTGAAAATAAAATCGTCTTATAGGAAACTTTATATGTTTACTAAGATATGTAAGGAGTGATTTTGCCTTAAATGTCCGAGATGGCTTGCGGGCGAGGCGCTAGAGTTGAAATGTTTACATAAAAACGTCCGTTTTGGTAGATTATAGCGCCTCGCCCGCAAGCGACCTCGGTGGAGCGAGAATGAAATCGTTTTATAAAAGACTATATATTTACTAAGATATGTAAGGAACGGTTATTCCTTAAATGGCCGAGGTTGCTTGCGGGCGAGACGCTGAATTTACAGTGTTTACATAAAATCGTTCATTTTGGGAGATTGTAGAGCCTCGCCCGCAAGCGACCTCGGCGGAGTGAAAATAAAATCGTCTTATAGGAAACTTTATATGTTTACTAAGATATGTAAGGAGTGATTTTGCCTTAAATGTCCGAGATGGCTTGCGGGCGAGGCGCTAGAGTTGAAATGTTTACATAAAAACGTCCGTTTTGGTAGATTATAGCGCCTCGCCCGCAAGCGACCTCGGTGGAGCGAGAATGAAATCGTTTTATAAAAGACTATATATTTACTAAGATATGTAAGGAACGGTTTTGCCTTAAATGGCCGAGGTCGCTTGTGGGCGAGGCGCTGGGTTTGCAATGTTTACATAAAATCGGCCTTTTTGGGAGATTGTAAAGCCTCGCCCGCAAGCAACCTCGGCGGAGTGAAAATAAAATCGTGTTATAGGAAACTTTATATATTTACTAAGATGTATAAGAAGCGATTCTTCCTTAAATTTCCGAGATGGCTTGCGGGCGAGGCGCTAGAGTTGAAATGTTTACATAAAAACGTCCGTTTTGGTAGATTATAGCGCCTCGTCCGCAAGCAATCTCGGTGGAGTGAGAATGAAATCGTTTTATAAAAGACTATATATTTACTAAGATATGTAAGGAACGGTTTTGCCTTAAATGGCCGAGGTTGCTTGCAGGCGAGACGCTGAATTTACAGTGTTTACATAAAATCGTTCATTTTGGGAGATTGTAGAGCCTCGCCCGCAAGCGACCTCGGCGGAGTGAAAATAAAATCGTCTTATAGGAAACTTTATATGTTTACTAAGATATGTAAGGAGTGATTTTGCCTTAAATGTCCGAGATGGCTTGCGGGCGAGGCGCTAGAGTTGAAATGTTTACATAAAAACGTCCGTTTTGGTAGATTATAGCGCCTCGCCCGCAAGCGACCTCGGTGGAGCGAGAATGAAATCGTTTTATAAAAGACTATATATTTACTAAGATATGTAAGGAACGGTTATTCCTTAAATGGCCGAGGTTGCTTGCGGGCGAGACGCTGAATTTACAGTGTTTACATAAAATCGTTCATTTTGGGAGATTGTAGAGCCTCGCCCGCAAGCGACCTCGGCGGAGTGAAAATAAAATCGTCTTATAGGAAACTTTATATGTTTACTAAGATATGTAAGGAGTGATTTTGCCTTAAATGTCCGAGATGGCTTGCGGGCGAGGCGCTAGAGTTGAAATGTTTACATAAAAACGTCCGTTTTGGTAGATTATAGCGCCTCGCCCGCAAGCGACCTCGGTGGAGCGAGAATGAAATCGTTTTATAAAAGACTATATATTTACTAAGATATGTAAGGAACGGTTATTCCTTAAATGGCCGAGGTTGCTTGCGGGCGAGACGCTGAATTTACAGTGTTTACATAAAATCGTTCATTTTGGGAGATTGTAGAGCCTCGCCCGCAAGCGACCTCGGCGGAGTGAAAATAAAATCGTCTTATAGGAAACTTTATATGTTTACTAAGATATGTAAGGAGTGATTTTGCCTTAAATGTCCGAGATGGCTTGCGGGCGAGGCGCTAGAGTTGAAATGTTTACATAAAAACGTCCGTTTTGGTAGATTATAGCGCCTCGTCCGCAAGCAATCTCGGTGGAGTGAGAATGAAACCGTTTTATAAAAGACTATATATTTACTAAGATATGTAAGGAACGGTTTTGCCTTAAATGGCCGAGGTTGCTTGCAGGCGAGACGCTGAATTTACAGTGTTTACATAAAATCGTTCATTTTGGGAGATTGTAGAGCCTCGCCCGCAAGCGACCTCGGCGGAGTGAAAATAAAATCGTCTTATAGGAAACTTTATATGTTTACTAAGATATGTAAGGAGTGATTTTGCCTTAAATGTCCGAGATGGCTTGCGGGCGAGGCGCTAGAGTTGAAATGTTTACATAAAAACGTCCGTTTTGGTAGATTATAGCGCCTCGCCCGCAAGCGACCTCGGTGGAGCGAGAATGAAATCGTTTTATAAAAGACTATATATTTACTAAGATATGTAAGGAACGGTTATTCCTTAAATGGCCGAGGTTGCTTGCGGGCGAGACGCTGAATTTACAGTGTTTACATAAAATCGTTCATTTTGGGAGATTGTAGAGCCTCGCCCGCAAGCGACCTCGGCGGAGTGAAAATAAAATCGTCTTATAGGAAACTTTATATGTTTACTAAGATATGTAAGGAGTGATTTTGCCTTAAATGTCCGAGATGGCTTGCGGGCGAGGCGCTAGAGTTGAAATGTTTACATAAAAACGTCCGTTTTGGTAGATTATAGCGCCTCGCCCGCAAGCGACCTCGGTGGAGCGAGAATGAAATCGTTTTATAAAAGACTATATATTTACTAAGATATGTAAGGAACGGTTTTGCCTTAAATGGCCGAGGTCGCTTGTGGGCGAGGCGCTGGGTTTGCAATGTTTACATAAAATCGGCCTTTTTGGGAGATTGTAAAGCCTCGCCCGCAAGCAACCTCGGCGGAGTGAAAATAAAATCGTGTTATAGGAAACTTTATATATTTACTAAGATGTATAAGAAGCGATTCTTCCTTAAATTTCCGAGATGGCTTGCGGGCGAGGCGCTAGAGTTGAAATGTTTACATAAAAACGTCCGTTTTGGTAGATTATAGCGCCTCGTCCGCAAGCAATCTCGGTGGAGTGAGAATGAAATCGTTTTATAAAAGACTATATATTTACTAAGATATGTAAGGAACGGTTTTGCCTTAAATGGCCGAGGTTGCTTGCAGGCGAGACGCTGAATTTACAGTGTTTACATAAAATCGTTCATTTTGGGAGATTGTAGAGCCTCGCCCGCAAGCGACCTCGGCGGAGTGAAAATAAAATCGTCTTATAGGAAACTTTATATGTTTACTAAGATATGTAAGGAGTGATTTTGCCTTAAATGTCCGAGATGGCTTGCGGGCGAGGCGCTAGAGTTGAAATGTTTACATAAAAACGTCCGTTTTGGTAGATTATAGCGCCTCGCCCGCAAGCGACCTCGGTGGAGCGAGAATGAAATCGTTTTATAAAAGACTATATATTTACTAAGATATGTAAGGAACGGTTATTCCTTAAATGGCCGAGGTTGCTTGCGGGCGAGACGCTGAATTTACAGTGTTTACATAAAATCGTTCATTTTGGGAGATTGTAGAGCCTCGCCCGCAAGCGACCTCGGCGGAGTGAAAATAAAATCGTCTTATAGGAAACTTTATATGTTTACTAAGATATGTAAGGAGTGATTTTGCCTTAAATGTCCGAGATGGCTTGCGGGCGAGGCGCTAGAGTTGAAATGTTTACATAAAAACGTCCGTTTTGGTAGATTATAGCGCCTCGCCCGCAAGCGACCTCGGTGGAGCGAGAATGAAATCGTTTTATAAAAGACTATATATTTACTAAGATATGTAAGGAACGGTTATTCCTTAAATGGCCGAGGTTGCTTGCGGGCGAGACGCTGAATTTACAGTGTTTACATAAAATCGTTCATTTTGGGAGATTGTAGAGCCTCGCCCGCAAGCGACCTCGGCGGAGTGAAAATAAAATCGTCTTATAGGAAACTTTATATGTTTACTAAGATATGTAAGGAGTGATTTTGCCTTAAATGTCCGAGATGGCTTGCGGGCGAGGCGCTAGAGTTGAAATGTTTACATAAAAACGTCCGTTTTGGTAGATTATAGCGCCTCGTCCGCAAGCAATCTCGGTGGAGTGAGAATGAAATCGTTTTATAAAAGACTATATATTTACTAAGATATGTAAGGAACGGTTTTGCCTTAAATGGCCGAGGTTGCTTGCAGGCGAGACGCTGAATTTACAGTGTTTACATAAAATCGTTCATTTTGGGAGATTGTAGAGCCTCGCCCGCAAGCGACCTCGGCGGAGTGAAAATAAAATCGTCTTATAGGAAACTTTATATGTTTACTAAGATATGTAAGGAGTGATTTTGCCTTAAATGTCCGAGATGGCTTGCGGGCGAGGCGCTAGAGTTGAAATGTTTACATAAAAACGTCCGTTTTGGTAGATTATAGCGCCTCGCCCGCAAGCGACCTCGGTGGAGCGAGAATGAAATCGTTTTATAAAAGACTATATATTTACTAAGATATGTAAGGAACGGTTTTGCCTTAAATGGCCGAGGTCGCTTGTGGGCGAGGCGCTGGGTTTGCAATGTTTACATAAAATCGGCCTTTTTGGGAGATTGTAAAGCCTCGCCCGCAAGCAACCTCGGCGGAGTGAAAATAAAATCGTGTTATAGGAAACTTTATATATTTACTAAGATGTATAAGAAGCGATTCTTCCTTAAATTTCCGAGATGGCTTGCGGGCGAGGCGCTAGAGTTGAAATGTTTACATAAAAACGTCCGTTTTGGTAGATTATAGCGCCTCGTCCGCAAGCAATCTCGGTGGAGTGAGAATGAAATCGTTTTATAAAAGACTATATATTTACTAAGATATGTAAGGAACGGTTTTGCCTTAAATGGCCGAGGTTGCTTGCAGGCGAGACGCTGAATTTACAGTGTTTACATAAAATCGTTCATTTTGGGAGATTGTAGAGCCTCGCCCGCAAGCGACCTCGGCGGAGTGAAAATAAAATCGTCTTATAGGAAACTTTATATGTTTACTAAGATATGTAAGGAGTGATTTTGCCTTAAATGTCCGAGATGGCTTGCGGGCGAGGCGCTAGAGTTGAAATGTTTACATAAAAACGTCCGTTTTGGTAGATTATAGCGCCTCGCCCACAAGCAATCTCGGTGGAGTGAGAATGAAATCGTTTTATAAAAGACTATATATTTACTAAGATATGTAAGGAACGGTTTTGCCTTAAATGGCCGAGGTCGCTTGTGGGCGAGGCGCTGGGTTTGCAATGTTTACATAAAATCGGCCTTTCTGGGAGATTGTAAAGCCTCGCCCGCAAGCGACCTCGGCGGAGTGAAAATAAAATCGTGTTATAGGAAACTTTATATATTTACTAAGATGTATAAGAAGCGATTTTTCCTTAAATTTCCGAGATGGCTTGCGGGCGAGGCGCTAGAGTTGAAATGTTTACATAAAAACGTCCATTTTGGTAGATTATAGCGCCTCGCTCGCAAGCGACTTCGGTGGAGTGAGAATGAAATCGTTTTATAAAGGACTATATATTTACTAAGATATGTAAGGAACGGTTTTGCCTTAAATGGCCGAGGTTGCTTGCGGGCGAGACGCAGGATTTGCAATGTTTACATAAAATCGTCCATTTTGGGAGATTGTAGAGCCTCGCCCGCAAGCGATCTCGGCAGAGTTAAAATAAAATCGTTCATTTTGGAAAATTATAGCGCCTCGCCCGCAAGCGACCTCGGCGGAGTGATAATAAAATCGTCTTATAGGAAGCTTCATATATTTACTAAGACATATAAGGAACGATTTTGCCTCAAATTGCCTAGATGGCTTCCGGACGAAGCGCTAAATTTGAAATGTTTACATAAAATCGTCCATTTTGGAAAATTGTAGCGCCTTGCATGCAATTTCCATGATTGGTATTAAGATGATTAATTTTTATATTATTTTTTTTTTAGGGGATGAAATCGATATCGCAGCTTTGGCTCACAACGCCGCGGAACAAGCTGAAGTGGTCGTCCGCAAATTGATTAAAGTCGGATGGTCCGTTTGCGGATTTCATCATTTACCAACTTGGCTCCAAGACAACGACTTCTTGAAGCACGGCCATCGCCCCCCAATGCCCTCATTCCGCGCCTGTTTTAAAAGCATTTTTAGGATACACACCGAAACCGCCAACATCTGGACCCATCTATTGGGTTGCGTGGCTTTCATCGGAATCGCGTTTTACTTCTTAATGCGTCCATCAATCGAGATTCAACTACAAGAAAAAATCGTTTTTGGCGCGTTCTTTTTCGGGGCAATCGTCTGTTTAGGATTCTCGTTCATGTTCCACACCTTAAACTGTCATTCTCAATTCATTGGAAAGTTATTTTCGAAATTGGATTATTGCGGGATCGCTTTATTAATAATGGGCTCTTTCGTCCCATGGTTGTATTATGGGTTTTATTGTCATTTTAAACCGAAAGTCGTTTATTTAAGCGTCGTTTGCGCTTTGGGGGTGACGAGTATCATGGTGAGTTTGTGGGATAAATTCTCGGAATCGGCGTGGAGGCCGTTTAGGGCTGCGGTTTTTATGACTTTTGGGTTGAGTGGGATTATTCCCGCGATTCATTATGGGATTGCTGAGGGGTGGTTTAATGATTTGAGTCAGAAAAGTTTGGGGTGGTTGGTTTTGATGGGGTTATTATATATTATTGGGGCGATGTTGTACGCGTTGAGGGTGCCGGAGAGGTGGTTCCCCGGTAAATGCGATATTTGGTTCCATTCCCACCAAATTTTTCATGTTTTCGTGCTTGGGGGAGCTTTTGTGCATTACCACGGGATCTCTGAGATGGCGATGCATCGCGTTACGATAGGACAATGCGAGATACCTGATACTTCAATCTATTAAGAGAAAAGATTTAGGAATATTTTTATTATTTTTTAAAAAAATACATGATTAAGAGAAATTTTTAGGTAATTTTTTTGTTGGTCTTTTTGCACTGTTAAATTTCGTTTTTACTTCTCGAATTTTTTTTAAATAAATTTGTGGAATAAAACCGTCTTCTTTGTACATACATAATTAAGATTAACTACTTAATTTAATTTATTATCAATAAAATAGTTTAAAAAATCTCTTCGGTTAAAAAACTTATTGTAATTTTTGTTTAGTTATTAAAAAACAATCTTTTCGTTTCTTCCACACCACCAGGGGCTGTATATTTTAGGTGTAGAGGTTATATATTGTAATATCAACGTGAAATTTAAAATTTACATGAAAATTAAATAAATAAAGTGATTGTTGTTGTAAAATTTGACGTTTTCATAACCTCACTTTTTACCCAATATTGATTTTTAATCGATTAATTTTAATCGAATTTCAATCAAATCGATAAAAAATTACGTTTTAAGCGATCATCTCTCCAAAAAACGATTTAATTTCACTTAAAATTTGCAAAAATTCGAAATAACATTTAAGTCGAAAAAAAAATTTGGTTATAAAATGATTAATTTTTAATTAGAATTTCAATTATCATAATTAAATTAATTAAAATGATAAAAAAATCTACCTTTTAAGCGGTTATTCCTTCAAAAATGATGCAATTTCACTTAAAACTTGCAAAAATTAATTTTAGCACGAAATGACGTTTATGTCAAAAAAAATTCTTTTTGAGGTTATAAATAATAATAAATTTTGTATTATTTTTGTAATTTTGTTACTAAATTATAATTAAAATCGGTTTTTACGATTAATAATAAACTAAATCAATTTAATTTATTAAAATAATCCCAATATTATTTTCAAATTCATTTAAAATGACCCAAGTGAAGTTAGCTACATAATAAGATTTTATCTTTATTTTTGAAAATAATTAATTATATGATGTGTATATTAAATTGAAGCTCAAAGATTTTAATTTATAATGTAATATAAAAATTATTCAATAAGATTAATAGGATTTTCAAAAGAATGTTGATAAAGAGATAACTGTAAAAGTGAGGTTAGGTTCGTTATAAAATTGAGTCTAAATGAATCTAAAGCAGCGATGTGGAATTAAAGATTGAAAAGATAGATCATTTATATCCTTTTTTATTATAATTCAATCGATACGGCACAACAGTTTTAACAGTTTGTGCAAAATCAAGAAAATGCAAAATTTCCTTTATCCGGAACTCTGAATGTTCGCTCAAAATTTCGAATACTTGGTTAAAACATGGAATAATTATTTTATTTGCAACTGGTATCGATAAATGAGCAATTAAAGATGAAGACAAGAGAGTTATTAATAAAATAGCTATGATAAAATAGAATGATTTTAATATTAAGTCCGAAAATAAAACGTCTTGTACGAATGTTATTATATCATCAGCAATATGTAAAATATTAATGAAAAAGGAAAAATGTTATATATAAATGTGCAATAATGTTTCATAGCACCAATCAAAATGAATCGGAAACATTCCAAGAATACTTCTTACGATTCTTAGTTCTTATTGAAAGGTGTGAATTTGGTACATTTAAAGATAACTTACTCAGGGATTGTATTGTTTTAGGTATAAATGAAATTAAAGTTATTGGAGAAAAAAACCTTATATGCCTTCATAAAGGAAGAGAATATCCCATAAATTTGAATTAACCTCTCAAACAATCAAACACAATTTACGATTATTGATTAGATGCTCTTCGAACTAGGAAAAGTTAAAGTTTCTTAGTATTGTTGACGCTAAAAAGTATATTGGCAAATAAAGTTATCCAAAAGTAACAGCAAACTTAAAATTTTTTTTTACATTTTAATAATTGGATGAGTAGACGATAAAGAGAAGCATTGGAGTTAGTTTGTTACGCATGATTGTGCTATATATTTTGGGAAGAATAAAACAATTTTAGTTATATGTTATTAGTGTGTATCATTATAGTACGTCCCATAACAATGACTTTAATGGAATTTGAGAAAAAAGGATATTAAATCGGAAAGTGTTAACTAAAATATCATTTTTGTTTGAAATTACATCATCTGTATTTTTAAAGATAATGATATGATGTGTATGATAAATTAAAGGTTAGAGATTCTAGTTAATGATGTGATATAAAAACTATATGATAACATTAAGAGAATTTCCAGAAAGATATTAAATAGAAACCTGTTGAAAACACAAAATCGACAAATTTTTCAAAAAAGCATGTCGTTTATGTTTTTATAGCTGGAAGATTCTAATTTATAATGTGAGAAAGGATATTAAAAAGGAAAGTGTCAAAAAGCACAAAAACATCTTTTTTTAAAAGAAATTAGATCATTTGTATTTTGATGATAATTATATGATGTGTATGTTAAATTAAAGCTTAGAGATTCTAGTTTATGATGTGATATAAAAACTATATGATATCATTAATGACATTTCCAGAAAAAGACTACATTGGAAACTGCCAGATATACAAAAATAATAAATTATTCAAGAAATCATATCATCTATATTTTTGATGATAATTATATGATGTGTATGTTAAATTAAAGCTTAGAGATTCTAGTTTATGATGTAATATAAAAACTGTATGATATCATTAATGACATTTCCAGAAAAAGACTACATTGGAAACTGCCAGAAATACAAAAATAATAAATTATTCAAGAAATTATATCATCTATATTTTTGATGATAATTATATGATGTGTATGTTAAATTAAAGCTTAGAGATTCTAGTTTATGATGTGATATAAAAACTATATGATATCATTAATGAAATTTCCCGAAAAAGACTACATTGGAAACTGCCAGAAATACAAAAATAATAAATTATTCAAGAAATTATATCATCTATATTTTTGATGATAATTATATGATGTGTATGTTAAATTAAAGCTTAGAGATTCTAGTTTATGATGTGATATAAAAACTATATGATATCATTAATGACATTTCCAGAAAAAGACTACATTGGAAACTGCCAGAAATACAAAAATAATAAATTATTCAAGAAATTATATCATCTATATTTTTGATGATAATTATATGATGTGTATGTTAAATTAAAGGTTAGAGATTCTAGTTTATGATGTGATATAAAAACTATATGATATCATTAATGAAATTTCCCGAAAAAGACTACATTGGAAACTGCCAGATATACAAAAATAATAAATTATTCAAGAAATCATATCATCTATATTTTTGATGATAATTATATGATGTGTATGTTAAATTAAAGGTTAGAGATTCTAGTTTATGATGTGATATAAAAACTATATGATATCATTAATGACATTTCCCGAAAAAGACTACATTGGAAACTGCCAGAAATACAAAAATAATAAATTATTCAAGAAATCATATCATCTATATTTTTGATGATAATTATATGATGTGTATGTTAAATTAAAGCTTAGAGATTCTAGTTTATGATGTGATATAAAAACTATATGATATCATTAATGACATTTCCAGAAAAAGACTACATTGGAAACTGCCAGAAATACAAAAATAATAAATTATTCAAGAAATCATATCATCTATATTTTTGATGATAATTATATGATGTGTATGTTAAATTAAAGCTTAGAGATTCTAGTTTATGATGTAATATAAAAACTGTATATCATTAATGACATTTCCAGAAAAAGACTACATTGGAAACTGCCAGAAATACAAAAATAATAAATTATTCAAGAAATTATATCATCTATATTTTTGATGATAATTATATGATGTGTATGTTAAATTAAAGGTTAGAGATTCTAGTTTATGATGTGATATAAAAACTATATCATATCATTAATGAAATTTCCAGAAAAAGACTACATTTGAAACTGCCAGATATACAAAAATAATAAATTATTCAAGAAATCGTATCATCTATATTTTCGATGATAATTATATGATGTATATGTTAAATTTAAGCTTAGAGATTCTAGTTCATGATGTGATATAAAAACTATATGATATCATTAATGAAATTTCCCGAAAAAGACTACATTGGAAACTGCCCGAAATACAAAAATAATAAATTATTCAAGACATCATATCATCTATATTTTCGATGATAATTATATGATGTATATGTTAAATTAAAGCTTAGAGATTCTAGTTTATGATGTGATATAAAAACTATATGATATCATTAATGAAATTTCCAGAAAGAGACTACATTGGAAACTGCCAGATATACAAAAATAATAAATTATTCAAGAAATCGTATCATCTATATTTTCGATGATAATTATATGATGTACATGTTAAATTTAAGCCTAGAGATTCTAGTTTATGATGTGATATAAAAACTATATCATATCATTAATGAAATTTCCCGAAAAAGACTACATTGGAAACTGCCAGATATACAAAAATAATAAATTATTCAAAAAATCGTATCATCTATATTTTCGATGATAATTATATGATGTATATGTTAAATTTAAGCTTAGAGATTCTAGTTTATGATGTGATATAAAAACTATATGATGTCATTAATGAAATTTCTAGAAAAATGCTGCATTGTAGTTTGCCCGAAATACAAAAATAATAAATTATTCAAGAAATCGTATCATATATATTTTTGATGTTAGTTATATGATGTATATGTTAAATTTAAGCTTAGAGATTCTAGTTTACGATGTGATATAAAAACTATATGATATCATTAATGAAATTTGCCGAAAAAGACTACATTGGAAACTGCCAGAAATACAAAAATAACAAAGTATTCAGGAAATCACATATATCATCTATGTTTTTGATAATAATTATATGATGTAGATGTTAAATTTAAGCTTAGAGATTCTAGTTTATGATGTGATATATAAACTATATGATATCATTAATGAAATTTCTCGAAAAAGACTACATTGGAAACTACCAGAAATACAAAAATAACAAATTATTCAAGAAATCATATCATCTATATTTTTGATGATAATTATATGATGTATATGTTAAATTTAAGCTTAGAGATTCTAGTTTATGATGTGATATATAAACTATATGATATCATTAATGAAATTTCCAGAAACAGACTACATTGGAAACTGCCAGAAATACAAAAATAACAAAGTATTCAAGAAATCACATATATCATCTATGTTTTTGATAATAATTATATGATGTATATGTTAAATTTAAGCTTAGAGATTCTAGTTTATGATGTGATATATAAACTATATGATATCATTAATGAAATTTCTCGAAAAAGACTACATTGGAAACTACCAGAAATACAAAAATAACAAATTATTCAAGAAGTCATATCATCTATATTTTTGATGATAATTATATGATGTATATGTTAAATTTAAGCTTAGAGATTCTAGTTTATGATGTGATATAAAAACTATATGATGTCATTAATGAAATTTCTAGAAAAATGCTGCATTGTAGCTTGCCCGAAATACAAAAATAATAAATTATTCAAGAAATCGTATCATCTATATTTTTGATGTTAGTTATATGATGTATATGTTAAATTTAAGCTTAGAGATTCTAGTTTACGATGTGATATAAAAACTATATGATATCATTAATGAAATTTGCCGAAAAAGACTACATTGGAAACTGCCAGAAATACAAAAATAACAAAGTATTCAAGAAATCACATATATCATCTATGTTTTTGATAATAATTATATGATGTATATGTTAAATTTAAGCTTAGAGATTCTAGTTTATGATGTGATATATAAACTATATGATATCATTAATGAAATTTCTCGAAAAAGACTACATTGGAAACTACCAGAAATACAAAAATAACAAATTATTCAAGAAATCATATCATCTATATTTTTGATGATAATTATATGATGTATATGTTAAATTTAAGCTTAGAGATTCTAGTTTATGATGTGATATAACAACTATATGATATCATTAATAAAATTTCCAGAAAAAGACTACATTGGAAACTGCCAGAATTACAAAAATAACAAATTATTCAAGAAATCATATCATCCATATTTTTGATGATAATTATATGATGTATATGTTAAATTTAAGCTTAGAGATTCTAGTTTATGATGTGATATAAAAACTATATGATATCATTAATGAAATTTCCAGAAAGAGACTACATTGGAAACTGCCAGATATACAAAAATAATAAATTATTCAAGAAATCGTATCATCTATATTTTCGATGATAATTATATGATGTATATGTTAAATTTAAGCTTAGAGATTCTAGTTTATGATGTGATATAAAAACTATATGATGTCATTAATGAAATTTCTAGAAAAATGCTGCATTGTAGTTTGCCCGAAATACAAAAATAATAAATTATTCAAGAAATCGTATCATATATATTTTTGATGTTAGTTATATGATGTATATGTTAAATTTAAGCTTAGAGATTCTAGTTTACGATGTGATATAAAAACTATATGATATCATTAATGAAATTTGCCGAAAAAGACTACATTGGAAACTGCCAGAAATACAAAAATAACAAAGTATTCAGGAAATCACATATATCATCTATGTTTTTGATAATAATTATATGATGTAGATGTTAAATTTAAGCTTAGAGATTCTAGTTTATGATGTGATATATAAACTATATGATATCATTAATGAAATTTCTCGAAAAAGACTACATTGGAAACTACCAGAAATACAAAAATAACAAATTATTCAAGAAATCATATCATCTATATTTTTGATGATAATTATATGATGTATATGTTAAATTTAAGCTTAGAGATTCTAGTTTATGATGTGATATATAAACTATATGATATCATTAATGAAATTTCCAGAAACAGACTACATTGGAAACTGCCAGAAATACAAAAATAACAAAGTATTCAAGAAATCACATATATCATCTATGTTTTTGATAATAATTATATGATGTATATGTTAAATTTAAGCTTAGAGATTCTAGTTTATGATGTGATATATAAACTATATGATATCATTAATGAAATTTCTCGAAAAAGACTACATTGGAAACTACCAGAAATACAAAAATAACAAATTATTCAAGAAGTCATATCATCTATATTTTTGATGATAATTATATGATGTATATGTTAAATTTAAGCTTAGAGATTCTAGTTTATGATGTGATATAAAAACTATATGATGTCATTAATGAAATTTCTAGAAAAATGCTGCATTGTAGCTTGCCCGAAATACAAAAATAATAAATTATTCAAGAAATCGTATCATCTATATTTTTGATGTTAGTTATATGATGTATATGTTAAATTTAAGCTTAGAGATTCTAGTTTACGATGTGATATAAAAACTATATGATATCATTAATGAAATTTGCCGAAAAAGACTACATTGGAAACTGCCAGAAATACAAAAATAACAAAGTATTCAAGAAATCACATATATCATCTATGTTTTTGATAATAATTATATGATGTATATGTTAAATTTAAGCTTAGAGATTCTAGTTTATGATGTGATATATAAACTATATGATATCATTAATGAAATTTCTCGAAAAAGACTACATTGGAAACTACCAGAAATACAAAAATAACAAATTATTCAAGAAATCATATCATCTATATTTTTGATGATAATTATATGATGTATATGTTAAATTTAAGCTTAGAGATTCTAGTTTATGATGTGATATAACAACTATATGATATCATTAATAAAATTTCCAGAAAAAGACTACATTGGAAACTGCCAGAATTACAAAAATAACAAATTATTCAAGAAATCATATCATCCATATTTTTGATGATAATTATATGATGTATATGTTAAATTTAAGCTTAGAGATTCTAGTTTATGATGTGATATAAAAACTATATGATATCATTAATGAAATTTCCAGAAACAGACTACATTGGAAACTGCCAGATATACAAAAATAATAAATTATTCAAGAAATCGTATCATCTATATTTTCGATGATAATTATATGATGTATATGTTAAATTTAAGCTTAGAGATTCTAGTTCATGATGTGATATAAAAACTATATGATATCATTGATGAAATTTCCAGAAAAAGACTACATTGGAAACTGCCAGATATACAAAAATAATAAATTATTCAAGAAATCGTATCATCTATATTTTTGATGATAATTATATAATATATATGATAAATTAAAGCTTAGAGATTCTAGTTTATGATGTGATATAAAAACTATATGATATCATAAATGAAATTTCCAGAAAAAGACTCTACATTGGAAACTGCCAGAAATACAAAAATAACAAATCATTCAAGAAATCATATCTATATTTTTGATGATAATTATATGATGTATATGTTAAATTTAAGCTTAGAGATTCTAGTTTATGATGTGATATAACAACTATATGATATCATTAATAAAATTTCCAGAAAAAGACTACATTGGAAACTGCCAGAATTACAAAAATAACAAATTATTCAAGAAATCATATCATCCATATTTTTGATGATAATTATATGATGTATATGTTAAATTTAAGCTTAGAGATTCTTGTTTATGATGTGATATAAAAACTATATGATATCATTAATGAAATTTCCAGAAACAGACTACATTGGAAACTGCCAGATATACAAAAATAATAAATTATTCAAGAAATCGTATCATCTATATTTTCGATGATAATTATATGATGTATATGTTAAATTTAAGCTTAGAGATTCTAGTTCATGATGTGATATAAAAACTATATGATATCATTGATGAAATTTCCAGAAAAAGACTACATTGGAAACTGCCAGATATACAAAAATAATAAATTATTCAAGAAATCGTATCATCTATATTTTTGATGATAATTATATAATATATATGATAAATTAAAGCTTAGAGATTCTAGTTTATGATGTGATATAAAAACTATATGATATCATAAATGAAATTTCCAGAAAAAGACTCTACATTGGAAACTGCCAGAAATACAAAAATAACAAATCATTCAAGAAATCATATCTATATTTTTGATGATAATTATATGATGTATATATTAAATTAAAGCTTAGAGATTTTAGTTTATGATGTGATATAAAAACTATATGATATCATAAATGAAATTTCCAGAAAAAGAGTCTACATTGAAAACTGCCAGAAATACAAAAATAACAAATTATTCAAGAAATCATATCATCTATATTTTTGATGATAATTATATGATGTGTATGTTAAATTAAAGCTTAGAGATTCTAGTTTATGAAGTGATATAAAAACTATATGATATCATTAATGAAATTTCCAGAAAAAGACTCTACATTGGAAACTGCCAGAAATACAAAAATAAATTGTTCTAGAAATCATATCATCTATATTTTTGATGATAAATTAAAATTAAAATTTAGAGATTCTAGTTTATGATGTGATATAAAAACTATATGATATCATTAATGAAAATTCCAGAAAGACACCCTACATTGGAAACTGCAAAAAGTATAAATATAATAAATTATTCAAAAAATTATATCATCTATATTTTGATGATAATCATATGATGTATATGTTAAATTTGAGCTTAGAAGTTCTAGTTTATGAAATGATATAGAAACTGTATGATAAAATTAATAGAATTTCCAGAAAAATGTTATAAAACAGAAAACTGTCAAAAACACAAAATCGACAAATTTTTCAAAAATCATATCTTTTAAATTTTTGTAGATAATTTTGTGAAATAAGACATGATATAAAAACTATATGATAACATTAATAATATATCCATACTTTGGATATTTAAGAAGGAACTGTCAAAAACAACAAATTTTTGTAAAAGTTATACCATCTATTTTGAATGATAAAAATCTACTTGATTTTAAAAATAAGAATCTAGTTCATTATTACAATTAACAAGTATACATTGTAACATGTTCTAAGATTGGTTTCATAAGTTAATAAATTTTAAATAAAAAAAGTTTAATAAAGTGAACTCGTATTTGAAAAAAGAATTATGACTTTTTTTTTTAACAATGCTCACTCTCATCCTAATGAAGCAATTCTTATAGTCTGTCTATGAGAAATTCTTTGTTCTTTTCTTTCCACCTAATATTACGTGAATTGTACAGCTAAGATATAATGGTGTCATTGAGACAATGTAACGTATTTACCGGAAAAAATTGAGGATGAATTTGTTGGATGAAGTTGACCTGATACAAAGATGTTTTGGGTCAATCTACTACAAAGCATTTTATTTAGCCGAAAATGAGAGTGGGGATGAAAAAAAATAATGTTGATAACATCGAATTAGTTAAGCGATTAATTAATCCGGAAGCTGTAGAAGATATTTTACTTAAATTATTTTGAGTAGCTCAATGTGTAATTCAAGTCAAAAAGACAGAGTGTTTTGAAAGAATATTTTAAATAGAATACATAAATATGTCCTAAGTTAGCAGTTTAGTTTAGTAAAATTTCCAGAAAAATGTTATTAAGGAGGACAGAAACATAAAAATAACCAATTTTTTCAAAAAATCATATCATGTGTATTTGTAAAAATAGTGATATGTTAAGCTGAATTGAAGCTTAGAGATTCTAGATAGTTCGAACGTAGCAAAAAATCGTATCTCTATTTTTAATATATGTTAATATATGTTATCTCATATTTTAATACATGTTAATGATATGTTGAATGACATGATGGATATGATGAAATGAAAGTTAGGGATTCTAGTTAATGATATGATTTAAAAATTATATGATTATATTAACAACATTTCGAGAAAAAAAGTTGTTAAAGAGGAAACTGTCTAAATACAAAAAAGGCATACTTTTCAATATACATGATAAATGGGGGCGAGGATGCGGTGAATGAAGAAACTTGTTTTGACGTACTCAGGGTTCATGGGCTATGGCCTGAATCAAGACACCAATATTGCAGTTTCTACTGCTTCTTCACGTGGTGTCCCTGTACCATACCAAAATCGGATCTAGACTTGTCAGTCGATAAACAGATCTCCCGTCCGGCTTGCACGTAGTAAACGTGGTCGGGGAAAATCGTTATACCACGCATGCCCATAGCTCGGCATGCGGGGGATCTTGGCTTAATTGCCTGGGTCGAGAGGAGACAATCTCATTAAAAACCCCAAAGCCAAGATGGAACAGCTTATGCTGAAGACTTTTCTAGCTTTACTGCCTTGACCAAGAAAGAAATACTTGGTTCCTAATAGATGAATTCTGGAGACCGGTCAACCTTCAATTTCAATAAGCTGATCGGATTATGGGAGCACTGCCTCGATGGACTACCTTTCTACCCTATTCGTGGGACATGCATGGAGACACCCAGTAAGAATATGACGATAATCGATCCTGAAAGGAAAACAATGGATATGGGGATAGTCCTCCATCAGTCAGCACTCGCGCCGAAGTCAATTTCTGCCTCCCTTGGAAAGTAGGTTCCTTTGCGCTCTGAAGAGGAACAACTAGATGCTGTCAAGACAGATCTGACAACTAGATGCTGTCATGGCACTAAAAAAACGCCTACAGCTGCTAGAGTCTACAAGAAGAAACCTGCATAACCTTATGGAGAGCAAAATGCATTATGACACCACTCTCAAGCAGGTTGTTGGAAAATTGACTACTTCACCGGAGAAGAGTGCAGCGACCCCTAAGCCTGTGGTTAAAAGGATGCGCTTTAATGGGTCCACGCTGGAGGAAGTGGCTAAGAAACCCAAGCCGGCTGAAACCAAACTAACGAATACCGCAGTTGTCTCAGAAGAAACAGCCGAATTATAAAGCTGCCGTGAGTAGAATCAAGGTATGATTAATTTACCCAGACTATCGCGCCCAGTAGTTAAACGCAGACTAAGCGAAGTTGCCATGGAGGGAGGTTATTTCAGCCGTAGACAGGCTGAAATAACTGGCTTTTAATTACCTTCGCGGATGCCTGTTCGAAGGATTGGCTTGTGAACGTAGTTAGCAGTCTAAGTCCATGGCACGGTGCTCAGATTAGGGCGGTCGAGGGGAGAGATATTCCCAGACACATCTATGTAGCATTTAGCTCAGACGACGAAGACTATGTTAGATAATTCTGATTCTAAGTTCATCGTGAGGTATAAAAATAAAATTCCCAAATTAAAAATAAAAATAAATTCAGCGTAAAACCCTTTGGGAATTTTATTTTTGACGAAGACTATGTTCCTCTCATCGAAGAGACGGTGTTAACCCGATTGGAGGTGATGAACAACTCGTTCCGCACAACGATATGGACGGTCTTGAATTCTACCAAATCTGGACTGCATCAGACATGGGCAATCGCTGTTGACGAAGGTTCTCTTAATGCCCTGGAAGAACTGGGATGGCGGCCGTATTTTGGTATTGGAAGATTTCAGTTTCGGTGAACGCAAAGGGAGCGGAAAATACCGCAGCAACAACTGAGATAACGGGGAAATGAGAGAAAAAGAGAAATCCTCGACTCCTGTACAGCGATCGTGATTGCATTTTGATTGGCCGCAGTTTTGGGGCTGGTGAGAATGGCTGGACAAAAGTTGTCATATGTTCGATATATTTCTCCGGAACGGAGAGAGATCTTCCCCCAGCAACGGTGCGAAATGTAATTGTTTACAGTCAAAGAAAGAAATCTTCAAGTGGTTGTCGGGTGCGTTGCCAATGCACACCATGCACTATGGGCAAGCACCAACAAAAACGAAGGTCTCACTGTTAATAATGTAGAGGCCAAACTAACCTTTGTTACCAGAAATAGAGCAAACGTACTTGACGTTACGTTCAGCTCAATTATGTTGAGCTCAAAGATAACTCTGAGCGGTCGTGTTCAGATCATAGACATATTCAATTTAAAATTGATCTGGGGATATAATCGGACTCTACGTACCGTAAACCCCGTAACACTACTTGGGACCTGTTTAAAAGTAGCCTTGCAGATAACCTAATTAGTGTCATCGCTACCGTTAGGATCTGCCACGGAACAGATCTCTGTGGCAATTCGTTCAGCCTACCACAGTATGCCACAGAATGACCTCTTAGCTCCGAAAATCAAGAGGTCCGTAGGCCTTTTAACCGGGCCAAAACATCGGGTACAATACAAAATAGTTCTAAGGAATTACAACAAAAATATTCGTACGGCAAAAGGAGAGTCTTGGAGGAGGTTCTGTGAGGAAGTGAAAGCCACACCCAGCACTGCAATAATTCACAAGATTCTTATTAGAGATCCGATACTGCCTCTGAGCTCACTTAAGCGTCCTGACGCATTTTTACTTACTCCAGTAAAGCCTCGTTAGAGCTTCTTACTCAGACTTACTTCTCATGAAGTTTGATAATGGGGGAAAATAATGCCATATGACAAAGCGCCCTACAAACACACAAACATCCGTCGACATCAGCCCAACGCCATTTTTGTTGAAAACTCTTGAAAAAGTTGCGGAATGGTACAACCGTACGATGCCATTGGTATGCAGTCCACTGTATCACCAGAAAAGTCACCAGAAATGACTCTACACAACTTAGTTGATGGGTATCCAGAACACTCCAGGATTAAAAGGTTTTGATTTTGCGTTTCTGGATATAAAAGGTGTATTTAACAATGTAATACCACAATCTCTTGAAAGAGCTGCTCTTGATAAGGAAGTAGATTCAACTATAATGGGATGGACCTGCAATATACTTGATAGTAGAATTGTTCCCAATTTACTACACGGCGACATGATACGCTTCAAGCCGGAAAGAGGCTGTCCGCTGAGAGAGGGGGATAACACCCTCTATGCTTTATACCTCTGCTTTAATCCCTACTGGTTGGTCACCAACTTGATTGTGATAGTCGAAGCCATTAGTGCAGAAATGCAACCGTATGCTGATGACATTGTCATTATGGCCAAAGGAAGGAGAGAATCCATCTATAAACCGTCAAAAGACAATCGTTGTACCGTTCACCAGGAAACGAAATTTAGATGGACTAATTCGATTTCGAGGAGTAATAGTAGATAAAGGTCTTTCATTGAGTGAACATTTGCAGGAAGTTTTACACAAAGCTAGATTATCCTTATGGACTTGTCGTTGTCTTTGTGGTAAAAAGTGGGGTTTTACACCTGAATGGCTGTATTGGCTCTATGTGACTGTCGTTAGACCTATAATCACATATGGCAGGCTTCAGAGCGATAATTACAACGCCAACTCTAACAATGGATGTTTTACTTGGCCTAAATCCTTTCTCTATATGTACATGATATAGAGAAAATAGCCAGAACTGCAATAGATACTGATACTGCGCTATCAACGCTGTCAGATTTGACAAGGTCAGGGTCAGTGCTTAATGCCCAATACCAGATTAAATTGCTTGAACAGCAGTCCTGGATTGAAAATAAAGATTCTCTGGTTCAGGTAGATATTTACATGTTCATAGATGAATCATAAACGCCGGAAGGATTCGAAAAAATGCACTTCAAATCAAGCAAGCTTATAAGCCTGGGTACTTATTGTATGGTATTCCAGGCAGAAGTCACTTCGTCAGGCACTTCGGATTCCTTGATTAACTGCTTAATCGCTAATAGTATTGATGCTTGCATTAACCAAGCAAACATTCCAGTAGACATATCGGACCATAATCTTGTTCAATGCGATATCAAACATACAGATAAAAAACCCATCTTGATCACCAGAGTGTGCAGATCGGTATCCGACATTGATAGCTCTGCCTTGAGGCGCGATCTATCACGTCTACCTCTTCACAGATTATATTATATAAATGATGTTAATCAAAAGGTAGATTTTTTTAATTCTCATCTTCTTGCGGCTTTGGACTTTTATGCACCGGCACGACCTGTCAAATTCTCAAGACCTTTTGCACCGTGGTTAACTTATACGATAAATGAATGTGAATACTATTAATAATTATTTTATAAATTCTGTTGGCCGCGGTGATGTTAATGCTGACTTAGTCACTTTTTACAATACTTATATGATTTTCCCCGAGTCACATGATAGATTTTCATTCCGTCTTGTTGACACCTCTATTATAATAAGTACATTGAATGGTATCAAGTCAACGGCTCCCGGTAATGATGAGTTAAATATAACTTTTATCCGAAAATGTCTTCTCGACATATTGCCCCATATTGTTCACATTGTCAATGTTTGTCTTGAGCGATCGGTCTTTCCCGAGGCCTGGAAATCGGCCGTGGTGATGCCCATACCTAAAATTCAAAATCCTACTGATCTGGCGGACTTACGTCCAATTAGTATTCTTCCAATTGTTTCTAAGATTTTGGAGAGGTGCATGGAGTTCTAGCTTTGTGAATACATTGGTTAACATAATATTTTACCCCCGTCGCAATCTGGTTTTCGACCCAATTACAGTTGTGCTACAGCCCTTCTAAAGGTGACTGATGACATCATTCGTGCTCGTGACAGCGGTCTTTGTGGTGTGCTGGTGCTGTTGGATTACAGTAAAGCTTTTGATAGAGTTAACCATTCAATGTTTCTATCTCTTCTGCACTATATTGGTTTGTCTGACTCAGCGATTGCTCTGATAAAAAGTTATCTTACTGACCGTGTTCAGACGGTGAAGCTGGATGGTCTATCTTCGTTTCCGTTGCCTGTACGAATGGGAGTCCCACAGGGGTCCATACTGGCTCCTCTTTTATTTTCTATTTACACCTCCCAGCTGCCGGAGAGCGTACAGCATTCATCGATACACATGTATGCTGATTACACTCAGCTATACATAACCTTCCCTAAGGAACAGATTGTACAGGCTTGCTTAAAAATTAATGCAGATCTCGAAGCCTTGTGTAACTATTCTTATAAAATGGGTTTAACCCTAAATGCATCCAAATCAAAAGTGATTGTCTTCGGTAATCTTGAGTCTGAGGATGTAGAGGTGCGGTTGAATCGGAGGAGACTGACGGTTTGTTCTGAGTCGAGGAATCTTGGGGTGATGGTTAACGACAACCTCCGTTTTACTAGCCACGTCACTGCTTGTGTGAGGAGGGCTTATGCAGTTTTGAGGTGCCTGTATCAACACCGACAAGTGCTACATGTGACCACTAAAAGGCACTTGTGTGAGACGCTTGTCTTGTCGAACTTTGTTCATTGTGCAGCCGTGTATGGCCCATGCCTTACTGCGTTTGATGTTCGTCGCATTCAAAAAGTTCAGAACGGCTGTCTCAGATTTATGTATGGAATTAGAAAGCGCGAACACATCTCCCACACTTTGATTTATGCGAAATGGTTGAACATTCGCAATAGATTAAAATATTATTTCTTATGCCTTGCACACAAAGTAATTACCACTGGGACTCCACCTTATTTATACAATAAAATTACTTATAGGACAGATATTCACAACCTAATTCTCAGACATAGGAACACTATCACCATTCCTGCTTACAGAACATCACTGTTTCGGCGTTCCTTCTCTTACAATATTGCGAGAGAGTACAACTCCTGTCCTTATAAAATTAAAAGTATTAAGTCTGCTAGCTTCAAAGTTAAGCTGCGTGACGCCTTGTTTGGGTTGCAATTAACACAACGTGACATTTCTGCTGCCTCGGTGCTCTTACATTGTGATCATGTCTTGTAAGCACTCTTGGAAAACTGAACAATTATTGTTTTTTTTTTATTATTTGTTTTGTTTATATATTTTTATATATTTTCACTGTTCTCAACTCTAGGTTGAGTTGAACAGATGATAACCCTGGTTTATTGGTTGTCAATCTGGACTCCGCCTTTAACCACAAACTGCAAATAACAATGAATGTATATTTTTCATTTTTTATTTGTTTCTATTTTTTATTTTCTTAATGTATTAGGATTCTATTGTTTTTTGTGGTCAATAAAGTTATTATTATTATTAAGTATTTGCTATTGACATGGGAACTAAAATTCTTCTAGGGAGAGGGGGAGGAACATTACAAAAAGATTCTGTCAAACAATCGAGCCGCAATCCAGGTACTGCAAACTGTGAAATGAAAGAGCAAATGAGCTAGCACGAGAGGACAGCGTTAACGCGTTTGTGGGGCGAGAGTTAGCAATTGGTGTATCATTTGCAATGGCAAAGCACAAGATTGGACTGTGGGGCGAAGATAGACTTTGCCTGCTATGGCCTAGTTCTTCCGGGAATATCATAGGACTTGCTCGTAGCAGTATTAGAGTTGTAATAGGTGTCTTTACTGGGCACCGTCGATTAAACATCTCTCAAAGATAATGTCACGATATATATGTTAAATTCAGGCTTAGAGATTGTAGTTAGTATGATTTAAAAATGGTATGATAATATTAATAATATTTCGATAATGGTATGATGTATATGTCAATTTGAAGCTCAAAGATTTTAGTTTACAACATAACATTCAAATTGTATGATATTAATAAAACTCGGATATTTCGGTACTTTGTCAGAAGCGTCCCCAGCGAATATAAAAAGGGATTGGGTTGGACGTTAATACCGATCCTTGATAACGCGCGCCTTTGTATTACCATGGCAATGCTGTAGGTAATTGAAGCTTAACCTTTCGGTACACGCACCGGACTCTCACTCCGGGTTCTGCACCCTCTATTGTTTAACAGAAAAGGCAACATATTTACCGACATAATTATGTCATTTTAGTGTCAAAAATTTCTTAGTGTACAACACAGTAAAATACGAATATGAATACGATAGCGAAGAAAAATACTCTTTGAAGGTGAAGACTGAAGTTTTTCAAAAAATTTAGCAGACGGTAAGATGTTTTTTTTTCCGTTCAAAATGGCTTCTTATCTGATTAGAAGAAACAAAGAAGATAATGAAAGCTGTAGAACATAAATGCCCCGAAAAATGTGCAGCGCATTCAACGCGGGCATTTATTTGTCTATCGCAAATTTTATAATAAAAAAATTTTTTTAATTATTGTCTTAAAAAGAATACAAATTAAAGTCTCTAGATTTATAAAGTACCGCGGCTTCCAGAAGACTGTTACTGCTTCTAGAGGATTTAAAATACTTCCAGACGACTTACAATGCTTTCAGATAACTTGATATAGCATCTAGAAAACTTAAAATGTTTCCAGAAGACTTGATGTTGTTACCTCTAGATGATTTGATACTGTTTTAAGAAAACTTTATATTGCTTTCAGAAGACTTGAATTTCTGGACTGATATTTCTAGAAGACTTAAAATGATGAATTTACAGATGTCTTACAATGCATCCAGACGACTTACAATGCTTACAGATGACTTACAACGCTTTTAGAAACCTTGATATTGCATCTAGAGGACTTGAAGTGTGTCCAGACGACCTACAATGCTTCCAAAGTACTTTATGTCGCTGCTAGAAAACTGAAGATGCTTCCAGAAGACTTGATATTGTATCTAAGAAACTTGATATGGTTTCTAGAATACTTGGAATGTTTCCAGAAGACTGATACTGCTTCTAGAAGACTTAAAATATTTCCAGATGACTTACAATACTTCCAGACAACTTACAATGTTTCCAGAAGACCTTATACTTACTTTTAGAAGACTTGAAATACTTCAAAATTACTTGAAGTGCTTCCAAAAGACTGGTTACTACTTCCAGAAGACTTGATACTGCTTCTAGATATTTTAAAATGCCTCCTAAAGCTTTGATACTGCCCCTATAAGACTTTATACTGCTTCTAGACGATTTCAAATGCTTTCAGAAAACTTGAGAAGTTTACAAAAGATTTGATACTGCTTCTAGAAAATTTTAATAATTAAGAATCGATACTGCTTCTAGATATTTTAAAATGCTTTCAAAAGATTAGATATAGCCCCTGTAAGACTTTATACTATTTCTGGAAGATTTGAAATGCTTTCAGAAGACTCGAGAAGATTCCAGAAGACTTGATACTGCTTCTAGATGTTTTAAAATGCTTCCTAAAGGCTTGATACTGTTCCTGTAAGACTTTATACTGCTTCCAGAAGATTTCAAATGCTTTCAGAAGACTTGAGAAGTTTCCAAAAGACTTGATACTGCTTCTAGAAGATTTTAATAATTAAGACATGATACTGCTTCTAGATATTTTAAAATGCTTCCAAAAGATTAGATATAGCCCCTGTAAGACTTTATACTGTTTCTGGAAGATTTGAAATGCTTTCAGAAGGCTCGAGAAGATTCCAGAAGACTTGATACTACTTCTAGAAGATTTAAAATGGTTAAAAAAGTCTCGATATTGGCTCAGGTAGGCTTAATATTGCTTCTAGAAGATCTAAATTGCTTCCAAAACATTTGGAATGCTAACAAAAGATTTGATATTGCTGTCATAATACTTAACATTGCGTCTATAATTCTTGAAATGCTTCTAGAAAATTAATTTATTAGGTGCCAATCGTATTTTCATTGCAAATCTTTTTTAATGCTCCCAGACTTCTAAACGATAAATCTTCTTTCATGAAATCCCGGCATGAACCCGGAATATACTGGGACTGGACTGAAACTGAAATGTACAAGTATCTTAAAATTGAGATACCATTCCTAAGATGACTAATTGTTTAATTGTTAAGATTTCAAGGCATTAAAGATGGTATTTGCACCTCCTAGCGGTCATCTCAGAATCCTGAAAATAATTTCCTGTATTTTCTCTTAGCCACTTTAGTCATAAAGTTTTTTTCCTGCAAGTCTGCTGTCAAATAATTTTCAGTATTTTCTCTTAGCCACGATTTTATGATTAATAAAATCTTTTCCTGCAAGTTTAACTATCGACTTACAGAGTCTTTTAGCAATTTGCAACCGCTGGTTCAGCGGACCGCAACCATTCAAGTTAACATTTTTGTTAATATATCCGTTCTTGTCTACGAAAAAAGGACTTACTTTCGAAAATAAGTTTTGGTGGAAACAGCTAATAAAGGTAAATAGGTCATTTCGTCAGTTTCTAGTTAGTTAATCCCTTTTTTCTGTATTTGCCGATGTTGAAGGACGTCAAAGTATTATTTCAGATCAGAATGTTGTCGTTGTTACTGGCGTTAGTTGCTAGTTTCAGATTTCTAAATATATAATACTGTAGAAGTGAGTTTGTAAATATAATTATATTGGACATTTTATTACTGATTGCGCAAGTGAGGAATAATCTTGGGATTAAATGAGAACACAAGCTGAGTAACTCATCTCCACAAAGCTCGAAATCAAGTAGAGGATTATCAAAATTTATGTGGAAATACAGATGGCTCAAACGGTTCGTCGTTTTAACTACACTGAGGTCACTCTGGAAGTGCTGCCAATGAAACGGCAGATGAGCTAGTGCTAAAGCGTTTTTAGGACCAAAACCAGCAATTTGTGTAAGATTTACGATGCCTAAATAGAGGATTCGAAGAATTCGGCAGCTAACTGATTTATCTTTAGATCGTCAGTGGTACATCTAACATAATCTTCGTAGCTTCATAAGCGCAGGTTTTTGAAAATAAGTATGGGTGCTGGATAGTGAAAAAACTGAATTGGGAAAAGATTCAAACGACGAATGACTGTTCTCAAAACAAAAGTGACATGAAAAACGTCCATGTATCTGGCGCCTATGGTTAATTTGCAATAGAAATGCCTTATATCAACAGTGCTTACACCTTCACAAGCAATATTTGGTCTATAATTGAAATTTTTTGAACTTTTGAAATGAACATTTTGTATCCTAGCAGTATTTGGTATTTTGGAAGCAAAATCAAATTGTATTAACAATTTCGTGCCTTTTGCAATAAAAATGTCTTCTTTAAGACTTTGCATTTTCAAACATTTTTTTGCCAGTAGTTTTACAAACGGTATCAAGTCTTTTGGAATCATTTAAAATCTTCTAGAAATAGTATCAAGTCTTTCAGCTGCAGTATAAAATCTTGTGGAAGCAGTTCAAGCCTTCTGAAAGCTATGTTAAGGCTTCTAGAAGCATTATCAAGTCTTCCAGAGGTAGTATCAACATTTTTGAAAGCAGTTCAAGGCTCCTGGTAGCTTATCAAGTTTGTTTTAAGCAGTATCAGCCACCGAAGAAACGAAAGGTGAAGTTTAATATTGGTCTCGAATCGGGGGCGGAGCAAAACGTTTTTCTCACACATAAACTCCCTATTCGTACACCTGGTCACTGACATGCTGTCAAATCACCATTTTGGCTCGAATCGTTTGAATACATAGATATCATGAACCGCGGTACTTTAGTAATCTAGGGAGTTTAATACAAATCTCTTATTTGGCAAAGAAACCCGGACTCTCAGTCCGGTGCGAGCACTCACGTCAAAAAAAAAAATGCGCGTGTACTGGAGGGTTATAGATTCCCGCTTATGATATATAAAAATTATATGATAATTTTGAAAAAAAATATTAAGGAGGAAACTATCTAAAACACAAAAACCAAAGTTTTTCATAAAATCATATAATCTGTATTTTTAAATAAAATTATATGATGTATATGTTAAATTAAACCATAAACATTCCAATTTATTATATGATGCGACAACTATATGATAAATATCATTGAATTAAAAAAAAATAATTAGGGAAGAAACTACGCCGAAACTGCTACAAAAAACGCCAGAATAACAATTTTTTTTTAAATCTACATTTTTGAACATAATCATATACTGTGTATGTTAAATTGAAGTTTAAAAATTCTAGTTATTTATATTTATCATATAAAAACAGTATAATAATATCAAAAAACGACGCTTACTCCAAAAACAGCTTAGGAATTTTTTCTTATTTCTAAATGTTTTGAATACCAAATTAATAAAATTAATAACAAACTAATTCAACTTAATATACCAAAACAACCTTAACCAAAAGGTTAATCAACAATCCAAAAAGATCCAAAGTGAAGTTAGCTACCCATGAAATTAACGCGAAGAACGGATGTTATCAAAAATATCATTAAACATCGCATCAATAATATTACGTAAAGAATACGAATATTGCGCGCCTTGAGCGGTAGCTGTGCAGTTGCGCAAAAACGAATCCATACTTATTACAGCCCTGTACAGCAATTGCTCCTCAAGATTGTGTGGCTGTAATGACATTCCTTTAATAATTAAAACTGTAGATAAGCTAGGTAAAACAGATGCGATAACCTAAAACGAATTTCCATTAATATCATCTTACCCACAACAAAAATAATATATTTACATCTTTAGTGTTAGATCTTCGCATCACAGGCATCCCCAACCCGCTTTGCATAACAGTTTCTTCATCAACAGCGACCATAGCACCCCCACTGAAGATATCAAGAATATGAACAGTCCTATCAGGGTAGTCATCTTCAATAAACTTCAGCAAATAAAAACACCCGGGACTGTAAGGGCTCAAATTAACTCCCAATCTCCTAGCTACACTCTCATAAATGATTGATAAGACAAGTCTAGATCCGATTTGTGTCTCTAAAACCTTTGATATTAATAAGTTGTTGATCACGAAGATGTTGGGGCAAGCTTGGAAGCGTAACACTTCAAACATGACTTTATTCAAAACTTCCAAAATGATTTTGCAATCTCTCGAAGAAAATTGATTCTTCAAAAGATGTCTATTCCTCCATTTTTTTAAGTCTTCCTCGCGAACGTCAAATAAAGGATGCTTAGGCTTAACAAGACGAAGATGCTTCTTCACTTCTTCAGCAATATTATCTAGCGCTTTTTGAACATTTTCAACGGTACTTCTATGATGTGGTTTGAGCCATTGCTCGAACAATGTAATGGCCACCACGAAATTTTGGCGTCGCACATTTAAAGCGAAATAATCTTTCATGACTCTGTGCAAAGCGTAATGAGTCAAACAATACAAAGTCTGCTTTTGTATCATGTATCTATAACTTTTATCGCGAAAAGTGTACACGAAGAACCCTATGGCGTACTCACGATTTAATCGTTTCGAATCGATGATTTTTATGATCTCCTTGAAGGTTCTCTCGGTGAATTTTCGTGTTCTTATCAAAACTTGATTCACCGTTTTGATGATGTTATGGCACCGGGTGAATTCTATGTAATAGTCGTCGATTTCCGGTAAATTCGGCACTCTCGACCACATCCTCATGTAATGGCGTTTCCATACTTTTTTATTTTTTAAAATAAATTCGCGGAGTAAGGTGCAAGTCGATGAGAGGCGGACTAAATCGGAAAAAGTTAATGATCTTTGGTCGATTATTACTTGGATGATTTCTATGGGGAGTTGGTCTATCATTTTCTTTTTTTTTTTAATTCGGTTAAGGAGTACTTTAAGCGAGGCAACTTGGATGAGAATGGGAGGAAACCACAGGAAACAGCTGATTTCATCGAAAAACAGTAGTACCAACGTTGATTTGGTTTGCAAAGAAAATCCCTAAAATTGGGTTAACGCCCTAATTTATTCATAATTTTTTTGGTTAAAGTTGTGCTTTGTATGATGTGGTAATGATTATTTATGTCTGTAAATGAGATTAAAGTAAAATTTGAAGTTTTAATACTTATTGTGTAATTATATCCTTTTGTTCTTCCATAAATGGCGCTAACTTTAAAATGTCTTCCATCATTTAATTTTGTTTTAAGACGACCTTCTCCTATTGTGTATGCTATGATATTCTCAAGATATCTAGCTGGTACTTTGTAGTTATTGACAGATCGTCCTGTCTTAAATTAAGTGCCTTAATAATAATAAGACCCTATAACACTTCCTATGGTAGTTAATATGGAGAAGTTTATGTATTGGTACTATAAGTATATCTATGTGGTTGAGTTAGGTTGGGTTGGGTTGAAATCGGAATGGCTTACAAAGACAATAATAGAAGCATGAGATGAAATATTTGAGAGGAAGGAGTGAAGAGCAGGATATATAAGACGAGCTTATTTTTTGGGATGAAAGTGTGGCTGAGGCAAGAAGGAGGTTTATGAGAGGGATAAGACTGCTACAAAGAGGAAGACTCACATAGAGGAGGAATACAAAAGATGGGATGGGAAAGAAACAAAGAACCTAAAGAAATTCAAAAGTAGAGCTAAAACATAAATACACCTACTCTCTGTATGGTCTACAGATCCAATGGAAGAAGCTATTCAAAGTGAGGACAGAAGAGGCTTAAAGATGCAGAGTCAACTTAAGATAAGAAAAGCACCTGGATGTAGTATAACTGCTGAAAAAGTGGAACCTTCTCAATAATATGGAAGAGAGCTATAAGCTATACTTGTGCCAATAGAAAAATCTATCAAAGAGAAAGCAAAACGATCATATTTATATTAGTCCTCTGTGTCTACTGAGTGTTTTGGGAATAATATTGGATAGGCTGATAAATCAAAGAATGCAAGAGTAACAAGGTTACAAGAAAGGGAAATGAACAGTAGATGCCATAATGGCTAGAATACGTCAACAAGAACAAAAAAAGATATCCTTAACACATGTAGGCAGGAGTGGCGCAAACGATTTGGAAACAAGCAACATCAAGTCTTCTGGAAGCAATATCCAGTCTCAAGTTTTCTGGTAACAATATCAAGTCTTCTAGAAGCAGTGTCATATCTTCTAGAAACAGCAACAAGTCTACTGGAAGTATTTCAAGTCTTCTAGAAGTAAAATTAAGTCTTTTGGAAGTAATATCAGGGTTTTTGGAAGCGATATCATGTCTTCTGAAATAATGCCAGAAGTAGAAGCAGTATTAAGTCTTCTGGAAGCAGATTAAGTCTTCGAGAGATAATATCAAGTCTTCTAGGAGTCGTATTATGTCTTCTGGAAGAATTTATATGGATGGGTGCTTTGCACTCATTAAAAATCTTGCATAATGCAGAGTACCAACGTATCCGTTGCCCATGACATTGACTTTACTAAATTCAAAAAAATCCTCTTTCATATTCCGTAGAAAAAATGGGGAATACTGGTGGATTACCAACAAATGACAAAATATCAGTGACGTCATAACTCGGTTAAAAGTGGTAATCTGGTCCAATAAGTTGCAAAAAGTTTAAATCTTTAGACCCTTTCATGAGTACTTCATACAAAGCATTGCAGAAAAGATGAGATACTTGGGGCTATAAATGGCAGAAAAGAAAAGCGAAGTCGTTATATTGGAAGGATGCTGGAAAATAAAGATCATCGAAATTAAAGTTGGATATGATATGCCCACTGATAAAAGGGGGAATAAAATGGTGATGAGGAATTATAGAGGGAGTACTATGTTGGACACAACTTTCAAAATGTATGCAAAGATACTACTGGGGAGGTTGAAAGAGGGAATGGAGTGGGGGAATTGTTGCCGGATGGGCAGGCGTGATTCCGGAAGGGAAGAGGGGCAATTGACAACATATACATTCTGAAACACCTGGTAGATAGGGAGTTGAACAGGAAGGGGGGAAAGCTATATGGATTGTTTATTGACCTGAAGGCTGTATTCGATAACGTGGATAGAGAGAAGCTCTGGGAGGAAATGAGGAAGGGAGGTATCACAGAACAACTGATTGGGAGGGTGAAGGAGATGTATAGGGAGACGATGGTCAAGGTTAAAGTGGGGGAAGAGCTAAGTGAGGGATTCTGGACGACAAAAGGATTGAGACAGGGGTGCCCGCTTATTCCCACACTATTTGCCAATTGGGTGGTGTGGTGATAGGAGGAACAAAGGTGCACGCCTTGGCGTATGCGGACGATTTGGTGGTCGTGGCTAGAGGCGGTGGAGATGAAGGAGGTGATAAGGTCCCTGGAAAGATATTTTAAGGAGAATGGGTTGGAGGTAAACGTCGAGAAAACAAAGATAATGAAGTTCTGCAAAGTAAGAAGGAAGGAGGTGTGGAGGGGGCAGGGAAGTGAGACAGAGCAAGTGAAAGAGTACACGTACCTGTAATATGGTTTTACGGAAACTAATAAAGTCGGGGCGGATGTGAGGGCGATGGCAAAAACGGCGAACAAAGTGATGGGATAGGTTTGGGGATGGGGAGAAAGAACTTTTGGAAGGGACGTGGGTAAAAGACAGGTGATGTTTGATGGCTTGGTAAGGAGTACAATGATGTATGGCGCAGAAGTATGGGGATGGAGAGAACAAGGTCTGCTGGAGGATATAGGAACACGTTATTGGAGATGGGTACTGGGGTTGGCAAGGGATACCCCAGGGTATATAGTGAGGGGGGAGGTTAAGGTGGATGCAGTAAGGGTGGAGGCGGGGAGTGTTGCGAGTGTTAGAGGGAAATTAAGGGGAGGAGGTCGATCTATGGGTAAAGAGACGGGGAGGAGTATTATAGAAGGGTGGGATACTCACTAAATGGCATCGAAAACAGAAGAGCGGAAAGAGGCGAAATGAGGAGGGAACTGAGAGATAGAGACAGGGATATATAGAGGCAGGAAAGCAGGTCACAGATACGAGAAGGGAGATACAATGAAAGGTATGGGGAGATAGTGACAGAGGAACGGCCAAAGTGTTTGTTGATGGAGGGGGATGATGAAGGGAAGAGATTGGTGGCCAGATTCCGCTGTGGCAATGAGGAGAGGGGAAATAGATACTGGGCGGACGATGTTGAGAGGTGGTGTAGGCTGTGTGGTGAAGATTGGGAGACGCTGGAACACATGCTGATAGGGTGTAGTGAACTAAGAGTTTTGGGAGAGAGGGGCAAGGGTAAAAAATGGATGAGGGAGGTGATGGGGGCGAGGAGGCGGAGATGTGGGAAGGGGGGAAGAGGGTAGGCGGCTTGAAAAATTGTATACTAAATAAACAATAAAATGCTTTAATAATAATAATAATAATTAAAGCTGGAAAGAAACAGTAAAGAGTTTGCAAATGATGGGAGGAAATCCGGGAATGATGTGAAGAAGTCCTCAAGCCAGACATGTATGTAAAAATGAAAAAGTAAATGATGAACGAGAGTGTACCCCAAGAGAAGAAAAAAAGACAGGTATCTTCAGGAGCGAAGAATGACAGCGAATGGGAATTACCCATAGACTTGAGTCTCCGCAGTTAAGCAAGTGGTTCTGGAAAAAAAACATAAGACAAGGAAAGAGATTTTTAGTAGATAGGGGCTTTTGAACCCCAACCACACATTATTGGGCTGCTCAACATCCCAGACCAGATGTCTGTAAGCAGATTTTACCATATAGTTTTTTTCATTTAAATTTATTATAAGACGTTATTCTCCAATTGAGAGCGTAAAAGATTTTGGTTTCGTCCTCCAACTAGGAAATTATATCTTCACTCTCAATTTTCCAACACTCTCCCTATATCCAGTATGCTGCAAAATTATGAAGCAGTATTTTACTCTCAAATTTGTCGAAAAGTATTTCGTTTCTTTTTGATAGCACCCACGTGTCAGTCATGCGTTAAAGCCGTCAAGCTGTCTATTTGATACTTTGTAGCTATTTAAGATCATCCTATCTTAGGTGAAGTGCATAATCAGACCATTATTATATGAGATGAAGATGTTGGGTTGGATTACATTGGATAGGACTAGAAGGGAGCAGGAGAGAAAGTATATATAAGCATACTAAAAACCGAATTGGAGGACCAAGTCAGAGAACGAAAAAGTTCCTAGGATCAGTACTGAGATCGGTGGCGCTCTACGATATTCCATCTTGAGGAGAGTTTCGAATTACAAAAAATACAAACATCAGAGCCACTGAAGTTCTGAAACTGTCCAGTTGACACTTTGTAGCGCAGAAACTCATATCAGACATAATGAGCTTCTTGCGAAGGATAATGATTGAAAAGAAAATGAAGGAGAAGAGAAGTACATGGAAGACCCAGAAATGGTACTACCCCCAGTCCGAGCAACTCAGGAGATCTGGAGTAAAGGAAGAATGTAAGGAAGAATGTAAAGGAAGGCCTCTTGAGAAAAAAAGAGAAATTATGTGCTATTTATGTGCGAGAGTAGACAAAAGAAACATCAATAAGAAGAAAATGGAGGAAAGAGAGACAAAATCTATGTGTGTGTGTGAACGAATGAAACATCAAATGAAGAAGTGGATGTTAGAAGATAGGAGCTGACAAAGGGAGGTCCACCGCCTTCCCCAAGCCATTAACAAGCCAGGTATGCGGTAAGAGCCATGTGAAGCTAAGAGGAAAATCTTTGTCTAAATTTAAATTTATGAAAAGATTTTTGAAGAGAAACGAACTAAGAGAATGCAACTGGATATTGATCCATAGGTAAACTGCAAGTGGAGAAACATCATCTATCACGTTTAGGTAACAAGCACGCTGATAGACTTGCCAAAAGAGTTGCCGAGCGAGCGCCAATTAAAGATTTTATTCACAAAAAGTTTAGGAACGCCCCATAACGGGATTCATCACAAGTCACTGTAAGGTAAACAACCACCTTTACAACCTTAAGCTTGCTGCTAATCTTTTGTGTAGAGAACGAGAAAACTGTTCGAACATCTTGTGTGGTTGTCCCACTCCACAAGACCTTGGAATTAGAAACTTTGGCGAGGAATGGCCGTGCACGGATGGCATGAAGAACACATCTCTGAGCTGTATCCTAGCCTTAGGAAATTTCTTAGGCTGGTTGATGTAGCCGGAGAGAGTGCAGGAGGATGTAAAATTTGTGGCCTAAATGCTGTACGCTTAAGCATATCCTCCCCATTTCCTACATACACAATCTATCAACTTAGACAACTTGTCTTATGACATTGATGTTTCAAGGCATACTTACACAAGTACAAGAGGGACTTAAATGAAAATTGGGTGTATTGTACAGAAGTTGACAACACGGAGCACACCTTTTTGTTCAAGATGGAGCAGAGGAAGAGAGCTTGCTAATATCAACATGGGGAGAACGATGACGCTGGAAACCAGCATAACAATTATGCTAGAAAGTAAAGAGGAATGGAGAATCGTAAAAGAGTATATAACACAGGTAATTATGATCAAGGAAAATGATGTGAGCCTGGGAAGAAGCTATGCAAATCATCTTTTTGTGAAGATTTTCAAAGTCTTAGAGCAATACACTAAAGTCCTCGAAATGTCCAGTTGGTAGTTTGTACTCCTAACATATCGTAATCGAAATGTCAAACATGTGGAAGTAAGAGCAAGCACAAGAAAGTTTATCGCAGCTGCAGCGATATTTGTTTTACTGCATTGGTATGCAGTAAAACAAATATGTCCCGCCATGTTGGGTTGGTACCCAACATGGCGGGAAGCCCTAATACATCAGCATTATAGAAGATTATTACAATCGGCACCAAGACGATTATGTATAGGCCTTCATTTATTGTACTATTTCAGCAGTCAGGATAGAGATGGTAGCAAGAATTCCAGCAATCAATCTCATGGTTGAGGAGAGGAGTACCATGTGCCAAAAAGGAAGGAATCTAACGAAGGAATGAGAAATGAGAGAGCTACTCTAGATGGATCAAAACTATGATTGTGGATTTGGCGTCATTGGTGAAAATGTCTGGTTCTGTAGAGAGATTGATGCCCGAGCACACATTTGTTCGATGTGCTGAGTTTGAACTAATAAAGCAGGAGTGTAGAACACTTTTCGGGGAAAAGAATAGACAGTGGAAATGTTCAAAAGATGATGTTAACCTCAGAGTCAAAGTGGACCGTCGTACTATGTTTGCGAAGATAATGCGATATAAACAGAAGATCAATTGCCAAAAAGAGGCGCATGGGACAAAATATGGAAGAAGAAAATAATTCGGGTGTGTTAGCTCTCTTTAATCCAGATATTTATACAGACTTGAGACGAGGACAACAGTAAGGACGTCTTTCCATCCAGAAGAACAATGAGAAGCGAATGCCGCTCCAGGAAGTATGCGCGGAAGGATGATATGATTAGATGATTGAAATGAATGGTTCCTCGGAAGTAATGCCTTTAATGGCCGTCCCTTGAAGCGAGGACAAAGGATTTTAAATGGTAGGAATATATTCCAAGCCATCACTATTTGGTCGTTTGATATGTCAGGCTAAATGTTTAGTCATAGATTTCTTAAACCCTTTTATACAAAACATGTTGAGTTGGGCTGAATTGAAATAGATGAAATGTTTCAACATCTTCCATTTTAGTTTGTTACAAAATGTCCTTTTTCTGATAAATCAAAGAATGCAAGAGTAACAAGGTTACAAGAAAGGGAAATGAACAGTAGATGCCATAATGGCTATAATACGTCAACAAGAACAAATAAAGATATCCTTAACACATGTAGGCAGGAGTGGCGCAAACGATTTGGAAACAAGCAACATCAAGTCTTCTGGAAGTAATATCCAGTCTCAAGTTTTCTGGTAACAATATCAAGTCTTCTAGAAGCAGTGTCATATCTTCTCGAAACAGCAACAAGTCTACTGGAAGTATTTCAAGTCTTCTAGAAGTAAAATTAAGTCTTTTGGAAGTAATATCAGGGCTTTTGGAAGCGATATCATGTCTTCTGAAAGAATGTCAGAAGTAGAAGTAGTATCAAGTCTTCTGGAAGCATTTCAAATCTTCCAGAAGGAATACTAAGTCTTTCCTAAACAATTAAGGTTTCTAAAGGCAGTATCAAGATTTGTGGAAGGAGTATCAAGTCTTCTGGAAGCAGTATAAGTCTTCGAGAGTCAATATCAAGTCTTCCAGGAGTAGTATTAAGCCTTCTGGAAGAATTTATATGGATGGGTGCTTTGCACTCATTAAAAATGTTGCATAATGCAGAGTACCAACGTATCCGTTGCTCATGACATTGACTTTACTAAATTCAAAAAAATCCTCTTTCATATTCCGTAGAAAAATTGGGGAATACTGGTGGATTACCAACAATTGACAAATATCAGTAACGTCATAACTCGGTTAAAAGTGGTAATCTGGTCCAATAAGTTGCAAAAAGTTTAAACCTTTAGACCCCTTCATGAGTACTTCATACAAAGCATTACAGAAAAGATGAGATACTTGGGGTTGTAAATGGCAGAAAGAAATCGTTATATTGGGCGGATGCTGGAAAATAAAGATCATCGAAATTAAAGTTGGATATGATATGCCCACTGATAAAAAGGGGAATAAAATGGTGATGAGGAATTATAGAGGGAGTACTATGTTGGACACAACTTTCAAAATGTATGCAAAGATACTACTGGGGAGGTTGAAAGAGGAAATGGAGTGGGGGAATTGTTGCCGGATGGGCAGGCGTGATTCCGGAAGGGAAGAGGGGCAATTGACAACATATGCATTCTGAAACACCTGGTAGATAGGGAGTTGAACAAGAAGGGGGGAAAGCTATATGGATTGTTTATTGACCTGAAGGCTGTATTCGATAACGTGGATAGAGAGAAGCTCTGGGAGGAAATGTGGAAGGGAGGTATCACAGAACAACTGATTGGGAGGGTGAAGGAGATGTATAGGGAGACGATGGTCAAGGTTAAAGTGGGGGAAGAGCTAGGTGAGGGATTCTGGACGACAAAAGGATTGAGACAGGGGTGCCCGCTTATTCCCACACTATTTGCCAATTGGGTGGTGTGGTGATAGGAGGAACAAAGGTGCACGCCTTGGCGTATGCGGACGATTTGGTGGTCGTGGCTAGAGGCGGTGGAGATGAAGGAGGTGATAAGGTCTCTGGAAAGATATTTTAAGGAGAATGGGTTGGAGGTAAACGTCGAGAAAACAAAGATAATGAAGTTCTGCAAAGGAGGGAGAAGAAGGAAGGAGGTGTGGAGGTGGCAAGGAAGTGAGACAGAGCAAGTGAAAGAGTACACGTACCTGTAATATGGTTTTACGGAAACTAATAAAGTCGGGGCGAACAAAGTGATGGGATAGGTTTGGGGATTTGCCAAAAAGAGGCGCATGGGACAAAATATGGAAGAAGAAAATAATTCGGGTGTGTTAGCTCTCTTTAATCCAGATATTTATACAGACTTGAGACGAGGACAACAGTAAGGACGTCTTTCCATCCAGAAGAACAATGAGAAGCAAATGCCGCTCCAGGAAGTATGCGCGGAAGGATGATATGATTAGATGGTTGAAATGAATGGTTTCTCGGAAGTAATACCTTTAATGGCCGTCCCGGGTAGCGAGGACAAAGGATTTTAAATGGTCGGAATATATTCCAAGCCATCACTATTTGGTCGTTTGATATGTCAGGCTTAATGTTTAGTCATAAATTTCTTAATCCCTTCTATACAAAACAGGTTGAGTTGGGCTGAATTGAAATAGATGAAATGTTTCAACATCTTCCATTTTAATTTGTTACAAAACGTCCTTTTTCAATTAAAATTACAAAGGATTTTGGTTTCGTCCTCCAATTAGAAAATTCACTCTCAATTTTCCAACACTCCCCTTGTGTATATGACTCAGTATTTTCCTTTCAAAGCTGCCAAAAAGCCTATCATCTCTTTTTGACATCATCCACATCTCAGAACCGTACACTAAATCAGGGCTTTAGTGTCTCGATGTCTAGTTGGTACTTCGTAACTTTTGACAAATTGTCCCACCTCAGATGAAGTGCCTAACCACACCTTATCTTCATTGTATCACTAAACGTATTAAATTAAAACTGTGGAATTCCTAGATTTTCTTGTTATTAGACAACCCAAGATCTAGATGTTTATATAACTTGCTTCATTCTGTAGCTGTGTTAATTCTTTCTCGTCGATCTTGAGCACTTTGTGTCAATATGAGATTGGTATAAATAATACAACTTACTGGCTCACCTTAGATTTAAGATCTATTATAAAGCGATGTGCTCATTAATAATTCATGAATTAGTAATGAAAACCTAAAACCACAAAAACCTCTCGATTTGGCCAAAGTTACAGATTGATGTCCGATGTTTTTCAGTATGATGATGATCGTACAGTCAAAATCGTCGCTGCCAAAATGGGAAGTTTCATTCAGATTGGCAAATCTATGCTCGTGTGACTTCATTTTCTGTGAATATCTTAATTTTAAGATGTATGACTTAGGTCCGGCAACTAAAGAGGTCTTAAAAGAGGGGATTAAAGATGAAGACTTAAACAATGATAAGACACAATTGGCCGTCATCTTGAAGTGATATTCAAAAAAACACCTTTTGATTCATCTGTGATAATGCAATTATCTGTTTCAACCAGCGAATCTTCATTTTCAATCCAAGACTGCCGTTCAGATTAATCTGGTTTGATACCATTAAGTACTGACACAAGATAGTATCTTCCGCAGCATGTCGGAACAGGTTTGAGGATATTGCTTAAATCATTAAATGATGGTTCTGGCTACTTTCTATATATGCACGTAATCTATATTAATGACACAACATTTATATCAATTACAATATATGGATGATTTAGAAAATAAAACTTTAGAAGTTATAAGTAAAGGGGAATGGTCTTTACAACTTATCGTTTAAGGTAAAATTTTATAGCATTGCTACTTTTGGGCTATTATTGTTTGGGGAGCATCAGCAGCAGAAAGAGATCTTCTTTAAAAATGATGCTAAAGGCGATATATAAGCTTATTTGCAAACGATTCAGTATATGCTTCAAATAAGTCATTCAATATGTAATGAAAGAATCTTTGTAATATGTTTTTGCGGCAATACAACGATTATTATTATTATTAAATGACTCACCAATACAGCATCATCCGAAATTTCTTGTTTTCTTGCTCTTAATCTTCACAATAACTCACAAAACTTAAAGAAACTAATTGAAAAACAAAACTGGTTTAACACTCTGCTTTGGCAACAAACACAATGTCAGCTGTCAAAATATCAAGTTCAAAATTAAAAATTGCAATTCAAACCGGAATTATTTATAAAACGTTTAATTAGTTCTCACGAAATCGAATTAACACCAATTAAAAGTAATTGCTTTAAAATTAAAACTAAAATAAAGCATAAAAATTTTTTTTCTTAATTTTAATTTTTTTAGGTTGGCGAAAAAATGAAAATTTAATCTCGACACCCTCAGATTTAATCTCGAACCCCCTAAGTTTTTATTTCCGATTAAGTAACATCCGGCTTCCTCCTTCGCAATCAACGCCATGTTTGTGTTTATGAAGCGTCTTAGTTTAATTAAGTTTTTTTTTGTGGTTTTAATTAATTATTTGATTAATTTTAACGTTATTTTTATTTCGGGTAAGTCCTTTTTTGATTTATTTAATTATTTTTAAAGTTAACCGTTAATGAAGGTGAGTTAAAATGAGTTAAAACGCGATCACGTGTACGAGGTGTTAAGAAAAGTCGATTGAAGTTCGCACAACAAATTCTATTTTTAGTATTAAATAAGGATTAATATAAAAAATAGATTAACATAACCTTTTCAATTTTAATCTCGGCTTTCTTAGTTTTAATCAGTTTTAATCTCGACCCCCTCAGTTTTAATCTCGAACCCCTCATTTTTTATTTCCCATTAAGTGACTTCCGGCTTTTTCCTCCGTAATCAACGCCATGTTTGTGTTTATGAAGCTTTTTATTTAATTCAATTTTATTTGTGGTTTTTAATTAATTCTTTAATTAATTTTAATGTTATTTTTATCTCAAGTAAGTCCTTTTTAGATTTATTTCATTTCTTCTAAGATAACCATCAATAAAGATGAGTTAAAACGAGTTTTAACGCGATCACGTCTACGAGGTATTATGAAAACTTGTTTTAGCCTGTCTTTTTTTGTATTTTAAGTAATTTCATACAAATAATTCCGTTTTTTTGGTATTAAAATGAAGATTAACCTTTCGGTACACGCACCGGACTCTCACTCCGGGTTCTGCACCCTCTATTGTTTAACAGAAAAGGCAACTTTTTTACCGACATAATTATGTCATTTTAGTGTCAAAAATTTCTTAGTGTACAACACAGTAAAATACGAATATGAATACGATAGCGAAGAAAAATACTCTTTGAAGGTGAAGACTGAAGCTTTTCAAAAAATTTTTCAGACGGTAAGATGTTTTTTTTCCGTTCAAAATGGCTTCTTATCTGATTAGAAGAAAGGAAGAAGATAATGAAAGCTGTAGAACATAAATGCCCCGAAAAATGTGCAGCGCATTCAACGCGGGCATTTATTTGCCTATCGCAATTTCTATGATAATAAAAAAATTTTTTTAAATTATTGTCTTAAAAAGAATACAAATTAAAGTCTCTAGATTTATAAAGTACCGCGGCTTCCAGAAGACTGTTACTGCTTCTAGAGGATTTAAAATACTTCCAGACGACTTACAATGCTTTCAGATAACTTGATATAGCATCTAGAAAACTTAAAATGTTTCCAGAAGACTTGATGTTGTTACTTCTAGATGATTTGATACTGTTTTAAGAAAACTTTATATTGCTTTCAGAAGACTTGAATTTCTAGACTGATATTTCTAGAAGACTTAAAATTATGAATTTACAGATGTCTTACAATGCATCCAGACGACTTACAATGCTTACAGATGACTTACAACGCTTTTAGAAGCCTTGATATTGCATCTAGAGGACTTGAAGTGTGTCCAGACGACCTACAATGCTTCCAAAGTACTTTATGTCGCTGTTAGAAGACTGAAGATGCTTCCAGAAGACTTGATATTGTATCTAAGAAACTTGATATGGTTTCCAGAATACTTGGAATGTTTCCAGAAGACTGATACTGCTTCTAGAAGACTTAAAATATTTCCAGATGACTTACAATACTTCCAGACGACTTACAATGTTTCCAGAAGACCTTATACTTACTTTTAGAAGACTTGAAATACTTCAAAATTACTTGAAGTGCTTCCAAAAGACTGGATACTACTTCCAGAAGACTTGATACTGCTTCTAGATGTTTTAAAATTCCTCCTATAGCTTTGATACTGCCCCTATAAGACTTTATACTGCTTCTAGACGATTTCAAATGCTTTCAGAAGACTTGAGAAGTTTCCAAAAGACTTGATACTGCTTCTAGAAAATTTTAATAATTAAGAATCGATACTGCTTCTAGATATTTTAAAATGCTTTCAAAAGATTAGATATAGCCCCTGTAAGACTTTATACTATTTCTGGAAGATTTGAAATGCTTTCAGAAGACTCGAGAAGATTCCAGAAGACTTGATACTGCTTCTAGATGTTTTAAAATGCTTCCTAAAGGCTTGATACTGTCCCTGTAAGACTTTATACTGCTTCCAGAAGATTTCAAATGCTTTCAGAAGACTTGAGAAGTTTCCAAAAGGCTTGATACTGCTTCTAGAAGATTTTAATAATTAAGACATGATACTGCTTCTAGATATTTTAAAATGCTTCCAAAAGATTAGATATAGCCCCTGTAAGAATTTATACTGTTTCTGGAAGATTTGAAATGCTTTCAGAAGACTCGAGAAGATTCCAGAAGACTTGATACTACTTCTAGAAGATTTAAAATGGTTACAAAAGTCTCGATATTGGCTCAGGTAGGCTTAATATTGCTTCTAGAAGATCTAAATTGCTTCCAAAATATTTGGAATGCCAACAAAAGATTTGATATTGCTGTCAGAATAATTGACATTGCGTCTATAGGCTTGAAATGCTTCCAGAAAATTAATTTATTTGGTGCCAATCGTATTTTCATTGCAAATCTTTCTTAAAGCTCCCAGACTTCTAAACGATAAATCTTCTTTCATGAAATCCCGGCATGAACCCGGAATATACTAGAACTGGACTGAAACTGAAATGTACAAGTATCTTAAAATTGAGATACCATTCCTAAGATGACTACTTGTTTAATTGTTAAGATTTCGAGACATTAAAGATGGTATTTGCACCTCCTAGCGGTCATCTCAGAATCCTGAAAATAATTTCCTGTATTTTCTCTTAGCTACTTTAGTCATAAAGTTTTTTTCCTGTAAGTCTGATGTCAAATAATTTCCAGTATTTTCTCGTAGCCACGATTTTATGATTAATAAAATCTTTTCCTGCAAGTTTAACTATCGACTTACAGAGTCTTTTAGCAATTTGCAACCGCTGGTTCGGCGGACCGCAACCATTCAAGTTAACATTTTTTTTGAATATATTCGTTCTTGTCTACGAAAAAAGGACTTACTTTCGAAAACAGCTAATAAAGGTAAACAGGTCATTTCGTCAGTTTCTAGTTAGTTAATCCCTTTTTTCTGTATTTGCCGATGTTGAAGGACGTCAAAGTATTATTTCGGATCAGAATATTGTCGTTGTTAATGGCGTTAGTTGCTAGTTTCAGATTTCTAAATATATAATACTGTAGAAGTGAGTTTGTAAATATAATTATATTGGACTTTTTTATTACTGATTGCGCAAGTGAGGAATAATCTTGGGATTAAATGAGAACACAAGCTGAGTAACTCATCTCCACAAAGCTCGAAATCAAGTAGAGGATTATCAAAATTTATGTGGAAATACAGATAGCTCAAACGGTTCGTCGTTTTAACTACACTGAGGTCACTCTGGAAGTGCTGCCAATGAAACGGCAGATTGCAATTTGTGTAAGATTTACGATGCCCAAATAGAGGATTCGAAGAATTCTGCAGCTAACTGATTTATCTTTAGATCGTCAGTGGTACATCTAACACAATCTTCGTAGCTTCATAAGCGCCGGTTTTTGAAAATAAGTATGGGTGCTGGATAGTGAAAAAACTGAATTGGGAAAAGATTCAAACGACGAATGACTGTTCTCAAAACAAGAGTGACATGAAAAACGTCCATGTATCTGGCGCCTATGGTTAATTTGCAATGGAAATGCCTTATATCAACAGTGCTTACACCTTCACAAGCAATATTTGGTCTATAATTGAAATTTTTTGAACTTTTGAAATGAACATTTTGTATCCTAGCAGTATTTGGTATTTTGGAAGCAAAATCAATTGTATTAACAATTTCGTGCCTTTTGCAATAAAAATGTCTTCTTTAAGACTTTGCATTTTCAAACATTTTTTTGCCAGTAGTTTTACAAACGGTATCAAGTATTTTGGAATCATTTAAAATCTTCTAGAAATAGTATCAAGTCTTTCAGCTGCAGTATAAAATCTTGTGGAAGCAGTTCAAGCCTTCTGAAAGCTATATTAAGGCTTCTAGAAGCATTATCAAGTCTTCCAGAGGTAGTATCAACATTTTTGAAAGCAGTTCAAGGCTCCTGGTAGCTTATCAAGTTTGTTTTAAGCAGTATCAGCCACCGAAGAAACGAAAGGTGAAGTTTAATAATGGTCTCGAATCGGGGGCGGAGCAAAACGTTTTTCTCACACATAAACTCCCTATTCGTACACCTGGTCACGTATTATCACGTATTATTATTATTCAAAGTTAATGCCATTTCACTTTACATAATTTACAATTAAGACAATATTTTTCAAAATAATTTACCGGTCCGTGCAATTTTTTGATAAATTCTATAGGTCTGCAGATCAAAAGAGTGGTTTCATCAAGAATTTATTGACAATATAAAAAACGGCATTGTTACAAACGCATTTTTTTATAAAAAAAAGCAATGACATATGCTTCAAATTACACATCAGCACCATCTCTTATTTGGCAAAGAAACCCGGACTTTCAGTCCGGTGCGAGCACTTACGTCAAAAAAAAAAATGCGCGTGTACTGGAGGGTTAAGATAAATCGAAATTAACATAACCTCTTCAATTTTAATCTCGACCCCCTCAGTTTTAATCTCGAACCCCCTCAGTTTTAATTTCGAACCCTCTCATTTTAGTTCCGATTAAGCCACTTCCGGCTTCTTCTTCCGTAATCAACGCCATATTTGTGTTTATGAAGCTTTTTATTTAATTCAATTTTATTTGTGGTTTTTAATTAATTCTTTAATTAATTTTAACGTTATTTTTATCTCAAGTAAGTCCTTTTAAGATTTATTTCATTTTTTTTAAGATAACCATCAATAAAGATGAGTTAAAACGAGTTTTAACGCGATCACGTCTATGACGTATTATGAAAACTTGTTTGAGCTTGTCTTTTTTTGTATTTTAAGTAATTTCATACAAATAATTCCGTTTTTTTGGTATTAAAATGAAGATTAAGATAAATCGAAATTAACATAACCTCTTCAATTTTAATCTCGACCCCCTCAGTTTTAATCTCGAACCCCCTCAGTTTTAATCTCGAACCCTCTCATTTTAGTTCCGATTAAGCCACTTCCGGCTTCTTCTTCCGTAATCAACGCCATGTTTGTGTTTATGAAGCTTTTTATTTAATTCAATTTTATTTGTGGTTTTTAATTAATTCAATAATTAATTCTAACGTTATTTTTATCTTAAGTAAGTCCTTTTAAGATTTATTTCATTTCTTTTAAGATAACCATCAATAAAGATGAGTTAAAACGAGTTTTAACGCGATCACGTCTACGAGGTATTATGAAAACTTGTTTGAGCCTGTCTTTTTTTGTATTTTAAGTAATTTCATACAAATAATTCCGTTTTTTTGGTATTAAAATGAAGATTAAGATAAATCGAAATTAACATAACCTCTTCAATTTTAATCTCGACCCCCTCAGTTTTAATCTCGAACCCCCTCAGTTTTAATCTCGAACCCCCTCATTTTAGTTCCGATTAAGCCACTTCCGGCTTCTTCTTCCGTAATCAACGCCATATTTGTTTTATGAAGCTTTTTATTTAATTCAATTTTATTTGTGGTTTTTAATTAATTCTTTAATTAATTTTAACGTTATTTTTATCTCAAGTAAGTCCTTTTTAGATTTATTTCATTTCTTCTAAGTTAACCATCAATAAAGATGAGTTAAAACGAGTTTTAACGCGATTACGTCTACGAGGTATTATGAAAACTTGTTTGAGCCTGTCTTTTTTTGTATTTTAAGTAATTTCATACAAATAATTCCATTTTTTTGGTATTAAAATGAAGATTAAGATAAATCGAAATTAACATAACCTCTTCAATTTTAATCTCGGCCCCCTCAGATTTAATCTCGAACCCCCTCAGTTTTAATCTCGAACCCTCTCATTTTGGTTCCAATTAAGCCATTTCCGGCTTCTTCTTCCGTAATCAACGCCATGTTTGTGTTTATGAAGCTTTTTATTTAATTCAATTTTATTTGTGGTTTTTAATTAATTCAATAATTAATTTTAACATTCTTTCCATCCAAAGTAAGTCCTTTTTCGTTTTACTTAATTTTTTAAAGATAACCTATAATAAAAATGAGTTTTACTTGCACACAGGTACGAGGGGTTACAAAAAGTTGGTTGAACTTTATTTTTGGGTTTTTTATTAATTATTTAATTAATTTAAACATTATATTAATCCAAAATAACTCCATTTTCGATTTAATCAATTTTCTTGTAAAGATAATACTTAATAAAGACGAAGTTGGAACAAATTTTAAAACAATCGTGTGTACAGGGTGTTGCAAAAAGTGCATTGTTTATGTTTAAAGTAACAACATTCCATTTTGTGGTACCAGACAAAGTTTAACATAATCATAGACACGATCATAGACAAAGAAAAGAATATAGATTATAATACATACTGTAGAATCATAATGTAAAAGATGTAATAAGTATTACTAAACATTGGATGTCAAGTTGTGAAATTGATGCATTGAATTTTGTAAATTAGATTAGTATCTGAAAATAAAAATAATAAAACAATTAAAATAAGAAAGATATATGATAGAAGCATTGAAATGTTTAAGAATACAATAAAAGAAACTGATTGGAAGTTTGTATATGACAACTACAAAGATGCACAAAGTACTAGTACATTGTTTTATAGCACACTTTTGAATTGTTATAATACTGCTTTTCCGGAAGTACATGTTAAAAGGAGGAATGTCGATCTAAACTGAAAACTTTGCAAAATGAAGATGCAATTTATACCATTTGTGCAAATTAAGCTAAAAGGGAAGCCTATGGTGATTTTATTTATACTCAATAGAATAAAGTATCTGCTGTTTGGAAGTTAGTTAAAATAAAAATTTGGAAAAGCTGTCATAAGAAGATAAAGAACAGTTCCTTATAAGAAAATGACTTGAATGATTTTTTTTATAGATGGTGGTTCTTTTGAGTCAATTAAAAACTTACATGGTAATGTAATAGATCCGATAGGTTTGATAAAAACTAAGTTCGTTAAATTAAGGTATTAAAAACAGTAAGAAGCCCTACGGTCGAAAATTCTTTACAATTGCGGTAAATAAATCTGTACTGTTAGCTTAGAATCAAAAGTTACTCCTAAGTATACGGTAGTACTTGTTCTACGAAAGTGATCATCGTTAATATAGTATTCACAGGATATCAAAGAACTTCTGGTGTATGACATGACGGCGCACTTAGACATATTTAAATTGAAACGGTGACCGAACCGAAGTAAAAATTTTCATGTCATCTGCAAACAGCAGTTTCTCACAATGAATGGCGTCCATGATGACATTGATGAAAATGAGAAAGAGAAGCGGAATGAATAGATTGTGATGTGCAGTTGAAGTATCTACCACCGCACTGCTCTCTTTCACGAAGATAATACTTCATAAGTGCGGTCAATTGATCACTAAAGCTAATCAAACTTAGTATGAACAATAGTGTATAATGGTAAAGTTGATCAAATGCCTTTTGGATCTAAGTATATAACATTAATTTAACCTCCATTATCAAGAACATCGCACATATATTATATAAATCTCGATACGGTATCGAGCTTTATATACAGTTTCTTAAGAAATCATTATGGAAATGTACTATATAAGGCTTCACGGTAGGTATAGATATATTTGTATAAGATTGATTCAAATATCTTCGAGAAATTGCACAATGGGTCGATAGTTTTTGATCATTTTTCTTATGAACAGGACAAGCATAAGCCATTGCGTAGGCATTACATAGTCCTTAAGAATCATGTTATAAATATGGAGCAAAGGAACATCAAAAATAGCAGCGCAGTCTATCAATAGGAAGTTAGGTATGCCATCGACACCTTCAGTGAATTTATTTTTTGCAAGCTTTAGCGCTGAGCGAACATCATCCTGCGTGAAGCTATCGATTCGGAGTGTCCGGTCCACTGATAAACTGAAAATACTGCTCTAGGATTGATAGGTGAGGCGGTCAGCTTTCAGAAGAATTATAGTTAAATTAAGTTGTGAAGATTGAAAAAACTATAAAACAGTTAATGATTTAACATTAAAACCAGTCTTGAACTAAACAGTTCAACTGAATTTTCAAGACTCTTCATCTATCTTGTTTAATAGTAACTTAAAGTAATTTTTGTTTATTAATTCGTAATTGTTTTGAGCCGCATAGCTTCTCCTATTTCGTAAATGAATCACGCAGGATACTTTTTCCTGGATTTATTGAAAAATTTCATTTTTGGTACATCAATATCAAGAGCTTTATAAATTAGTTCATAAAATGTTGCCTCGATTTCCGTTGCATTATCCACCATCGACCAATCAGTGGCAGGCAATAAGCCATAGAGCAATGGAAAATCTGCTCGCTTGAAACTGTAACCAGCTACACCAGATGATGCTTGGAAGTTAAGAGAAGAGGATTCATACCTGAAAATGTAACTCGAAATGCTGGATAGTGACGATCTTCGTCCACAATAGGATCAAAGTTATTTTTAACCGAGCACGGAAAATTACTAAACACCAGGTAGGGACACATTGCGATAGGTATCAAGAGTTTTTAATTTAAATTCCTTACGAATCAAGTTCACCGGATTCGCAGCGGTCAAACATACCAATAACAGAAACACTTAATATACTAAAGAAAATACTCCAGAACACCAACATGGAAACGGAAGATAGCAACAATGTTATGGCCCTATTTAAGCAATACACACAACAGAACTTTTGCTAATTTAATGAGACCATTTACAAATACAATGACGGTTTACCGATGGGATCACCACTGAGAGGAATTCTCACTGATATTTTCCTTGATAAAATAGAAAAGGAATAAATATTAAATGATAGAAATCCATATAATGCTCTGGACAAGATACGTGGACGACGTCTTAGTTTTCATTAATGATGATGTTGTAATACAAGATTTACACAATTACATAAACAATATACACAACAATTTATAATTCACAATAGAATTAGAAAACGATAACAGAATAAATTTTCTTGATCTAACAATTACAAAGCGGGAAAACATTATAGACTACTCCATTTTTAGGAAACCCACACAAACTAACATAATACCCTTTAACTCATTCCATCACAATAATCAGAAGCTAGCTTCTTTTAGAGCCTAGCCTACATATGAAGAGTTTTTAATTCTAATTTGAAACAGGAAAAAGTATTGCACACGATAAACAAAATAATTAACAGAATCCGATATAAAACTACAATGGAAAAAATAACTTCACTACAAGATCCCAACACCTAAATAATTACATATACCGAGCCATTACAAACCCTGGACATATTTCCTATAGACTTCAACAACTTTTCAAATAACATAAAATTAATTTTTAGAACAAGATATAACATAAAAAATATACTGATAAATAATAAACATGAGACAAAGTTGACGTAGAAAAGTGGAGTTTACCAATTACAATGCAATTCATGTGGAGGAACAGGAAGAAACCTGGCACAACGTAGAAAGAACATAAAACGAGAGAAATTTGGAACACATATCATTCTTAATAATCATAATTTCAAAGAAAGTAAAAACGTCACTTTGCTCCGTCAACTGAATAAAGGCCTACACATGGAATTATTAGGATCCTACCAGATTAACAAATTTATCGCCATAAAAGGAAGTTCTTTTGTTAAATAAACAATTAACCCAATTATAACCACCCCTCTACATCTATTTAAAGGACTCAACATGATTTTACTTTATTATACAGGGTGTCTCACGTAACTGGTTCATTAGAACTTTTTTAGATTCCACTATTCGTAGAGGCTTGAAATTTTAGTAACATGGGTTGTTCATTCCGATCTATTAATCTAAAATATTTTCAAGATGGCCGCCACTTCCGGTCTACCGGAAGTAGACTTCAACTACGTTATTTTAAATGGAATGCTATAGTTTTTATTACACCATTCAATTATACATAAGAAAATATGTTGACTTTGATAACAGTTGTTGGTGCCTACCGTTTTTTGTTTTCGAGTTATTTTGATTTTAAGTGTTTTTTGGCAAATATCACCATGCTCTTTACAAGCCCATATCTCAGCCAACGTTAACTCAAAGACGTTTTGCATTGGTGCGATAACTCTTCATATGCTGCTAAATAGATTGTCACTTGTTGTATCAGTATATCTTATACAGGCTGGTCAAAAATTGAGTTACCGTTTCTCTGTATTCAATTGCGTGAAAGTCGAAAATTTTAAATGGAACGCCCCATATTTTCATACCCTATCAGAAAGGAAATTTAATTCTCTACAAATTATCTATAAATATTCCTATACCTATTTATTATAGTTTTCTTGCTATTGAGGAATTTATCACAATCATAAGTAAAATGCTAGAAACCGTCTGTGTTTTTGTTAGCAGGCCATGACATTTTGACAGTTTTTTGTTTAATTTATTTAAATTATTATTAGTATTACTTCTACAATGAACTGAGATTGAATAAACTTTAGATTGCTAGCTGTAATTTACCAAAAATAACCAAAAGAAAACCGAATAAATGAAACAATGAAAAACAACAATTTAATGATAAAAATTAAAATCAATAACATAAAAGAATGAAAAACTGAAAATTACAAAAATAAATTATGGAAATTTAATTCTCTATAAACTATTTAGATACTTTCCTGCGCCTATTTGTTGTAGTTGCCCTCATATTTGGAAATTAATGGACGCATGCAATGCTGGAAGCTTCTTGTTTTTATGTTAGAAAGCCATGGAGTTTTGATAGCTTTTCAACCATATTTATGTTATTGTTGTCATTACTTAGGTGTCATCACTTACTGCTGTTAATGTCTTTGAATATCATGGCGAATTATTCCCACGCCAACATTTTAAATTCGTCTTATATTCATGGCGGGTGTAATAAAGTTTTGGATAGGATAAGATACGTATCTCTTAGTTTTGGAAAGATCAAAATAACAAGAAAACATAAATTTCTATCACCAGCAGCTTAAGATAATAGAATAAATGTTTTGTCATATTTTATTGCTTTACCAAATTCTTCGGTAAGAGGTGTTTCGGTCAATTTATGAATATATTTTACAAAAAATAAATAAACTGAACTCTCTAGGAACATCTCGCACATCATCACGTCAAATATTACGCCATATCATTGTTTTTCATTGTTTCATTTATGCGTTCTTCTGCTGGTTATTTTTGGCAAATAAAAGCTAACAAACTCAAGTTTATTCAATCGCAGATCATTCTAGAAATAATACCAATGATAATTTAAATAAATTAAACAATAAACTGTCAAAATATCATAGCCTTCTAATAAAAATACGACCGGCTTCCAGCATTTTGTGTAGGATTTTGATAAAATACTCAATATGAAGTAAACTATAATAAATAGGTATAGCAATATTTATAGATAATTTGTAGAGAATTAAATTCCCGTTTAGATAGGCTAAAAGGATACGGTGCGTTCCGTTTAAAATTTTCGACTTTCTCGCAATTGAATACAGCGAAATGGTAATTCAATTTTTGACCACGCTGTATAAGGTACATTGATATAACAAGTGATAATCTATTTAACAGCATATGACAAGTTATTGTACGAATGCAAAACGTTTTTGAATTAACGTTGGCTGAGATATGGGCTTGTAAAGACCATGGTGATATTTGCCAAAAAACACTTAAAATCAAAATAACTCGAAAACAAAAAACGATAGGTACCAGTAACTGTTATCAAAGTCAACATATTTTCTTACGTGTAATTGAATGGTGTAATAAAAACTATAGCATTCCATTTAAAATAACGAAGTTGAGGTCTACTTCCGGTAGACCGGAAGTGGTGGCCATCTTGAAAATATTTTAGATTAATAGATCGGAATGAACAACCCATGATACCAAAATTTCAAGCCTCTACGAATAGTGTAACCCAAATAAGTTCTAATGAACCAGTTACGTGAGACACCCTGTATATTTTACTTTACTTAACGTTACATTAACAACTTAACATATCTCTTTGATTAAGGAGCTAAATGCAGAACTCCTTTTGCTAAATACCTTGTAAAATTCGTTTTTAGATTTGTCAATTTTAAGATTTTTTATTTTCGTTTTCGCCTTTTTTTGTTTCATTTTCATTGGTCTCTTTGCTCTGTTTTATATCGAACGTACATATAACATAATTTGTCCATTTGTCTTTGTAGGGTCTACTGATGACGGCAATGTGTCGAAACCGGTAAAGATTAGAAAACAAATAAATAATCACCATATTATGTCTTTTATTTTAATTATTGTTGTAATTTGTTTCCTTTCTTCGTAGAAACTAGAAGTACATTTTCTTGTAAATTTTGTGTTTTGATAAGATTGCTTGTTCTCATTTCTGGTGGTATGGTGTGATAAACCACACCATATGGCCGACATGATATTTTGAGTCTGAGTTACTCTTGTTGCTTTGATCGTGATACAAGCAATTTTTGAGCTTTAATGAGCTCTGTTTTTTTCTAGAACTGAGAGTTTTTTGAATTTCATGCAGAAATGTATTTTATAGTTTTCTTTACAATATCTGCAATTATTCTTATGATTGGCTTCTTTTGTTTGTATTGGATTGTTATGCTTCTTTTGTTGGTCGATTGCATCTAATGTTTGGAATCTAGTTGTTAGAAAACTTACTGAATCTTGTATTTTATGTGGTTCATAGTCTCATTTTCTAACAAGTATTCTTCCAATAATGGGTTCCCAAGATTCCGTTGTAATTCTCAAGTTCGATATCGTTTGGAGACAACGTTTGTTAAGGATGTGCTAGCATGAATTATTTTTTGGAAAGTGGGCTAGATTGTGAGTGGGCTAGAAATGATGGCTTTTAGTTTTTCCATTACGGCAAAAAAATCCGTCTGAAGATTGGAATATACCTCTTCTTCGAAGTATCGGGAATGAAATCTTGTTTCTTCCACCTGGATATCTTCTTCAAATTTTGAAATGCAGTCCATTTGTTGTTGAAGTTGACGTCGAAGGTATTCATAAGTACTTTTTTGTTTAGATTGCACTATTTCCATTTTTACAAGCTTCAGTTGTGACTTCCATCCTAATTTCGGGATGTTGTATCTTTTGACACTCTTTAATGTTGTTTAGAGCATCATTATACAATTGTTTTAGTTGTATATAATAGTTTGAGATGTAATACGAATGACTGAGTATTATTTTAATGGCTTCCATTTTGTCATCATTTTCTTCGATCTTCTTCCATAACGATTCAAAGGTGTCTCGATGTATTTGTATGTATTCTGGCGTCCTTCGGGACTGCGAATCTTTTATCATATTGATTTTGGGCATATTGGGTTAATGCCTCCATGATGAAGGAAAATGATAGGGTTTTATTAATTTATTATATTTATTTGTTGTTTTAATTCGGCGTGGATCGTAACAATGGAAATTTCGCTACCGAGAGCAGCCTCACTCTCTTAATTATTTCTTGACCCGTAGGAATGGGAATTACATAATAATGAAATAAAACGAGTTACAACTCGCTCACGTGTACGAGGTGTTACAAAAAGTCGATTGAACTTTTTTTTTGAGGGATTTTTATTAATTATTTAATTAATTTAAACGTTATGTTAACCAAAAATAACCCCTTTTCCGATTTATTCAATTTTCTTTTAAAGATAATCATTAATAAAAACGAGTTAGAACAAGTTTCAAAAGAGTCATATGTACAGGGTGTTACAAAAAGTGCATACTTTGTGTTTAAACTAACAACATTCCATTTTGTGGTACCAAACAAAGATTAACATAACCGGAGGTCGACGCATGGAAATAAAGTGAGTCAGCGTCAATGTGGGCGTCAAAGAGGTTCGGCGAAACCCATTCCCATTCAAAAATCCGACTAAAAATAATCTAAAACAAACACTACAAAAAAACGTTTGAGTTATGGAGATTTATTACGGATTATAAATGAAGTTTAATCGTTCTCTTTGTTTCTAGGTTGGTGAAAAATCGACTTCGCGGTGTTGTTAAAAGGGTATTTCCTACTTCCTTGGTGGACAAAACTGAGAGGGACCTTGCTTGGAGAGGTAATTCTTTTTCTTGAAGATATCCTATATCTAAAAAGACGGTTCAGTGTTGACCCGTTTTTCCTTAACGAGCGGATCTCGCCTCGAATTTGCATTCTAAATACAAACCCGGACGACAATTACGAGCGATTACTTGCGTCATAAACTCTTCCGGATCGAATGTGTAATGTTTAATTAGAAAATTTACGATTTATCATAACAACAGGAAGTGAATTATTTTTTCTTATTTATTTTTTTTTTTGGGTCAAAAATAGAATTATTGTTTGAATCAAATACTTTACAGTACAAAAACTTTTGCAATACTCTCAATTGAGTCTATCTCGCTCTTTCTCATCTCTTTTTATCCCGTTTTTCGTTCCGTTCGGTGCTTTTCCCCTCTGCCGAGCACTTAAAAGTTTATAAATACACCTAGAACGAACCGTTTCGCGTTCATTCCAACCAACGAAACGAACGTTGACGCCGTTTTTAGTGTAGTATAGGAGAGTCTTCTTTTTATTCGGTTAAAACAAGAGATTCTTGTTTGATTCTCTCCTATAGACCGAGAAAAGGTGTCTCAAATTAAACCCAAGTTAAGTTTTAAGTGAGTTTTTGGTGCGATTATGGAACGTAATCAGTTTAAAAGTGAGATTTTTATGGGAAATCGTACATATAAGAGGTAAATAAATAAAGTATTTCTTTTTATTTTTTTTCTTTTTGAATTATATAATAATGTAACTCGAATTGAGAGGGAGTTGTGACTCAAAAGGGGGATTTTGAACTTATTTTTTTTGTGTAATTTATTTATTATTCAAGGTAAAGTAAAAAGGTGTTTTAATGCGGTTGGAATGTTGGATTTTTTCGTTTTTTGTTAGTTTTTATCGGAATATTTATCGGTGTATCGTAATCGCGAAGCTTATTTAGTTGTAAATCTCGATTTGAAATGAAAAAGTGAGGCAACAACTATTTGTTGTTGACGAATTAATTGTTTTCGAGTCCTTTTGTTTGTTGTAAACGAACAAACAGATTAAAATGTAATCAAAAAGAAAATTATTAATCTATTAATAGTGAAAAATCGATTATAACAAACAAACCATTAATTTCACATCCGGTTAGTTTCAACGTTAATAAAAAAAAAGATTCTTTATTTTTTTGATTTACAAACTTAAATAATGAACTTTGGAGCGGATTTTTGTTTATTTTTAGGGGAGATTTTTTTGGGTTGGGATAAAAGCCAGATTTTTCTCCATCAAGGTAATTTTGAAAATGTTTTCATAAATAAGTCAATCAATCGGGGAAGAAAAATCGTTTCTTGGAAGAAATTTATTATGCTCAATTAAAAAGGAAAATTTTATAAAAATATGAACCGTTTCATACGCAACCTTGGACTTATTCCATCGGTAATTGAAAACGTATGGCGATTAAAAAATCAAACGTGCATTTAATATTACCCGGTTGTTGTCGGTCTGAAAGGAAAACGCATTCTTAGAAAGCGTAATGTGTTTATTGTTTATGTATAAACTGTAATTTTAATTTGTGCATCCTCTTTTTGGACTCTTATATAGTCAACACGTGTATTAACGTGCTATTTTAACTCTTTTTGTTCTATAAGTACGAAGGCTTTCACGACCGGTGTTAATTGAACTAAAATTAAAACTAACACTAGTACTAACACTAGAACTATCACTAGGACTAACAATATATCTAAAACTAGAAATTTTCGGGTTTTGCCGTGCGTTTTTTGAAAAAATGTTTGACGTTTCGGATGCCATGTTGCAACCTTCTTCAGAAGAGTTAGAACCAGTTTCTGAAGAAAACTGATAGTTCTAGTGTTAGTGCGCTAGTGTTAGTTCTAATTTTAGTTCAATCTTTTTGTTCTGTTTTGAAATTAAGTAGTCCCGGAATTAAATTGTTTTTATTTATCCCAATCCAAGATTTTTGCTTAAAGTGAAAGATTTATAGTTACTAATTGGACTAATTGAACTGTATGGGGGCTAGGTACTCTTTATATAGGGAATATGCTGCTTGAAGAAGACTATTTTAATATAAAATAATGTATTGATTGTTGAACTCACAGTTGAAACAGCTTGCAAATGTCTACATAAAACTAGATAGTATTGGCAGAAGACTAGCTACTGTTACTTGAAGACTTATGCTGGTTGGAAGATAGATATTGCTGGTATAACAGTAAATATTGATAGATAATGTTTTCAAAAGACTAAATGTACTTAAAGGAGACTGTATACTGTTCTTATTCTAGACTTAAGTCTTGTATTGTTAAAAAAGTATTATTATTTTGCTTAGACAACTTTTTTTTATATATTCATGACTTGAACATTTTGTTACATATTGCTATATATTCTTGTCCTAATGAAAGATGTTGCCACAAGAAATTATATTAATAATTTGAATGTTACAAACAGCATAAATATCACAAATCTTAGCAAAAACTTATTGCCACATCGTAAAGATACATACATAATTTTACAATGCCCTTTTTTTCGCACAAAATGATGACGAATATTAATACTATCATGACAAAGAGTGTCTCAATAAGTATCGCCCCAGGACTTAGGTTGGTATTGCTCTTTATACTGATAACATTGGTGTGTGATATCAAAGAGAGAACACTTACCGGTTATTAATTGAAGACATAAGTGGATAAAGGTATCATGTCTCATTTTTTCAAAAAATGACTTTATGCATTTGTGGGCACCCCCTGATATTGATCTAACCTTTAATAAACAGGGATTCCTTATTTCCGATATTTTCTGGTAGTTTTCAGATGATAAAGGTGTCATGTCGCACATGCTACATATATTATCTAGTGGAGAAAGGTGTTATGTTACGTTTTTGTTACATGACACCTTTATCAGCTCAAAATTTGAAGGGTTCAGGTTAGCTGTGAAGTATCATGTCATATTTTGAGGTTATGTTCCTCTTGCGTAACATTATTTTTAGACAGTGTTTATAGAGTGTTTCATTTAAAAAGCGATTTTTATTAGCAAATATAAGTAAACCATTATGGGATCTAGGGGTATGACGGATGCTGGAGTTAGTACAAGCGATAAATAATCAAAACTCGGATGTCAACTTGCAGCAGAATATTAAGAAAAAATTATTAAATACAGAATTGAAACTAAAAGAAATCGAAGCAGAAAAGGAAGATATAGACTCTTCTAACAGACAAGAAACAAGTAATGCTATTCATGATATTGCTGAAGGCTCAGAAGTTAAAAAATTAAAGATATTTGAATTGCAGCCTAAGGTTTCCAAAAAAAGAACCCGTAATCCAGAAAAATGGAAACGGAAAAAAGCTGCTCTATTAAGGCAAAAGGGTCAAGAATATGTATCACAAACTGGAAGAGTTATGGAAAAAAAGACAATAAAGGAAGGAGTACTCTGCAAACAGAAATGTCGCATGAATTGTTCTGATAAATTCAACATTGAAGACAGAAAAGCAATTTTGAAGAAATTTTACAGCTTAGATGTAAATAGTAAGAGTATCCTGATTTTCAAGAGCGTCGAAATTAAGCCAGTTCTTCGTCACCGATTAGGCAGAAAGACATCAAAAAATTACTCATTTAAATATGCAATTACTTATGATAAGCAGCTGATACCAGTGTGTAAAGATGCTTTATGCTCTCTATATAAAATAGGAAGAAAAAAAATTGAAATAACACAAAAACAGTTAAAACTTGGCCAGTCTGCTCCTTCTCCAGATAAGCGAGGGCATCATATAAATCTCCCTCATAAGATAGGTGAGGATGTTATCAACTACATCATTAATCATGTTAATATGTTTCCTGCTGAACAATCACATTACTCCCGTAACAAAAATCATAACAAAAAATATCTGTCCTCTTTACTTAATGTGAATCAACTTTACCAGCTTTATATACAGCATTGCAAGGAGAACAAACTGGATGATAAATACATGGTCAAAATTTCATTCTATAGACATATTTTTGAAACAAAGTTTAATTTGTCTTTTGGTCACCCAAAAAGTGACACTTGCAGCATATGTGATGCTGGAGAAAATTCAGTTGAACACAAAAACAACTGGGAATATGCCTTTTATTCCCAAAAAGTAGACAGGCAAATACCAACAAGTGATAGAACAAAATGTTACATAACCATGGATTTACAACAAACTATGCCATTACCCAAATTATCAACATCAAAGGCTTTTTACTTGAGACAAATGTGGCTTTACAACTTTGGGATTCACTGCATCACTCATTCAGACCACAAGTCATATTTTTTTAATTGGACAGAAGACATTGCCAATAGAGGCAGTAACTAAATTGGAAGTTGTTTATTAAGGTTCTGCAAATTACTCAAAAAAGAACACCCTGATGTCGATCACTTGATAATTTGGTCTGATTTATGTGCAGGGCAAAATAAGAATTTCTCCATCCTTTGTCTTTACCAGTATTTTATTCTAAACAAGATTTTCAGAGTCATAGATCATAAATTTCCCGAGGTTGGCCACAGCTACCTCGACTCAGATCGAGATTTTGGTCGTATTGAGAAAGAACTCAGAAAGCATCAAAATATTTTTATTCCGGACCAATATCGGGAGATTATCAGATCTGCAAGTACTAGACATAGTTTATGTTTAAATATGGAAATTTTTTTTATAATTTAGAAGAACTTCCAATGAAACTTCATTTATATAAAAAAACTAAGAACACTATTAACGGGAAGATTAATCTACGAGACAGTGTCAAATGGATTAGAGTAGACAGTTTTGGAATTTATTTATATAAAACAAATTTAGACTCTCATTCACCGTTTCTGCAGGTTGATTTACATAAGAAAGGTGCAAGGAAAATTCAAACTGGGGAAGTTACTCTAAGCGTATTACCTAAATGTGGGGGTTTAATTTCCGAAAAAATTGCCAACTTGAAAGAACAAATAAAGTTCGTTGAAGAGGATTACAGATGGTACTATAAAGATGTGTTGGAACAAACTAGTCTAAATCCCAAGCAGAAAAGGCGAACATCATATTAGTTGCTTATCTATACCTATTTACTTTAAATTCTTTATTTGTTTCATATTTTAAGTTCATAAGCAGTTTATAAATTTCTATAAATAAAATAGTTTAAACTATAAATTGAAGTGTTTTTCATTCTGTCATCTTGCTTTTTTTCTATATCTTCAAAAATATATAGATTTAGATGTTACATGACACCTTCATTCATGATAAAAGAAATAACATTTCAAGCTGAGAGTTGGTGGATAAAGGTGTTATGTACACTATATCTTAATTTTTCCAGAAAAGGATGTTTTTCTTTAATAAGAAAGTACGTGATAGGAAATATTCTATTTATTACTATTTTTTGAGGTTACAATAAATTGAATCCAGAACTTCACAAGAAAGTTCCAGTTTAAGATGTGTTATGCTAGTTTACTCAAAAGTTTAAAAATGTGACATGACACCTTTATCCACTTATGTCTTCAATTATGAAACGAAATTATGATGTTTGTAAATTTTTTGCAATTGAAGCATGGAAATCAAAAAGCAGTTATGTCCACATAGGCAATTTTTTCAGGAGACATAAAAAACCGTAAAAAACGAAAAGTACATAACTTTCCTCATAATAGATAGTCTTCAACTTTAAAATCGTTATCAGTTAGCTACTACTGAATATCTACAGCAACATTGTCGAATTAGTTTTCTCTAAAAAAAAATAATAGTTGGGGTGGACTTATGGGTTTTTTTATTTCCACAAAAAGAAATACAAAGAAAATGTTATATAAATTCAGTATCTGATTCGCTTTCATCACCTGGGACACTCTGACTAGCTGCAAAAAGTTCTACATAGTACTGTTGAGCTTCCGCGGAGAGATATCGTATTAAATTTTTAAGGTTGTCTATCTTTGCTTCCTGCATTGGTAGATAACTATTATAAAATGGTTGTTTAGGAAAACTGGCAAAACTTTTATTTTTTTGTAAACCAAACTGGCTTCAAACTGTACCTTTCATTGTTTTACTGACATGAATTTCATGCTTATGAGATGCAGAATATTTTACTATCTTGCAGTCCGATATTAAAAACTTTTCAGATGGTGTACCCCGTGAGCCTTTAGAAGTAATAGTTTTTTTAAAAATACTTGTAAAATGATTCTTAAAATCAAAAATCATGTCTTGTCGAACATGAACAACTTCAAAGTGAACATTATTGCGAACAATATCATACCATTTCTCAGGCACTTCTACTTTCTCCTGTCGCCTTTTTTGAAGTTCTATTTTGGCAAAATCTCTGTCATTAGGTAAATAACTATGGCTTCTTATAGGATATCGTTGTTCTATATAGTCGAATCTTCCCAACTGAATTAGGCAATAAAAAAATTCAACTAGTGTATGATTTCGATTCTGGCCTGTGCACCCGTCAGAAAAAAAAGAGTTTTTTTACTGTTTTAGGTATAAAGTTCTCAATAAAGTGATTAAGTAGGCTAACCACCTCTGAACAACCTTTCTTTGCATCGGTTTCTTTGTACATGTACATAACTTGTTTATTGTCCGACATCTTATGCACTCCAAAGTTATATACCCACATCTGCCTAGAGTAGAACTCGTCTGTGACGTTTGTGACTGGCACAGGAAGATTCTGCTGATAATCAAAAGTTATCATTTCGGTATCTTGGTTATCCTCAGCCAGCTTTTTACATCGGTTAATTTCTTCATAAAAGGTTTTTGCTTTCGTTTTATGCAGTTTTAATTAAGTTTGAAGTTGGTTTCTTACAGCATAGTTTTTTTCAGATTTAATTTTCACATTTAATTCTTCACAAGTCTTACACTTATCAGTGAGGGGTCTGCCAAAACCATAATTGAAGTGGTTTCGAAAATATGTAAGGTACGTTCTATATGAAGCAATACCGTGAACTTTATCTACTGACAGTCCTCCATCAACGATTTTTTTATAATTTTCATAATCATTCTCCTTTAGAAATAATTCATACATTGTACGTACTGTCAAGGTACTGCCTAAATATCTTCTCCTTTTTGCTGTGCTACTGTAATGTGGGAATTTTCGAATATGAAAATCGATAAGCTGAAGAACACGTTCTGGTACAGCATTTGCACGGTTTGTGTGTTTTCCTCTTTGCTCTGCAGGGGAAAGCCCCATATTAGCAAGTTTGGAAAGTCTTCGTACACGATCCATTTTAATGCCATGTAAACTGCAAAAAGCCTTAAGGCACACAATATGTTCCTCATTTCCTGTGAATGAAATGTATTAATATGTTGTATATCACTTTGATTTTATTACTTTAAATGATACAAAAATATATATGTACCAAGTTTTATTTTGTAGAGAAATGCTGCACTCCGTTGTTTACAACCATGCTTTCTGGGTCTATGTCGAGCAACAGCACGTGGGGTAATAAGTCCTTGTAAATAGACATCTTGGGCTACTTTTTGTCCATTTTTGCCAATAGCATTAAATCGATTCAGAATATGAAGCATTGCTGCATTACTGAATTTGTCGAAACATTTCTTTCTGCAACTACAATATTTGCCAATTTAGTTTATTAGTTATAAGTAAAAGTTTGAGATTATGTTTACAATATTTCTTTTCCAATTGACATGCTCCTGTCCTTCAGCTTTTAGCCTTTTGATTTTATTGCGTTTCCACTCCTTATCATTTCTACGTTTTTTAACACTAATTTCATCACTTTCCGAGTCCGATGACTCCATTACGCAAGTGTCAAATAACCACTGAACGGCACTTATGTGATGATGTCAAACGTCTGACAGCTGCGTTATTGCGCACGCAACCTAGCAATATGGTGTACAAAAACCCTGTAAGTCCATGGACTAAAGGGATTTTTGTGTTTCACGATATTTTGGGAGCGTTGTACTTGCCGCATATTAACAGACTTACTGGCTTTTTGCACTACATGGATAGCTAGCATGTTTAACAACAGAATTATGTATTTAACTCAAATATTCAAAATATTGGACTTACAGGATTTTTGATCTCCTTCATTCAATTTTAAGCCGTGAAAGTGCTTCTTGTGCCTTAATCTGGACGGTATGGATCTGGAAGACAAGAGATATCATTCATTTATTGGAGGATCGATTTTATCTCCTGAAATTACCATGTAAATTGGTCTTAATAGATTTCTTCCTTTGGAGTTTTATAAAATCTTACATCTATGCCAAAGCGCCACAGAATTCCCGAGCTCAAGGACGAGATCCAATGCGAAATCGACGAATTAAGTCAGAGTTGCACTAGCACTAACACTAGAACTATCACTAGGACTAACAATAGATCTAAAACTAGAAACTTTCGGGTTTTGCCGTGCGTTTTTGAAAAAATGTTTGACGTTTCGGATGCCATGTTGCAACCTTCTTCAGAAGAGTTAGAACCAGTTTCTGAAGAAAACTGATAGTTCTAGTGTTAGTGCTAGTGTTAGTTCTAATTTTAGTTCAATCTTTTTGTTCTGTTTTGAAATTAAGGAATCCCGGAATTAAATTGTTTTTATTTATCCCAATCCAAGATTTTTGCTTAAAGTGAAAGATTTATAGTTACTAATTGGACTAATTGAACTGTATGGGGGCTAGATGCTACTAGGTACTCTTTATATAGGGAATATGCTGCTTGAAGAAGACTATTTTAATATAAAATAATGTATTGATTGTTGAACTCACAGTTGAAACAGCTTGCAAATGTCTACATAAAGCTAGATAGTATTGGCAGAAGACTAGCTACTGTTACTTGAAAACTTATGCTGATATAACAGTAAATATTGATAGATAATGTTTTCAAAAGACTAAATGTACTTGATGGAGACTGTATACTGTTCTTACTCTAGACTTAAGTCTTGTATTGTTAAAAAAGTATTGTTATTTTGCTTAGACTACTTTTTTTATATATACATGACTTGAACATTTTGTTACATATTGCTATATATTCTTGTCCTAACGAAAGATGTTAGCACAAGAAATTATATTAATAATTTAAATGTTACAAACAGCATAAATATCACAAATCTTAGCAAAAACTTATTGCCACATCGTAAAGATACATACATAATTTTACAATGCCATTTTGTTTCGCACAAAATGATGACGAATATTAATACTATCATGACAAAGAGTGTCTCAATAAGTATCGCCCCAGGACTTAGGTTGGTATTACTCCCTATACTGATAACATTGGTGTGTGATATCATAGAGAGAACACTTTCTGGTTATTAATTGACGACATAAGTGGATAAAGGTGTCATGTCACATTTTTAAACGTTTGAGTAAACTAGCATAACACATCTTAAACTGGAACTTTCTTGTGAAGTTCTGGATTCAATTTATTGTAACCTCAAAAAATAGTAATAAATAGAATATTTCCTATCACGTACTTTCTTATTAAAGAAAAACATCCTTTTCTGGAAAAATTAAGATATAGTGTACATAACACCTTTATCCACCAACTCTCAGCTTGAAATGTTATTTCTTTTATCATGAATGAAGGTGTCATGTAACATCTAAATCTATATATTTTTGAAGATATAGAAAAAAAGCAAGATGACAGAATGAAAAACACTTCAATTTATAGTTTAAACTATTTTATTTATAGAAATTTATAAACTGCTTATGAACTTAAAATATGAAACAAATAAAAAATTTAAAGTAAATAGGTATAGATAAGCAACTAATATGATGTTCTCCTTTTCTGCTTGGGATTTAGACTAGTTTGTTCCAACACATCTTTATAGTACCATCTGTAATCCTCTTCAACGAACTTTATTTGTTCTTTCAAGTTGGCAATTTTTTCGGTAGTTAAACCCCCACATTTAGGTAATACGCTTAGAGTAACTTCCCCAGTTTGAATTTTCCTTGCACCTTTCTTATGTAAATCAACCTGCAGAAACGGTGAATGAGAGTCTAAATTTGTTTTATATAAATAAACTCCAAAACTGTCTACTCTAATCCATTTGACACTGTCTCGTAGATTAATCTTCCCGTTAATAGTGTTCTTAGTTTTTTTATATAAATGAAGTTTCATTGGAAGTTCTTCTAAATTATAAAAAAAAAATTCCATATTTAAACATAAACTATGTCTAGTACTTGCAGATCTGATAATCTCCCGATATTGGTCCGGAATAAAAATATTTTGATGCTTTCTGAGTTCTTTCTCAATACGACCAAAATCTCGATCTGAGTCGAGGTAGCTGTGGCCAACCTCAGGAAATTTATGATCTATGACTCTGAAAATCTTGTTTAGAATAAAATACTGGTAAAGACAAAGGATGGAGAAATTCTTATTTTGCCCTGCACATGAATCAGACCAAATTATCAAGTGTTCTTTTTCTTTCAGGGTGTTCTTTTTTGAGTAATTTGCAGAACCTTAATAAACAACTTCCAATTTCGTTACTGCCTCTATTGGCAATGTCTTCTGTCCAATTAAAAAAATATGACTTGTGGTCTGAATGAGTGATGCAGTGAATACCAAAGTTGTAAAGCCACATTTGTCTCAAGTAGAAAGCCTTTGATGTTGATAATTTGGGTAATGGCATAGTTTGTTGTAAATCCATGGTTATGTAACATTTTATAACCATGGATTTACATTATTCCCAACAACTGGGAATAAAAGGCATATTCCCAGTTGTTTTTGTGTTCAACTGAATTTTCTCCAGCATCACATATGCTGCAAGTGTCACTTTTTGGGTGACCAAAAGACAAATTAAATTTTGTTTCAAAAATATGTCTATAGAATGAAATTTTGACCATGTATTTATCATCCAGTTTGTTCTTCTTGCAATGCTGTATATAAAGCTGGTAAAGTTGATTCACATTAAGTAAAGAGGACAGATATTTTTTGTTATGATTTTTGTTACGGGAGTAATGTGATTGTTCAGCAGGAAACATATTAACATGATTAATGATGTAGTTGATAACATCCTCACCTATCTTATGAGGGCGATTTATATGATGCCCTCGCTTATCTGGAGAAGGAGCAGACTGGCCAAGTTTTAACTGTTTTTGTGTTATTTCAATTTTTTTTCTTCCTATTTTATATAGGGAGCATAAAGCATCTTTACACACTGGTATCAGCTGCTTATCATAAGTAATTGCATATTTAAATGAGTAATTTTTTGATGTCTTTCTGCCTAATCGGTGACGAAGAACTGGCTTAATTTCGACGCTCTTGAAAATCAGGATACTCTTACTATTTACATCTAAGCTGTAAAATTTCTTCAAAATTGCTTTTCTGTCTTCAATGTTGAATTTATCAGAACAATTCATGCGACATTTCTGTTTGCAGAGTACTCCTTCCTTTATTGTCTTTTTTTCCATAACTCTTCCAGTTTGTGATACATATTCTTGACCCTTTTGCCTTAATAGAGCAGCTTTTTTCCGTTTCCATTTTTCTGGATTACGGGTTCTTTTTTGGGAAACCTTAGGCTGCAATTCAAATATCTTCAATTTTTTAACTTCTGGGCCTTCAGCAATATCATGAATAGCATTACTTGTTTCTTGTCTGTTAGAAGAGTCTATATCTTCCTTTTCTGCTTCGATTTCTTTTAGTTTCAATTCTGTATTTAATAATTTTTTCTTAATATTCTGCTGCAAGTTGACATCCGAGTTTTGATTATTTATCGCTTGTACTAACTCCTGCATCCGTTTACCCCTAGATCCTATAATGGTTTACTTATATTTGCTAATAAAAATCGCTTTTTAAATGAAACACTCTATAAACACTGTCTAAAAATAATGTTACGCAAGAGGAACATAACCTCAAAATATGACATGATACTTCACAGCTAACCTGAACGCTTCAAATTTTGAGCTGATAAAGGTGTCATGTAACAAAAACGTAACATAACACCTTTCTCCACTAGATAATATATGTAGCATGTGCGACATGACACCTTTATCATCTGAAAACTACCAGAAAATATCGGAAATAAAAGGAATCCCTGTTTATTAAAGGTTAGATCAATATCAGGGGGTGCCCACAAATGCATAAAGTCATTTTTTGAAAAAATGAGACATGACACCTTTATCAACCTTTATCCACTTATGTCTTCAATTATGAAACGAAATTATGATTTTCGTAAATTTTTGGCAATTTTAAGCCGTGAAAGTGCTTCTTGTGCCCTAATCTGGACGGTATGGATCTGGAAGATAAGAGATATCCATTTATTGGAGGATCGATTTTATCTCCTGAAATTACCATGTAAATTGGTCTTAATAGATTTCTTCCTTTGGAGTTTTATAAAACCTCACGTCTATGCCAAAGCGCCACAAAATTCCCGAGCTCAAGGACGAGATCCAACGCGTAATCGACGAATTAAGTCAGAGTTGCACTCTGCAGAAACGACATTGAAAATTTCATGAAAAGAGCAAGGATATGTGGTCACCGCAACTGGATTCATTTGTAGGAGATTATATTTAATAATAATAATAATAAATTTATTGCCAACTCAATATACAATATCAAATCAAGGTTACAATATCGCTTTGCCCTCAAATACAAGTATAACAATATAAGTTTGAGTGAAAGCAAAATGAATTCTTTCACGGATTGCGTCAAAAATGCTTCGTGATCTTCCAATAGTCATCATAAAGTTAAACTAAGTAGAAAGAACAAATTAAATAATAATGAAACAAAAAAACTCGAAATTAGAAACGCGAACTAACAGCAAGGCAGATCGGGCGAGTTGTAAGACTGACCCAGCACAGCTTTATATAGACTCGCAAGCGATCTTAGTGAGAGGAAAGTTCCAAATCGTGTAATTATCTTATTCAGGGTAAACGCGGCAAGGTAACTAAATGAACGTTTAAACAGTTCCGTTCTATGAGAGGGAATAGTTAGATTAGCATATCTGGTGTTAACAGTATGCACATCTCCTCTGAACACAGATTGACAATCTAGATACGGAGAGAATGGAATTTTAGAATTTTATAGATAGAAGCAATCGAATGTGGTCGGCGGTTTTCTAAGTTTTTTTTCACCAATTTCAAGCAATTATTTTCTAGCCATAATTTGATTTGATTTGTAAAAAACGATATGCAGAGGAATGACGAGATAAGCAGAGGAATGATTTTTTTTTTGATACGGCAAAATAATACAATATTAGGCATAATATGCATGTTAAAACCAAAATAGTGAATAGGGAGAACTAAAATACAAACTTGCTTAAAACAAAATAATATTGGATGCAATAACGAAAAAACGTTAACATTTTACACTTGAACAAGCTTGTTGATTTTCCTCAGAATAAACGTCTTCAAACTGTAGCTTGTTTTGAACTTTTACGGCACCGCTGGCATATCTGCTTAAAGAAGTGTCCTCATCATCACTACCAGATAGTTCATCATTAAGCCCAATTTTGTTGAATTCAAGGGAAGCAATGAAGTATTTTTTGTGCCGTTTATGAAAGCGCTAACTTCATAAAAGTTTAATCTGATACTTTCATAATCTTCTTTTTTTATTTGGTGTACTTTCTTTGTTCCTCTAAAAGTTTGTAGCAAAACATTCTTAAGTTTTTGGGACATTTCATCAATTTTGTCTGCATCTATCTGATAGTAAGTAATGTTCTGAATGTTTTGGCATGTTGGTTATTCAACATAGCTTTTATTTTGACCATATCTGCTCCTTGACCAATCTATCGACATCCTTTTATTAGCTCCTCCTATCCCATCAGGTGCCCCTTTTAAATTATAATGTTTCTTATATTTCCTGTTAATACACTTTTAAACCTCTGTTTCTCTTTGCCACTGCCAAGTCTATTGTAATTATCTTCAAGTTGATCACGAATCACTTCACCAAACAAAAGTCGTTTTTTGATGGCCCCAGCTTGTGATGTATCCCTCAGAATTTCAGTTACTCTTGTGTTCGGTGAAACGTCGGCTAATGTTGGAGGCATCTTTCTTTATTTTCTTCATTTTTCATTCGAAGTCTGTGATATTTAGTTTTATAAACTACAAGCTAGTTTTTCAACTTGGAAATAATTTTGTCTTTTTCTCTGGGTGTTTCTTGCAGCTCTTTGTTTTCCAGAAGAAACTTGGGCGCATCTATTTGGTTGGTTTTATTTCCATCTGGAGAGGGGTAGGAAGAATCCGGTGGCGTGTTTTCTCTTACAAACTCGTCAATTTGCCGTTCCATCTTTTGTTTTTCTCAGTATTTTGCAGAACTTATACGCCATTGTTTTCTTTTCATCCGCTGATCCCGTTTACTCATTTCACTGATTGGCTGCATTACTTTATTTTTTTATTTTTATTTCTGATATTTCTCTTTCATCTCTAGCTTTTCTCTTCCTTCAGGATAATTTTTCAATCTTCTAATATCTTCTCTTCTCAGCTTCTCTTTTGCGCTCATATCTGGTTGCGTGCGAAGACATATCGCCATCTACCATCATATTATTAACGTACTTTTTGCGAAAGCAAAAGGAATGACCGCTAAAGGTGGTAACATAGCTTCTATCATCTTTTTGAGTTGAGTTTTAAAGTGAAACATATTTTTAGATTAGTTCTACTGAAAGTTCAGGTTTGCTTAATCAAAATGTAAAATTACAAATGAAGAAAGTTAATAGATTCTTGCCTAATATGTACATAATGTTAGACGTCTCCAGTTAGAACATGCCAGAGGAATGATATTTTGACATGATTTTTTACTATAATTTAATAATGATAAATATGATTTCATTAACTCTTTAAGAACTCAATATAGCTGGTCTACACTATTTTAGAAACAATACGATATTTGTAGAAAGTAATTTCTTAGTCGAAATTGTTACCGACAACAGCAAAAATGATAGTTTCTATAGAATTACCGATAAATCCAAAGATACGAATTCTGCACTTTCTGTAATCGATCTTTGTCCCTTCATACAGGATCCCTCCATACATCGTGTCCAAGTAGTTTAAGTTAGTAAGCACCAAAGATTCACTTAGCATGATCTTACAAGTCCTAGAGAGAATATGACTCGAGAGTAAGAGGTTTTCTTTACGAAATATAGATTCCTGTCCAAAAAGAATCCGAGATCCTTAACACAATCGAAAAACGGGGTAGGCACTCAACGGATAACTTGAGTTGCAAATTTCCGCAGTATCGCCTACGTGTCGATCCGAACAGAATAGTTTGTGACTTTGTTAGGTTGAGTGCAAGACAGTGTTCTGTTTAGTATAGTTAACCAAAGCATCGAGAGTAGAATTGATATTACTCTTTTGGACACCTTAATTGTTATCTCCAAACTACAACATTTTCTTCCTAGCAATTAAAGAATTTCTCCCCACAAAATATCAGTATAGTAGATTGTCAAACTGTCAAGTAAACCGCCTTTTAATGCCCCCGGTACGACTTCATCGAAATTTTGCTCATATCCATAACTTCGATAGGGGTCGAATTATGGGCATGAAAGAGGCGGGTCCTTCATTCCGAAAGATTAGAAAAAGACTGACTACAGTTGTTCAAATAGGGTGTTTATGGTCTAAAGAAGCAACGCACGCAACACCTATTCCTTAGACGGGTGGCTACCACATTAAACGTACTTCGCTCTAGACCCGTCTTAGTACCTTTCATGGAGACGTTGCAGGATGCCACTTTCCAACAGGACATGCAAGTTACAAGAAACTTTTCCTGAAGCATGTTGTACGATATACCCCCGAAGATGGCTCGGTAGGTCATGGGTGTATAAAGGGAAATACAGTTGGAGAGAGGAACTCCGCAAGTGACGCGTAGATAATCCAAATGGACCCGATCAACAATAACATGCTGTTCGCAATTGGACAAACAAGAGCAAATTAGCGCGACTGCTCGCTCATTCAAACCCATTGCGATAAGGGACACCATATCGGAGACCCGAATGAAATCCAATACAGTAAACCCTCGATATAGCGAATACGCAGGGGGGAATGCAAGCCGTTCGCTATAATGAGATGTTCGCAATTTCGCTGTAACGAATTAGTTCATTATATATTATGAATAATAGAGGTATTGAGAGCAAAAGTGGACTAACCCACATATATTATACGCTGGGGTTAGTCCACTTTTGCACTCAACGCCTCAATAATGAATAGGATCTTGGGGTGTTAAGAAAGATATTAACATCGACTATGTAATAAGTAGTGGTGTTACGGATGTGGGTTTAACGGATGCGGATGCGGAACCGGATTTTTTAATTCTAATTTTGCGGATGCGGATGCGTAAGCAGATTTTTGGATGCGGATTTAACGGATGCGGAGTTGTTGAAAAAAGTTACATGCTAAAATTTTCTTGAAAATATCTAATGCACAAATAAAGTAATTAATATTCATAATTTATTATAGGCAAATTATATTTTAAAAACAGCAATTTTGATGCCTTCTCTCCTTTCAGACTTTTTCTTTTATCTATATATATTAACGATGCTCCACTGAATAGCTGTTCACTGGTATAGCTGCTTGGTGGTGTTTATAAATATTGTCGAACAACAGGCAATAAAACGGTATATTTGTACCCATTTTGTCGCCACCACATTAATGGATCTTCTTCTAAAGGTAGTCTTCTTTCTTTAATATAATTTTGGAGCACAATTTTCAGTGTTATTAATTGGTCATCTTCTGCCTCGCTTTCACTTGAACTTAGAACGGATTGTACTGACTGCAGTAGTTTGGAAGAACAACAGCTAGAATTAGTAATAATTTGTTTATCAATTTTTCTTTTCTTATGTATCGGACTACAATCTTTATCTTGATGAATCGTTTGAATTTGGCACAAATTAGCTATTGTGGCTTCGACTTCTTCTATTTCAAAACTATTAAAAAATTTAGTTTTATATCTGGGATCTAAGTACGTGGAAATCGAACATAGTAAATTTCTGTTTAAATCGCCAAATCTTTCACTTATTACTCGTATAACTTTAACAAAAAGTGCTTTGATATTTTCTGGCGTATTTGAGCTATCTTTCTCAGCTTTTAATATTGTCAAAGTAACGTGCAGAAGTGGTATAACCATAGAAATGCTGTTCTTCGAGTTACTTAATTCTTTAGTAAGGTCTTCAAAAGGTGCCAACAATTTTAACAACAGTTCAATTGTTGACAAATCATCCGGAGAAAATGACACAAGTTGTTTTGTAGTTAAGTATAGAAGTAAAGAATCTTTTATTTTAACAAAACGTTCCAACATGTAAAATGTGCTGTTCCACCTGAAATGAAAATTAGTTATACTTTTTAATTTATAGACAATCGTTGGCTTACCTAGTGGGACAATCTTGTATTGTTGACATTGGAGGTTGCTTCAATCTTATTACCTGTATAGCTTTTAATTCATCTTGTGCTACTAGGGAATGATTAAAAAAATGTGTTGACACTTTTTTCACTTTTTCAATTACTTCTTGAACCCATTCTTCCGATAATATAACATTTTTAATGCAACACTGTATTTGATGAATCACACAATCAAAATCAGTAAATCCAGATATCTGCATTGCTTTAATCATGTTGCTACCACGATCGCGTACCACACAATGAACATTGTCCTGTTTTATACCCCATTCTTCAAGAATGGTTTCAAGTTTTGTCGAAATAGCTTGACCAGTGTGACGGCCTTCCATTATTTCACATTTCAAAATAATTCTTACTCTTTCAAAACCTTCGTTTATACCATGAGCAGTCAAACTAACTAATGAAGTCCCACAACTTGTATCTGACCAAACATCAGTTGTAAAGGATATTTTCTTAAGATCTTTTAATAGTGCTTTAATTTTATTTGCCACACCGTTATAATAAATCATCACATACAAGCGACGTAAAAAACTGACGTCCCCTTAATTTATATCGATTCGTGGAAGTATTGTATTGATTAATCGCCGAAAACCAACACCTTCGACGAAGTTGAATGGTAAGTCTTCCAAAGCAATCATTTCGCCTATTAATCGATCCGTATCTTTGGATTTTGTATATGAGAAATCCCAACATACATTCTTCGTTAAACATTCTTGTAAAGTAAGTTGTGTTGTTGTATTTGGACCTGTATCTGTAGATGTACTACAACTTGGCTGGTTCTGTTCTGCATTTTCAGCTATACGTTTTTCTAACTCTTCAAATATTTTTGTATGCTTAGATTTCAAATGATTTTTTAAAGAAGATGTGGTACGTCCTTTTCGTGAATATTCCTTTTCACAAATCTTACAACGAGCAATCAAACTGTTAATTTCCGAGAAATATTCCCAAATAAAGCTTGTTTTTGGTTTCATTTTAATTAATTTAATTTCGATGGATAGCAAACAATAAAACGAATGACGATAAATGCGCAAAAGCATACATACAAGTTGCCATCCGTTCAACAACTGATCGTCTTTAGGAATTAAGATCTTTTAGAGCGCTATGCATTGGCGCCCCCGATTTGAGGCTTTGCGGCGCGACAATATAGGAGTCGTATCGTCCGTCGCCACATCGCGATTACCTCACGTGTTCGTGCATGTTACAATATCTAAAAATTTTTTTTATCTAAAAAATCGAAACAAAAAACTGTCACTATTTTACCTGAGCTCCGTTAAAATATATGCGGATGCGGATGCAGATGCGGATCTTCAAAACAATGCGGATTATCCGCAGTTGCGGATGCGGATGCGAATATCCGTTACACCACTTGTAATAAGTTTATTTGTATTTTGTTCATATTGTAATTAACATTTTTATTTAAGTAATTATTTATGGCGCTTTGTTTTAAAATGGGTTTTGTTCGTCTTAAACATTTTTCAGTAATTTTATTCAAAGAATTCGCGAAACCTTCGGAAATGTTCTCTTCTGTATCAGCAAACCTTTAAATTGTGATATAAATAATGAATTCGATAACAAATTAGATGTGGGTTCTGAAGTCACTACCTCACTGTCAATAGTGCAGTATTCATCAAAACTAACTTGTTTAGATACTGACAAGATGATAATTTTCCCATTCTACATCAGTAAATTCAGCCTAAAATGCAGACAATAAAAACATGTAAAGTAAAAAGTTACTAAGAAGAACTAATTATCGATGAATGCTTACCATCGTTAACTGATTTTCCTCATTTTCTTCTTGAGATTCAGTTGTCCACGCTTTGTTAAAACAATTTTTTATAATGTTTGATGTTACTGAATTCCAAGAATTCGACAACGCTCGTATCGCTTGTAGAAGATTCCGTTTCGGATTTTCTTCGTTCGCTTCTATTGCCAAAATTGCTGCTCTTACAAGACGAGCACGATATCGCTTCTTCATGCACGCAATTATGCCTTGATCAAGAGGTTGGAGTGCACTCGTTGTGTTAGGTGGAAAATAAATCACCTTCACATTGTCCAAATTGATATCCTTAACATTATGTGTAGCACAATTGTCCATCGTTAGCAATACTTTTCTGTTTTGTGCATTCTCAAAATGTCACAGACGTTACCCACGCGACGTTACCCACATTTTTTGATTACTATAATGGCACGGTAAATGGGAACGACCTATTTTATTTAAACATCTGGGATTTTTTGACTTTCCTACTATCCACAGATTTAATTTTTCGCTTCCATCTGCATTGCAACATAAAACTGCTGTTAATCTTTTTTTGCTTTTAGTGCCACCATAACACTTTTTACCTTTAAAATCCAAAGTACGCTTTGTCATAAGATTATAAAAAACACCAGTTTCATCAATGTTAAAAACATCTTTATCAAGATAGGCGTTTTTTATAAATTTGAACTCCTGTCTCCACTCATCTATAGCAAGCACATTAACTTTATTTCCTTCTCCAGATAAGGCGTGGTCTGAAATACCGTGCCTACTCTTAAATCCGTGCAACCACCCAGATGCAGCAGCGATTGATTTTGCCTTATCTTGTATAAATGGCCCTGTTAAGGAAACATTTTTTGTTCTCATTTCGGTAAACCATTCTATTATTTTTTTTTCTAGTTTTGGAAATGCAGGTCTCAACTTTTTACGAGACGTATGTTTACCAGACGCTACGGCACTATCAATACGGTTTTTATTTTTTATAATTGTTGATAGCGTTGATTTTGATATGTTAAATTTTTCCGCAATTTTAGTTTTTGTAATAGCATGTTTTTCAACATCCTCCAATATTTCTAATTTCCCTTTTAAGAGAACAAAAAAATTCGTGTTCGCAATAACGATAATAGTTTGTATTAAAATGATACTTATGAGATGAAATAATTGTTCGTAGTTCGTTACCATGAATTTTCGTTATAATAAAAAAAATGGCATATAAAATGTATTGAAGATATTTGTTGCGTAATTTTGATTCGCAATAACAATTAATATCATTATCATTAATATCATCAATTACGCAGATCAGCGCGGCGGCTCATCCATTACCCGGTCTAAATATTGACTGGCCAGGCAGTAACTTAAAAGTGTTAATATGACGTCACAACTGAGTCTCCAGCAATTTCCCAAACATCTTCGCTAAAGAAGGTAGAATGCTGACGCTTTCCATGCTTCAGGAAAAGTACAAGTATCCCAGTGTTATGTATTCAACGGCCACCGAGAAAAACACCGAGACATCTCGAATTCGGGCTATCAGCACCCGTTGCCGTGCTTCGGAGTAAAGAGAATGTGCGAAACACTTCAGCATCGGAAACATGTTCAAACCGCATCCTCGGTTCAGATGGAATCAAGGGATAAGAACGGTGGCGCGCAATGATCGTATCATCCGGGAATTGAGGCTGAGGCGTGACGAATATAGCATTAAGAAGGTTTAGATCTTTTAGACAAGAAGGAAATATTGTATGTTGCCTGTTTAAAATATTAAGTTAAGTGTCTGTTGCATTGGTACTTAAAATAGGCCTTTTTTTCTGTTCGTTTCATTCCTTAGTGACCTATAGTACTCATGATGAGAAGCTCTTCCATATTTCTGATAAAGTTTCAAAGTTGCATCTCTCAGTCCCATCAAGCATTTAATATTATAGGTGACCAGGCCGCAAAATATTAGAGTTGAAAAACCACAGTTTTGCATTCACACCACACATATTGAATATATCAGATACCAGTGAATACCTTGAAAATCCGCTATTATCAGATACATTCAGGTTATTAAAGTAGTGGATAATGATTCGAACACTTTATATTTAAGCGGAACGTGTCTGATTTATAATGTTTGTTTTATATCGTCAGTCACTCAATAATTATCCGTTTTATTGTTAAATTAAATCTATTTATTTGGATACACGTGTTAGATATGAAAGGTAATTAATAAAGCCTTGGAAAAATACAGGAATATAATAACAAAGTTATGATCTCCAAACAATACGTAAATTAACTGATTGTAGTAAATATTTGTGTAGTATTAATCAATATGAGGTTTCTTCGAGTAGAGAATTATATATTAATTCGTAAGGAATAATGGATTCTTGAGTGCATATTTTGTCACTGCTCGAAATGTAAAAATAAAACACAAAATTGTTGATGATACGGCCTATAACTTCACTTTAAGTAGTGATTTAATAAGGGATTATATAAGAAATTCACGTACAGCAGACCACAAAAATGTATGTGATATTAATATATGCTGTTTTTCTTGTTAATTTTCCCTTTCCTCCGGCTTTATAATTGTAGCACTGGCTGGCTTTAAAGTAATTAAAATTGCTCTACTCAAACGGAAAAGTTTCATAAATCCCGAATCGTTATTGCGTTAAACTATTATTTCCAAACACTCTTTATTTTTTGGCCTTATTCTTACTGCTATATTCTCCTACTATGTTAGAATGTAGATCATCGTTACTTGACTGAAAATTTACGAAAGTTTCATCTTATGCCGTTATAAATAGGGTAATTTTATGTCAGTATGCTATAGACTAAGCGAGATTGCTTAAGACTTTGAAAACTATCTCAAGTGATTAATATTGAAGTGTTTTAAAGGGATTAATTTACCTCAAAGATTGACCATACACGATCGTCCACATATCTTGAGGTTAATAATTCAAGAAGTTAGTTCAAGTTAAACGATTTCTTAAAATTGTTTTAATGACACACAAACATCAAGAAAATGACTTCACATTTCGTCGAATTTGAAAACAAAATGTTTGATCTAATATTAATAAAAAAATCGTCCTCTAATTTTACCGATGCCTTCAACAAAAAAGCCTTTAATTATCTCAACTGAAACTTCGGTGAAACTTCGGATAAACACTCTATATAAGGTGCAACAAAACTCAAGAAATTAACATTCAGTAATCACCGCCACAATGCGTTATATGCCGCACACCCAAAATCTTCTCCGTCTTCTGGAAATTTGGCCTCAAGAGGCCGAAGGGAAAATGTTTAAGGTACGACAATATTTATATATCTCTTTGTGCATTTACAACGCGATTGGAATTACGATTTATCCGTTAGCAACCATTACAGGTTCGTCAATTTCACGTTCATTTTCGATAAATCTTTTTTTAATTTAAATTGTAAATTTCAGACCGTACAGTTCCCCTTGAATATAAATTGGATAACCTTTTAAAAACAACGTGTATTATCGTCTTCACGTATAATTTTATTTGTACTTATTATTTGAGAGAGAAAATTGTAAATATCATCAAAAAACTCGAAGATTTTGGCGAATTTGGAATACCACCGAAAATCGAACAAATAAGCAAAATTGTGGATTTTATCAGTTTGGGCCAACTTTTTTATTGCGTGATTGTTGGAGGTTCTCACACTATATACCCTTTTATAACTATTCGCAGTTGTTTCAATTATAATCAAATGCATAATTTTACGATAATGTGCGGATTTGCAACTGCCATGAGATATCCGTACGACATCAATTCGAATTGGCTTTATTATTTGCATCTTTGTATTGAAATTTATTGCGCGATTTCGATAATCGCGAGGGGAGTAATTTTTTTTGGGACACTTTTCGGAATCCAGGAATTGCTTGTCTTGGAGTTTCACCATTTAATTTCAAAGTTAGAGAATGTTTATTGCGATGATGATTTTTTGCGTCAAAAGGAAAGGTTGCGGCATTGCATTATGTACCATATTCGTATATTAGAGTAAGGAGATAAAAATAATGTCTTCTTCTCATAAACATAATCTTTTCTTATACAAATTTAGTTTGTCCAAGGAACTCAACAATTCGATCGGATTATTAACAATGCCTTGTATAATAACTTACAACGTGATTATTGGTAGCAGTTTGTTGACGGTTTTAAACGTGCAAACTCCTTTTTCTATTTTGAATACTGCCGGTTGGACCGTTTCGTTATTCATCGGTTGTGTGAGCGGGGAAAGAATTATAACAGCGGTAAAATAAAATTGGTCAAAAAACATAATAGTTTTCAAGTTCTTTTAGAGCACATCTGTGGGAGACGCCGCTTACAATTTAAAATGGTACACCGACGTGCGATTGCGAAAGGACCTCCAATTGATGATTCTTCGATCGCAAAAACCCGCTAAATTACAATGCGGTGAACTTGGGGAGTTATCTTATGTGACGTTTAAAAAGGTTGAAATTTTTTAAACGATGTGTTGTAATTAGAACTGATTGGTGTAATGTATTTTTAGATTATGCAGGGGGCTTATACTTTAGCCACTATGAAAACGGGTGCTGGACGTTGAAGAAGAATACTATGTTATGTAGAAAATTTAATGAAATGCAAATAGTTATTTTTGATTCTAGATAGCGAAATGACACTTGCATTCGAGAACGAAAGATTCTTTATTATATGTGTTAAAAAATCGTTCGACAATGCAAAAGAATTTCGCTATCGTGTATCAAACAAGATTTTTTGGAAAACTGCACGTTTTAAACTTTATAAATTAATAGCACATCCAAATTAAATAATCACATTTAGAATTTGGTTAATGTTTTAACAATCCACCATTTATTTTTGAATGTCACATGTTTACAAATGTTAGAAATGTCACAAATTTATTATTACAAATTTGCATTTTCACATTAAAGGAAATGATAATACAATTAATTCTTAGTTATGTTGTACTTGCATTTGTTCATAACAATAAATTAACCACTGACAGTAGCAAATTCTTTGATTATCGTAGCAGGACGTAAAAGTCTTTTACATCCGGAACGTAATAGTTATTTAAGCTATGAGGTACGTAAGGACACTATAACGTGCGAGGAAGAATTGTACGGGCCGAGGGAACCGAGGCCTGTGATTCTTTCGAGGAATGTTAGTTCTTATGTGTGATATTCTACAAAATATCCAAAGTTTCCTTGCCAAATATTCGTTCGGAAACTTAAGTAATTGAGAAATCGTAAGTTGTCATGCTTACAGTAACATTTGTTGTCAAACAAATAAAATTTGTCATAACTTGTTAAGTGTAGTGCTTTACGATAAAAAAAAGTAAAATTACCCTTATTAATTACCCTTATTACCCTCCAAGCGTCTAAAGCGTTCAGAAGGTATATACACTTATTTCAAATATCGGTTTCATTTGAAAGAATGCTCTTCGTCAATTTGAACAATTTTTATTATTTTCTTAGTACAATAAAATATATTAAGTTCCGTCGTCAAGGAACTATACATGTAAGCATGAATGCAATTGCAACTTACGAGATAGCTAGTGGAGAAAAAGACTTCTACGTCCTGTGAACAAAAAAGTTGCGTTTTGATAGTCGTTGCGTACTATGCAAAAGTTAACTTTTATTAGATTATATACTTTAGTGAAATAAAAATTGTAATTAGCAAAACGATTAACTTTGTTTCTATTTTTATCATATTTTGTTAGATCTATAAGACAGTGATAAAAAACTACCTCATTTGAAAATGATATATACACTAATAACGCGGAGGTCGCTTGCGGGCGAGGTACTACATCGTTACCATATTGATACCAAACTATTCCATTTTCAAAGATATATTTCATAATTAAGCCGAGGTTGCTTGCGGGGGAGACGCTACGTCGTTACCATATTGATACAAAACTACTTCATTTTCAAAGATATATTTCATAATTAAATCGAGGTCGCTTGCGAGCGAGGCGCGACATCATTACCATACTGATACCAAACTACTCCATTTTCAAAGATATATTGCATAATTAAGTCAAGATCGCTTGCGAGCGAGGCGCTACATCGTTACCATATTGATACAAAACTACTCCATTTTCAAAGATATATTTCATAAATACGCCAAGTTCGCTTGCGGGAGAGACGCTACACCTATTGCATACTGATACGAAATTACTCTATTTACAAAGATATATACAGCAATACCGCCGAGGTCACTTGCGGGCGAAGCGCTGCATCCATGAGTGCACATGCGTAAATTGTAATTACTAGTGAACTAGTATTACATTTTGTCACAGTTCGAACAGTAAGAATAGACAACAAAATTCTTTACTATTCGACCTACCCTAGCTTAGCAACGTTCACATATGCTGTTTTCTGTTAGATCTTTAATCCTCGCAGTATTGACGTTTCGCAAATTTCGACAGACTGTGCCTGGGTCAACCAAGACCCGAACAGTTTTTATTTATGTGGACTAAAAAATTAAGATTTTGTCGTTATAATTTTGATTTATTTTATTTCTAAGTTGAATTATATTAGTACAATAAACACGCGATAATGTGAACCGAAAATAACACAGATGCTTCACATTATCGATTTATTCATGCTAACGAAGGTGATATCTAATATATAATAAACTCTAGATAAATGGTATAAATGAATAATGAAACCATTGTTTGAAAATCACAGGAGTCATTCATCCAAGCTAATTTTGAATGTTCATAGTCGACAGGATAATTAAAGCTTGTTAATAACATAGGCTGTGTGCAGCTTTGCTAATAACCCTTGGTTTTACTTTATGTGTACCGATAGCGTTAGTGCATGCTAAAAATATTACTCGCTACTTTTCGGTTTTTCTATCAACAGTTTTCAATAGAGTCCTGATTCAACGGTATTGCAAAAATTTTATTTTGTATTTTAGTTCCACGAGTTCCGGTTGAGAGGATAATTGTTCGCCAGAAATATTTGAAAAGTGAATTTCAAATCGGTTTTTGAAACTGGCTGCAAAAATGTTTATAATTTTCTCTAATATCTGAATACAATAAATTAAGTGTTTGCTTACGTAATAAAATAAATAAAATAAATAATCACCACTCATGATAACATTTTTATATAACTCGGAACTCTCGAATGTTTGTCGTTTACCTGGTTCGACATATGTATGGCTCACTGCTACAGAAATCATTTCCATTTTTTGTTTTATTTTACATATTGTGGATTTCGCTACACTGTATTTTTTAAGCTAAGTGCGTAACAAATTTTTAATCTTTCAGTTTTTGAATAACAAGCGATTTTTAATGAAGTGTAAGACACTTTAGTTTCTTAATTGATATCTATGTATCGAAATCATTTAGGCCGCTTAGAAACATAGCAACGAATATAATACTAACATAGTACTTCACCAGGGAAGTACTATATTTATCATATATTAGCACTCAAAGCAACGGCTCGCTGTCAATTTTTCAACTAAAATTCTGAACTAAAGTACAAAATAAAATTTTTGCAATATCGATGAAACAGGATGATGAAATGTAATACACCATAAAGAATGTTTGTTCATCTTTGCAATTAATACATAAAATGTTGATTCACCTGTTATGAGAGAGAAGTCCTAAAATATATCTTTTATGAACGAAATCAAGAAATTAATGACTGGCGGTTAGTCAGTTTGACCCACATCAAACGAATTTCAAGGGAATGAATGTATCCACCTTTACATTACTTTACACAGATAGGCGCCTGGCGATAAAGGTACAGTCGAGACATAAATCGATTTAATACCATTTCTCATAAAAATTAATTCGCGTCCAAATAGAATCGGAGTGCGAGGATTAACAAATACTCTTTTCTAACGGAAATGTTCCAGTCGTTATACTGTTACATTGTTATTTCGAAATACTTTCTGTTTTTTGGCTTTATTTGCACTGCTGTATCTATCACCTTTTAAATCATCATTACTTGATTCAAAATATACAAAAAACTTTTCACTTAATGGCGAAATATCGGATATAATGCATGTTTTGGTTCAAGAGTGTCGTAATACTGAACCTTTCTGCATGTGCATTTAATCTGCAATATGTACCTGCGAAAGATTCAGAACGGTTCAAAACAACAGAACCAGAACAGGCCCAACCTGAATCCGAAATTCTGAACGAATAATCAAACAGATTTCGAGATTTATTTACTGTTCGAACACCGTTATCAATGCATGCGTCTTCCAATGGGCTAATTGGTTTTGTCACTGCTCCAACAAAGTCTTCTTCTCAACTAGTCTCTAGTCTTAGTAGCGTTCAAAAGACCTAAGCTTTGTTTATCATTATGCCAAAATAAAAATCTTTAATATTTAATGATAATATTGATAACAGATTTTAAGTAATAATAATAATTTAATGTTTCCCAAAGGATTACATTTTTACTCCACTACAATAATAATACAGTAAGGCCCCAACATTCGCGAGGGTTAGGTTCTAAAAATACGCCGCGAATGTTGAATCCGCGAATATTGAAGCACTAGATATTATGAAGGATAAACTACTACTTCTATGTTCTTTTAACACGTTAACCGCCAAATGGTCACCGACGCCAAAAGTTTCATTTAATTTAATTTTAAAAATTAAAAATTTCAAAAATTAATAAATTATACATACTAAATAAAACGCTTAAAATTGCAAAATAAAACGACTGGTCTTAAAACTTTTGTATTCGGAACTAATACAGATATTAAAATAATTACAATTGTTTAAAATATAAAAAAACCTAAACTCGATAGCAATAACAAACTGCAACAAAATAAACTAAAAAAAGAAATAAAAGTTAACATTTCTACTCATCAATAATAATTGCTTTAGAACACGATGGTTTAAAAAATGAAAGGATAGTAGGTTGCAATGCTTTGTGTTGCATATCCTTTTGAAGCTCTTTGTAAGGAGCAAGAAGAGTATTCAGACCATTTTTAAATTTTGTGCTTCGTTCCGTTGATGGATCATATTCTACTATTTTTTCAGCAAGATTATTTGCTTCTTGTATAAATAAATTAAGTTCCTTCAACGTTAATTTATTACATAGGGAATTACTATTATCTTCTTCATCCGTTCCTGAAACATTTTCTATTAGTAGCGCTTCTAAGTCTGCACTGGACAACTCTTCCTCTTGATTGTCCGAGAGGACGAGAGATTCGATATCAGCTGGTACAATGGTATGAAAATCATTTCCCGGTAGCAACCGTGCAGAAAGAACAGCTGTCTCTATTGCCTCATCAATTTCGCTTACACTTTGCGCAGTGTCTTTTTTCAACAGTTTTTTCCATGCATTACTTACGGTTGATACTTTAATGTCATTTAAAGCAAGTTTTATAGATATAATCGCATGGTCAATATTGTATAATTTCCACACATCTTTTATTGAGAAAACACTATCATTTTGTATTTTCTCATGTACAAAATCGAACATGTGCCGGATATAATGACTTTTAAAAGCTTTTATAACACCTTGATCTAAAGGTTGTAATAAGGATGTTGTGTTGGGCGGAAGAAATACCACCTCGACACATGGATGAGCTAATTTGAGAGCATCTACTGGATGAGATGGGGCGTTATCCAATATCAATAAAACGTGAAATGCTAAATTTTTAGATTTTAGGTAACGCTCCACTTCTTTAACAAAGCACTCTTTAAACCACTCTATAAATAGCTGAGAAGTCATCCAAGCTTTTGAATTAGCTCGCCAATAGACCGGAAGAGCTTCTTTGTCCTTGTTCTTTAAAGCTCGTGGATTAGCTGCTCGATATATTAACATTGGTTTTGTAATAAAGTCTCCGCGTGCATTTGCACAAAATAAAACTGTAACTCTATCCTTAGCCGATTTAAAACCAGGTGCTGTCTTTTCATTTTTTGAAATGTATGTTCGTGTGGGCATTTGTTTCCAATAAAGCCCGGTTTCGTCCGCATTAAATATTTGTTCAGGACGGTAACCTTTTTCTTCTATTAATTTTATTATTTCATCAGGAAATTTTGCAGCCTGTTGATGATCTGCTGAAGCTGATTCTCCACACAACTTAATGTTATGGAGATTAAAACGAGTTTTGAATCTTTCGAACCATCCTCTGCTGGCTTTAAATTTACAATCGTCTTCAGCACAGTCCATTCCACACGAAAAATGTTGATAAAGTTCCTTGGCTTTATCCATTAATCTAGCCCTAGTTAATGGTATATTTTTGCGACCATGGTCCTCAATCCAAAGATAAAGAGACTTCTCCATTTTTTCAATATTAACATCACGAACTTGTGACGTTACCTTTAATGATGACGGTATGCCACTTTTTACGCTATTTCTAATTACCTCTTCTTGTTTCTTTATAGATCTTATCGTAGATTCATTGACACCGAAGACCCGGCCTACTTCGGTAGCTCTTTTCCCTTCCCGGAGCATATCAAGAACTTGAATTTTTCTTTCTAGAGTCATAACTGACTTTGCACGTTTGGCAATTAAATTTATTTCCATCGCAGGCCTTTTTGTACCCATTTTGAGTACTGTTGTGAGATTAATTTATTGTTTATAAAATTATAGTAAAAAAACGGGCGAAACACTAACCTGAACGAAATACAGAACACAAAAATAAGCACCTAACACAAACATTAAAATCGATCATAAATGAGGGATTCCCAGAGAAACGCATATGTGAAGCTGGTTGCTTGTACAGTAAACCTACGGTAAACTTCGTTTTAAATTTTTAAAAAATGACATACATACTTGCTATGTATTCGCGAATAATCGAGTCGTGAATGTTGAAAAAGGCAGCAAAATTTAAAACGCGAATATACGAATCCGTGTAATTTGAAGCCGCGAATGTCGGGGCCCTACTGTACCTCAATTATTATAATAACTATTCTGTTAACACTCTGTATTTTCTCCTCTCCTCCCTTTCACAACCTCCCGTATCCATCTACCTCTCTCCACACTCTTTCCTAATACCCACCTCCAATCCATCTTCCTCCTCAATTCAGTACATTCCACACAATCTACACCCCTATCGCACTCTTCATCTAATATCTGTAGGCCCTCGCCTTATTCCCACACCTGGACCTGACAACCAGCCTCTTCCTCTCCGCATCCCCCTCCTTCATCAGGAACTTTGATAGTCCCTCCGTTATCACTTTGTAATAATTCGAATTATACCTACTTTCACCGTAATTCTCTCTCACACATCCACATCCGTGCTCTCCAACTATTTCTACATTTCAATCCCACCTTTTCTCTTTCTGATAAATCCTTTCGTTGACTATCTCACCCTTCTGTAGTACTTTTCCCATTCTTGCTGCCCATAACACCCATTGCTTGCTTCAATCTGCCTGTAACACTCCCCCAAGATCTTACAATGTCCTCTATTTTCCATCCTTTGCTCAAAACGTCCCCACCCTTAACTTATCTAGCTCCCGAAGAAATCCCGAAGTCTCCCTAGCTAATTCCAACACGCACCGGTATCTGGTCTACACAACCTCTAAGCTCTTTCCATTCCCATATCTCCACCCCATACATAATTACGTTTTTTACTAAGGTCTCAAACATTAAATTCTTTCCTCCCATATTTCTCCCAAAAAGCTTCTCAGCACATCCTTCCCCCAAACCTCATTGCTCTCGTTTCACAAGCGTCCCTCGCAATCATCACCAAGTCATCAGCAGCGTATGCCAGCACGTGCACCTTCCTCTTTCCGATCACCATCCCTCCCAACAGTCCCCTGCCAATCCGTCTTCTGATAACAGATTTTAAGTGACTATATGATTTTTCAAAAATGTTCACAACATATTTAATAATTTAACAACCTTGCATTCAAAATTTGAAAAGATGATACACAGTTATAGCATTTAAGACAACTAATCAGCATATACGAAAAGATAAAGGTTTTCTTATCAATCTTTTTATTTCTATCTTTAGAAGATTGCTTAAGATTTATTGTTAAATTAATAAATGTATTTATTTAGATACACGTTAAATATGAAAAGTAATTAATAAAGCCTTGGAAAAATACAGGATATAATAACACAGTTGGTCTCCAAACAGTACGTAAATTAACTGATTCTAGTAAATATTTGTGTAATATTAATCAATATGAGGTTTCTTCGAGTAGAGAATTACATATTAATTTGTAAGGAATTATGGATTCTTGAGTGCATATTTTGTCACTGCTCGAAATGTAAAAATAAAAAACAAAATTGTTGATGGTACGGCCTATAAAGTTAACTTTAAGTAGTGAGTTAATAAGGGATTATAAGAAATTCACGTCCAGCAAACCACAAAAATGTATGTAATATTAATATATACTGTTTTTCTTGTTAATTTTCCATTTCCTCCGGCTTTATAATTGTAGCACTGGCTGGCTTTAAATTAATTTGCTAGATCTTCAATAATTGCTCTACTCAAACGGAAATGTTCCATAAATCCCGAATCGCTATTGCGTTGAACTATTATTTTCAAACACTCTTTGAAAACTATCTCAAGTGATTAATATTGAAGTGTTTAAGGGATTCATTTACCTCAAAGATTGACCACACACGATCATCCACGTATCTTGAGGTTAATTATTTAAGAAGTTAGTTCAAGATAAACGATGTCTTAAAATTATTTTAATGACACACAAACATCAAGAAAATGACTTCACATTTCATCGATTATGAAAATAAAATGTTTGATCTAATATTCATCAAAGAAATCGTCCTCTAATTTTACCGCTGCCTTCAACAAAGACGCCTTTAATTATCTCACTGAAACGTCGTATAAACACTCTATATAAAGTGAAACAAAACTCAAGAAATTAACATACGTAATCGCCGCCACAATGCGTTTTATGCCACAAACCCAAAATCTTCTCCGTTTTCTCGAAATTTTCCCTCCAGAGGTTGAAGGGAAAATGTTTAAGGTACGACAATATTTATATATCTCTTTGTGCATTTACAACGCGATTGGAATTACGATTTATCCGTTAGCAACCATTGCAGGTTCGTTAATTTCACGTTCATTTTCGATAAATCTTTTTTTAATTTAAATTGTAAATTTCAGACCGTACAGTTCCCGTTGAATTTAAATTGGATAACCTTTTAAGAACAACGTGTATTGTAGTCTTCGCGTATAATTTTATTTGTACTTATTATCTGAGAGAAAAAATTGTAAATATCATCAAACAGCTTGAAGATTTCGGCGAATTTGGGATGCCACCGAAAACCGAACAAATAAGCAAAATTGTGGATTTTATCAGTTTGGGCCAACTTTTTTATTGCGTGATTGTTGGGATTTGTCAGGCTTTATACCCTTTTATTACTATTCGCAGTTGTTTTAATTATAATCAAATGAATAATTTTACGGTAATGTGCGGATTTTTAACTGCCATGAAATATCCGTACGACATCGATTCGAATTGGCTTTATTATTTGCATCTTTGTATTGCAATTTATTGCGCGACTACGATAATCCCGAGGGGAGTAATTTTTTTTGGGACACTTCTCGGAATCCAGGAATTGCTTGTCTTGGAGTTTCGCCATTTAATATCAAAGTTAGAGAATGTTTATTGCGATGATGATTTTTTGCAGCAAAAACAAAGATTGCGGCATTGCATTATGTACCATATTCGTATATTAGAGTAAGGAGATAAAAATAATGTCTTCTTCTCATAAACATAATCTTTTATTATACATATTTAGTCTGTCCAAAGAACTCAACAATTCGATCGGATTATTAACAATGCCTTGCATAATAACTTACAACGTGATTATTGGTAGCAGTTTGTTGACGGTTTTAAACGTGCAAACTCCTTTTTCTATTTTGAATACTGCCGGTTGGACCATTTCGTTATTCATCGGTTGTGTGAGCGGGGAAAGAATTATAACAGCGGTAAAATAAAATTGGTCAAAAAACACAATAGTTTTCAAGTTCTTTTAGAGCACATCAGTGGGAGCCGCCGCTTACGATTTAAAATGGTACACCGACGTGCGATTGCGAAAGGACCTCCAATTGATGATTCTTCGATCGCAAAAACCCGCTAAATTACAATGCGGTGAACTTGGGGAGTTATCTTATGTGACGTTTAAAAAGGTTGAAATTTTTTAAACAATGTGTTGAAATTAGAACTGATTGGTGTAATGTATATTTAGATTATGCAAGGGGCTTATACTTTAGCCACTATGAAAACGGGTGCTGGACGTTGAAGATGAATACTATGTTATGTAGAAAATTTAATGAAATGCAAATAGTTATTTTTGATTCTAGATAGTGAAATGACACTTGCATTCGAGAACGAAAGTTTCTTTATTATATGTATTAAAAAATCGTTCGACAATGCAAAAGAACTTCGCTATCGTGTATCAAACAAGATTTTTTGGAAAACTGCACGTTTTAAACTTTATAAATTAATAGCACATCCAAATTAAATAATGACATTTAGAATTTGGTTAATGTTTTAACAATCCACCATTTATTTTTGAATATCACATGTTTACAAATGTTAGAAATGTCACAAATTTATTATTACAAATTTGCATTTTCACATTAAAGGAAACGATAATACAATTAATTCTTAGTTATGTTGTATTTGCATTTGTTCATAACAATAAATTAACCACTAATAGTAGTAAATACTTTGATTTTCGTAGCAGGACGTAAAAGTCTTTTACATCCGGAACGTAATAGTTATTTAAGCTATGAGGTACGTAAGGACACTACAACATGCGAGGAAGAATTGTACGGGCCGAGGGAACCGAGGCCTGTGATTCTTCCGAGGAATGTTAGCTCTTATGTGTGATATTTTACAAAATATCCAAAGTTTCCTTGCCAAATATTCGTTCGGAAACTTAAATAATTGAGAAATCGTAAGTTGTCATGTTTACAGTGACATTTGTTGTCAAACAAATAAAATTTGTCATAACATGTTAAGTGTAGTGCTTTACGATGAAAAAATAAGTAAAATTGAAGAAATTGCGAATAAATTTGTGAAAATGTATTACCCTCCAAGCGTCTAAAGCGTTCAGAAGGTATATACACTTATTTCAAACATCGGTTTCATTTGAAAGAATGATCTTCGTCAATTAGAACAATTTTTATTGTTTTCCTAGTACAATAATAGTTATTTACACTTAGCAGCAGAAGACTGCGTACAAAAAACTTCTAACACTTTAACTGAAAAAATAAGGGTCATGATCTAATGTGATAAACTTCAATTTTTTTTATTTTGTGTATTAACTACATATAATTCTATTAACAAAATATGCATCAATAAAACAGAAATATTAGTTACAAAAAAAATTAAAATTAAAAATTCTCCAAATAATGCGTATGCAAAAATTTGCGTACAAATAAAGACGCCTTCTCCAAAATATACTTATTTACTTAAATACGTAGTTGGCGATGTACGCTTTCCGATTTAAATAAAAGATAATCGGTGTCAATTATATTAGCAGGGGCTTAGAAGCTAAAAGTTAGAATGGACACGAAAGGAGAGGAAATTGAATTGGGAGAGAGAAAAATTATTGTAAAGTTATGGAAAGAGGGAAAACCTAAACCTTTTCGAAAAATAGGAGAAACTGTCGGCAGGTCACACTCTTCCATTCAAAGAGTAATTAATAATTATAAAGACACTGAAGATTACCTCTCACGTCCGCGATCTGACCGAGAGAAGCGACCCCTTTTAACAAACCGAGAGAAGCGAAAAATTGTACAGCAGGTTAGAAAAGAACCTAGGCTGACGGCAAAAAAAATAGTAGAAAATGTACAAGAAGAATTTCATAAAACTATCAGCAAAGATACGGTGAGAAGGACGTTAAAAAAAGCTAACTATCACAGTCGCGTTGCACGAAAAAAGCCATTTGTGTCAGAGGTCAATCGTCAGAAGCGGATCGCCTTTGCAAAAAAACTCTTAGACATGCCCATTGAATTCTGGGAGAAAGTTCTCTTTACAGATGAGAGCAAATTTTGCATTTTCGGCATTAAGGGTAAACAACTTGTATGGAGAAAACCTAATACTGCCCTTAATCCCGAAAATTTGAAAGCGACTGTAAAACACGGAACACGGAGGTGGTGGAGTTATGGTTTGGGGGTGGGGTGTATGTGCACCAAAGGGGTGGGAAGGTTGGTTTTCATAACATCGACAATGGACCATAAAATGTATATAGACATTTTAAAAGAAAATTTGAAGCCTAGCATCGAAAACTTGGGCTTGGGGCCCGAATACTTTTTTCAACAAGATAATGACCCCAAACATTGCGCCCACAACACTAAACTTTGGCTGCTATACAATATCCCAAAGCAACTTAAAACACCTCCACAATCGCCGGACTTGAATCCCATCGAACACCTCTGGGATTTACTGGAACGCAGGATTCGGCGACACAACATAACGTCGAAGGAAACGTTAAAAAATGTTATGATTGAGGAATGGGCCAAAATCAGTTCGGACGAAACGAACCTAAACGAAACCTAAACGTTTAAGGGAGGTCATTAAACGTAAAGGTTATCCGACCTCATATTAATATAGAAACAATGATCTCATTTATGAATTTTTTATAAATACTGTCCTGACTTGTACGCAGATTTTTGCATACCCGTTATTTGTAGAATTTTTAGTTTTGATTTTTTTCTGTAACTACTGTTTCTGTTTTGTTGAAGCATATTTTGTTAATAGAATTATATGTAGTTAATATACAAAATAAAAAAAAATCAAGTTTATCACATTAGATTATGACTCTTATTTTTTCAATTAAAATATTACAAGTTTTTTGTACGCAGACTTCTGCTGCTGAGTGTATGTACCAAGTCAGCAAAGTGAATTTTTGTCGAACGAGCCTGAGTTTATGAGTCGAGCGAGCGAAGCGAGCGAGGCGAGTAAAAGGCGAGTTTAAAAATAGAACTTTGTTTCTATTTTTATCATAATTTGTTAGATCTATAAGACAGTGATAAAAATCTACCTCATTTGAAAATGATATATACACTAATAATGCCGAGGTCGCTCGCGGGCGAGGCGCTACATCGTTACCATATTGATTCAAAACTACTCCATTTTCAAAGATATATTTCATAATTAAACTGAGGTCGCTTGCGAGTGGGGCGCAACATCGTTACCATATTGATACCAAACTATTCCACTTTCAAAGATGTATTTCATAATTAAGCCAAGGTCGCTTGCTGGCGAGGCACTACTTCGTTACTATATTGATACAAAACTACTCCATTTTCAAAGATATATTTCATAAATAAGTCAAGGTCGCTTGCAGGCGAGGCGCTACGTCTATAGAACACTGACACATTACTCTATTTGCAACGATATGTACACTAATAATGCGGAGGTTGCTTGCGGGCGAGGCACTACATCGTTACCATATTGATTCCAAACTGTTCCATTTTCAAAGATATATTTCATAATTAAACCGAGGTCGCTTGCGAGCGGGGCGCGACATTGTTACCATATTGATACCAAACTACTCCACTTTCAAAGTTATATTTCATAATTAAGCCAAGGTCGCTTGCGGGCGAGGCGCTACTTCGTTAACATATTGATTCAAAAGTACTCCATTTTCAAAGATATATTTAATAGTTAAGCCAAGGTCGCTTGCGGGCGAGGCGCTACATCGTTACCATATTGATACAAAACTACTCCATTTGCAAAGATATATTTCATAATTAAGCCAAGGTCGCTTGCGGATGAGGCGCTACGTCTATAGAACACTGATACATTGTTCTATTTGCAACAATATATACACAATGACGCCGAGGTCGCTTGTGGGCGAGCTTTTTCACCCAAATAGCTTCTCACCACATCCTTCCCCCAAACCTCATTGCTCTCGTTTCACTCGCGTCCCTCGTAATCCCCACTAAGTCATCAGCGCATGCCAGCACGTGCTCTTTCCAATCACCACTCCTCCCAACTGCTCACTGCCAATCTATCTTCTGATAACAGATTTTAAGTGATTATATAATTTTTCAAAAATGTTCACAACATACTTAATAATTTAACAACTTTGCATTCAAAATTTAAAAGATTAGACTACAATACAATAGATACTGTAAATGTATGATGACCAACAAACTTTTTTTTTATTTCCAACAATAAGCAACTACTTTTCGTCCATGCACTTTTGACTCAGCCTGTATAATCAAGGTTAATACATTGATCGCTTGTAACGTATCTTAACAAGAACGGTATCAAACTTTTTATTTCCATCTTTAGCAGATTGCTTAAGATCCTAAACAGCTTTTTTAAGTTTACAAACCTTTTGATCATCCACTAGAAATAACGTATGTTTTCTCATATACAGGCTGTCTCAAAAAAACACTTTAATGACGTCTTCGGACATTTACTATCATGTTGTGATTAATTCATTACACCTGCAAAATCCAAAGAGGGCAACATCTTAGCGACAGTTGAAAAGAATGTTTATGAGTACGTCCTGTATATACTTTCTTCTAGTTAACCATTCAAGAAGACCGTTTTTATGTCTAAATTTCTGATAGTGCCATTAAAATCTTAAAGTAGAGTCTCTAAATATTTGTGAAAACTCTCTTCCCACTAAATAGTCGCGCACGATAACAACTTAATCGCACTATCGCATTTTTACTTCAAAAATATCCAATTACGTTACAACCCAGAATAGCGTTCTTCGACTGACTGAGATAGTAAGTCTTCTCATCCTGTATAGTTTCCTAATTTAACCTAATTTTGGAAACATGGCTATATTACTAAAAATATTCTATTAATTACATTTGGTTTCCTTTGAAATAACACCTCAAATAATATCTTAGCACGAAATCTATTAGTTATTTGGTACTGTCTATTAATTTCTTGAGATAATCTTAAAAAGTAAACATCTCGCCTTTTCTACTTCATTCGCTCGATCATTCCGTTCTGTTCTGGAGTTTATCTCTAGCCCCGCCTTTCTTCTCTTGCGTATCGACGCCTCCTTTATTCATATATAATTCCCCCTTCCCTAACTTCGTTCCAACACACCCTAACGATCTTAGAGTATGGTCTTTTATTCAGAAGTTACCCATTATACAATTAGAGAGCAGATATATTGAAGTCTTTGACGATGGATGAACAACGTCTTGAAACCTTAAGTTAATAATTCAGGAGACTAGAACAAGATAAACAATTTATTAACTAGTTCGTAATCCCTTTATTTAAATGTCACACAAACAGAAAAAAAGTTACATCACATGTCATTGATTTTGAATACAAAATGTTTGATTTAATATTAATCAAAAACCATCCTCTAATTTTACCAACACTTTCAACAAAGACGTCTCTAATCATCCCTGCGAAACATCGGATAAACACCTATAAAGGTGTCAACAACTCAAAAGATTAACACACAATAATCACCATCACGCCACAATGCGTTATATGCCACAAACCCAAAACCTCCTTCGTCTCATGTCGATTTGGCCCGAGGAGAATGCAGGTAAACTATATATGGCACGGCAATATTTATATATCTCTTTGTGCATTTACAACGTCATTGGAATTACGATTTTTTCGTTAGCGACCATTGAAGGTTCATAAATTTCACGTTCATTTTCAATAATACTCTTTTTAATTTGAATTTTAAATTTCAGACCGTAAAATTCCTATTGAATATAAATTAGATAACCTTATAAAAACACTGTGTATTGTGGTCTTCACGTATAATTTTATTTGTACTTTTTATCTGCGAGAGAAATTTGTAAGTATTTTCAAACGATTCGAAGATTTTGGCGATTTTGGTAAACCACCGAAAGTAAAACTATTAAACAAAATAATGGACTTTATCAGTTTGGGCCAACTCATTTATTGCATGATTGTTGGATATTCTCAGGCTATATTCCCTTTGATTAATATGCGCGAGTGTTTTCATTATAATCAAGTGAATAATTTTACAATTATGTGTGGATTTGCAACTAGCATGAGATATCCGTACGATATCGACGCGGATTGGCTTTATTATTGCATCTTTGTATTAAATTTTTTTGCGGGACTACTATAGTCGCTGGAGGAGTAATTTTTTTGGAATAATTCTGGGAAATTATGAATTACTTGTCATGCTGTTTGTTCATTTAACTTCAAAATTAGAGAATGTTTATTGCGATGGTAACTTTTTGAACCACAAGAAGAGGTTGCGATATTGCATTATGTACCATATCCATATATTAGAGTAAGAAAATAAAAATAATGTATTCTTCTTAAAATTTTCTTATACAAAAATTAGTTTGTCCAAAGAACTCGCCAATTGTTTGGCATTATTAACAATGCCTTGTATACTAATTTACAACATAATTACTGGTAGCAGTTTGTTGACGGCTTTAATGGTGCAAACTCCTTTTTCCTTTCTGAGTACCATCGGTTGGACCATTTCGTTATTCATTGTTTGTGTGAGCAGAGAAAGAATTATAAGAGCGGTAATTTAAAATTGATCAAAAAACAAAATAATATTTTTCAACTTCTTTTAGAGCACATCAGTAGGTGAGGTCGCTTACAATTTAAAATGGTACGCCGACGTGCAATTACAAAAAGACATCCAACTAATTATCCTCCGATCGCAAAAACCCTTCTTGTATGATCTTCTATCTTATATGACATTCAAGAAGGTTGAAATTTCTTAAACAATGAGTTGAAATGATAACTGATTATTGTGGTCTACTTTTAGATTATGCAAGGGGCTTATACGTTAGGCACTATGTAGAAAATGCAAGAAAATGAGCGCACTCGCTTTGGTAAAATAAAAATTCTAATTTGCAAAATGATGAATGTTTTTATTTTTAACATATTTTGCTATATTTATAGCACACGGATATAAAGCTACCATATTTATAACGATGTATACAGTAATAAAGCCGAGGTCGCTTGCGGCCGAGGCACTACATCTATGCCGTATTGATATAAAGGTATACATTTATAACGATATACAGTGAACTCTCCCATAAGCGGACACCGATGGTGTCAACTCATTTATTTTTCAAAGTTTTATTGATAAATAATAGAAAAGAAAAGTGAGCAAATATGTTTCAGTTGGACACTTGTCCATACATAGGTACTTATATTTATTACATACTTATATTATACCTACTTATATAGTTTTAATATATATATACTTATACTTTTACTCCTCTCATGACTAATTTGAGATGTACAAACTTGTCCCCTATTTTTCAATAATTTTAGTAAAAAAGTCTATTAGTGTAGTTTGCTTTTTTTTTTGTTGCATTGAAACGACAAATTTGTGCAATTAGCTTCAAGATGTGCAGCGAGGTTGAAAGCGTTGAAGTCTTCCACATTTTTGGATATAATTTTAAATTTTTCACTGCGATTAGACCATCAATTAGATTTTTTATTGTGCATTGAGTGTCCACTTCTTCATTTTCTTCTGGTTCCTCTGAGATTTCAATAATATCGCTAATTGTAGAATCAATATCATCATATTCACCGTCCAATTGGTTATCTAAATCCATAAAATCGTCTACATTAACATTGCTATTGCCAGTTGCGACTAATGCTCTTTTCATTTGAGCATATACAGCTAACGGAACATCATCCTCTGAATTGTAATCATCAAGATCTTCTGCATGACTGAATTTACATTTCTGAAAGCAGTTTTTAACAGTTTGATCGTTCACTTGGTTCCAAGCTGTCTTCATAAAATAAATTGCATCCAACTGCTCTATAAATTGACTTAAATCTTGTGCGATGTCTGCCTCGTCCATATCCTCCAGAATGTGCTTCAAAATCATTAATCTGTAAAACGTTTTAAAGTTCTTGATTATGGTCTAAAGGCTGACAAACTGCTGTTGTGTTAGGTGGAAGAAATAATATTTTAATGTTAGTTAGGGTTAGATCTCGGGGATGTGATGCAACATTGTCCAAAAAAAGAATTATTTTTCTGTTCTGGAGTCTCATTTTCCGGTTAAACTGCAGTTTATTCAGTCATAATTTCCGTCAGATCATCCACGTCTTTTTGTTAGATTTCCCTTCCATAGGAAGCGAAGAGATTTGCCTATAACCAGTAGTGGTTCTTTGTTTCCTGCAATACTAGTACACAGCAAAACTGTTACCTGTTCTTTTTTTATTGTGCATTTAGTGTCCACTTCTTCATTTTCTTCTGGTTCCTCTGAGATTTCAATAATATCGCTAATTGTAGAATCAATATCATCATCTTCAACGTCCAATTGGTTATCTAAATCCATAAATTCGAATACATTAGCATTGCTATTGCCAGTTGCGACTACTGCTCTTTTCATTTGAGCATATACAGCTAACGGAATATCATCCAGTGGATCGTAATCATCAAGATCTTCTGCATGACTAAATTTACATTTCTAAAATCAGTTTTTAACAGTTTGATCGTTCACTTGGTCCCAAGCTCTCTTCATAAAATAAATTGCATCCAACCGCTTAATCTCATTTAAATCTTGTGCGATGTCTGCCTCGTCCATGTCCTCCAGAATGTGCTTCAAAATCATTAATTTGTAAAACGTTTTAAAGTTCTTGATTATGGTCTAAAGGCTGAGAATCTGCTGTTGTGTTAGGTGGAGAAATAATATTTTAATATTAGTTAGGGCTAGATCTCGGGGATGTGATGCAGCATTGTCCAAAAAAGAATTAATTTTCTGTGCTGGGGTCTCATTTTCCGGTCAAACTGCAGTTTATTCAGTCATAATTTCCGTCAGATCATCCACGTCTTTTTGTTAGATTTCCCTTCTATAGGAAACGAATTCATACTAACTCTGTTAAATGCGCGAGGCCTAGCAGATTTGCCTATTATCAATAACGGTTCTTTGTTTCCTGCCATACGAGTACACAGCAAAACAGTTATCCGTTCTTTGTTTAGTTTTCCTCTTGAACATTTCTCTCTTTTTAAAGCAAAAATTTTGTCAGGCAAAACTCGAAAAAACAACCCAGTTTCATCAGCGTTATAAATATTTTCGGGACTGTAACCTCGAATTAGAGAGGGTAGTCTGAAAAAAATCATAAACACTTTCTTCATTAACACTAATTTCTGGATGGAGATTATCCAGAAATACACTTAAATGTAATGTTATGACGAATTGTGAATTTTTTTAGCCATCCTTCTGATGCTTTAAAAGTTGCAATACCTAAAGATTCCGCAATTTTTTTGGCTTTACCTTTAAAAACTATTCCGGACAGGGGCATATTGTTGTTTCGTACTTTTGTAAACCTCATATGTTAAAATGTATCGATTTTTAGACCACTGGTTTTTAGAAAGGATTTCAACGTTTCCGTTAGATTCCCATTTTTTCAATATTTCCACCTTATTTTTGATTATATTTGCTGCTTGCGTTTTCCCTATTTGAAACTTGGGGTCAAATTTCGGACACTGCATTTGTAACTGTCATACCATTCAAGAACTTGAATTTTTTCTTTAAGTGATCGAGGTCGCTTGCGGGCGAGGCGCTCCATCTATAGCATATTGATACTAAACTATCCCATTGATAATGGCGTAATTAGTATAAGTACATTAATTAATTACACCAAAGTTCAATTAAATATTCAAAGATATATTTAATAATTAAGCCGTTGCGCTACATAAATAATAATAATATTTATTCAATCACGTGGGCTACATGAGTAGAGATGAGAGAGTGCCAAGTCAGCATACATAGAACAATGAAATAAAACTGTTCAAGCTCCGGACGGTCGCACATTTGAAATGTTTTATTGAACAAAAATAAACTCCGGATATTTATTTTGAAATAGATTAAACTCCAGGCAGGCCAGACATTTAACCTAAGAAGGAATTGGGCATTACGAAGATATCAATAATACTCTTTTATTCTATAACATTTTGGGGTTGTATACAATTAATATTAAAGTAATTAATTTAGGTCGCATAATTGCGCGCGTGTACATTGCGTAATTATGCGATTCAAGCGACGATTTTTTCAGCAACGTTTGGCAATTTGTCTGACCTTATTCAAGAAAATAATACAAAAAAAATAAAATGTTGAGATTAAACAAAAACAAACTCCATCCATGTAATTTGCCATTATCAATATTGTCCTAAATACAGGATGTATTTTCGTACGTTATAAATATTAGGGGTTAAACTGAAGAGATTTTATTATTAAAGTTTTATTTACATTACATGGATATATTGCCGTCAGGTAAAAAGTCGTTCAGATTCTTTGGGGAGATTAACTGCGATCAACTAAAAAAACTACACTATATTATACACTAATTAACGTCGCTTGCGAGCGAGGTGCTACATCTAAAAGAGATGGAAAAAAGTAGGTGACACGATCTTGTTTTTCAAGAAACTGTTAATTGCCTTCGATGAGCGTGAAATCAATGAAGTTATGACGTCATTAACAATGTTTTTTTGTCATTTTTTTAAGTTTCTTAACAATAAAATTCATTTGTGAAGAAATCTTAAACAAATGACTCGGGAAGTGAATGTATGAAAAATGTATGTTTTGAGAAATCAAGATAGTGTTGTAATTATTACATCGCTATAATTTTGCCACATATTGTAGACTAAAATCGTTTTAGAACGAATTATTGTTCGTATTTAAATAATAAACTTATTAATCTAAGACTAATGAGACAACGATACACATAGTCTGAGATATAGAAAATTGGAAGAGTTTTGTTTCAAATTTGTTATACTTGAAATTAAATGAAAATCTAATGTCTAACACATTCTACTTCGGCATTCAGCTACAAGATTAAAAATAATAAATCGAGATGGATTTATTACAAAATATGCACATATGCAGAAAATTTTCAAGAAATAATAAACTTCCATTATTCATTTAGTATTTTCATTTCAAGTTTTTAGTTCATAGCCAATTTAGTTCTAAATTTTTTGTCCTTTTTATAAGATGTTGACCCTGCAGGAAGAAGGAAGAGTTTGCAGGCCTTATTTACGTCATTGCAATTGCAAAAGTTTGATATGATCATACTTGACATTAATTTCCCTTAGGGCATTGAAGTCAAAAGTCCCCTTGCCTCTACAATCGATAGTGCAGAAGAATTAGGAGGAAAAGGAATTTTGTAGTTGCAATGACGTTAATAAGGTCTGCATATACAATCGATTCAGTATCCTGCATATCTTCTTTTATTCCTCTTCTATTATTACACTTAACCACTTCTGTAATCAAAGTATTATGAGACAAAACCATGTCAGAACTAAATGGTGATGGAACTGAATCCCGATTCGAGTTGGACAAAATTATTTGAAGGACTTAATAAAACCTTGTGGCCTAAGTTTTTACAGGTTTTATATTGAAAATTGTTTGACAGTGACATATTATTTGCATAAACATGAATCCATAACGAGACTCAACCTAAATATAAAGACTCTGGGTAATCGTCAAAAATCTCTTCAATCTGTCATCATTTAAGAGTTTTATACTACAAAAATTAATAGAAAATGAAAGATTAAAATCAGTGGAGAAAAGTCTTACGCATGAAAATTGTACGTTATGGTCCATCTGTATATGTGTATAATCCATCTGTCGTTAGAATTTGGCGATTACATTTTTGCAGTAATAGCGTCAAAATCTCTAAAGTATCAAATTTGATTATTTTTATAGCAAAACTCTTTTATTATTCAAAAATCAAAATGTATGGTCGAAAACCTCATTTAGGAAAATTGTTCATAACGATGCGGAAAAGCATAATCCATAACTAGTTAGTAGAACCTAGATATTAGAATGTTGCAGGAATACAGCAAAAATTTTCAAAAAATCATTTTAAGCATAAAAATCAACTAAAATTCAAAAACTGAACTGGACTGAGAACCTTTTTTCATGAATATTATTTGTTATGTGCAGTAACATGTACGATTGATTTAGGAAAGGGCTGGTCCACTTACCGACCGATTACCATTAATTGTTCTTTTCTTTCTTCACTAGCTAGGCTTTTTTACACGGTCGGCTTCTTCAAGGCGCACACTTTTCACTCGGTATTTTAAGTTCGAGTTTGATTTAATACTTTGATTGTCTTAGATTATGATAATTATTCGATCACGCACACACAAAATCGACGGGGAGGATCGGGCGATCATACTATAATAATATCTCTCTCCAACAAATCAAAAAGGAAAAAACTAAAAAAAAGAAACTGGTTCGCCCCCACTCACAATGAACGCCACAAACCAAAAGAAAATTCAAACAGAAAACAAATGCGATGCCTGAACATCCCGCCCACCGAAAATAATAATTTTCCGAAAAATCAAACAAAAATGTCTTCTATAATCCAATAAAAAAAACAGTATTCTACATCTACAATAATTTTATGTAGATGTTAATTAAGAGGTAAAGGGCACACTTTGGTAATAGGTCTCATTAAGGTGCCTGTTGCTGTTTTAATTGTTACCACCCTGGTAACTCCATCCTGTCCAGGATGAACCTCTATAATTTTACCCACCTTCCAGAAAAGGGAAGGGTATTGGTCCGATTTTAATAGAACCATGCTTCCTGGGTTAATCTGCACTGCCGGATCCATCCATTTCCCTCGTTGTTGTAGCGTGTGCAAATACTCCGTATGCCATCTAGATCAGAAGTGGTCTCTCATCTTCTGTACCAATTGCCATCGCGTCAGGCGTCCGACAGTGATTTGAGATAAATCTGGACTAGGAACGTTGTTTATAAGAGGTTCAGAAATCAAAAAATGGCCAGGAGTGAGCGGCATAATGTCATTAGGATCATCACTTATAGGACATAAAGGACGTGAGTTAAGAAGAGCCTCTATTTGGACCAGGAGCGCGGATAATTCCTCATAAGAGAGGATTTGGTTTCCAACAACTCTGTTCAGGTGTGTCTTTGTTGATTTCACACCAGCCTCGGCCAATCCGTTGAAAGAGGAGCGCTGGGTGGATTCAATATCCATTTGATAGATAACTTTTCTCCCGCTAATCTTGATAGCTCTTCTAGTTGACGCCGGGCTCCGACAAAGTTAGTTCCTTGATTTACGAAGATAAAAATAGGCGACGATAATTTGAACGGACGATCGGACAAGGATCTCGCGATGTCTGCGGGGTAGATGAGTTCGACACGGGCAAGGCGACGGACGACGCTTAACTGTCTGTGAAGAGTAGGATGCGCACGCAAAACAATGACGCACCCTATGAAAGAGCCACGATAGAAAGACAGAGAATCTGGAGAAACGAGTGACGATGGACTAAACTGACGAAAAATGGCGAGTTTTACAAAACTTGAAGAAACGTGGATTCCACCAAAACGAATCCGGCTCGAAGGACCATATGTTATGTGCAGTAACATGTACGATTGATTTAGGAAAGGGCTGGTCCACTTACCGACCGATTACCATTAATTGTTCTTTTCTTTCTTCACTAGCTAGGCTTTTTTACACGGTCGGCTTCTTCAAGGCGCACACTTTTCACTCGTTATTTTAAGTTCGAGTTTGATTTAATACTTTGATTGTCTTAGATTATGATAATTATTCGATCACGCACACACAAAATCGACGGGGAGGATCGGGCGATCATACTATAATAATATCTCTCTCCAACAAATCAAAAAGGATTTCATCGTCAGTTTCATGGTCAGATTCCAGCGTGTCAGTTCTCCAACCACGACTTAATTTATTGTGCACTTGAGATTGGACGTTGTGTGATACCTAGACGTTCTATTCCGACTCGAAACTACAGTGGAATCAACAGCGAGTCATTGATGTCTGATGCTTCGACGATCGATTGGTTTAAATTATACCGCATGTCGGATATCAACGAAAAGGTTAACTACTTCAATACGCAACTCAGTGAATTGTATGATTGTCATGCCCCTTTGCTTCCACGCAAAACAAAGCACTTACCTGCGCCCTGGCTCAATGGTGAGGTTAAAGATCTTATGCGCAGACGTAATGCTGCAAAAACTCTTCTTCGAAGACATCCATCCAATGCTAACTGGGAAACCTAGCGTACCTTGCGTAACCGCTGCAACCACCGTTGTAAGAACTTAAAAAAATTGTATATTTATCGGAAATTGTCTTATGCTACCCCTAGAACTTTCTGGAAAACTATGCGTTCGCTTGGTGTGGTTGAATCACCTTCTTATCATGGTGGTTTTGATTGTGATTCTCTCGTCAATTATTTTGCCGAACCTCCCATTACTCTCGATGACTCAGTTAAGGCATCAACTATTACCGCTATTATTGCCTCTGCTAATGTCAATTCTAAATTTTCCTTGGAGCTGTTTGACGAGCTTCAAGTCCGCCAGGCTCTCAGTCATTCTAAGTCCACTAGTGTTGGTGCTGATGGTGTCAGCATTAAGCAGCTCCTTCCTATTTTGGATATAATCATTCCTCCACTACTCCACATATTTAACTTCTCCATTGAGACATCGACCTTCCCCTCTATTTGGAAACTAGCTTACGTTGTACCCATACCTAAACTTAAATGTCCCACTTGTCTGAGTGATTTTCGTCCTATATCCATTATTTCTGTAATTTCTAAAGCACTAGAGCGCTTGGTATATATGCAGATGCAGCAGTATTTTGATGAGCATAAAATTATCACTGATTTTCAATCAGGTTTTCGGCCAGGCCATAGCACGACATCGGCGCTCATCAAGATTACTGATGATATTAGACGTGGTTGTGATGATCGGCGTTTGACCTTATTGGTCTTGCTCGATTTCAGTAAGGCATTTGATTCTGTTGATCATGGTTTGTTGGTGGCAATTCTTTCTTCTGTGGGTTTTTCGTCGAGCTGTGTCGCGTGGTTTCAATCGTACCTTTCTAATCGTTCGTTGTGTGTACGTGACTCCTCATCATCTTCGTCTATAGTTGCAAGCCACTGTGGTATGTCCCAGGGCAGTGTCTTGGGTCCACTCCTATTTTCAGTATTTATAAACTCCATTTCTAAAATAATTAAGTGCAACTTTCACCTATATGCAGATGACCTCCAAATTTATACAACTGCAGCTGTGGATGCACTTCCAGCAGCGGTGATGCGGCTTAATAGGGATCTTGCTAGCGTTCTGGACTGGTCTAGATGCCATGGCTTGGGTTTAAATGTGGCAAAGACTCAGGCTATTGCTTTTGGATCAAGGCCTCTGGTAACAAAATTTTACTCCCTTAACAATACCTATTTGTCACTTGACGGTAATATTATACAATTCTCTCGAACTGTTAAAAACTTGGGTGTGATGATGGATTCTGCATTGTCCTGGCAGCCCCAGATTCAGTCTATCTGTAGGAAGGTCTATTTCTGTTTCTACTCCCTACGCAAGCTTGGTTGTTTCCTTCCACCTACTGTTCGTCGTAACCTTTGTTACTCTTTAATTCTTCCCCATTTGGACTATGCCGATACCGTATACCCGGACCTTTCGATTGGTCTTCGTAACAAATTAGAGAGGTTACAAAATAATTGTGTGCGCTTTATCTTCGATCTGAGAAAATGTGAGCATGTTACACCTTATCGTAATCACCTCGAAATGCTTACCGTTGAGAACCGTAGATCTTTCCGTATACTAACTACCTTATACAAGATTCTTTCCTCTCAGTCTCCAATCTATCTGTTCATTACATTTGAGTTCATGGCCTCTCGCGGTCTTCCTACTAGAGCACAATCTGGTGTCTCACTCATGTTTCCGATTCATCGTACCGAAATATATCACGGGTCATACACAGTGCAAGCTATAACTCTCTGGAATAACTTACCCACTGAGTTGCGGGAAGCCCGTAGTTTTTCTGTATTCAGAGCATCGCTTAAAGATCGCTTGTTGTCACAACAGTTGTCTCAGACTGTTTCCTGATTTAATCTGCCTCTTCTTTTTCCGTTCTCAGCTGACAGCTTTATTTCTTCTTCTCCAATCATTTTTCTTTTGTTTAATTCGAGTCTCTTTCCTTCTTATTCTTGCGTACTCTTTTTCTAATACTTTATACATAAATTTATTATTTTTTTTTACTTATATTCGCCATATCAATTTATTTTTTTTTAACATACATTGCTGATTGGGTCGTTTTGAAAACATCGTCTCTGGCGATAAATCGACCTTTTGTTAACCTTGTACCAATGTTAAGGAATGATGTGTACATTTTTTTTCTTTTATTGTATATCTTGGTGGCAATAAATTGTATTGTATTGTAAAAAAGGAAAAAACTCAAAAAAAGAAACTGATTCGCCCCCACTCACAATGAACGCCACAAACCAAAAGAAAATTCAAACAGAAAACAAATTCGATGCGTGAACATTATTTATAAATGAACCATAAACACTTAGTCCATAACCAGATAAAACCAAAATAAAAACTCTGCGGGAATTGTCAAACATTTTTCAAAAAGTCGTCATTTAAGAGTCTTACAATAAACAATACATTTTTTGTGAAATTAAATTTCGTATTACCCGAATAAAGTATAACTTCTTATGTCTACAGTCCGTAAATTTACACAACGTTTTCTTTTTGATATTTATTCAATTAGAATTGAGATGGATAAATGACTCTCAAACCCCCTGAATATCAAGCTTTTCGTAAATTACCTTGTTTCTTGCAGTTTTAGTTCTGTATGTCGTGTCTGCCATCTTGACTTTTGAAAAATTCATAAATCTGATAATATCGATGTGATATTAATTGTAATACCTCGGTCTCAATTGACCTTGATTCTATTAGGTATTTGCCGTCTTTGAACCTGGCGTAAACTCTCTAATGAAAAATAATGTGCTTCATAATAAGTGAATCTTATTGGCTAAATATAACACTTATTTAGTATTTATTTAGTATTAAAGGCAAAGATTACTTGCTTCGTATTCGTTTGTGTAAACTGTTAAAATAAAAAAGTGTATATTTTGAGAAGAATAAAAATCGGTAATGGCTCACCAAATAGAGTAAAGCTTCACTAATCCAAATCAATCAAAACCAGGTTAATTCAATTTACGAAAGCATGCAAACTATTGAAGTCATATTTAGATGTTATTAAAAACTCTTATAAACACGTATTTATATATTTATTGTACTAGGTAATAACAATATCTGCTAAGCTTTTAGTAGCTTCTTCAATAAAAATTTTAAAATCGAATATCCCAGAGCCTTCATGAAGTGAACTAATTTGTTACTACAGCATAATACCGATTTCTTGTAATTGTTGAATGGGTAATGCAATGCCATCATCACATCAGGTTCGTTTCCATTGCAGCCTTAACATATTTGGCGCCCCAAAGCTGAGTTGGACGAACGAAATGTGTGCGTTTCAATTCATACAAAATTCAAAAAAAAAGTTGGTAGCGTTACCAAATTAATTTGTAAAGTATTCTATTTTAGAAACTATTCATTGTGGAGGCATTCATTAAAAAATGTCTTCAGATGTACTTTTAAACCCAACCCTGTATAATTAAATTGAAGTAAAACCGGTTTCGGTTACGTTTAAACCATAAAAAATATATTTCCTGAAGATGGTTTAAACGTAACCGAAACCGGTTGAAACATTGTGTGAAATACTATCGTCTTGTTAATAAAAGTACAAAAAATTATTAAATAAATATTCAATTCAAGACGAAAAACATTCCTATAAAATAAAAAATACAAATAAGATTAAATCAGTTTTAGTGGGATTTAAACATAAAGAATGTTTATAGGACATAACGCGCAATTGTTCAAGATCATCGTTCAATTTACTACACGCAACATCAACCTCTTGGGGAAAAAAGGACAGGTATAATTGCGTGTCGTCAGCATAGAAGTGACAATTAGAGCGCGACAAAAAGTTTTTGAAAGAGGACACATAAATAGAATACAAAGGTGGTCCAAGAAGCGAACCCTGTGGATCACCGGAATTAAGGTTAGAAAAGGTGGACCTGACGCCATCTATTTCAACACACTGAACCCTATCACAAAGATAACTGCGCATGAGAGATGCAGCTGAAGAACTTAGCCCAATGTGTTGTAAAACTAACATATTTGGCGCCCCAAAGCTGAGTTGGACGAACGAAATGAGTGCGTTTCAATCCATACAAAATTCAAAAAAAAAGTTGGTAGGGTTACCAAATCAATTTGTAAAGTATTCTATTTCAGAAACTATTCATTGTGGAGGCATTCATTAAAAAATGTCTTCAGATGTACTTTTAAACTCAACCCTGTATAATTAAATTGAAGTAAAACTAAAATTAACACTACATCTAGGATCGTTCGGGTTTGTTTAGCCATCTTGAGCTAAACTCGAATGTTTCTAGTTCTAGATCTAGAGTTAGATCTAATGATATAAAACTAAAACTAACACTAAACATAGAAGGGGAAAGATCGGAAGTGGAAACCTTTCCACTTCTAGGTCTAGTATTAGTTCTAGCTATAATTCAATTGAAATACACAGGGTTGCCAAATCAGTTTGTAAAGTATTTTAATCCAGAAACTATTCATGGTAGATGACTTTTTCTTACTGACTTTTAATTCTTAATTTACCCGGTCATGGGGTCCTAGTGACCCCTCCTTCTTCTTCTGTTTTTTGTCGCCTTCAAGCCTTCTTGTTGCCAAATTCCGGATGTGGAGGGCCAACATATTCCACCCCCCCCCATCTTTATTCACTCACAACTCCATCCAGATCTCCTACCGCGAGAGTTGTCTTAATTATATCACGTACCTCGACGGACATCGACAAATGAAATAACACACTATACGAAAGCTTTTTAATGTATTACATAAACTTTACATATCAGGACGAGGGAAGCTGAGAGACCCTCGTTTTTATCTTGACGCTTTTGTATGGCCACGTTACCTACACCCATCTGTCCATTTCGTTCTTCTTTTTCCTTCTACAATAGAACTATCTTAACGTATGTAGCTATTGTCCCACTCTCATCGCTAGGAAGTATATACTCCACCATATTTTCTGGACTTATCCGGGCCCCAGTAAAGAAAAGTAAAGTAAATTTATTCATTTAAAGAAGTTAATTATAAAATAATTAATTGTCTAAATACGTCAAAGAAAAAATAACAATAATGTACAATATAGGTTTTTATTCATCCAGAGTTGATGGTTTCAAATATTGGCAGTATATTATAGAGATGCAAACCTAGTATTAGTGGGTTAGAGTTTTGTCTGCTTTTCGGAATACGCAGTAGTTGGCAGTCTGGTGATATACATATGTATGTCATCGATCTTATCTAGTGAGGCTGCTTTTTTTAATTTCCAGCAAACTCTCATGTATATATGCAGATGGTAAAGTCATTATAACGTATTTAATAAATAGGGGCTTACATGAAACTTTTGAGGAGCTCCAACAATTGCCCGAACAGCTTTTTTTGCCGACGGAAAAAAGTCATGGTGGCCTTCGTTAAAAAAATGTCTTCAGATGCACGGCTATACCCAACTCAACCTAACCCTGTATATTTGAACCAAAACTGTCCTAAGATATTCGGTACCCCAGGGGTAGATTGGACGAATGAATCGAGTGCTTCCCTTTTCATACTACATTCAATGTCAAAGAAGAAAACGTTCGTACTTCAGAGGGAATACTCTCTGAAGTATGGACGTTTTCGAGAATACTCTCTGCTCCCAGGATTGTAACTCTAGTCTTTAGCTTTAAGATGGCGCTATTTAATAATAATAATAGAATTTATTTCCATCCAAGCAACACAATAATAAATTGTACAAAAAAAAATATATTAATAAATTAAATTTAACTAATTATACTAAAAAGGAAAAAAAATAATAATAATGCATAGTGGAAAAAGGTACCAGGTTCAAATTACTACAAAGTGTAGTATTTGTTCTTCCACCTAGCCCTATACAAAAATTAACAAAATATAATAAAACAAGCAAATAAAAATAACAACAATAATAAAAAAAGTACAAAAATCAAATAATTTTAACTTAAATGTAATCAATTCACTGGTCAAAAGAAAAGTACAGGCAACCCTCCTATAACACGGTAGTTAGGTTCTTAGAAAATGCCGTGTTGTGTGAAACCGTGTTGCATGAGACCCAGAGCTAGTGCAAAAAGGGGGGTTACGTTCCAAAAACTTATTAAAAACAAATATTTTTCTTAATTCGACATAAACAACGTAATTTTTATTAAAAATATAAATGTATGTACAACACAAAGTATAAAAAAATATTTTAATCTAACGCAACCATAATTTAATGAATTTACTCGTCGTCACTGCTCAGTATAATCAACCGAGAACGTTTTTTCGGTGGAACGACATCGCCTTCACTTTCTGAACTTTTTTCGTTATTTAAAGTTTTTGTATGTTTTCCCCTCTTAAAAAAATCTGTAATGGAACTTTGCTTGCTGGTTCTTATTAGATCATTGTAAATTTCCCGGTATGGAGCTAAACAGTTTTGCAGCTCCCTTTTGAATTTTCGACTTCTTTCCGTCGAAGGGTCTTCATTCAAGAAAAATGATTCCAGATTTTCCGCTAAGCATAGGCCTTCTTGTAATTTTTTTAATGTTAAATTCTTGACTGCACAATCTTCGTCAGAGCTAGCGTCCTCAAAATCGATTTGATTTGCATCTAGGGATGCCATTTCGATTAATTCCGCTTCGTCAACTTCTTCTTCCACTAATAAATCTTCAATGTCTTTGGAAGCCAAATCCACAAAACCTTCGCCTCCGATTGATTTAGCGACTTCTAATATCGCACCAATTTCATTTTCTAATGTTTCACGTATGTTTTCCGTTTCAATTGCAGAGGGCCATATCTTCTTCCAACACGCATTTAATGTTGATGTTTTTATTTCATTCAGTGACAAAGATATGATATCGATGCAGTGCTTGATGGAAAATTTCTTCCATGCTTCCATTACGCTAATTGATTGCGAATCGGTTGCGTCTAAAATCCACTGTAACGATCTTCTTATGTAATATGTTTTAAAGGTGTAAATAATACCTTGATCCAGTGGTTGGAGCAACGAAGTAGTGTTCGGTGGTAAGAACATTATTTTGATGTTGGGATGTGTTAAATCTTGTGGGTGGCATGGAGCATTATCTAATAGCAACAGCGCCTTGCAGCTCAAATTTTTTCGCTTTAAATACCGCTCAACGCCTGGCACAAAACAATTCAAAAACCAATCTCTAAATAAATGTCCTGTTACCCAAGCTCTCGAATTTGCTGTCCAGTATACCGGCAAGGTGTTTTTATTCACGTTTTTTAGTGCACGAGGATTCAAAGATCTGTACACTAGCATCGGATTTGTCATGACGTCCCCCGATGCATTACTGCACAAAAGGAGCGTTAAACGATCTTTGGACACCTTAAATCCGGATGCAGTTTTTTCTGTCTTCGATATGAAAGTTTTACTGGGCATTTTTTTCCACCAAAGCCCAGTTTCGTCGGCATTGAAAACTTGATCTGCTGTGTATCCTTGCTCGGCTATAATGTTTTGAATTTTTTCTGGATACGTCCGAGCAGCTTCATGATCAGCCGACGCAGACTCTCCTTGGATTCTTATGCTATGAATCGCAAAACGCTTTTTGAATTTCTCGAACCAACCTTTACTCGCCACAAAATCTGGATTGACAGAGGATTCTCCTTGTTGTTTGAGATGGTTGTAAATTTTTAATCCTTTTTGTTTTATAATATTGCCAGCTAATGGAATTTTTTTTTGACAGCAATCGTCAATCCAAATGCTGAGGGTCTTTTCCATTTTCTCAATTATTGCTGGTCTGGGGCGGGCTGAACGTTTTGCGGATGTCGAAGATCCTGCGGCAACTGCACTTCTGATTTCTTTTTCATTTTTCTTGATTGTTCTAATTGTTGCTTCGTTCAAATTAAGGTTTTTCCCAATGTGGGATGCTTTTTCTCCTTTCGATAGACGATCCAAGATTTGAATCTTTACTTCCAAAGAAATGAATTTTCTCTTGAACGTTGTTTTATCTTTACCTGACATTGCTTGGGGCTGAAGCTTAATGTCTTAAAGATAAAAAAATTGTTCTTTAACACACCGTGGCGCGACGTAGACTACCGAGTAGCAGCGTGAGACACTTTTGTTTTCAGGCCACGGAGATGAAAGTAAAGAACGTACGAAAACCACACGGAAAACTGACTGACTGACTCTTCGAGGAAAAAACACACGCATTTTAAACCAGAACTATCGTAGGCGTTGCCTAATTATTAAGCAGCAATCGTGTGTTCCCACCCTAACTTCTTGTTCCTCTTTTCAAGAGGAACAACCGTCTTGCTCTTCCAGCAATTTGGAAGTGACATCGTGCACGTGGCTCGCAGAGCCGTGTCGAGCACTTTACCCGGTCTGTATAAGTACATACAGTGTTGTATGTACAAAGGATTTGCAGTTTTCTCATCGCGTTATAGCGAAAACGTGTTGTAGGATACCGTGTTGTAGGAGGTTTCCCGCAATTTACGAATCGTGTTATAGCGAAACCGTGTTATAAGATACCGTGTTAGAGGAGGGCTATCTGTATATCCCCTAGTCACTCATCCGACCCGCCATGATAGAAGCTTTCAATCTACGCTTAAATAGCTCAATAGATGTGCAGTCTCTTGTCTGAACAGGGATTTTGTTATAGATGTGAGTAATCTGGTAACTGAATGATCTTTTAAAAAATTCATGTTTGTGTGATAGAGGAGTTAAATTACCCCTGAACCGGAGATTCAATGTATGCACATCGGTTCTAAACGTTATTTTCCGATACAGATAAGAAGGTTTACCATTAACAATTATAGTGTGAAACAGAATAGCGGAGTGTAGCAATCTTCGATTATGCATATTCAGCCAAGAAACAAGCGTAAGTTTGTGTGACACATGTCGTCTCCTCCTAACTCCGTATATCATTCTCAAGCACGTATTTTAAATGGCTTGCAGCTTACTTCTATCTCTTACAGAAATGTTAGGGCCATAAACCACATCACAAAAATTCATACGTGAGAACTAACGTTTCACATAACAGTATTTTAACCCTTCGAGGCAAGAATTTACGTGAAGCGTATATCATTCTTAGTGAAGCATAAAACCGCTGCTTACACTTATTAACGTGATCTGAAAAGGTCAATCCCTCATTCAATATCAATCCCAAACTACGTACACATGTTTTCAATGGTATGCGCTGCCCATCAATAACTACTCTCAATTCATCCCTGGATGATAAATCATTCCTTTTTTTTTTAGAACCAAATAAGATTATATATTTATTTAATAATTTTTTGTACTTTTATTAACAAGACGATAGTTTTTCACACAATGTTTCAACCGGTTTCGGTTACGTTTAAACCATCTTCAGGCAATATATTTTTAAAAAATTTGTTGAACTTATTGAAATTTTATTTTGTGATTTATAAAATAAAACCCGGTTGAAACATTGTGTGAAATACTATCGTCTTGTTAATAAAAGTACAAACAATTATTAAATAAATATTTAATTCAAGACAAAAAACATTCCTATAAAATAAAAAATACAAATAAGATTAAATCAGTTTTAGTGGGATTTAAACATAAAGAATGCTTATAGGACATAACGCGCAATTGTTCAAGATCATCGTTCAATTTACTACATGCAACATCAACCTCTTGGGGAAAAAAGAACAGATATAATTGCGTCTCGTCAGCATAGAAGTGACAATTAGAGTGCGACAAAAAGTTTTTGAAAGAGGACACATAAATAGAATACAAAGGTGGTCCAAGAAGCGAACCCTGTGGAACACCGGAATTAAGGTTAGAAAAGGTGGACCTGACGCCATCTATTTCAACACACTGCACCCTATCACAAAGATAACTGTGCATGAGAGATGCAGCTGAAGAACTTAGCCCAATGTGTTGCAAAATCGCAAACATTATTGAATAATTCAGTGTGTCGAAAGCTTTACTATAATCAAGTAGGCAGAGGAAAGTCATCTTGCCTTCATCAGATGCTCGCAACACATCGTCGACAACAGTCAGCAATGCAGTCGCACATCCATGATGTTTTCTGAAACCTGACTGTACACTGGGTAGAATATTATATGTATTTACATATTGTTTTAATTGCATCTCAATAACTCTTTCAGTCAGCTTCCCCAAAACAGGCAAAATACTTATTGGCCTTAAGTGGCTAAAGTCAGTAACATTCGACTTTTTTGACAACGGTTTAACTAAGGATTGTTTCCAACACACAGGGAAAATACTCTCTGCAAGACACGCATTAATTAAATGTGCAAGATAAGGCGCTATATGGAGGGAGCATAACTGAATAAAAGAAATGCTCAAACCATCCCCGCCAGCGCTATTCTTACGAAGTGATCGAATTATATCGAACACAGATTCCTCACTAATCTCATGTAATTTACAAGAATTCTGATTAATGGGATTGGATAAATAAAAATCATACAGTTCACGACACATCGGTATGGATCGGTAGGGATAGAATCAACAAAAAATTTGTTAATTTTTTCGGGATCTTTTAAGCATTGAGGGATGAATGATTTCTGTTTCGACGACGTTACATTGACGTCTTTCAAAAAATTCCACATTTCACGACCACGGTAAGCACACTTAGCAAGCCTGTACTCAAAATAAGCACGTTTTTCCCTACGAATTGCTTCATTCGTTAAATTCCGCAAGGACTTGTAATATTCCCAAGTCCCTTGATTATTATTTCTTTTAAAAGACTTATATACAGAGTCACGGTGATGCTTGTATTGTTTTTATTGTATAAGTTAACCATGGAGCTGGTGGTTTCGTGAAATTTTTAGTTATCAATGGCATATGTTTATTCAATAAATCTACCAAAAGACTACTAAGATAAGATAATTAGCTTTATCATTTATGTTAATCATATCATATATGTTAAAAAATGGCAATTGAAATAAATCAAGGTGAAAATGATTATAATCAAAATTGCTAAAAGATCTAAAGGTTCGCAAGTAAGGACCAACCTTTTTATATTTTATATCAAACAGACAGTAACATTTTCTCTTCCTCATCTGACTATTCAAATACATTTCTTTAGCATTTTGCCAATAATTACGAGCAGTGATGTAAAATTACGAACATTTGTAATTTGTGTAAATAACTGCTGTAAATTACTTTTTTTTTCTTAAAATTTCTCACGTAATTTAATAATTTTTTGATAAATTATTGCGGTAACTTTTTTATTATTTTGAATTAATAACACGAATATATAGACTACAAAAGAACATTTAGATGTATTTGCGCGTACAATTTTCTTTATTATTTTGATGTCATAAAACCTTTATCTAAACAAATGTTCTTCAACCTTTGTTATCAAGAACCCGTTTTTAAAATAATTTTTGTATGGAACCTTCGTTCAGTAACAATCCGACTTGATTTTAAGGTTGGATGTGTCGTATTATAATTACATATTATGACAACTGCTTTCCTTATACAGGGTCCGCCAAGGGAACCTGACGAGTTTTGGTATTAAACTGTACAGTTATGTAACAAGATACTTATTTTCACATGCAAGTAATCGATAATATATTAGATGTCATTTTATTTATGGAAAATAATGTCACTTTAGTGACGTCCTTCACCGCACTGTTCCAAGCGGTTTTGCAAAGTGTTCATTACTTGGTCTAGCATATTCATAGGAATTGCATTGCGAATGTTTTCTTTTAATTCCTGAATTGTGTGCGGTCTATTTAAATACACCTCGCTCTTCAGGTAATCCCATAGCCAAAAATCACAAACGGTGAGGTCGGAAGACCGTGCCGGCCAAGTAACATCCCCATTCTGCGAAATTACTGGTGCTGGAAACAATTCTTGTAATCGAGCTATTGACACTCGTGTTGTGTGAGCTGTTGCTCCATCCTGTTGAAACCATACAGTATCCATATCAATGTTTCGTCGACGAAGCTCTGGTTTCAAAAAGTTGTTCAACAGTTCCACATATCGTTGCAAATTGACCGTGAGCTGATTTTCGGAACCCCAATAACGAAACTTTTGTCTGTTTACACATCCAGATAACTCAAGATGCGTGTCATCGGACATAATTAAGCCATTCAAGTCATTGTCAGCAAAAAGTTCTAGAAGGCTAGAAGTTAATTAAAAGAAAACATTCGCAATGAAATTCGTGCAATTCCTATGAATATGTTAGACCGAGTAATGAACAATTTACAAAACCGCTTGGAATATTATGTACGCGGTGAAGGACGTCACTTAAGCGACATTATTTTCCTTAAATAAAATGTTATGTAATATACTATCGATTACTTGTATGTGAAAATAAATATCTTGTTACATAACTGTGTAGTTTAATACCAAAACTCGTCAGGTTCCCTTGGCGGACCCTGTATAAACTTTATGCAAGAGTAACCAATTGGTGTTTATTCAAACAAAAAGGTCATCTTTTCTTTATAAACTACAGGATGTTCATAAATTGGATAAACAATACTTAGTGACATTCTTCGTTTGATTCTTAAACGAAGAATTAATGCCTTATTTGTTTTCAAAAATTTCTCAAAGTTGAGATAATTTGTCTATAAACAATTATTAGTAGTATCAATATCTGTTGATAAATAAGAATAAAATAATATTTCAAGTCTTCCGGAAGCAAAAGTCTTTTGGAAACATTTCTAGTCTTTTGGCAACAGTATCAAATTTTTTGACATATCTTCTTTATAGACAATATTAATTCTTTGAGAAGCAGTTATGAGTCCTCTAAAAGCTAGTATCGTCTTTCAGAGCCACTATTATGTGTCTTGAAGACATTTCAAGTCTTTTAGAAGCACTATTTAGTCTTCTAAGCAGTATCTATTCTTCTGGAAGCATTTTAAGTCTTCTAGAAGCAGTGTCAAATCTTCTAGAAGCATTGCAAGTCTTTTGGAAGCATTTCAAGTCTCTTGAAAGCAATATCCTGTCTTGTAGAAGCAGTGTTAAGTCTTCTAGAAGCAGAATCGAGTCTTCTGGAAGCAGTTCAAGTTTTCTAGAAGCATTTCAAGTCTTGTGGAAGTTTCATGTCTTCTATACATAATATCAACCCTTCTAGGTGTATTGAAAGAGTCTTTGAAGCGTTTTAAGGCTCCCGAAAGCAATATCATATCTTTTAGAAGTAGTATCAAGTATTCCACAGGCAGTAGCAAGTCTTCTTGAAGCAGTCTGAAAACATTTCAAGTTTTTTAGAAGCAGTGTCACGTCTTCCAGAGGTAGTATCGAGTCTTTTAGGAGCATTTCATGTCTTTTGGAAGCATTTCAAGTCGATATCGTATGGAATAAATTGGTTCTTCAAGGTCGATTTAAAAATAATCCAGGAAATTTTTATATTAAGTTCTTGTAATGTGTAGTTGGTATCAGACATAAAAGCAAGTATCGTCTTTCAGAGCCACTATAAAGTGTCTTGAAAACATTTCAAGTCTTTTAGAAGCACTATTTAGTCTTCTGGAAGTATTTCGAGTTTTTTTGGAAGCAGTATCTATTCTTCTGAAAGCATTTTAAGTCTTTTAGAAGCAATGTCAAGTCTTCTGGAAGCATTGCAAGTCTTTTGGAAGCATTTCAAGTCTCTTGAAAGCAATATCCTGTCTTGTAGAAGCAGTGTCAAGTCTTCTAGAAGCAGAATCGAGTCTTCTGGAAGCAGTTCAAGTTTTCTAGAAGCATTTCAAGTCTTGTGGAAGTTTCAAGTCTTCTATAGATAATATCAACACTTCTACGTGTATTGAAAGTGTTTTTGAAGCGTTTCAAGGCTCCCGGAAGCAATATCATATCTTTTAGAAGTAGTATCAAGTATTCCACAGGCAGTAGCAAGTCTTCTTGAAGCAGTCTGAAAACATTTCAAGTCTTTTAGAAACAGTGTCACGTCTTCCAGAGGTAGTATCGAGCCTTTTAGAAGCATTTCATGTCTTTTGGAAGCATTTCAAGTCGATATCGTATGGAATAAATTGGTTCTTCAAGGTCGATTTAAAAATAATCTAGGAAACTTTCATATTGAGTTCTTGTAATGTGTAGTTGGTATCAGACATAAAAGCAAGTATCGTCTTTCAGAGCCACTATAAAGTGTCTTGAAAACATTTCAAGTCTTTTAGAAGCACTATTTAGTCTTCTGGAAGTATTTCGAGTTTTTTTGGAAGCAGTATCTATTCTTCTGAAAGCATTTTAAGTCTTCTAGAAGCAATGTCAAGTCTTCTGGAAGCATTGCAAGTCTTTTGGAAGCATTTCAAGTCTCTTAAAAGCAATATCCTGTCTTGTAGAAGCAGTGTCAAGTCTTCTAGAAGCAGAATCGAGTCTTCTGGAAGCAGTTCAAGCTTTCTAGAAGCATTTCAAGTCTTGTGGAAGTTTCAAGTCTTCTATAGATAATATCAACACTTCTACGTATATTGAAAGTGTTTTTGAAGCGTTTCAAGGCTCCCGGAAGCAATATCGTATCTTTTAGAAGTAGTATCAAGTATTTCACAGGCAGTAGCAAGTCTTCTTGAAGCAGTCTGAAAACATTTCAAGTCTTTTAGAAGCAGTGTCACGTCTTCCAGAGGTAGTATCGAGTCTTTTAGAAGCATTTCATGTCTTTTGGAAGCATTTCAAGTCGATATCGTATGGAACAAATTGGTTCTTCCAGGTCGATTTAAAAATAATCCAGGAAATTTTCATATTGAGTTCTTGTAATGTGTAGTTGGTATCAGACATAAAAGCAAGTATCGTCTTTCAGAGCCACTATAAAATGTCTTGAAAACATTTCAAGTCTTTTAGAAGCACTATTTAGTTTTCTGGAAGTATTTCGAGTTTTTTTGGAAGCAGTATCTATTTTTCTGAAAGCATTTTAAGTCTTCTAGAAGCAATGTCAAGTCTTCCGGAAGCATTGCAAGTCTTTTGGAAGCATTTCAAGTCTCTTGAAAGCAATATCCTGTCTTGTAGAAGCAGTGTCAAGTCTTCTAGAAGCAGAATCGAGTCTTCTGGAAGCAGTTCAAGTTTTCTAGAAGCATTTCAAGTCCTGTGGAAGTTTCATGTCTTCTATACATAATATCAACCCGTCTAGGTGTATTGAAAGTGTTTTTGAAGCGTTTCAAGGCTCCCGGAAGCAATATCATATATTTTAGAAGTAGTATCAAGTATATCACAGGCAGTAGCAAGTCTTCTTGAAGCAATCTGAAAACATTTCAAGTCTTTTAGAAGCAGTGTCACGTCTTCCAGAGGTAGTATCGAGTTTTTTGGAAGCATTTCAAGTCGATATCGTATGAAACAAATTGGTTCTTCCAGGTCGATTTAAAAATAATCCAGGAAATTTTCATATTAAGTTCTTGTAATGTGTAGTTGGTATCAGACATAAAAGCAAGTATCGTCTTTCAGAGCCACTATAAAGTGTCTTGAAAACATTTCAAGTCTTTTAGAAGCACTATTTAGTCTTCTGGAAGTATTTTGAGTTTTTTTGGAAGCAGTATCTATTTTTCTGAAAGCATTTTAAGTCTTCTAGAAGCAATGTCAAGTCTTCTGGAAGCATTGCAAGTCTTTTGGAAGCATTTCAAGTCTCTTGAAAGCAATATCCTGTCTTGTAGAAGCAGTGTCAAGTCTTCTAGAAGCAGAATCGAGTTTTCTGGAAGCAGTTCAAGTTTTCTAGAAACATTTCAAGTCTTGTGGAAATTTCAAGTCTTCTATAGATAATATCAACCCTTCTAGGTGTATTGAAAGTGTTTTTGAAGCGTTTCAAGGCTCCCGGAAGCAATATCATATCTTTTAGAAGTAGTATCAAGTATTCCACAGGCAGTAGCAAGTCTTCTCGAAGCAGTCTGAAAACATTTCAAGTCTTTTAGAAGCAGTGTCACGTCTTCCAAAGGTAGTATCGAGTCTTTTAGAAGCATTTCATGTCTTTTGGAAGCATTTCAAGTCGATATCGTATGGAATAAATTGGTTCTTCCAGGTCGATTTAAAAATAATCCAGGAAATTTTCATATTAAGTTCTTGTAATGTGTAGTTGGTATCGGGCATAAAAGCAAGTATCGTCTTTCAGAGCCACTATAAAGTGTCTTGAAAACATTTCAAGTCTTTTAGAAGCACTATTTAGTCTTCTGGAAGTATTTCGAGTTCTTTTGGAAGCAGTATCTATTCTTCTGAAAGCATTTTCAAGCAATGTCAAGTCTTCTGGAAGCATTGCAAGTCTTTTGGAAACATTTCAAGTCTTTTGAAAGCAATATCCTGTCTTGTAGAAGCAGTCTCAAGTCTTCTAGATGCAGAATCGAGTCTTCTGGAAGCAGTTCAAGTTTTCTAGAAGCATTTCAAGTCTTGTGAAAATTTCAAGTCTTCTATAGATAATATCAACCCTTCTAGGTGTATTGAAAGTGTTTTTGAAGCGTTTCAAGGCTCCCGGAAGCAATATCATATCTTTTAGAAGTAGTATCAAGTATTCCAAAGGCAGTAGCAAGTCTTCTTGAAGCAGTCTGAAGACATTTCAAGTCTTTTAGAAGCAGTGTCACGTCTTTCAGAGGTAGTATCGAGTCTTTTAAAAGCATTTCATGTCTTTTGGAAGCATTTCAAGTCGATATCGAATGGAACAAATTGGTTCTTCCAGGTCGATTTAAAAATAATCCAAGAAATTTTCATATTAAGTTCTTGTAATGTGTAGTTGGTATCAGACATAAAAGGAAGTATCGTCTTTCAGAGCCACTATAAAGTGACTTGAAAACATTTCAAGTCTTTTAGAAGCACTATTTAGTCTTCTGGAAGTATTTCGAGTTCTTTTGGAAGCAGTATCTATTCTTCTGAAAGCATTTTAAGTCTTCTAGAAGCAATGTCAAGTCTTCCGGAAGCATTGCAAGTCTTTTGGAAGCATTTCAAGTCTCTTGAAAGCAATATCCTGTCTTATAGAAGCAGTGTCAAGTCTTCTAGAAGCAGAATCGAGTCTTCTGGAAGCAGTTCAAGTTTTCTAGAAGCATTTCAAGTCTTGTGGAAATTTCAAGTCTTCTATAGATAATATCAACCCTTCTAGGTGTATTGAAAGTGTTTTTGAAGCGTTTCAAGGCTCCCGGAAGCAATATCATATATTTTAGAAGTAGTATCAAGTATTCCAAAGGCAGTAGCAAGTCTTCTTGAAGCAGTCTGAAAACATTTCAAGTCTTTTAGAAGCAGTGTCACGTCTTCCAGAGGTAGTATCGAGTCTTTTAGAAGCATTTCATGTCTTTTGGAAGCATTTCAAGTCGATATCGTATGGAACAAATTGGTTCTTCCAGGTCGATTTAAAAATAATCCAGGAAATTTTCATATTAAGTTCTTGTAATGTGTAGTTGGTATCAGACATTTTCTCTACTATTTCCATTAGAGGTCATTTAATTTGTTATTTATTCATTCAGCTCATTGACATATTATCACTTTATCTCCTTCTTTGCAGTTATAGTTTTGCCTATCATTTGCAGTTATAGTTTTGCCTATCATTTGCAGTTATAGTTTTGCCTATCATTTGCAGTTATAGTTTTTGCGCATGCGCAGATAATCGTGTCGGTATTTTATGAATAATTAGTTTGGTAATTTACAGTAAATTACGGTAAATATTCTGGTAATTTACAAATTCACATCATTGATTACAAGGATTGGCATTGGGAGTCTTTGTTCTACAGATAGAACGAAGGATCTGTTAATTCTGATTAGCTAATCCTTTACCAATTCAGATTACAGGAGACACAAAGCAAATTTCACATTTTCTAATTTTGTTCGGATTACAAAGGAATTCGAATTAATGAGTGTACGAATTAACGGAACTTTACTGTAGTATGATAAAGCGGGCGATGATTTACTACGAAGGTATTTTAACTGCAATCGAGTTGCAAAATAATTCTCAATATTTTATTATAAATAATTTAATTTTTAATTCCATTTTTATTTAGTGGTTTACCATATCAACCACCATTAGCGACCCGGCTGACGTCAAAATCTTAATTACCTAACGGAAATCAACGTCAACGAATATAAGTTGACGTTGATTTCCTGAGGATGACCAATATAAAGTCGAAACCGGTAGAAGTCTAAATTACATTTCATATTACAATTACATTTTACAACGTTTTTTGTTTAATCACGCGATGATAAGGAAACTTCACAACTCCAACTCAAATTTTTAATCATATTTTTATATTTTTTTCCTAAACATTTCCGAGAAAACCACAACAACCTACATACCTTAACGATTTATTTTTACATAAATCGACTCAATTTTATTTATAGATCCGCAACTCATAAAAAAACATTAAAATAACTCAACCCATGAATAAATTAATCGAAAATAACCCGCCCATTGTTTCCGATCCTACTCATTCCTCATTAATCGCGCTTACAAATGACGTCAGATCGAAACGGAAAAAGAAAAGTTTGTAAAACCCGTTTTTATTATCAATTAAAATCGCTTTGTCGAATCAAATTAATTCAGGATGATAAATTTTTGTATAAATTGGAAAAATTCCCCTTTTGACGTCACAAACAACGTTTTGGAATAATTTCGTTTAAACTTTCAATTAATCAAAGATTATTTTGATTCTAGCTTTAACGACATCTCGTAGCGATGGCCGAACTTCGTTGGTTGGTACCGCTTTTTTTGGCGATTTCGTCAATTTTAGCAGTCGTCGCCAATTCTTTATTACTTTTAGTATTTTTTAAACGAAGAGGATTACGCACCGTTTCAAATAGGTAATAATAATCGTTATTTCGAAAGTGGTTTCACTTTAATTATAATAAATCTGTTTTAGATTTGTAGTTAATCTGTTGGTGACGAATGTATTATCGGGAGTCGTTTTAATACCGTTATTAATAATAAATGAGACCGTTTCGGATGGAAATGAAGATAACATAAAAGATGTGAAAACGTTGTCGAGGAATATAAGTGAAGTTGTGGTTAAGAATGAGGTGATAATTCGAACTAAACTGATCGAAAGTGAAGAATTCATCGAAATCAGCATCTTAAACGCCAACGAAAATAATTGTTTTTGTTATTTCTCGCAAATCGTAACGAACTTAGTTTGCGTTGCGTCGATTTTGGGGATTTTATTGATAGCGTTCGACCAATATTTCGCCGTAATCCACCCTTTAAGATATCACGCCTTCATAAACAAATCTAAAAGCCTCATTTTATTAATCACAACGTGGATTTTCTCCCTTTTAATCTCAATATTAAATTTGATCGTGTTCGAAGTTAGTTTTTGGAGCTGCCAAAGCGAAATTTCGAAAAATCGCGATGATGACGTTTTAGAGTTAACTTTCGCGTATTTTTATTTTTTCTTGATTTTTTTGGTCCCCTTCTTAATAATATGCTCGGTTTATTTCAAAATTTGTTTCGCCGCGCACCAAAACAGCGAAAGAATGAGGAAAAGCTTATCCAATAATCAATTGATCATAAAAAATCAGGTTAAAACGAGCGAGTTGAAACCGTGTGATGATAAATCGTTACCGAGGGTGCACTCCGCCCCAAATATTCCAAATTTAAACATAAAAGAAACTAAAATAACTCGTTCGATAAGCGATAGAGCCCCTAGCAATAACATAATCGTCACATTAAAATCGAAATTGTCGAATGCGTCCGTTTTTAAGTATCGCGAAGAATCGCGGACGGCTAAAATCTCGATTTTGGTGATTTTTATGGTTTTGATTTGTTATTTCCCATACGGGATTTCAATCATTTTAAACGTCCATTTAAAAAATAACCCCCCGTTCTATTTTAACTTCATTTCGATCGTTTTGTTGATCGTTTCGAACTTAATTTCGCCCTTTTTATTCGCTTACCGAAGCAAACGAGTCCAAAGGGAGTTGGTTAAAATGTTTTTTCCGAGATATCTCGGACGAAACCGGGTGATTAAAAAAGAATCCGAGCCGTTCATTAAACCAAAAAGACACGAAAATCTCTCTGTGATACCTAAAGTGGTGGTTACTTGTAGTAAGGGTAAAAATGAGAGGGTTGAAGGAGATAGGAGGGGGTCCGGGATGAATTGGGGGGGTTTTAAAAAGAAATGCAATTTTATTTCGGTTCCTGAGAGCTGTTTGGAGGCGAGGTGTTCGTTTTCGAGCGCTAGTACGCAAATTTCTAGCGCTGAGGAATGAAAAAGACTGATTTTAATTAAATTTTTGTTACGAAAATGGGGGGAAATAAATAAAAAAAAATAAATTATTGTATGAATTTAATTAATTAGGATACTTAAAAGTAATTTTATATTAAAAAAAATAAATAAGCTGAAGAAAATGTAGATCATATTGATTAAAAAAATCTTTTCTACAAAAATTGTATTATTATTATTATTATTATTATTTTTACTTTGTTGTAAATAAATTTTGATTTGTATTTTTTTTAACTCAAATTTATTATTATTATTATTATTAATACTATTTTATTCTTCCAATCCATTAATTAATTTAACACCTTGTTGGGGTACTACAACAAAAAGATGTGTTAATTTGCCGATTAATATTTAACATTTACCTTGTGTCAACCCTGGAAAATAAGATGTGCGATCTTGAGCTGACGAAGTACACAAAAATGAATGATAACGCCATAACCATCGCTCCAATTGCGAAGGTCATCTTTTCGTGGGCTGGGGATGGTCTCAAAAACATTCGGACGCTTAATTCGTGCCATACGGATTCCGACCAAGAACTATATTCGTTTGAGGACCAATCGTAATCTAAAAAAAATGATTATCATAAAGTTAATGAAGAAAAATCGTTGACTAATAAAAAATACTGATTACATGCAAATTTCGAACAAATTATCCTCAAGAGTAAATGTTCAAAATTTATACGTTGGGTTCTGAAAGTTCTGGGATGGGTTGCTGACATTTAAAATGATGATAAAAACAGCTTTATAATCAAGAAAGTGTAGTGTGTCTTTGACATTTTAACTATAACTTGAAAACAAATGAAAATAGGTGGTTTTTGATGGATTTGGATTAATTTATTTATTTATTGCTGCCAGTGGACACAAAACGGGACAAACCCAAAAGATTGTGTCACTACATTGACAAAAACTACTATATTACAAATACATTGTGCGGTTAATTACGAATAAATTAACTAAAAACAATAATTATTCTATAAAGCAGAAAATAAAATTAAGAAAAATAAAACATACATTTGTTTACGCTACAGTAATGTTGATCAATGCTTTCTGTAACTCAACGGCAGTTATCAAGCTCTTAAATCTCCTATATGTATTACTAAACACATCTATACCGTTGCCAGTAGTATGGAACCGATCACAAGCAATCGCCATCCGAATCATAGGAGAATTTTGAAATAAATTTGTTCTCGGAATGGGAGTATAAAAAATTGACTCATGCCTTAAAGATCGGGAAGGTATACGTATATTCACACATCCCAATAATACCGAGGAGGCACATCTATTGTTGACAATCTTATGAAATGTAAGAGCATCGTTACAAAAGCGGCGCTGGTGAAGTGGAAGAAGTTGGAAAGAGCTGCACGCAGAATTATAATCTTTATAGCTTAAATTAAATTTATAGGCTAAGTGCTTTAGAAACTTCTTTTGAATTCTTTCAATTCTGTTTATATAAGTGTGATACTGCGGATTCCAAATGGTAGTGCAAAAATTTAGTACACTGAATACGTAAGCAAAATATAAAACATTTACTGCTTCTACGCTTTTTAAACATTCTGTGGATCTTATGACAAAGCCCAACATTCGCAGCGCCTTTCCAACCACTCCATCAACGTGTCCAGAAAATGTAAGCTTGTTGTCAAACGTAACACCAAGATCATTAATTTGAGATGCTCTAGGTAAGACATAGTTTTCCAATTTGTACTCATATCTGATGGCATTCGAACTTCTTGAAAAAGATATAACATTACATTTAATAGGATTGAGTGTCATAAAATTGTCATTGCAATAGACTTGCAGTGCGTCAATGTCACGCTGCATCCTCGAGCAGTCGAGTGGAGAGGAAATACGTGCAAACAACTTCAAATCATCAGCATACATTAAGCACTGGGAGTGTTTTATGACTGTGAAAATGTCATTGATGTAAATATTGAAAAGGAGAGGGCCAAGATGGCTACCTTGAGGTACACCTGACGGGACGGACATTACATCAGAATAGTATCCATTAATAGATACTACCTGAGTTCTTCCACGTATATAAGAAGCAATCAATCGCAACAAATAGTTATCAATTCCCATAAACCGAAGCTTTGACAACAGAAGATTGTGATCAACACGATCGAAAGCCTTACTGAAGTCAGTATAAACGGCATCCACTTGAGTTACTTGATCAAGAGAAGTAAAAATATAATTACTGTACTCAAGCAAGTTACTCTCGACCGAGCGACCCGCAAAAAAGCCATGCTGTCTTGTATCAATTTTATTTTTAGTAAAAAAAAATAGCCGTTTATAAATTAGCTTTTCAAAGATTTTGCTTAACACCGATAATAAAGATATTGGTCTATAATTGGATACATCACTTCTATTACCAGACTTAAAGATAGGAACTATATGTGCCCGCTTCCAAAGACGTGGAAAAACTCCAGATTCAATGGATTTGTTCAGTATAATGGTTACAGGTAGCGACAAAGACGCGTAACATTCTTTAATAAAAATTGCTGGTATACCATCCGGACCCGGGCCCTTTGAAGCATCAATTCCTGCCAGTACCTCCTCAACCTCAATCTGATCGAAGCAAATTGCAACTGTACCACTGATGTCGGACGTGACACCAGACACCGCATCAGTCTGGTGGATTGAGTACACAGAATGAAAAAAATCTGCGAACAATAAGCAGATGGACGAAGGATCGGAAGCTGTGCAATCATCCAGGTGTACCGCAGACGGTATATTATTACTGCCCTTTCTTCGTTTTAAGAATGTCCAGAAATGTTTGGGATTGTGTGTTATATTTATTTCTGCCTGGCTAACATAATTTTTATAATCCCGATCAATAAGGAATTTTGCTCGCCCTCTCAGCAGAGAAAAGGTAAGATAATCAACGTGATTTCCATAACGCTTCCATTTCCTATGCGCCTTCCTCTTTTCATTAATCGTCCGCACAGCACTGAACGAAAACCACTCTCTCTCTTATGCATTTTGGGAACATGTTTCTCAATACCGCGATGCAAGTGAGCATAAAATGCATCCACAGAATCATTAACATCATCGCACTCCAACTCTCTTTCCCAGTTAACCCCATTAAAATGTGAATTGAGTAAATCAAATTTTGCTTTTCTGTAGTTATAGCAAGCGGGAGAGTTATATTTAAGATTTGGAGGTGCGATTACCTGACAGGAAAACTCAAGAGTAGTGTGAGATATGTCTTCACGAATTAAAGGGCTATCGCTGAGCGCTATGTCAGAGATAGAACAAAAATTTGCAATAATAAGATCCAAAGTATGGTTGTAGGCATTAAAATGGCGATTAAATTGATTAAGGCCGCAGAGGGACAGGGCATCCAGAAAATCACGAGATCGAGCACTACTGCATGATGGTACACAATGACGAAGGCAGAGATCAATCTCCCATTTAATTTCTGGCAAGTTAAAATCGCCACATATAAGAAATTTGTCGTCAGGATATCGCCGTGTGAGTACAGTAAGTTGATCTATGAATGAATAGAGTGCTAAGTTATCATTTGGACGAATATATACACAGCAAACATGTAGCGAAGAACCCCCGGTCTTAAGCGTTACACTCACTACCTCAAGATTCACAAACCAGTCAGCATGGGCTACCGCCGGTATAGCAGTAGATACCCCAATTAAGACACCCCCACCCTTCGAAAGGTCCTCATCGTTGCCGTTTGTCCTGTCGCGCCTGAAAACATTATAAAGATCCGGAGACAGTTCTGCCGAGTATATGCCAGGATGCAACCAGGTTTCGGTTATGCAAACAAGATCAAAATCAAAATTTAATAAGCTAGTGAAAAAAGATTTCAACTTAGTTCTTAGACCACGCACGTTCTGATAGTAAACGCTAATCGAAGACATTGTGAACAGTAACATTTAATTGAATATAAATTTATGAATAATTTAGTGTCGCCAAAACCGATCACATCCTGTCCACATCGGCCTCACTCCTGATGGGCAAAGGACGTGCGTCATCACTTTTTCGGACAAAGATTTGACAGTTGCGAGTCCAAACATATTTATAACCCTTATCCTTAGCAACCCTTCTTGTCTTCCCAAAGAGAGTCTTGTTCGCAGGCGATAAATGCTCGTTGATAAAACAACGATCAGATACACCACGGATCGCAAGACCCGGCGTAGACCCAACTGGTGCTGATCTTCTTTTGAGCTTAGCTGCCGCCAAGAAATTGTCCCGCTTGAGACGGCTGCAAAATCGAACCACGATTGATTTCGGAGACGTCTGCCGACGCGTTACGGTACCCTCGACGCCTGGGCCATGCGGAACACGATGTACAGCATCCACATCTACATTTAAAACCGGAACTCCAAGAAATTCGCCCAAAGACTCTACAACGGCAACCAGATCCTCGCCATCCCTCTCAGGCACACCCTGGACCTCCAAATTACTACGACGGGAATATTGCTCGAGATCTGCCACTCGTCCTGATAATTCTGCAACCCGTTTTTTTAGGTGCAAGTTTTCTTCGTTTAATTTATTGATCATTTTGAGACGCTCGTCAAGACGATTCATGGACGCCTCGAAGTCGGATACGCGCTGGCTACAAAACTGCACAGACTCGACCATCTCTTCATACTGCTATTCATGGAACGCATATCAGAGCGAATTTCCTTAATCATATTGTAAACAGCATCCAATGTAACAGCTGATGTCGGTTCAGCAGCTTCAGGGGCAAAAGACGGTAAAAAAAGACGAGAGGCTCGGCGATCAACAGGACTGCGACAAGTTGAACATCTCCAAGATGCGCCCGCAACTGAGAGCGCCGCGGCCGACGCTTTACCGAGGTCCACGCATTTGGCGTGAAACCACGTTCTACATACCTCGCACTGCACCCCCGTTGTATTACGCCCCACCTCATTCTTGCACCGCCCACAATAAAACTTGTTCACCGGCATTATGTTTAATTTTATTATAAACCCGTAGGATAACGACTATATAAAACTAATTTATTGAGAAATTGCCAATGATATCTGTATAATCAATCACAAACGAATGGTCGCAATCAACCGCACTACACGGTCAGTGAAAATCACTACTTAAACCACTTCAGAAACTGTAAAAATTAACAAATACACGGAGCACCAACCAGCGTGGTGTCGTCCACGACTCGCCGACCGGTATAATGAGAATAAGTCTGAGAGAGTCTAAGATAAAAGAGAGGTGAGGTCACTATTAAAAAAAGCTGTTTTAACCTATCGTAATAGAACTTATTTGGCGTATTACAAATGGACGTTCTCCACAAACTATCAGCTTTTCGAAATGAAACAAAGCAAAATGAGAACTTCACCAACAGGAAGCGATCCTACCAAATACTCCTAGAAATATATTCGATTACTAAGGGCTACAATAAATATAACAATGAGACTATACATATTCAGTGTACTTTCTCTTAGCGGGCATATTTTATAAGCGGACCTCCCTCACAATCGGACACCTCTATTAACGGGACACGGACACGTGATGACAAATTGTGCGGTCCTAGAATTGCTTCTGGAAGACTTAATATTCGTCCAAAAGACTTGATACTACTGCTAGAAGATTTGAATTTCTTGTAAAAGATTTGATATTGCGTCTGGAAAGACTTGAAATACTTCCAGAAAACTTGAAATGTTTCGAAGAGGACCATCAAAATTGTTCAGTTTTATCTGATTAAAGTTATCATTTTTAATTGATTTTTTAAGTTTACTTATCCAAATATTATTGGATCCTTACTTACCCAATTGAATAAAATAATTTATATTGAATGAGAGAAACATAAGAAAATATGTTGTACATTTAAAAAATAAACTAAGTTCGTTTACAGTAGAGGTGCTCAAACAGTCAATCACAAGAGTTAAATAAGTCGATCGCAAAAATTTTGGTTCACCCAATATATCCATAAGGTGCAGAAATTGGAAAATATGATAAAGACTTAACGGTTTACAAACTTGTATGTATAACTAATAACTAAAGATGTGTTTTGGTTGATCCGTTCATCTTCTTGGTTGTTCCCTGTGGACAGGGGCAGACGTTTCGCCAAGATAAAATTGGAAAATTTAGGAGTTTATTCCATCCCCTGCGGCTCATGCGACAAGAACTACGTGGGACAGACCAATAGAAGAATAGCTGCCAGAGTAGAAGAACACAAGCTGAGCATCCGAAACAAACAGCTCACTTCTGCTCTCTTCCGCCACCATCTCGACACAGACCATACCATCAATTTCGAGGGTTGCAAGCAGGTTCCGCATTGGAGAACCAGATTGATCCGGGAATCCATTGAAATAGCGAGGAACGGCACTCTCAACAAGAGGGATGATGCCCTACACTTATCAGCAGCGTGGAGAACGATCCTAGAGCACTCCAGGCCCAGGGCTGCTTTCCTGAGGCAAGGACCATCCAATTCGGAACGGCAGGACGTCGAGCTGCCTATCATTCTTGAAGTGTCCAGTGGGAGCAGCCCAGGTCCAGCAATCACCGGACAGCTGGTCAGTGGCCTCTTCTCGCCCATGGATGATGTCACCAAAGCCATATCCGGTGGAAAATCCCCAGGACCGTTAATCGCCGTACGACAGGTCAATGACCTCCCCCCGCCACCCACAACTCACGTCACGTCGGACATAAACACTCCCACCACCTCACCACCGACCAATCGCTATCACTTACGACCAAGACGACCTACTATAAAAAGGAGCCAGAGCACCGCAGTACCTCAGTCTGTCAACAGGAGACTACGACAAAGCACTGAAGATGCCAAGCGAGATCTTGGCGAAACGTCTGCCCCTGTCCACAGGGAACAACCAAGAAGATGAACGGATGATACCTCGGATCAACCAAAACACATACTTTTCCATCCGCGAAGCATTACGAATTATCAATAACTAAAGATGTAGCTCCAATCATGACTGGCAATCAAAAGGAGTTTGAATTATAATTAAAAGTTATAATTAGACTAATACTAGATCTAACACTAAAAACTTTCGAGTTTAGCTATGCGTTTTTGATATATTTTTTTTTCGTTTCGGATGCCATTTTGCAACTTTCATCAGAAACTAGTTCGAAGTGACAAAATCAATAACAGTCTACCAGTAAAAATGATCGTCATCAAAAGATCAAGAACCCCACTAACGAAGGAAGAAATCATGGTATTGGCCAAAGGACTGAATTACGCAATCACCCCAAAGAAGGTCGTTACTACTTCTTCCAAAAAAGGAAGAAATAATTTGCAAAGTGGAAGCTGCGGTTCGAGAAGTTGCTAGCCTGGGAGGATGCGCGTCTCTGGCTCTCACGTTAAAACGCGCGCCGGGTAATTTTTACCCGATATTTGATCTTTATAAATATTTTGGGTATAAGTATGGTTATTTGAGCATTCTTTCGGGAAATAAAACAATGGATTGTGTAACTGAACTTATAAACTCTATTTGTAACATATTTAAAATAAATGAACATAAAATTGTACTCAATAAAACCAAATCAACACATGATGAGACTGAACAAAAAAAAATAATAAAAAAATGATAAAATGACCTAGACATCCTCTTCTTCCAGTTCTTCATCTTCTTTCAGAACGGGGACAACCTTATTTGCGAAACAGCCTTGGCAAATTGGTATAGAATGTTCTCGGTATATGAGTTTATTACACGCACTACAGCAGGTTTTAGTTTTTCTGTCTTTGCGGCCTGGGCCAACATGACACCTTCCCGACAATACTTTCTGGCGCTTCGCTGGAAGAAATTCTTCCTGTTCATTTTGTGGAATTAAAAGCATTATCCTTGTTTTTATATAACTGGGTAGCGAGACAATAGTGGACCTAAACTGTAAATGTTCTCTTACTAGTTCTTTTGCCATGTTTTTCAAGAATACTCTTCGGGCAATTTGTTCCTGCTTGTTGCTTTTATAAACAATGTAAGCATTTATCGCCGCAATATTCAGAAAACCAAAAAATATAGTTAGCGGCCATCTTTGCGACCTCCTGGATACAGAATATAATCCCCATAATTCATCGACAGTATCGACTCCACCCTTAGTCAAATTGTGGAACTCTATTATTTCAGGTTTTTGCTTTTCAGATTCACTGTTGATACAGTCATCGTGATGCATAGTTGAACCCACCAAAACTACTTTACCTTTCTTAGGGCAATATGAAACTACTGTTTTATTTTCCGAGAACGCAAATAAGCTAGAATATTGAGACCGATTTTTTGGAGTGACAAATGCAGTTGGTACTTCCCTTTTATTTTTTCGGATGCTTCCAACACAGGTCAAGCGATGATTTTTCAAAAGATCATTCATTAGCTTTATACTCATAAACCAATTGTCCATTGTTATGTTTCGGCCAGTTTTTTCAATTGGTTTGATGAGACGGCATACGACTGAGTAAGGATCATTTTGTAACTTGTACTCACCTTCCGGTTGCTTACCAGCATATATTTCAAAGTTGTTCGTATAGTATGTACGACTGTCAGTCAAAAGAAAAATGTTTATGCCATATCTTGCTGGCTTACTCTTTATGTACTGCCTAAACGAGCATCTTCCCCTAAAAGGTTCCAATTTTTCGTCTATTGTGGCATACTTACTCACTAATAACATAGGAGCTTTGAATGTTGTTTTTAAATAATTCGGAGAGATCACGTATGGGAGCCAGTTTGTCACTTTGTCGTCTGGTGTGCCTATCACGTATGTCGTCAAAACGTAAAGAAGTGAGTAAAAATAAAAAGCGTTTTCGAGACATGACGGCTGGAAATATGTCCACACCAGATCCATCTTGTTCCCACAATTCCATTGTATTGAGTCTTCCAGACTTCAGTACCCCAACGTAGTACAGCAAACCGAAAAGTGCTTTCATCTCTCGTTGGTCTGTAGGAGCGGCATCTCTCTCCCTAACAAATTTTCCTCGCGACAAATCTATGTATATATTGGTACATCTGACAATATGGTTTATCATATTATCAGAAATCATACAATTCCAACATTCAAAAGGAGTAGTTGCATCCTTTGCTTTTCCTTTCGGTCCCGGTAGTTGGGTCACTAAATTATGGGCTCTAGTCCTTACATTTATTGGTGGATGTTGTTTGGACCAACTTGTACCATCTTTCCCCAGATAAAAGTGAGAAGATGGTGTACCTGCCGAGCTTGATTTGTAAAAATTGCCTTCATCTTCTGATGGTTCATCTGCGTCAGTGTCGGTAAGATGGTCGCTTACTGAAATGTGGTCAACTTCACTATCTGATTCAGTTGGTGGAATTTCATTGTCATCACTCTCCTCCTCCATTATTTTCCTTATTTCCTCTTCTTGATCTTTTTTAGTTAAAGGCCTTCTATCCACCCATTTACTGATATTTGATGGCCCTGGCTGAGAATCCATTATCTACTGAAATGCTGATATGCTAATAAACTATAGTTACTTCATTTATTATAATTTTAACTTACTGGAACTCAAACTGATAAATATGAAATAATGCGACAACTATTCAATAATAACCACAATTCACCAAAAACTAATACAATACACAAAACACAGAAATAAAATGGTAACAATTTAGTCACGTATCGACGCGCGCCGGGTAAGAAATGTCCACTTCGCTTAAATCAGACCCTAGCACTGATCGAGAACGGTATAATAATATCGTCTGAGCATAGGTACTTCTGTTACACTCTACTCGAGAGGTATACAGGGGATTCCCCGATTTAATCGACATTTGGAGAATATACACATCATTTAATAAGCGCCGGGTATTTTCTACCCACGCGCGCGTCCTCCCGGGTTAAAATTGTGTGTTTTAATTCGCTTCTATGTTCATCCATATTTTTCGATGAATTCGGAAAATTCATCGAAGTTAACCCCCGCTGACCCATCCGAAGTGAGGTTTCTATATGGAAACTTACTTGTTGGGATGTCTAAAAAGCGTTTGCAAAGTTTGGTTCGGATCTTTAAACTAATAAGGGTGCTAGAGCCCATTGAAGTATTGAAAGGGATGGTTTACCCCGTGTTAAATGTTTTAATCTGGTCTAATTGCAACTAACATAATATATTACCCCCTTACTGTATTAGTTTCATGCTTTTTGTGCGAAAAAAAGCGAACCCCCAGTTGCCGGTATGACGGACGTTTATGGACGTTCGGGTATCTTCGGAAATTTCTACTGCTACATTTTACTGCTATCTTCACACCGGTTCGTACTTATATGTGTTAACCCTCCAGTACACGCGCATTTTTTTTGACGTGAGTGCTCACACCGGACTAAGAGTCCGGGTTTCTTTGCCAAATAAGAGATTTGTATTAAACTCCCTAGATTACTAAAGTACCGCGGTTCATGATATCTATGTATTCAAACGATTCGAGCCAAAATGGTGATTTGACAGCATGTCAGTGACCAGGTGTACGAATAGGGAGTTTATGTGTGAGAAAAACGTTTTGCTCCGCCCCCGATTCGAGACCATTATTAAACTTCACCTTTCGTTTCTTCGGTGGCTGATACTGCTTAAAACAAACTTGATAAGCTACCAGGAGCCTTGAACTACTTTCAAAAATATTGATACTACCTCTGGAAGACTTGATAATGCTTCAAGAAGCCTTAACATAGCTTTCAGAAGGCTTGAACTGCTTCCACAAGATTTTATGCTGCAGCTGAAAGACTTGATACTATTTCTAGAAGATTTTAAATGATTCCAAAAGATTTGATACCGTTTGTAAAACTACTGGCAAAAAAATGTTTGAAAATGCAAAATCTTAAAGAAGACATTTTTATTGCAAAAGGCACGAAATTGTTAATACAATTTGATTTTGCTTCCAAAATACCAAATACTGCTAGGATACAAAATGTTCATTTCAAAAGTTCAAAAAATTTCAATTATAGACCAAATATTGCTTGTGAAGGTGTAAGCACTGTTGATATAAGGCATTTCTATTGCAAATTAACCATAGGCGCCAGATACATGGACGTTTTTCATGTCACTTTTGTTTTGAGAACAGTCATTCGTCGTTTGAATCTTTTCCCAATTCAGTTTTTTCACTATCCAGCACCCATACTTATTTTCAAAAACCGGCGCTTATGAAGCTACGAAGATTCTGTTAGATGTACCACTGACGATGTAAAGATAAATCAGTTAGCTGCAGAATTCTTCGAATCCTCTATTTGGGCATCGTAAATCTTACACAAATTGCTGGTTCTGGTCCTAAAAACGCTTTAGCACTAGCTCATCTGCCGATTCATTGGCAGCACTTCCAGAGTGACCTCAGTGTAGTTAAAACGACGAACCGTTTGAGCTATCTGTATTTCCACATAAATTTTGATAATCCTCTACTTGATTTCGAGCCTTGTGGAGATGAGTTACTCAGCTTGTGTTCTCATTTAATCCCAAGATTATTCCTCACTTGCGCAATCAGTAATAAAATGTCCAATATAATTATATTTACAAACTCACTTCTACAGTATTATATATTTAGAAATCTGAAACTAGCAACTAACGCCATTAACAACGACAACATTCTGATCTGAAATAATACTTTGACGTCCTTCAACATCGGCAAATACAGAAAAAAGGGATTAACTAACTAGAAACTGACGAAATGACCTATTTACCTTTATTAGCTGTTTCCACCAAAACTAATTTTCGAAAGTGAGTCCTTTTTTCGTAGACAAGAACGGATATATTAAAAAAAAAATGTTAACTTGAATGGTTGCGGTCCGCCGAACCAGCGGTTGCAAATTGCTAAAAGACTCTTTAAGTTGATAGTTAAACTTGCAGGAAAAGATTTTATTAATCATAAAATCGTGGCTAAGAGAAAATACTGGAAATTATTTGACAGCAGACTTGCAGGAAAAAACTTTATGACTAAAGTGGCTAAGAGAAAATACAGGAAATTATTTTCAGGATTTTGAGATGACCGGTAGGAGGTGCAAATACCATCTTTAATGCCTTGAAATCTTAACAATTAAACAATTAGTCATCTTAGGAATGGTATCTCAATTTTAAGATACTTGTACATTTCAGTTTCAGTCCAGTCCCAGTATATCCCGGGTTCATGCCGGGAGTTCATGAAAGAAGATTTATCGTTTAGAAGTCTGGGAGCATTAAGAAAGATTTGCAATGAAAATACGATTGGCACCAAATAAATTAATTTTCTGGAAGCATTTCAAGTCTTATAGACGCAATGTTAAGTATTCTGACAGCAATATCAAATCTTTTGTTAGCATTCCAAATGTTTAGGAAGCAATTTAGATCTTCTAGAAGCAATATTAAGCCTACCTGAGCCAATATCGAGACTTTTGTAACCATTTTAAATCTTCTAGAAGTAGTATCAAGTCTTCTGGAATCTTCTCGAGTCTTCTGAAAGCATTTCAAATCTTTCAGAAACAGTATAAAGTCTTACAGGGGCTATATCTAATCTTTTGGGAGCATTTTAAAATATCTAGAAGCAGTATCATGTCTTAATTATTAAAATCTTCTAGAAGCAGCATCAAGTCTTTTGGAAACTTCTCAAGTCTTCTGAAAGCATTTGAAATCTTCTGGAAGCAGTATAAAGTCTTACAGGAACAGTATCAAGCCTTTAGGAAGCATTTTAAAACATCTAGAAGCAGTATCAAGTCTTCTGGAATCTTCTCGAGTCTTCTGAAAGCATTTCAACTCTTCCAGAAATAGTATAAAGTCTTACAGGAGCTATATCTAATCTTTTGAAAGCATTTTAAAATATCTAGAAGCAGTATCAATTCTTAATTATTAAAATTTTCTAGAAGCAGTATCAAGTCTTCATTATTTTGATCAGTTGGAGGATGTACTGGAGAGGCACACTCTTAATTATGATACTACTCTTCTTATGGGCGACTTCAACACTTGTCTCTTAAGAAACGATCTGCGCTGTGAAAAACTAAAATTCATCACCTCTTCTCTCAATCTTGCTATTTTACCGACACAACCCACATACCATTTACCAACATCTCAGTCGATGTTGGACCTTATTTTAACGTCCTCTCCAGACAACATACTTTCTCATGGTCAGATTCCAGCTTGTCAGTTCTCCAACCACGACTTAATTTATTGTGCACTTGAGATTGGACGTTGTGTGATACCTAGACGTTCTATTCCGACTCGAAACTACAGTGGAATCAACAGCGAGTCATTGATGTCTGATGCTTCGATGATCGATTGGTTTAAATTATACCGCATGTCGGATATCAACGAAAAGGTTAACTACTTCAATACGCAACTCAGGGAATTGTATGATTGTCATGCCCCTTTGCTTCCACGCAAAACAAAGCACTTATCTGCGCCCTGGCTCAATGGTGAGGTTAAAGATCTTATGCGCAGACGTAATGCTGCAAAAACTCTTCTTCGAAGACATCCATCCAATGCTAACTGGGAAACCTAGCGTACCTTGCGTAACCGCTGCAACCACCGTTGTAAGAACTTAAAAAAATTGTATATTTATCGGAAATTGTCTTATGCTACCCCTAGCACTTTCTGGAAAACTATGCGTTCGCTTGGTGTGGTTGAATCACCTTCTTATCATGGTGGTTTTGATTGTGATTCTCTCGTCAATTATTTTGCCGAACCTCCCATTACTCTCGATGACTCAGTTAAGGCATCAACTATTACCGCTATTATTGCCTCTGCTAATGTCAATTCTAAATTTTCCTTGGAGCTGTTTGACGAGCTTCAAGTCCGCCAGGCTCTCAGTCATTCTAAGTCCACTAGTGTTGGTGCTGATGGTGTCAGCATTAAGCAGCTCCTTCCTATTTTGGATGTAATCATTCCTCCACTACTCCACATATTTAACTTCTCCCTTGAGACATCGACCTTCCCCTCTATTTGGAAACTAGCTTACGTTGTACCCATACCTAAACTTAAATGTCCCACTTGTCTGAGTGATTTTCGTCCTATATCCATTATTTCTGTAATTTCTAAAGCACTAGAGCGCTTGGTATATATGCAGATGCAGCAGTATTTTGATGAGCATAAAATTATCACTGATTTTCAATCAGGTTTTCGGCCAGGCCATAGCACGACATCGGCGCTCATCAAGATTACTGATGATATTAGACGTGGTTGTGATGATCGGCGTTTGACCTTATTGGTCTTGCTCGATTTCAGTAAGGCATTTGATTCTGTTGATCATGGTTTGTTGGTGGCAATTCTTTCTTCTGTGGGTTTTTCGTCGAGCTGTGTCGCGTGGTTTCAATCGTACCTTTCTAATCGTTCGTTGTGTGTACGTGACTCCTCATCATCTTCGTCTATAGTTGCAAGCCACTGTGGTATGTCCCAGGGCAGTGTCTTGGGTCCACTCCTATTTTCAGTATTTATAAACTCCATTTCTAAAATAATTAAGTGCAACTTTCACCTATATGCAGATGACCTCCAAATTTATACAACTGCAGCTGTGGATGAAGTTCCAGCAGCGGTGATGCGGCTTAATAGGGATCTTGCTAGCGTTCTGGACTGGTCTAGATGCCATGGCTTGGGTTTAAATGTGGCAAAGACTCAGGCTATTGCTTTTGGATCAAGGCCTCTGGTAACAAAATTTTACTCCCTTAACAATACCTATTTGTCACTTGACGGTAATATTATACAATTCTCTCGAACTGTTAAAAACTTGGGTGTGATGATGGATTCTGCATTGTCCTGGCAGCCCCAGATTCAGTCTATCTGTAGGAAGGTCTATTTCTGTTTCTACTCCCTACGCAAGCTTGGTTGTTTCCTTCCACCTACTGTTCGTCGTAACCTTTGTTACTCTTTAATTCTTCCCCATTTGGACTATGCCGATATCGTATACCCGGACCTTTCGATTGGTCTTCGTAACAAATTAGAGAGGTTACAAAATAATTGTGTGCGCTTTATCTTCGATCTGAGAAAATGTGAGCATGTTACACCTTATCGTAATCACCTCGAAATGCTTACCGTTGAGAACCGTAGATCTTTCCGTATACTAACTACCTTATACAAGATTCTTTCCTCTCAGTCTCCATTCTATCTGTTCACTACATTTGAGTTCATGGCCTCTCGCGGTCTTCCTACTAGAGCACAATCTGGTGTCTCACTCATGTTTCCGATTCATCGTACCGAAATATATCACGGGTCATACACAGTGCAAGCTATAACTCTCTGGAATAACTTACCCACTGAGTTGCGGGAAGCCCGTAGTTTTTCTGTATTCAGAGCATCGCTTAAAGATCGCTTGTTGTCACAACAGTTGTCCCAGACTGTTTCCTGATTTGATCTGCCTCTTCTCTTTCCGTTCTCAGCTGATAGCTTTATTTCTTCTTCTCCAATCATTTTTCTTTTGTGTAATTCGAGTCTCTTTCCTTCTTATTCTTGCGTACTCTTTTTCTAATACTTTATACATAAATTTATTATTTTTTTTTACTTATATTCGCCATATCAATTTATTTTTTTTAACATACATTGCTGATTGGGTCGTTTTGAAAACATCGCCTCTGGCGATAAATCGACCTTTTGTTAACCTTGTACCAATGTTAAGGAATGATGTGTACATTTTTTTTTCTTTTATTGTATATCTTGGTGGCAATAAATTGTATTGTAAAATATTGTAAATTGTAAGTCTTTTGGAAACTTCTCAAGTCTTCTGAAAGCATTTGAAATCGTCTAGAAGCAGTATAAAGTCTTATAGGGGCAGTGTCAAAGCTTTAGGAGAATTTTAAAACATCTAGAAGCAGTATCAAGTCTTCTGGAAGTAGTATCCAGTTTTTTGGAAGCACTTCAAGTAATTTTGAAGTATTTCAAGTCTTCTAAAAGTAAATATAAGGTCTTCTGGAAACATTGTAAGTCGTCTGGAAGTATTTTAAATCCTCTAGAAGCAGTAACAGTATTCTGGAAGCCGCGGTACTTTATAAATCTAGGGACTTTAATTTGTATTCTTTTTAAGACAATAATTAAAAAAATTTTTTTATTATCATAAAATTTGCGATAGGCAAATAAATGCCCGCGTTGAATACGCTGCACATTTTTCGGGGCATTTATGTTCTACAGCTTTCATTATCTTCTTCGTTTCTTCTAATCAGATAAGAAGCCATTTTGAACGGAAAAAAACATCTTACCGTCTGCAAATTTTTTTGAAAAGCTTCAGTCTTCACCTTCAAAGAGTATTTTTCTTCGCTATCGTATTCATATTCGTATTTTACTGTGTTATAATTACTGTGTTACAGTTGAGTTGATGAACCAGTCGGAGTAAGACGTGTTTTCCGCCGCGTGCGTTATTGGGGTTTATATATCGTTGAAATGCGTTTTACCGAGGAAAATTTGAAAGATCTAAAACGCTTGTTTAACAGCTCTATAGACGAACTCATGAAAAATGAAGCCTTTATGGACCGTTTGGTGAATGTGGTAAAAGATCATTTTATTTCCGAATTGGAATCCCTTAAATCGGAGAACGAGCAACTAAAGAGAGACAACGTGTCGCTCGCAGAAAAACTAGATGATCTAGAGCAATACACTCGTCGCAATAGTGTGCGTTTACTTGGGATTCCAGAGAATAAGAATGTCAATGTCGAAAATGAGGTATTATCACTATTTAATTCCACATTGGGTTTGTCGGTCACAGTCGAAAATATCGACAGATGCCATCGTGTCGGAGCTTTCAATAAGAGTCGAAAAAAACCACGACCTATAATAGTAAAATTTGTTAGTTATCGAACCCGTGCAATGGTCTGCGCTTCCAGACGTAAGTTGAAGGGGTCGAACATCGTCATTCAGGAGGATTTAACTACGAGAAGATTTAATTTACTCAAAGAGGTCCAGTCGGTTGTTAAGCGAGGAAAAGCGTGGAGTAGAGATGGAAGAATTATGGTTGAACATGTAGGGTCAATAGTTCGGGTCAAAAATAGCGAGGATATCACTTCTTTGGGTATCAAAAACAACAATGATTTGTCTCTAGCCTGATATTATTCTATTATAATAATTAGGAAAGTTTTATTTGATTATTATTATTTTGTTTTCCTTTGTTATTTTTTTATTTTTTTTATTTTTTTTTTTATTGTTTAGTGTATTTTCATTTCGGTATCACCTCTTTTTTTATATAATAGGTCTTGTTTGTTTACACGCATGTTCGGCGGATGTAATCGTTGCCGCTCCTAAAATAGTTTTTTTTGTGCGTTAAAAGAAATTATAAAGAATTTGTTTCCTCTCTATATACAAATAATTTAAAAGTTTTCTTCTCTCATATTACGTACATAAGTACAAGTTTGGTTCAAATATTTACTTTTTTTTGTTTTTTTCTTTTTTTAGTTCATTACCTAAATTTTTATATATACTTTAATTATTCTTATTATTTTCTTGTTACATGAGTAGAACTTTAAGGTTCGGCCATGTCAACGTCAGATCACTGTTGGCGCATTTTGATGATTTGAGTGAGATCGTAGTCGAGAATGGGTACGATTTGTTTGGAGTAAGCGAAACGTGGCTTTCCGAACATATTCCGAATGCAGCTATCGACATACCCGGTTATACCATTGTGAGACGAGACAGGGCAACTCGTGGGGGAGGTGTGGCATTGTACATAGCGCAACATCTGAGGTATGTTAATGTGTGTGACGCTGGTTTTGTTGATGATGACGTTGAGCAGATCTGGGTTTTGTTATCAATCATGTCTAAAACTTTTGCTTTTGGTTGCATGTATAGGTCTCCAAGTTCAAATGTGTCTACTTTCTTGGATAAGCTGGGTTCCGCGTTGTGTCAAATACAGGGTGTCTCTGACTTCATGTACTGCGTAGGGGATATTAATATTAATATGTTGGATTTCGGTAGTGGTGCCACAATGAGATTTAATATACTTTTAGACGAATTATCACTTGATCAGGTAATTAATTTACCCACTAGAACCACCACCACCTCGGCTTCTCTAATCGATTGTTTAATTACGAACAATTCAGAGAGCTGTACAAACCAGATAAATAGACCTTTGGATATATCAGATCATAACCTAATTCAATGTGATATAGTCTTTTCAAGCTTGAAGTCTGCTCCGATGGTCAGATTGTGCAGGAATGTATCCGGCATAGATGACTCCCTTTTAAGGCGTGATCTCGCTTGTCTACCTCTTCATAACATCTATCATATAAATGATATCAATCAAAAAGTAAACTTCTTGAGCTCCCATCTGTCGATACTTTTGAATCTTCATGCACCGGCGCGTCCTCTTAAGTTTGCTAAGCTTTTTACCCCATGGATAACGTCCAATGTAAAGTTAATGATGAAACTCAGAGATCAGGCACTGGGTAAATTTAGAAGAACAAAGCTCGCCCCTCATTTCGATTACTACAAATCTTTGAGAAATTTAGTTACATCAGCAATACGTCGTGAAAAAAAAGTTTATTTCAATAGTACTTTCAAAAATATGGATGTGCAGAGTAGTTGGAGGCTTTTAAATAGGTTGAATATCGGGAAAAAATCCAGGCCAGTTATTCCTGCGCATCTGCATGATGTGAATAAAATTAATGATTATTTCTTAAAATCTGTTGGTCATACCGATGTAGATGCTGCTTTACTTACGTTTTACAATACAAATAATCTTTTTGCCGAATCCCATGACGGGTTTTCATTTAAAATAGCTGATACCTCAACAATAATAAGTGCATTAAACGGAATCAAATCAACAGCTGCTGGAGCTGATGAAATAAATATCATATTTATTAGAAAATGTCTTCCGGACTTATTGCCTTACATTGTGCACATTGTGAACTCTTGCCTTGAGCAATCAATATTTCCCGATGCCTGGAAGTCTGCTGTTGTTATGCCCTTACCTAAAAAAGTGAATCCTTGTAATATTCGAGGACCTACGTCCTATTAGTATTTTTCCAGTTCTTTCCAAAGTCTTGGAAAGGTGTATGGAGATTCAGTTGCGTACATATATGGACGAACACAGTGTGTTGCCTCCAATTCAGTCTGGTTTTCGTCCGAGTTATAGTTGTGCCACTGCCTTATTAAACGTCACTGATGATCTCTTGAAGGCTCGCGATGATGGTCAGAGTGGAGTGGTTGTGCTCCTAGATTACAGCAAAGCTTTCGACAAAGTCAACCACCGAATGCTATTAGCTCTCTTGCATTACGTTGGTATGTCTGATTCGGCAGCGTCTCTTATAAACAGCTTCTTATCTGATCGAGTTCAGGTGGTGAGATTGGACGAGGAATCTTCGGCTCCTTTACCCGTGAAGGCCGGTGTGCCTCAGGGATCTTTGTTAGCTCCGCTATTATTTACTCTGTACACCTCTCAACTGCACAAATGCGTTACACACTCGTCAGTACACATGTACGCTGATGATACTCAGCTGTATTTAACTTTTCGAAGAGAGCACACTGCCTTGTCATGTACAAAGTTAAACGTAGATCTTTTAGCACTTTCGGAGTACTCTATCAAATTGGCACTAACACTTAATCCTACCAAATCAACAATACTTACTTTTGGCAATTTATCATCCCATAACGTCAATATTTCATTGAATGGTGAGCGTCTGGTTGTGTCCCCAGAGTCTAGAAATTTGGGGGTGGTTTTTGACTCAAATTTTCGCTTCAGTACTCACGTCACTACTTGTATAAAGAAGGCTTATGCAGCTCTTCGGTGTCTCTACCGACACCGTCAAGTACTTAACTCCACCACTAAAAGATATCTATGTGAAACGTTAGTTTTATCAAACTTTGTACATTGTGCGGCTATGTATGGACCATGTTTAATGGAATTTGATATGCATCGCATTCAAAAAGTTCAGAATAGTTGTCTTCGTTTCATTTACGGGATTAGAAAGCATGAATCTATTTCTCATACTCTACGTTGTTCAGGGTGGTTGAACATTAGAAACCGTTTTAAATACTACTTTCTGTGCCTCGCGAATAAGGTAGTTACCACGAAAACACCACCTTACTTGTATAATAAAATCACTTTTAGGACAGACATACATAACTTAAACCTCAGACATAAAAGCACCATTACCATGCCTACTCATAAAACAGCTCTTTTTAAGCGATCATTTTCATACCATATTGCTAAGGAGTATAATGCCTGTCACTCTAATCTCAAAAATAAAAGACCCGACATTTTTAAAATAAAGTTGCGCGACGCTTTACTAACTGTTCAGGGATCACAACAAAATGCTTACGCTGCCTCGATGTTCTGACGTTGAGGCGAACGAATGTTACTGTTTTTATGTATTTATCTTTGTTTTTTTTTTTTTCTATAAGTATTTACGTAAGAGAGGAAAACGTAATACGATAAAAATTCTAGATGTTTTATTACTTTTTTCTTTTTGTTTTGTGTTTGTTTCATTTTTTTTGTATGTTTGAACGTTCAACTCCTGGTTAAGTAGAACAGATGACAGGATCTTTGGAAACTGTCATCTGGACTTCGCCGTTTGGCTGCATAAGGTTTTCAGTCTGATGTAACATTATCGCATTTTGTATTTATTTTGTCTTTTGTAGCCAATAAAGTATATTATTATTATTATTATTATACACTAAGAAATTTTTAACACTAAAATGACATAATTATGTCGGTAAAAAAGTTGTGTTTCCTGTTAAACAATAGAGGGTGCAGAACCCGGAGTGAGAGTCCGGTGCGTGTATCGAAAGCTTAAGTGTAACGTATTAAATAAATAAAATTAACTCACCTTTAATAATAAAAGCCGGACTAACAGCCTCCGTCAAATTCATACAACTCCTATAACAAACCGTCGTGTTCAGCTCATCCCAACTCTTCGACATATTATAATATTTAAACAAATACGAATTCATTTTCCCAGAGCAAGCCCCAGAACTATTATAAACATCCCCGGTTAACCACGCCAAAGTTAACCCAGCATAAGCAACCAACATCGATCTTGATATAGTGACCCCAACGTACAAACCCAATAGCGTATCTCTCAATCGCTTTTTAGCCACGGCGTTATGTATCTTGCATGAAGCATTCTTAAGATAACAATTAAACAATTCGTTGGTTAATTCAACATCAAGAGACGAATCGGTAGCCGAATTTCCGGTTATCTCCTCAAACAAACTATTTACAATCACCCTCCCAACTTTAGATGTAAAATATTGAATCGAATTTTCGGGGATTTCGTTAAAATTTTCGTAATACACATAATTTAAGTTATTTGAGTCATCTAAGAGGGAATTGTAAAAACGATTCGAGTACGATTCATTATGATCTGAAATTACAATCCCGGAGATGTTTGATTTAATGAAACTTTGTAGACTCGAAGGGGGTAAAATTGGAGATTCTTTTATGTCGAGGTTAGATTTATATTTGTTTAATTTTTTGATAAACTCGATTATATCCTCGGTTTTTTCGTCGAAATGGACGTAAAATTCCTTATTAATATCCCCCAATTGATTCAATTCCAACACAAAATCGATATCATCCTGACTCAAACTCTTAATCGACTCATTATCATCACTGAAATCCCCACTCGGGAATAACCCCTCATTTAAATCGTACACAAAACGTTGCGATCCCAAATAATCATAAGTTTCCCCACTTAACAACAAAAAAATCACATTCTTTTTATAATCTTTAACTTTATACTCATTCAACATCTTTTTTAATCCCCTCCCGACATACATTAACGTCACAAACGAAGTGATCGGGTTAATCGCTCCTTTTTCTTGGTCTACGAATAATGATGTAGTGTCCAAACGGGCTGTTACAATAATATTTTTAACCCCACTTGGGGATTTTGATTCGGACGAATTCCCAAGGGGGAAAATTGAGGCCCAAACGTTACTTGAGCCTAGGGGATCGCATAATTTAACCCCATTTAAGTTAAAAAATGGGGATGATCTCCTTAAACATGTTGGAGTATCAATCGCAGCAAACATAAACGAGGATAACTCCACCGAACATAAAGCACGTGAATTATGCGTCTCAATCGAGTCATTATTAAACTTGAAAAAGCAATCTTTTAAATTCTCTAATTCCGTGGTGTTGGTAATGAAAAACATAGGGAAATTAAAATTTTCGTTTAAAATATTAGTCCCCCAAGGGTTCCAGTTGATTTCACAAGTTTTTTCTTGGTTAAAATTTCGATTTGGGCATTTATCTTCGTGGGAGTATCTTGAAATAATCGTTTTGTTGTCTTTGAATAATAAAAGGCCGGAAATTTTGGGGGAACTTTTTAATAATCCCCCTGATTCTTCGTCTAACGCATCAATCGGCATTAATGGGACGTAAGATTGTCCCGTTCCCTGACTTAACAATGTTTTTAAGTCTGATAATTCTTCTATTAAATAAACAATCCCTGTTGAGCCTTCTCGATCGGCTTAAATGAAAATCAAATTTATTAATTAAAAAACTAATTATTTGGGTTAATTACATGAACATCCCGTTTGGTGAGTGGCGTTCATTCGGCGGAAACAAGCCGAGGCCCCTTTTATATCATCGTAAATTCGATCTTTGGTTCTATCAGCGATGACTAACCTCAAAAGAAAAAAATTATTGATGAATAATGAAATAAATCATTGATTTTGGTTTGTTGCAATTTTAATTATAACTTATATATTTACCGTTTTGTAATAAAAGCGTTAAAAACGCCAAGGATAATGTTAATTTAATCGAATTCATCTTCGCTTTCTTATCTTGACATTTTAGGTGATTTTAGGTTAGGTTAACGTCAAATCACAAATAATATTGTAGATGTGACACAAGTTTTAAACTTTTACACGCAGTATTAGCGCCATCGGATGGGTAGGGGACGTACTATTATTAAATACCGCCAAATTCAATTGGCATTAAATATTGAGGAATTTTACGTTTAACCGAAAAATTTGTGCAAAAACCAATTAATAACTAATTTTGAAAAATTGGATATTTAATTTTGTTCTTCAACGTTTTTTGGATTAATTCCGTGTCATGTTCTTCTACTGTATTTGGCAAGTCTTTAAAAAAATATGTTTCTTCGCTAGTACTGAAACATTTGTGTTAATAATATTTTTATATATCATAACAGCTTTTACATATACAGTAGGGCCCCGACATTCGCGGCTTCAAATTACACGGATTCGCATATTCGCGTTTTTAATTTTGCTGCCTTTTTCAACATTCACGACTCGATTATTCGCGAATACATAGCAAGTATGTATGTCATTTTTTAAAAATTTAAAACGAAGTTTACCGTAGGTTTACTGTACAAGCAACCAGCTTCACATATGCGTTTCTCTGGGAATCCCTCATTTATGATCGATTTTAATGTTTGTGTTAGGTGCTTATTTTTGTGTTCTGTATTTCGTTCAGGTTAGTGTTTCGCCCGTTTTTTTACTATAATTTTATAAACAATAAATTAATCTCACAACAGTACTCAAAATGGGTACAAAAAGGCCTGCGATGGAAATAAATTTAATTGCCAAACGTGCAAAGTCAGTTATGACTCTAGAAAGAAAAATTCAAGTTCTTGATATGCTCCGGGAAGGGAAAAGAGCTACCGAAGTAGGCCGGGTCTTCGGTGTCAATGAATCTACGATAAGATCTATAAAGAAACAAGAAGAGGTAATTAGAAATAGCGTAAAAAGTGGCATACCGTCATCATTAAAGGTAACGTCACAAGTTCGTGATGTGAATATTGAAAAAATGGAGAAGTCTCTTTATCTTTGGATTGAGGACCATAGTCGCAAAAATATACCATTAACTAGGGCTAGATTAATGGATAAAGCCAAGGAACTTTATCAACATTTTTCGTGTGGAATGGACTGTGCTGAAGACGATTGTAAATTTAAAGCCAGCAGAGGATGGTTCGAAAGATTAAAAACTCGTTTTAATCTCCATAACATTAAGTTGTGTGGAGAATCAGCTTCAGCAGATCATCAACAGGCTGCAAAATTTCCTGATGAAATAATAAAATTAATAGAAGAAAAAGGTTACCGTCCTGAACAAATATTTAATGCGGACGAAACCGGGCTTTATTGGAAACAAATGCCCACACGAACATACATTTCAAAAAATGAAAAGACAGCACCTGGTTTTAAATCGGCTAAGGATAGAGTTACAGTTTTATTTTGTGCAAATGCACGCGGAGACTTTATTACAAAACCAATGTTAATATATCGAGCAGCTAATCCATGAGCTTTAAAGAACAAGGACAAAGAAGCTCTTCCGGTCTATTGGCGAGCTAATTCAAAAGCTTGGATGACTTCTCAGCTATTTATAGAGTGGTTTAAAGAGTGCTTTGTTAAAGAAGTGGAGCGTTACCTAAAATCTAAAAATTTAGCATTTCACGTTTTATTGATATTGGATAACGCCCCATCTCATCCAGTAGATGCTCTCAAATTAGCTCATCCATGTGTCGAGGTGGTATTTCTTCCGCCCAACACAACATCCTTATTACAACCTTTAGATCAAGGTGTTATAAAAGCTTTTAAAAGTCATTATATCCGGCACATGTTCGATTTTGTACATGAGAAAATACAAAATGATAGTGTTTTCTCAATAAAAGATGTGTGGAAATTATACAATATTGACCATGCGATTACATCTATAAAACTTGCTTTAAATGACATTAAAGTATCAACCGTAAGTAATGCATGGAAAAAACTGTTGAAAAAAGACACTGCGCAAAGTGTAAGCGAAATTGATGAGGCAATAGAGAGAGCTGTTCTTTCTGCACGGTTGCTACCGGGAGATGATTTTCATACCATTGTACCAGCTGATATCGAATCTCTCGTCAATGATCAAGAGGAAGAGTTGTCCAGTGCAGACTTAGAAGCGCTACTAATAGAAAATGTTTCAGGAACGGATGAAGAAGATAATAGTAATTCCCTATGTAATAAATTAACGTTGAAGGAACTTAATTTATTTATACAAGAAGCAAATAATCTTGCTGAAAAAATAGTAGAATATGATCCATCAACGGAACGAAGCACAAAATTTAAAAATGGTCTGAATACTCTTCTTGCTCCTTACAAAGAGCTTCAAAAGGATATGCAACACAAAGCATTGCAACCTACTATCCTTTCATTTTTTAAACCATCGTGTTCTAAAGCAATTATTATTGATGAGTAGAAATGTTAACTTTTATTTCTTTTTTTAGTTTATTTTGTTGCAGTTTGTTATTGCTATCGAGTTTAGGTTTTTTTATATTTTAAACAATTGTAATTATTTTAATATCTGTATTAGTTCCGAATACAAAAGTTTTAAGACCAGTCGTTTTATTTTGCAATTTTAAGCGTTTTATTTAGTATGTATAATTTATTAATTTTTGAAATTTTTAATTTTTAAAATTAAATTAAATGAAACTTTTGGCGTCGGTGACCATTTGGCGGTTAACGTGTTAAAAGAACATAGAAGTAGTAGTTTATCCTTCATAATATCTAGTGCTTCAATATTCGCGGATTCAACATTCGCGGCGTATTTTTAGAACCTAACCCTCGCGAATGTTGGGGCCTTACTGTATAAGTACGAAGGCTTTCACGACCGGTGTTAATTGAACTAAAATTAGAACTAACACTAACACTAGAACTATCACTAGGAATATTTTTTAATTTGGGGTTGATTTTTATGCTAAAAACCCGAAATTATGATATTTTGAAGATTTTTCTCTTTATTGGCGCAATATTCTCATATCTAGCTTTTAACTGGTTAGGGAATATGCTTTTTCGGGCTCATTAACTTGTTAAAGAAAGAAAAGAATAGGTTCTTCTCTTCTAAACGATATTCGTTTATTTAAAAGGGTTTTCTGCAACTCTTGTTTTTTCAGTTATTAGTCGATTTTTGGGAAGCGATGTGAAAAAAATCTGTATGAATACTGTTAGAAGAAATCGTCCACTAAAATCAGTAAGAATTGTTAAAAAAAGGTCTGAATTGGGACTGAAAAGTTCACACCTTTTAAAAAAGAAAGAAAGAAAATTTTAAATAGCAAGTATTTCCTCCAAAAAAATGTTCGCAGCATATGCTGACATCAAAATTTAAAAAAGGTCAACTCAAACAACTCAACCGAATCAATTTTTTGGCATTTTTTCCAATTTTTGTTTTCACTTTATCACATTTTTGGGAATATCTCGAAAACTGGACTTTATGGAGATGAACTGAAGACAAAATCAGCTCAAGCTTTTACGTTATAAAACAAATATCGTAATCTTTGACATTTTTCATGTATTTTTCTGGTACCTATTTTTTTATACATAATTTTATGATTTTCATTAATTTTTGAAGCTGCCATGTCTCCCGGTAACAAGCGTCCAGTATGCACTCCAAAAAGAAATCGACGTTCAAAAGGACTAAAGTGGAGATTTTTATGCGGTTTGCAAAAGTACGTAAAAGCTTGAACTAAAATTAGAACTAACACTAGCACTAACACTAGAACTATCACTAGGACTAACACTAGATCTAAAACTAGAAACTTTCGGGTTTCGTCGTGCGTTTTTTGAAAAAAATGTTTGACGTATCGCATGCCATGTTGCAACTTTCTTCAGAAACTAGTTCTAACTGACAAAATCGGGGATCGTAAAACAATACATAGGTCGAAAAACTAATTAATAATTAATTTATATTAATTACAAGCTAATTATTAACTAATTACTGCGTCGCGTCCGGTTTGGGAGTCTTGTTCGTCTTCACCACCATCTTCCATGTTCTGCTAAGTTCCCAGCCATCTTCTCTGTTGACGTTGTTTTTATGTCGGTGGATTTCTATGGCTTCTCTTGTCAGCCGTTGATGATATTTATTATTCCTAGCCAGAACCTTTGTTTTGTCGAAGTTTATTCGGTGTCCGTCCGAATGGCAATGTTCCGCAACCGCCGACTGTTGAATCTTCCTCAGCCTCACATCCCTCTCGTGTTTCTTGATACGGCATTCGATGTTTCGTCCGGTTTGGTCAACGTGAAACTTCCCACAACTGCATGACAGCCGATAGACACCCGCTCCTTTTAATAGAGGTAGCTTGTCCTTGGCTACTGGGAGTGTATTCCGAATTTTGGTGACCGTTCCATATCGCACCACGATGTCGTTTTTCTTGAAGTGTCTTGCAATTCGTTCTGTTACACCTGAAACGTAAGGAAGACAGATGAAACCAGCTGGTTCTGTACTTGCTGCAGCTTCTTCTCCCTGCTTCCGCTGCTTGGTGACTGGGTTGATGTCCTTTAAACTATATCCATTTTTCTGTAGTACGTTCCGTAGAAATCGTTCTTCCTTCTTTAGGTTATCTCCTTTACATATTCTTGCTGCTCTCTGAAACAAAGTGCGAATTACGGACCTCTTCTGTTGGGGGTGATGGTGCGATGTTGCCTCTAAGTACCTATTGGTGTGGGTTTTCTTTCGATACACCCCCAGTTCCATATCACCATTTGTCGTTCTAGTGACCAATACATCTAAGGCCCGTTCCTACCAAATCGTTGACATCTATTAGATAAGCTGACTATAAGATACCGCTAAACTAATAGTTTACGGACTCGGCCGTACTACCACTTCAAGTTATCTCATAGGTAGGATATCCTTAAGATATCTGAAGATTCTAGTGATTTTATTTGGGGTGATTTTTTAAGTTGGTGACCATACAGTCAAAAGGCCTAATATTCTAACCTCGATCATCGTAAATCGAGCGTTTATAATTTCTGTCATTCTTCTTATTTTGTGTACCGTTCGAACATAGAAAACGGAAAACGATAAGAAAAAAGAACTGCGAATTATTCCAAACAGGAAATGAAAATATTGATCGATTTAATAATAAAAATAAAAAAAATTAAAACTACTTAAATTAAATCCGTCGAAAACGCAAGCCATTGCTTTTGGCACTCGTCCTCTACTATCAAAGATGAACTTTCACTCTTCCCCTTAAGTGATGCTTGATGGCAATGTTATTCAGTTTTCGGACACTGTTAAGAATCTTGGTTTGATTATGGATTCGACACTGTCCTGGAGACCTCAGGTACAGAGTGTTTGTAAAAGAGTTTACTACTGCTTCCACACTTTGAGAAAACTTCGGTGTTTCCTCCCGCCTGTTGTTCGTCGCAACCTTTGTTACTCTCTTATCTTGCCTCATATTGATTATGGTGATGTAGCATATCCTAATCTTTCTTTAACTCTCCAGAATAAATTGGAGAGACTTCAGAATAATTGTATTCGTTACATCTTTGATCTGGGGAGGTTCCAGCACATAACGCCGTATCGTAATTATTTGCAGATGCTTACTCTGCAGAATCGCAGGTCCTTTCGGATACTCTCTACTTTGTACAAGGTTCTGCAGAGCTGCACTCCTGCATATTTATCTGACTCATTTAAGTTTTTGTCGTCGCATGATTTGTCCATCAGATCCAGTTCTGATACCACCTTAATGTTTCCGGTTTATGCTACTGAGATTTTTCACAGATCTTTTACAGTACAATCGATTGCGTTATGGAATGATCTACCTGTCGCTATTCGCAATGCAACAAGTTTTGTGTCTTTTAAAAATTTATTGAAATACCATCTTCTTACGCTCCAACTGTTTTCTTGACTTCTTTGTGTTTATTGTCTATCCTGTATGATGATAATTGATGTTTGCTCCATTTCTAATCCTGCAAAGGATATCATATTACCGCAGCTAGCCATAATCTTTGAGTTTAATTTTATACACAGTAGCACTTGGGTCTCTTGGAAGATATCGCTTACAGCGATAAATTGATCCTTTTGTCTTGATGTTTATATGTTACTAATGTATACTTTTCTTTTTGTAATTTCTTTTTTTTTTTTGAGGCAATAAATGTGTTATTATTATTATTATACATCGATACTTTAACCCACCCCTAGAAATAATTCATTTATGACCTCGAAAATATTTTCTTCATCGCCAGCATCCATAAAATTATCCATTTTATGGAAAAACCACGCGTACCATTACACCACCAGGCGATTTGTGAGGTTAGGTTTCTTCTTTTATCTATGAGATACCGACTTAACCCGAACCGAATTCACTGGTTATGGTTAACACAAAAGTTATCTTTCGATTTTTACGTTATCTTTTAGATAACGCTAACTACAACTTTAACTATGAGTGGTAGTAACGGACCTAAGAAGGGCAACTGCTTGGCGAATTCTGTTTCCATGGTAAATTTGATCATGGGATGTTGAGCGTTTAGATGACCTAGAAATTCAAAGAGGCGTTCCCTACCATGTTGCCATACCACAAACGTGTCGTCCACATATCGGAGCCTTAGCTTTGCTTTCCATTGGCTCTTCTTCAGAGCATTTTCTTCGAAGAATTCCATGTAAAAGTTAGCTATCACCGCCGACAAAGGATCCCATGGCTGCCCCCTGAAACTGTTCGTAAAACTCTTCTTTCCAAGTGAAATACGTCGACGATAAACAAAATTCCACTAAATCTGGCACGTACTCTGGCAAACCCTCCGGAATGAGTTTTTGGCGAGGACCCTCTACCGCATCCTTAATTGGTACCCTAGTAAAAAGAGATTCTACATCGAAACTAACCAAAATATTCTCAGCATCTAACTTTACATTTTTCACTGATTCCACGAAATGTGCCGAGTCCCTAACATATGATTCCGTGTTGCCTATAAAAGGAGAGAGAATTTTAGCGAGATGTTTGGCTAGTAGGTACGTTGAGGAATTGATGGCACTGACGATAGGACGAAGGGGGACGTCTGGTTTATGGATCTTCGGTAGTCCATAAATTCTTGGTGGCACCGGAGCCTGCACAAACAAACCTTTCTGATGTTCTGGTGGAATAGCTGTGGATTTTACAAGGCTCTTCATATTCCTTACGATCTTGTCTGTAGGGTCCTTCTTGATCTTCCTGTAGGTGGCCTACATCATTTTGGCGTCATATTGCCAACTTCTTCGTCTGATTTCAATACCCTGGCAACTTCTTGTCGGATCTCTTCGGCTTTCAGTGTGGGCATCCCTCGAACTGCTGCTTCCACTTCACAGATTATTTCTTCCTTTGGGACTTTCTTTGGGGCGATTGCCTAATTTAGTCCTTTTGCCAATACCATGGTTTCTTCCTTCGTTAGTGGGATACTCGATCTGTTGATGACGATTGTTTCTACTGGTAGACTGTTGTTGTTTCTCTTCTGCTGCACCCGGCGTTCCAATGTTTCAAATTTCTTGATATGTGTGTCGCGGGTCTTCTTGAATTCACGATCGGCTTTCTCCATTGTTAATCTGTCCACTTTATCCCAGTCTTCTCCGGACATACTATTGGAAAGTGAGAGGTGGAGTCGTAGTAACCTCTAACTTACCTTCTGTAAATCACTGTAGGTCTTATATATCCTTTCTCGTAGTAATGCCTGTTCTGTCCTAATCAAGATTCCACAACATCGAAATGCCGAAACATCGAATGCCGTATCAAGGAACACGAGAAGGATCTCTGTCTTTCCTACGTTTCCGGTGTAACGGAACGAATTGCAAGACACCTCAAGAAAAACGACATCGTGGTGCGATATGGAACGGTCACCAAAATTCGTAATACACTCCCGGTAGCCAAGGACAAGCTACCTCTATTAAAAGGAGCGGGTGTCTATCGGCTGTCATGCAGTTGTGGGAAGTTTTACGTTGGCCAAACCGGACGAAACATCGAATGCCGTATCAAGGAACACGAGAGGGATGTGAGGCTGAGGAAGATTCAACAGTCGGCGGTTGCGGAACATTGCCATTCGAAGGGACACCGAATAAACTTCGACAAAACAAAGGTTCTGGCTAGGAATAATAAATATCATCAAAGGCTGACAAGAGACCATTGAAATCCACCGACATAAAAACAACGTCAACAGAGAAGATGGCTGGGAACTTAGCAGAACATGGAAGATGGTGGTGAAGACGAACACGACACCCAAACCGGACGCGACGCAGTAATTAGTTAGTAATTAGCTTGTAATTAATATAAATTAATTATTAATCAGATTTTCGACCTATATATTGTTTTACGATCCCCGATTTTGTCAGTTAGAACCGGTTTCTGAAGAAGGTTGCAACATGGCATCCGAAACGTCAAACATTTTTTCAAAAAACGCACGACGAAACCCGAAGTTTCTAGTTTTAGATCTAGTGTTAGTCCTAATGATAGTTCTAGTGTTAGTGCTAGTGTTAGTTCTAATTTTAGTTCAAGCTTTTACATACTTTTGCAAACCGCATAAAAATCTCCACTTTAGTCCTTTTGAACGTCGATTTCTTTTTGGAGTGCATACTGGACGCTTGTTACCGGGAGACATGGCAGCTTCAAAAATTAATGAAAATCATAAAATTATGTATAAAAAAATAGGTACCAGAAAAAAACATGAAAAATGTCAAAGATTACGATATTTGTTTTATAACGTAAAAGCTTGAGCTGATTTTGTCTTTAGTTCGTCTCCATCAAGTCCAGTCTTCGAGATATTCCCAAAAATGTGATAAAGTGAAAACAAAAATTGGAAAAAATGCCAAAAAATTGATTCGGTTGAGTTGTTTGAGTTGTCCTTTTTTAAATTTTAATGTCAGCATATGCTGCGAACATTTTTTTGGAGGAAATACTTGCTATTTAAAATTTTCTTTCTTTCTTTTTTAAAAAGGTGTGAACTTTTCAGTCCCGATTCAGACCTTTTTTTAACAATTCTTACTGATTTTAGTGGACGATTTCTTCTAACAGTATTCATACAGATTTCTTTCACATCGTTTCCCAAAAATTGACTATTAACTGCAAAAACAAGAGTTGCAGAAAACCCTATTAAATAAACGAATATCGTTTAGAAGAGAAGAACCTATTCTTTTCTTTCTTTAGCAAGTTAATGAGCCCGAAAGAGCATATTCCCTAACCAGTTAAAAGCTAGATATGAGAATATTGCGCCAATAAAGAGAAAAATCTTCAAAATATCATAATTTCGGGTTTTTAGCATAAAAATCAACCCCAAATTAAAAACTAAAACAAAAAGTTGAGCATGAAGGTTGCTGGTAATTAACCACAGACAGTATCAAGAATTCTGAAACTATTACTAGTCTTTTGGAAGCATTTCAAGTCTTCTAGATGCAGTATCAAGTTTATTAATCTTCTGGAAGCAGTTTAAATCTTTAGGAACCAGCATCAAGTTTTCCAGAGACAGTATATTGATTCTTTTGGAATCATTTCAAATCTTCTAGAAACTGTATCAAGTCTTCTGAAAGCATTCCAAATCTTCTAGAAACTGTATCAAGTCTTCTGAAAGCATTTCAAGTCTTCTAGAAGCAGTATCAAGTCTTCTGGAAATATTGCAAATCTTGTGAAAACATTTCAAGTATTTTAGATGCAGTATCAAGTTTTTCAGAGGCCTTCTAAACCTTCTGGAAGCAGTTTAAGTCTTTTGGAAGCAACATGAAGCCTTCCAGAGACTGTAGCGAGTCTTGTAAAACCATTTCAAATCTGCTAGAAGCAGCATCAAATTTTCTGAAAGCAATACTATGTTTCTCGAAACAGTATCAAGTCTTCTGGAAGCAATACCATGTTCCTTGAAGCAATATCAAGTCTGCTGGAAGCAATACCATGTTGCTGGAAGCAGTATCAAGTCTTCTGGAAGCAGTATCAAGTTTTTTGGAAGCAATGCTACATTTCTGGAAGCAGTATCAAGTCTTCTAGGAGCAAAACCCTGTTTCTGGAAGCAGTATCAAGTCTTCTAGAAGCAGTATCAAGTCTTCTGGAAGCAGTATTAAGTCTTCTAGAAGCAATGCCATATTTCTAGAAGCAGTATCAAGTCTTCTGGAAGCAAACCCTTGTTTCTGGAAGCAGTATCAAGTCTTCTAGAAGCAAATACATGTTTCTGGAAGCAGTATTAAGTCTTTTGGAAGCAAAACCATGTTTCTGGAAGCAGTATCAAGTCTTTTGAAAGCAGTATTAAGTCTTCTAGAAGCAATGCCATATTTCTAGAAGCAGTATTAAGTCTTTTGAAAGCAAAACCATGTTTCTGGAAGCAGTATCAAGTCTTCTGGAAGCAAAACCATGTTTCTGGAAGCAGTATCAAGTCTTTTGAAAGCAGTATTAAGTCTTCTAGAAACAATGCCATATTTCTAGAAGCAGTATCAAGTCTTTTGGAAGCAAAACCATGTTTCTGGAAGCAGTATCAAATCTTCTGGAAGCAGTATTAAGTCTTCTAGAAGCAATGCCATATTTCTAGAAGCAGTATCAAGTCCTCTGGAAGCAACACCATGTTTCTGGAAGCAGTATCAAATCTTCTAGAAGCAAAACCATGTTTCTGGAAGCAGTATCAAGTCTTTTGGAAGCAAAACCATGTTTCTGGAAGCAGTATCAAGTCTTCTAGAAGCAATGCCATATTTCTGGAAGCAGTATCAAGTCTTCTGGAAGCAAAACCATGTTTCTGGAAGCAGTATCAAGTCTTCTAGAAGCAATGCCATATTTCTGGAAGCAGTATCAAGTCTTCTGGAAGCAAAACCATGTTTCTCGAAGCAGTATCAAGTCTTCTAGAAGCAATGCCATATTTCTGGAAGCAGTATCAAGTCTTTTGGAAGCAAAACCATGTTTCTGGAAGCAGTATCAAATCTTCTGGAAGCAGTATTAAGTCTTCTAGAAGCAATGCAATATTTCTAGAAGCAGTATCAAGTCTGCCGGAAGCAAAACCATGTTTCTGGAAGCAGTATCAAGTCTTTTGGAAGCAAAACCATGTTTCTGGAAGCAGTATTAAGTCTTATGGAAGCAATACATGTTTCTGGAAGCAGTATCAAGTCTTCTAGAAGCAAAACCATGTTTCTGGAGGCAGTATCATGTCTTCTAGAAGCAATGCCATATTTCTGGAAGCAGTATCAAGTCCTCTGGAAGCAATGCCATATTTCTGGAAGCAGTATCAAGTCTTTTGGAAGCAAAACCATGTTTCTGGAGGCAGTATCATGTCTTCTAGAAGCAATGCCATATTTCTGGAAGCAGTATCAAGTCCTCTGGAAGCAATGCCATATTTTTGGAAGCAGAATCAAGTCTTTTGGAAGCAGTACCATGTTGCTGGAAGCAGTATCAAGTTTTCTGGGAGCAAAACCATGTTTCTGGAGGCAGTATCATGTCTTCTAGAAGCAACGCCATTTTTCTGGAAGCAGTATCAAGTCCTCTGGAAGCAGTGCCATATTTCTGGAAGCAGTATCAAGTCTTTTGGAAGCAATACCATGTTGCTGGAAGCAGTATCAAGTCTTCTGGAAGCAAAACCATGTTTCTGGAAGCAGTGTCAAGTCTTCTAGAAGCAATGCCATATTTCTGGAAGCAGTATTAAGTCTTCTGGAAGCAAAGCATGTTTCTGGAAGCAGTATCAAGTCTTTTGGAAGCAATACCATGTTGCTGGAAGCAGCATCAAGTCTTCTGGAAGCAAAACCATGCTTCTGGAGGCAACATCATGTCTTCTAGAAGCAATGCCATATTTCTGGAAGCAGTATCAAGTCTTCTGGAAGCAATGCCATATATCTGGAAGCAGTATCAAGTATTTTGGAAGCAAAACCATGTTTCTGGAAGCAGTATCAAGTCTTCTAGAAGCAATGCCATATTTCTGGAAGCAGTATCAAGTCCTCTGGAAGCAATGCCATATTTCTGGAAGCAGAATCAAGTCTTTTGGAAGCAATACCATGTTGCTGGAAGCAGTATCAAGTCTTCTGGGAGCAAAACCATGTTTCTGGAGGCAGTATCATGTCTTCTAGAAGCAACGCCATATTTCTGGTAGCAGTATCAAGTCTTTTGGAAGCAAAACCATGTTTGTGTAAGCAGTATCAAGTCTTCTAGAAGCAATGCCATATTTCTGTAGGCAGTATCATGTCTTCTGGAAGCAATGCCATGTTTCTGGAAGCAGTATCAAGTCTTCTGGAAGCAAAACCATGTTTCTGGAAGCAGAATCAAGTTTTCTAGAAGCAATACCATATTTCTAGAAGCGGTATCAAGTTTTCTGGAAGCAAAACCATGTTTCTGGAAGCAGTATCAAGTCTACTAGAAGCAGTGTCATATTTCTGGAAGCAGTATCAAGTCTTCTGGAATTAGTATCAAGTCTTCTTGAAGCAATGCTATGTTTCTGGAAGCAATATCAAGTCTTTTGGAAGCAATACCATGTTGCTGGAAGCAGTATCAAGTCTTCCGGAAGCAATGCCATATTTCTGGAAGCGGTATCAAGTCTTCTGGAAGCAGAACCATGTTTCTGGAAGCAGTATCAAGTCTTCTGGAATTAGTATCAAGACTTCTGGAAGTAATGCTATGTTTCTGGAAGCAGTATCAAGTCTTTTGGAAGCAATACCATGTTGCTGGAAGCAGTATCAAGTCTGCCGGAAGCAAAACCATGTTTCTGGAAGCAGTATCAAGTCTGCCGGAAGCAAAACTATGTTTCTGGAAGCAGTATCAAGTCTTCTGGAAGCAGTATCAAGTCTTCTGGAAGCAGTATCAAGTCCTCTGGAAGCAATGCCATATTTCTGGAAGCAGTATAAAGTCTTTTGGAAGCAATACCATGTTTCTGGAAGCAGTGTCAAGTCTTCTAGAAGCAAAACTATGTTTCTGGAAGCAGTATCAAGGCTGTTGGAAGCAAAACCATGTTTTTGGAAGCAGTATTAGGTCTTCTAGAAGCAATGCCATATTTCTAGAAGTAGTATCAAGTCTTCTGGAAGCAAAACCATGTTTCTGGAAGCAGTATCAAGTCTTCTAGAAGCAAAGCCATATTTCTGGAAGCAGTATCAAGTCTTTTGGAAGCAAAGCCAGGTTTCTGGAAGCAGTATCAAGTCTTCTGGAAGCAAAACCATGCTTCTGGAAGCAAAACCATGCTTCTGGAAGCAGTATCAAGTCTTCTAGAAGCAATGGCATATTTCTGGAAGGAGTATTAAGTCTTCTGGAAGCAAAACAATGTTTCTGGAAGCAGTATCAAGTCTTCTAGAAGCAATGCCATATTTCTGGAAGGAGTATTAAGTCTTCTGGAAGCAAAACCATGTTTCTGGAAGCAGTATCAAGTCTTCTAGAAGCAATGCCATATTTCTGGAAGCGGTATCAAGTCTTCTGGAAGCAAAACCATGTTTCTGGAAGCAGTATCAAGTCTTTTGGAAGCAGTATCAAGTCTTCTGGAAGTAGTATCAAGTCTTCTGGAAGTAATGTCATGTTTCTGGAAGCAGTATCAAGTCTTTTGGAAGCAATACCATGTTTCTTGGAGCAGTATCAAGTCTTCTAGAAGCAATTCCATATTTCTGGAAGCAGTATGAAGTCTTTTGGAAACAATACCATGTTTCTGCAAGAAGTATCAAGTCTTGTGGATGAATTTCAAGTCTTCTGAAAATAGTATCAAGTATCCTAGAATCATTTCAGGTCTTCTGAAGATGCTATAAAGTCTTCTGGTCAAGTTTTAATTTAAAATGGGCAGCAAATGCTGTGACTGATTGGGAAGAAAAGGTTTCAATTGCCGGGTAGTTGTATTGTCACTATCTAAATGGTAAACTAACTAAAAATGTAATAATCTTTTAGTAAAACGTTCAAGCTAGAATTTTATATTTAGATATTGGATTGTGATATTTATTTAGCTGGTTAGCAAATGGACTCTTCCGAATCTATTTATAAAAATAGTTTGTTGGCGCGTTTTTTTCTTCTCTTGTGGTGTATCCAATAACTTTATATTTGTAATTTTCTTTCCTCGTTTCATCAAATCTTTTGGTCAAACCAAACTGCTGAATTATACGCAATTTTGCCTTGTATCAGAATTAATATTCAGTCGAGCAGGAAATTTTTCTGACAATAGTAACTAAATTACCTTTGTTCTTCTCTCTTAAAATATTTAAGAAGCCAATTTATGTATCATTTGGGAAAACTTCTTCACTCAATTTAATCTACATAAAATTGTTTAATGTTCCTTTTTTTAATTTTTCTTTTAATCAAGAATTTTGAGTTGTACCGAAACCTATGTTCAATCTTGTATAAAATATTTTGCATTTTATTGTACATTTTAACCAAATATTTCAAATCAGCACCATCTAACGAGACGAGTACGTATTAATTTCGTATCAACCGAGTTCTTTTAACGTCAAAATTTGATATAGCCAACTTCACGCCACGAAAAAAATCATAACCTAACTTTTAAAGTTGAACAACTGTCAGATTTTTGTATTGTGATTTCGGGCGGAATTGTGCAATTTTTGCGTAATAAAACGTTTTAGTGAGTAAAAATTAAATCGGGGGGGTTAACTCGGGTTTTCGTTCGGACGATCATTTTAGTCATGTCCCGATTTCGCGACTCTTTGTTATGATTTATGACTCAAATGTAAACTTTCAACTTTAACAACAAAAAGAGTTTTTTTTATTTATTAATCAATATTCGATGAAGGTTTCTTAAGAAATTATCGTTAGTGTACCAAAAAAATGGAGCTAAACGTTTTAAAATTTGTGCCAAAAGGTTAAAACCAAATTTTTTATTTTAATTCTTTGTTTAATGGGTTAATTTTGTTGCAGATGGTGCGAAGAAAACCATCGAAGATTATGAATCGTACAAGAATTTGTTACAGAAAATTGATGGGACCATCGTAAGTGTACCTGAGGATTTATCTCATATGACCATAACGGCTCTGGAAGGGAATTCTGAAATAATATGGTGAGTTTAATTTGAGTTAAATCGGGTTATATTTAATCTACTTATCAAATCAAGGAAAGTATTTGTTATCCAATTGATATTTTTTGTTGGATGATAATCTTTATTGATCCAAAGTATTTTTTCTTTACCCATTTTGTTAATAAGCCATAAAAGATCGAATGAAAAAAAGCATATTTGTACCAAGATAACAATATTTTTATTTGCAAAATCATAAATTCTAACTAATTTGATATTGTATGACCTAATTATTTAAAAAATTGTGGATGGAGAATTAAAAATTGAAGATATCTTGGTGTTTTTAAGATCAATAGGTCAAGTTTGAAATCGATTTTTTATTAATATTTCATTATTTCTCTACTTAACGATTTAAAAAGTAATTATTTAATTTATATTAAAATTAATATTTATTTTGGGGGTTTTTAAAAGAAATAGTTCAAATAATTTAATCATAGATGGTGCTCTTAATTACATTTTTTTTTCGATTAATTTCTTTTAGCATAATTAAACCATTCTAAACGTAGTTATTGGTTTTTCTTCTCATTAAATTTTTTTTACTACTATTTTTTGGGGAATATTAATTTAAAACAGCTTTAATTTTTTAAATAATTCAAGTAGCGCCATCTATTATCGTTTTAACAAAATAAAATTACAGTTTTCTATAATTGGCGGAAAATTCGTTTTTGCATTTTAATCGTTTTATTTCTTGGGAATTAAAGGAAATGAGGGAAAATGTTTTATATAAAAAATGTTTGTTATTAATTGGTAAAACGTAAACTAAAAGGAGTTTAACCCACCGCTCTTTGTTACCAATCTAACTGATCTTGAAAAATAAATTTATTAACACTCCGTCTGTCGGGCGCGCTTTCTTAACACCTTCGATTGGGTGTGGTCTGTGGAGTCCAAAATAGAAAAAACTCTAAAGGACGCCAACGTGCTAATTTCTCATAAATATGTTTTATATGATGCTTGTACTATATAATAGCCCAATACAGGGCCAATTCCAAACTCACGTTTTGTGTTCATTTGATTTAAAGAAAATGCTTACAATTTAATCAGATATTTTTCAAAATTTTGAAACAACGCCTAAATAAAGGAAAAGAAAATCGATCTATAATAATATTTATTTAAAAATGTATAAAGTGTTATAAAAAAAATGTCTTAACTAAAGAATAATATTCTATGCACAAACTGGAGGGCTTCAAACTGTGGTCTCCATATTTCCCAAACGATCGTTGCAGCACGCTGTTATGTTATTATTATTACCATTTATTGCCCCAAATAAAAATACAAAACTACATAAAATACACAAGAAGAGAAAAAAAAATAAAAATAATAAGAACAAAATATATGTATACATAATCTCATTGTCGATTGTTAGTCGAGCAATGAATAAACTTAAACTTAAACAGTATAAGCAAATGGATCATTTTATCGCACAAGCGATATCTGCCAAATGACCCAACAGAACAAACAAAAATAGTATTTTTTAGTATTTTGTTGGAACAAGAACTAATAAGGATTGGCTGTGAAGCTCGTAATGTCCACAATGTAATTAAAACTACCGATTGCTTACCGATTAGAAGCATAGAATAATTACAGCTACTACAATTGGTAGTTAAGTATCTAATTACAGTAAAGCTTCGTTAATCCGAATCATTGAAAACCAGTTGAATTTAAATGATGGAAGCTTGCGGATTATAGAGTCAAATTGTATTAGATAATAACATTATCTGCTGTTTATCTTGCAATACATGATACACTAAAACTTTTACCAACTTCCTCATTTTTAATTCGGTTATCCCAACATCTTCATGGAGAAATTGCCTTATTTGCTGCAGCATGATACATAAATTATTGAATGGACAGTGGAATGCCGCCATCAGGTTCTTCTTCCTCAGCTGATTTTTGAAATACACATCTCTACCATTTTGCTAATAAATTACAAGGATTTGCAATCCTTAGAAAGTATGGACTCGGCAATTTTGATAGAAATGCTCTTCAGTATTTTAGAATTAATCGTCTTTCACTGCAGATAGAACGAATAGTCTTTTCTGATTCACATTGTTCGTAAATGTGCCCTTCCACTTCGATACATTTATTCAAGCGCAATTGGAATGATTGCACACAACTAAGAAGTGTTTCCGGCGTAATCCTTGCACAAGCGTTGGCGATTCGCTCAATCATGTTTTCCCTGGTGGTTGGCAATTCTCTATAAACTTCAGACTTTAAGTTGCCCCATAAAAAGAAGTCAGGGGAAGACTGATCTGGCGATCTTGCAGGTCAAGACACTGGACCACCTCTTCCGATCTATCGACGATTGTATTCTCGATCTAATACTTCTCGTGCTATTGTTGAATAATGTGCTGGACAACTATCATTTTGGAACCACATTGTTTGTCGTACGTCCAAGGGAAGGTATTCAAGTAACACTGGAAGTTCGGTCTGCAAGATGTTTCGATATTTTTCACCATTAAAGTTTCCATCGATAAAATATGGACAAATAAGCTTAGTGCCAATTATTCTACACCAAACATTTACGTTCCAAGAACGTTGATTGCGCAACCAATGGTGATTTTCGTTACTTCAGTAATGCAGGTTGTGCCAATTTACCGTACTGTGAACGTCGTTTTGTCAGAAAATAATACTCGAGCAGATAGCATATATTTGATTAGCGAATCTGTTACCATTTCGGATTACAAGGGACATAATGCAAATTTTACGTTTTTCAATTTTGTTCAGATTACCAGGGAATTCGGATTTGTGGTTGTACGAATTAGCAATGCTTTACTGTACTTCTTTAACTACATAATAAGATGCAGTTGTAATGCCTAAAAGGGATTAGCTTGCACTCTCCAAAAAAAGTCTGATAAAACAAGTAAAGTTTGTCAAGCAGTATCTAGTCTTTAATTGGCAGTTTTTAACTTTTTTCAATTTTTTTGTTAGTTTTTAGCTTTTAGTAGATATGATGATGTTGTATTTTGCCAACAGTATTTGATATTTTGGAAGGAAAATTAAATTCTATTAATAGTTCTTCGCTTCTAACCATAAGAATATCTTCTGACAGCAGTATTTAACCTTTAATTAACAGTTTATGAACTTCTTACGTAAAGATTGTGCATTTTGTTCAATAGTATTTAATATTTTCAAAGCATAGTCAATTGGTTTATCAATAGTATCCAGTTTTTACAAACAGATTTACAAGTAGTATCAAGTCCTTTGGAAGCATTTCAAGTCTTCCAAGGGCAGTATCAAATTTTCTGGAAGTAGTATTAAGTCTTCTAAAAGCAATATCAAGACTTCTGGAAGTAGTATCAAGTTTTCTAAAAGCATTTCAAGTCTTTTGGAAGCAATAACAAGCCATCTAGAAGCAGTTCAAATCTTCTGGAAGCAATCTCAAAACTTCTGGAAGTATTATCATGTTTTCTAGAAGCATTCCATTCTTCTAAAATCATTTCAAGTCTTCTGGGAGCATTTCAAGTCTTTTGAAAGTAATAACAAGCCATCTAGTAGTTCAAATCTTCTGAAAGCAACATCAAGTTTTCCAGAAGCATTTCAAGTCCTATGAAAGCAGTATCAAGTTTTCTAAAAGCATCTCAAGTCTTTTGGAAGCTTTTCAAGTCTCCTTGAAGCAGTATTGAGTTTTCTATAAGCAATATTAAGTCCTCTGGAAGTAGTGTCAAGCTTTCTAGAAACATTCTAAGTCTTCTAAAAGTATTTGAAGTCGTCTGAGATCATTTCAAGTCTTCTGAAAGCAATATCAAGACTTCTAGCAGCAATAACAAGTCTTCTGGAAGCATTGCAAGTCTTTAGGAAACTATATCAAATTTTGTAGAAGCTGTATTAAGTCTAACTTAAAACCAAATTTTAATAATTTTAGATTGCACCTGATTATCGACAAAAGTATCTAGATTTGTCCCGTTTTCAGTCGAAATAAAAACGGTCACGTTAGGTAAATATGATGTTAATTTTGGCAAAACATTGAATGTGATAAGTGGATTTAATTGCGATGACAATTATACGGATACTACATCGTTGGAAATAATAATATAAGTGCGATGTGATCCATAACCAGCGATAGGGAAGTTTGCAGAACGTCCCTTGATTCCCTCTTAACTCTCCGTCTGTTCTTAACACTTTCGATCGGGTGTGGTCTGTGGAGTCCAAAATAGAAAAAACTCTAAAGGACGCCAACGTGTCCTCCAGTGCTAATTTCTCATAAATATGTTTTATATGATGCTTGTACTATATAATAGCCTTATACAGGGCCAATTCCAAACTCACGTTTTATGTTAATTTCATTTAAAGAAAATGCTTACAATTTAATCACATATTTTTCAAAATTTGGAAACAACGCCTAAATAAAGGAAAAGAAAATCGATCTATAATAATATTTATTTAAAAATGTATAAAGTGTTATAAAAAAAATGTCTTAACTAAAGAATAATATTCTATGCACAAACTGGAGGGTTTCAAACTGTGGTCTCCATATTTCCCAAACGATCGTTGCAGCACGCTGTTATGTTATTATTATTACCATTTATTGCCACAAATAAAAATACAAAACTACATAAAATGCACAAGAAGAGAAAAGAAAATAATAATAAGAACAAAATATATGTATATATAATCCCATTGTCGATTGTTAGTCGAGCAATGAATAAACTTAAACTTAAACAGTATAAGCAAATGGATCATTTTATCGCACAAGCGATATCTGCCAAATGACCCAACAGAACAAACAAAAATAGTATTTACTAAAGCAAAATTAACCTAGGATTAATATGGCAAGTAGTGATAATTAGATATCAATAACATTTATCACCAAATAAGATTAATCAAGAAGAAAAGTAAAGAAGAAGATACGACAAGAGAGATACAAGCTAAAGAAACCAAAAGAATCTGCCGGATATCAGTTGCCAACAAGTGAGAGCAGTTGAAGAGAGGAAAAAGAGAAAGACAAAGAACAAAGAATCAGGAAACAGACAATTGAAGGGCAAGCAAGTGGCTCTTTAAAACACGTCTAAAATTAGCAATATTAGAAATATTACGAATTTCAGAAGGCAGTCCACAGCGCAATCGACCGTACAGTAAATGATCTGTGATAAATTTCAGTGCTATGAACGGGAAATGTAAGAATAGCATCAGAACACGAACGAGTAGCAAACTCATGAGATGATAATTGCTGAAACCTATCTGATAAGTACTTTGGGGTGCAGTTATGAAGAATTTTAAATAAAATGTTTAATAAACGAAAGGATCTACGTCTCTCACAAGTTAACATCTGAATGTGATTGCGATACGGCGTTACATGCTCAAATCTATTTATGTCAAATATGAACCGAATGCAATTATTTTGTAGCCGCTGCAATTTATCCAGGAAAGTTACCGAGAGATCGGGATAAACCGCGTCCGCATAGTCGAAGTGAGGAAATATAAGTGAATAGCAAAGATTACGACGGACCAAAGGAGGAAGAGAGCAACGAAGACAGTGAAGAATCCATAAAGACTCCGAGATTCTTAACTGTGTCAGAAAACCGTATGTCAGTACCATCCAGCATCAGATCACTGCAGCTAGATGGATTGATTTTACCAAGTAATTGACGAGTACCAAACACAATAGCTTGCGTTTTAACTGCGTTCAACTTAAGTCCGTATCTCCGAGACCAGTTCAAGACGTTATACAGATCATTATTAAGTCGCACAATAGCTTCCGGAAATTCAGCAACAAATTCAGCAGCAAACAAACAGTTGTAGTAGTGTATATTTGGAGGTCGTCAGCATACAAATGATAGTTACACGAGATATGATCAGTAACAATATTAACGAACAAAGAAAAAAGTAACGGTCCCAATACACTGCCCTGAGGAACACCACATTTGATTGCACAAGCTGAAGAAACTGAAGAATTAGCGCGTACACACAAGGATCGATGGGAAAGATAGGAATGAAACCAAGAAACACAGGAAGGAGTGAATCCGTAGGCAGAAAGTGATGCCAAAAGTAGGTTGTGGTCGACAGAATCAAAAGCCTTGCTGAAATCGAGTAGAACTAGCACAGTAACACATCTGTTGTCACAGGCATACCTAATATCATCAGTAACTTTAATGAGGGCAGTAGTCGTACTATGCCCACTGCGAAAACCCGATTGCAACTCATTGTGTAAATTAAACCTCTCGAGATATCCTTGGACTTGTAAATAAACTAAACGTTCAAGAGCTTTTGATAGTTCGGATAAAATTGAAATCGGACGGAAATCAGTGTTACATGAAGGGGACTTGGATTTAGGTATGGGGACGACATGAGCTACTTTCCAGACAGAGGGAAATAAAGACCGTTCAAAAGAAAAGTTGAAGATATGTGTTAATGGTGGAAGCACTATATCCAGTATAGGAAGAAGAAGGTTGAGACCGATACCATCAGAACCCACGCAAGGGGACTTTGAATATGCCATAGCATCACCCACTTCCGTCGCGGTTATAAGCGTAAAAGAGAAGAAACACGATTTAGGAGCAGTAAGAATTTCATTAATTGTAGCCGCCTTAGTTGCGTCATCAATGATCAGGGGAGGCTCTGCAAAAAAGTTTGCCAGCGACTCACTATCAAGATCCATCTGGTCAGACGGAGAGTTTATCGCTCCGAGAGACCTCATAGTCCTCCAAAATGTTCTCGGCGCGACTCCAGACAGCCTCTGGTAGAAATAAGATCTCTTAGCATACTTGCATTTATGATTACAGCGGTTGCGTAGAATTCGATAGTTTTCCCGATTAGTACTAGAGGGTGTACGTTTAAATACCAACTTTGCATGGTTACGCAGTCGCATAAGAGATCTTATCTCATCACTCAGCCAAGGTGCAGACGGATGCTTCATATTGCGTTGCATAAGCGGGGCATGTCTATCATAGAGCTTAATAATTTTAGAATTAAAGTAGTCTACTTTAGCATCAATATCTGCTAAACGATATAGTGGAAGCCAATCAATCATCAGTTCATCTGACAAGAGCAAATTAGTATCAACTCGCCCTAGATCACGGTAAGTCACAACACGCCTAGAACGACTCAGATGCTGCACCTGTAGAGCACAATAGATTAAATCATGGTTGGAAAATTGAAAGGCAGGTAGCTGACCGTGTGTAAGTATACTGTCTGGTGCTCCATGCACAACCAACATTTACAAATTTTGCAAAAATAACGAGTTTTTCGTCTTTTGCAATATTTACAGTTTCCTCTTTTCCCTGGTTGTGACTCTGGAATAATCTCCTCTTCGATACCTGAGAGCCTCAAGGCAGAAGTACTCACACTTTTGGTCAAGTGCTTATCAACGACTCTTCTTTGCATGTTATTTTTCACTAACTCCATACCAAGATTTTTTTGAAACAGTCTGCGAGTTTTAGCAAATTCACCATACCAGGTTGCCTTTGTAGATAACAAAAGCGTTAATTGCTCCTATATTGAGGAGGTTATAGAAAATTACCATTGGCCAACGCTTTGTGTTTCTTGCAACATTGTATGATGTGATCATTCGATCAACAACATCTACTCCACTTTTTGTGCTATTATAGAAAGTAATTATTTCGGGCTTTTTCCGATCACCGTAACTTTGGATTATTGCCCCTCTGTTGTCTTTATGGCGGCTTTACCTCCAGAGGATTTTCTCCAACTTCAGGGGTTCCCCAGGGATCCAACCTCGGTCCATTGCTGTTCCTGGCTTTTATTAGCGACGTGACTGAGATCTTGGATTGTGAGAAGCAGCTGTTTGCCGATTATTTGAAGTTATTCTCGGCTGTTGGGGATCTCAGCGATTGTGAACGCTTGCAGGAAAACTTGTTTCGTGTTGAGGATTGGTGCCTTAGCAACCGTTTATCACTTAATGTTTCTAAATGTTTTACCATTGGGCATATCACCTGGCCAGTCAACCGTTAATGTCCGAACGTAAATGCTGTGACCTTAAGGTGCTGTTTGACAGTGGTCTGACATTTAACGAACACATTCTTGACTTAGTTACTGTTATAAAATTTACGGGTTTATTGTTCGGAACTGTAAAAGTCTATCCATCAGATGTTTAAGTACGTTGTTTTTTGCGTTGATCAGATCGCGGTTGGAGTATGCGGTAATTGTTTGGTATCCGTTCTATCAGTTTTACGCGAATGCGCTTGAATCTGTACAAAAAACATTTTTAAAGTATCTGTGCTTTCGACTGGATCGTGTTTACCCGCCTAAGGGTGCTGATTACGCTTCTCTCCTTTCGCGATTTAGTTTTCTTTCACTACAAAAGCGCAGAGTTTTTTACATAGTTAAATTTATTTATAAACTGTTGCATTACGATATTGATTGTGGCTGGTTGTTGGAAAGGTTAACCTTTATTGTGCCACGTCTCAACTCACCCTCATGTTCTATAATTACCGTAGTAATAGTAACATTTTATGAAAATCTCCTGTCTCGTTGATGTCCGATTAGGGCAATCGGGTTTCGCCGCATTGCGATATGTTTTTTGATTCCTTGAACAGGGTGGTTAGGGTGACTTTGGATCAGTTTGGCGTGCAGTAAATTGTTAGTGGTTATGATTATGATTAGATTATGTAATGTTATTTTTTCCTGTAACTGGGTGGTACCTTTGGGAAATAAAGTCCTATTATTATTATTATATTATTATATTTTTTTCCATTTAATCAGCTACGGTCCTGCTTTTCACCTAACCTATTCGCTCCTTAACTAACTTGTTCTCTCCTTTGTTCTTCACTATTTTTCTCCTCCGTTTATTCTAAAAAGTTTTTCTCTTTTTTTTTTCTTTATTAAAAACCAGCTCAACAATTAAAATATGTTATTTCATGGCTTAGATCTTATTGGATTACACTTAATTAACACATCACAGGAGGAAACACTTCACCATCTGTTATTCCGACTCATCAGTCAATAGATCTTGAGGCAGTTTTCTTTTTATTCTGGAGTGAATGTTACGTTGCCCAATGTGCAGTCTGGTCGCGCTAGGACACTTGTTGAGGTTACTGTAGAAGTTTTTGGTCAACATTTTTATGAAGTTTGCTATATATTCTATACATAATTCATCATGCAATTGCTCGTTTCTTATAAACCAAGGGGCATCCACTGCGATCCTTAATATTTTATTTTGTAATGTTTGAATTTTTTTAATGTTAGTAGTGGAAGCGTTACTCCAAACTGGACAGGCATAAGTGACCAAGGATCTGATTAGTGCTTTGTATAGTAGAAGTGTGCATTCCATCATTAGGGGAGTTTTTCTGTTAATCAGGGAATATAGTTGTTTTAATCGATCATATGCCTGATTTACTCGTGTGTTGATATGGATACCCCAAGTTAAACGTTGGTCAAGATGAACTCCCAAATATTTCACCGCTTTGTCTTTTTGATTCCCAACTATAGGCTTGTTGTTTATTATTATGCACGGTGGATCAATCACTCGTTTCAAAGTAAAAATTTTTGTTTCACACTTATTTGCATTTAAATGAATACACCACTTTGAAAGCCACTTCTGTAATATATTGATTGAATTTTGGAGTTTTTCAATGGCGTCTTTTAAATCATAACTTTGTGTTATAATGATCATATCATCTGCGTACATAGCCTTATCGTTGCCGGTTTGTAATGGAATGTCGTGCATGTAGATATTAAATAACGTAGGTGATAGTATACCTCCTTGTGGCACTCCAGCTCGGATGGGTTTAGTAGAAGAATAGCAGCCATTTATTCTAACACTAAATGTTCTCTCTTCAAGGTAGGATATCAGAATAGCGCAGAGATACCTGCTTAAACCCACGTGGTGCAGTTTGTATTTAAGACCTTGTAGCCAAACGGTGTCAAATGCTCTTGCAACGTCTAAGAAACCAGCTGCGATGTATTTTTTATCTTCAAATCCCTTTTCTATGATTTCTGCGACTCTTGCAAGTTGGTGTGTCGCAGAATGGTTTGCTCTAAATCCAAATTGTACATCGGGGATAATATCAAGATTCATCATTTCATCTTGCAGACGAGTGAATATTATTTTTTCAAATAGTTTTGACAGAGTTGGAAGAACACTAATGGGACGATAATTTTGAATTTCGGATTTGCATTTACCGGGCTTTGGGAACAGTAAGATTTCAGCTTTCTTCCATGCAATGGGAAAGTAGCCTATTTGTAAACAACTGTTGAAGATGCTTTTAATGTGATCAATGATATTATCGGGAAGATATTTCAATAAAATGTTTGGTATCAAATCATGTCCTGGAGCTTTGCGATTGGGTAGACGTTTAATTTGCGCCTTAACCTCTTCTGCTGTTATTGTCTCGGTATAGTTTCCTTCGCTTAGTAGGTGTGATTCATTATATCGTTGAACTATAGCCGCAAAATCCGTATTTTTGTCCGTAATAATTGGACTAAAAGAATTTTCTAGGTAATCAGCAAAAGCATGGGATTTATCATGATCTGTATTAATATGTATGCCGTCAACTATTAACGTTGGGAGTTCTTCATATTTTTTTAATATTCGTCTAGTGGCTTTCCACATTCCAGGGTCCGATGTATCTAAATTATTTAACATGTCATTGTATTTTTGAATTCGATGAGCATCGAGTTGCAGAGTTATTGTATGAGTCAGTTTACTTAATTTCTTCTTAGTAAAAGGATTTCGAGTACGTTGCCATTCTCGTCTAACTATACGTTTTTCTTTAATGATTTCAAGAATTCGTGTTGGTGGAATATTATAATTTACAACGGGTTTTTTGGTTGTTGGTATTGTAGCATGCCTGATTGCCTCTGTCATATTTGTGGTAAGTTGCCGAATTGAAATGTTTATTGATTCCTGGATTGGAGGCAGTTCACTTATATGGTAGGATCTCATAAGGTCTTGAAATTCATTCCAGTTGACAAATACATTTATAAGTTTTGGTACAGTTGGAACGTACAACATCTGTCTTGATAAGTTGATTAAGACTGGCAGGTGATCTGAGTTTAATTCAGTTATGACTGTTTGAGTTAATGGAAGATGAAAGTGTTTAGTAATAACAATATCTAGGATGTCTGGTAGATGATCATTACGGAATGGGTGATACGTATAATCAGTTGGACAATGAATTTGAAGCTGATGAATGTTTGCCAGATTTTCTAATTGAGATCCAGAAGGATTGTCTGCACGGCATCCCCAATGTTTTAATTTACTGTTGAGATCTCCAATTAACATCACAGGTCCTACTATTTGAAATATTTTTTTTAAAATCATTATTAATCAAAGATTTGTTTGGCTGTTTATAGGCACATATTAAAGTTATCGGGGCGTGTCCTTTTATCTCATATTGGATAGCAACAGTTTCTATTGATGAGGTGGTAATACTATATAAGTGATGTTTAATTTGGCGTCTAATTATGATTGCGACGCCACCAGCTGCTGTTTGAGAGTTTCTATCATACCTGTATATGTTATAACCACCAATTCGGAGATTTTCTCCTGGCGCAAGATGTGTCTCCGAGATACATGCTATGTCTATGTTATATCTCGCAAGAAAAGCAATGATAAGAGCTTTTTGCTTTTTTAACCCATTTGCATTATAGTTTAAAATTGTGATATTTTCTAAACGTTGTAGATTTGTATTATTTGACATGAATAAGGGAAGGTAAGATCTCGTTGATTAGGTGTGATTTGATTTCATAGATAATTGGGATAAGGACCTGTTTTAGGAGATTTATAATGACTGTCACCAAAGGAGAGGAGGTTTGAGTTTCATTTTGGGATGTGAAGGAAGGAATATTATTGGATTTATTAGCTTTACCTTGAACTGCGTTAGCGAAAGAAATTTCAGGACTAAGAGTGCGGAAACTGGGTTGTGAATCTTTTCTTTGGGAATTAATATAACTGCGGTCTTGATGTCGGGGATTTTTGTTTTGTAGATCAGTGTGACTCTTACATCCCCTATAATTAGATGGATAAGGTCCATCACAGTTCGCACACTTAGGAGGGTCAGCTTTGTTTTTTGTACATTGAGTATGGTTGTGTTGCTCTCCACATTTGACACACCTCGGCTTTAATGAACAATAATTCTTTGTATGTCCAAATCTTTGATAATTATAGCATTGAGGAACATTATTTGGCTTTCTTCTCATCTCAACTGTAACTATTGCCTTAGAAATTTCTTTGATTTTAAATATCTCCTTTGCTTTTTCGCATGGAGTAAGATCAATCGCACACAGAGGTATAGGATATTTTTCTTTGTTAACTAATCTCGTTATTTTTATTATTGGAAGGTTATATGGTAATAATTCAGAATTTATTTCATCTTCCGAAAGTGATATGGGAACATGACGAATTACTACCGATAATGGTTTAACAGAAGGATCTTGAAATGTATAAAATTGCGCATTATTTTCTTTGTAATATTTAGTGACCGTTCTATGATCGTTGCTATCTGTCAAATTAATTTTTAAGTTTTTATTGTTATACGTGGTGGTGAAATCATGAACGGTTAAGGCCTTGAGATCATTGATGGTTTGTTGATGATTAAGAGCATTTTGTAGGAATATAGGCGGAATTTTTATTTTTTGCTGAGATGAAATATTTTGTTGTGATGTATCTTGTTGTTTGGATGATGCTTTGGAATGTGAGGCTTGTTGCTGTGAGCTTTCGCCATGTTCATCAGAAATATTTTCTAAAATTTGAAAACGGTTTTGACTTAATATATTTGGAGGATCCCGAGAATATTTTTTCGATAAATCATCTGTGGGAGGTGTTAAATGATCTGCAGATCGTTTTGCGTTGGACATAACGTTTTAATTTTACTTTGCTCACCCTAAGGCGGCTTTATTTCCCGTATTACAACAGAATAAAATCGTCAATGTATTCTCGAATTTTGCAGAAGAACGTGTTTTTATACGAACGCACAGCTGTAAAACTCGCTAGGCTACACACGTCCGACGCGGTTGAGCGCTGTCTTCGAACTCAAAATGTTTTTCTCTATGTACTTCTCTTTTGCGTGTCCTTTGTTATCAGTCTTTCCGTCAGAAACCGCCGTATATATCGGTTTAAGTTGCTCGACTAAGACAAAACACCCCCCTTAGTATTCATAATATTTATTAAAATTTACCGCATCTCGATATCTTTATTCATTCTCGAATTATAGACGAAAATGTTAACAATTCGAGTTCCTTCATCAATCAAATTCAATCATCTTATCGAAAAAAAAAACATATTATCATAGTAACTAAGGTAATTAATTAAAAAAATAAATTATTCGTACATCACAATCTGATCACATTACCTTAGGAAACAAAACAAAACAGGCTTAAGACTTCAAAACAAAAAAAAACAAAACATTTAGAAATCAAATTTTAGCCAAAATAGCGCATTATCGAAATAGCAATTATCTTATTTTTCTTTTTATTTCGTTATTGATTAAAATTTCATAACTTATTTTAAAATAATTATCTAATTCTCAATTTTTAATTTAATTTAAATCAAAACCAATTTAAATTTTCCCTTAACAGATGGCGCTTCATAAAAAAAATAAATTTTTACTTTTATCTCTTTAAAACCCTCATTTTTGATTGATTCAAGTCAACGCCATTACATCACAAACATTTATAACAATAACAAATTTTATTATAACCCCCACAACACAATCTCCTCGCACAAAAAGTCTTTAAAACATTTTCACTCACTTTCTCCTCGTTTCGCCTTAGATCGCTCTAAATTCCGTCCTCTGAAAGCGCAATGAAACGTTTACATTTTCAAGGCCGCTACTACAACTCCCGGATTTGTTTGGTTATTACTCAAAAAGTTTCGCCTGCGAGATAACTTCAATCCGAATTAACTTATTTATTTATAAACCAATTTTTTCCCCTCGCAAACAAAATGATGGGGAATCATTTTTAAATTCGATCTCGAGTGTTTTGTGTCAGTTTTCGGTTGTAAAACGAAAAAGATCTACTTCAGATATGTCGCGGGTAATGATTAATTATTTGCCGTGTTTTAAAGTTTTATTTTATTCAACTTTAAATTTAAAATAGGTGTTATTCGGTCGTTATCGTTCGAGTCGAAGGTTCGGTTTCGTTTTACCCCGAAAGAAACCGATAAAGAAGCGCACGGAATCGGAGTCTTTTGTGTTTAATAGTTTTAGTTGAAATTTGTTTAGTTGCCGATTAGAATTGGTGTGTTGAGGTGAAGTTAAAAAAAATTGTTTTAAAGTAAATTAAAATCAAAAAGAAGTTATGAGAAAGAAAAATATGGATGATAATAAACCGCTTTTATCTTTCGGCGATGATTATTTGAGGTTTGTTTGATGTTACGTTATCTCATTGCGTTGTTTTTCTTTTTATTTAAATAATAAGCATATTTTAAATAATTTTTTTACTTAAACATGCGGCGGGTTTGTTTTAAAACATTTTTCTTGTTAAACAATTTTAATTACTACAAATTTTTTTGAAAATTTTAATTGTTACAATTAATTTTTTTAGTGACGCAACGGAATCGATGGGTTTCGAGCCCTTAATAAACCAATTATCCAACGAAAATCAACCGATTTTGACCGAAAAAGGTGACACAACCCAACAGGAACGTTCAAAACTTATCAAAAAGCAACCTCACGAAACAATCCGCATAAAAATAGTCGGTATGACATGTCAATCGTGCGTTCGCACGATAGAAGACACCTTATCAAAACGTGCTGGAATCCAAAACATTAAAGTATATCAATTTTTGTTATAAATATTCATTATTAAAATTTTTCGTTTTTTTTAGGTGAATCTAGCCGATAACGCCGCTTTAATCGTTTATGACTCGACCGCAATAAAACCGCACGAAATCCGCGATGCCATCGATGATATGGGGTTTGAGGCGTCGTTACCGTTGTTAGTTGATGAAGAGCCAAGCGAGTGTGTGGTCAAAATCGAAGGGATGACTTGTAATTCGTGCGTGAGAAGCATTGAGGGAATGATTTCGACGAAGGATGGAGTTAAAAGTATTGAGGTCGATTTAAAAGGGAAACGAGGAACTGTTAGGTATCTTGAAGGGGTTGTTATGCCAGAAGAAATTGCAGAGAATATCGCTGATATGGGGTTTGATGCGAGTGTTGAGATGGTTAATGGGAAAGTTTATCAAAATAGAAGTGGTGAGTTTGACGATTAATTTGAGCTTGTTTTCTGCCATTTCAAACATGATTTATTTTTGGTTGAACAAAAAAAAAAACGGTGTTAAAAAATATATAAACAAGATTTTGTTGCAAGAAATTTTCCCAAAAACCATAACACAATAAGATTTAGTGACATTTCAAAATGTAGGAATAAAATTTTACGATTTAAAATCAAATTTATTAATAGATATATTAAATTTGATTATTTCATTTCAAATATTTACGTAAAATCGTAATTAATTAATTAAAAACGTGAAATAATTCGATTAATTACTTAAATTTTATTGCGTAGTAATTTTAATTTTTCTACGTTGGTAGTAAAAAGATTCTACGTCGACGCATAACTGTCAAAGATGGTTTAAATGTTATAAATACGTTTTTTACTTAAAATAATCAAAATTGAACCGATTTTGCTACAAAAATTGGTAAATGTAAGTTAAATGCACTTTTTCAACAAATATTTTTAGTTCAAAATATAATCGTATTAATATTATGAATAAAAATCAATTTTTAGGTTATGGTTTACACTTTAAAATATTTTCTTTCTTTTCAAATTCGTTCATACTCGTAATTACATAAAGTATTCTTGGTTTAAAATCGTATTTAAGCAAGAATTAACCTCAATTCGTAATTTTTCATTCGAAATTTTAAAAAAATTTAAATTTGTTGACATTTCAAAATGTAATTATAAAATTTTACGATTTAAAATCAAATTTATTAATAGATATATTAAATTTGATTATTTCATTTCAAATATTTACGTAAAATCGTAATTAATTAATTAAAAACGTGAAATAATTCGATTAATTACTTAAATTTTATTGCGTAGTAATTTTAATTTTTCTACGTTGGTAGTAAAAAGATTCTACGTTGACGCATAACTGTCAAAGATTGTTTAAACGTAGTAAATACGTTTTTTACTTAAAAATAATCAAAAATGAACCGTTTTTGCTACAAAAATAAGTAAATGTAAGTTAAATGCACTTTTTCAACAAATATTTTTAGTTCAAAATATAATCGTATTAATATTAAGAATAAAAATCAATTTTTAGGTTACGGTTTACACCTTAAATTTTTTTTTTCTTTTCAAATTCGTTAATACACGTAATTACATAAAGTATTCGTGGTTTAAAATTGTATTTAAGCAGGAATTAACCTCAATTTGTAATTTTTTATTCAAAATTTAAAAAAAAATTAATATTTGTTGACATTTCAAAATGTAATTATAAAATCTTACGATTTAAAATCAAATTTATTAATAGATATATTAAATTTGATTATTTCATTTCAAATATTTACGTAAAATCGTAATTAATTAATTCAAAACGTGAAATAATTTGATTAATTACTTAAATTTTATTGCGTAGTAATTTCAATTTTTCAACGTTGGTAGTAAAAAGATTCTACGTCGACGCATAGCTGTCAAAGATGGTTTAAACGTTATAAATACGTTTTTTACTTAAAAATAATCAAAAATGAACCGATTTTGCTACAAAAATAACTAAATGTAAGTTAAATGCACTTTTTTGACAAATATTTTTAGTTCAAAATATAATCGCATTAATATTATGAACAAAAATCAATTTTTAGGTTACGGTTTACACTTTAAAATTTTTCCTTGCCTTTCAAATTCTTTAATACACGGAATTACATAAAGTATTCTTAGTTTAAAATCGTATTTAAGCAGGAATTAACCTCAATTTGTAATTTTTTATTCAAAATTTAAAAAAAAAATTAAGATTTGTTGACATTTCAAAATGTAATTATAAAATTTTACGATTTGAAATCAAATTTTATGAATAAATATACCAAATTTGATTGTCTCATTTCAAATATTTACGTAAAATCGTAATTAATTAATTAAAAACGTGAAATAATTCGATTAATTACTTAAATTTTATTGCGTAGTAATTTTAATTTTTCAACGTTGGTAGCAAAAAGATTCTACATCAACGCATAACTGTCAAAGATGGTTTAAACGTTATAAATACGTTTTTTATTTAAAAATAATCAAAAATGAACCGATTTTGCTACAAAAATAAGTAAATGTAAGTTAAATGCACTTTTTTATCAAATATTTTTAGTTCAAAATATAATCGTATTAATATTATGAATAAAAATCAATTTTTAGGTTACGGTTTACACTTTAAAATATTTTCTTTCTTTTCAAATTCGTTCATACTCGTAATTACATAAAGTATTCTTGGTTTAAAATCGTATTTAAGCAAGAATTAACCTCAATTCGTAATTTTTCATTCGAAATTTTAAAAAAATTTAAATTTGTTGACATTTCAAAATGTAATTATAAAATTTTACGATTTAAAATCAATTTTATTAATAGATACATCAAATTTGATTTTCTCATTTCAAACATTTAAGTAAAATCGTAATTAATTAATTAAAAACGTGAAATAATTCGATTAATTACTTAAATTTTATTGCGTAGTAATTTTAATTTTTCTACGTTGGTAGTAAAAAGATTCTACGTCGACGCATAACTGTCAAAGATGGTTTAAACCTTATAAATACGTTTTCTACGTAAAATAATCAAAAAGAAACCGATTTTGCTACAAAAATAAGTAAATGTAACTTAAATGCACTTTTTTAACAAATATTTTTAGTTCAAAATATAATTGTATTAATATTATGAATAAAAATCAATTTTTAGGTTACGGTTTACACTTTAAAATATTTTCTTTCTTTTCAAATTCGTTCATACTCGTAATTACATAAAGTATTCTTGGTTTAAAATCGTATTTAAGCAAGCATTAACCTCATTTTGTAACTTTTTATTCAAAATTTAAAAAAAATTTAAGATTTGTTGACATTTCAAAATGTAATTATAAAATTTTACGATTTAAAATCAAATTTTATGAATAAATCTATCAAATTTGATTTTCTCATTTCAAATATTTAAGTAAAATCGTAATTAATTAATTAAAAACGTGAAATAATTCGATTAATTACTTAAATTTTATTGCGTAGTAATTTTAATTTTTCAACGTTGGTAGTAAAAAGATTCTACGTCGACGCATAACCGTCAAAGATGGTTTAAACGTTATAAATACGTTTTTTACTTAAAATAATCAAAAATTAACCGATTTGGCTACAAAAATAAGTAAATGTAAGTTAAATGCACTTTTTCAACAAATATTTTTAGTTCAAAATATAATCGTATTAATATTATGAATAAAAACCAAATTTTAGGTAACGGTTTACACCTTAAAATTTTTTCTTTCTTTTCAAATTCTTTAATGCACGTAATTACATAAAGTATTCTTGGTTTAAAATCGTATTTAAGCAAGAAATAACCTCAATTTGTAATTTTTTATTCGAAATTTAAAATAAATTAAGATTTGTTGACATTTCAAAATGTAATTATAAAATTTTACGATTTAAAATCAAATTTTATGAATAAATCTATCAAATTTGATTTTCTCATTTCAAATATTTAAGTAAAATCGTAATTAATTAATTAAAAACGTGAAATAATTCGATTAATTACTTAAATTTTATTGCGTAGTAATTTTAATTTTTCAACGTTGGTAGTAAAAAGATTCTACGTCGACGCATAACCGTCAAAGATGGTTTAAACGTTATAAATACGTTTTTTACTTAAAATAATCAAAAATTAACCGATTTGGCTACAAAAATAAGTAAATGTAAGTTAAATGCACTTTTTCAACAAATATTTTTAGTTCAAAATATAATCGTATTAATATTATGAATAAAAACCAAATTTTAGGTAACGGTTTACACCTTAAAATTTTTTCTTTCTTTTCAAATTCTTTAATGCACGTAATTACATAAAGTATTCTTGGTTTAAAATCGTATTTAAGCAAGAAATAACCTCAATTTGTAATTTTTTATTCGAAATTTAAAATAAATTAAGATTTGTTGACATTTCAAAATGTAATTATAAAATTTTACGATTTAAAATCAAATTTTATGAATAAATCTATCAAATTTGATTTTCTCATTTCAAATATTTAAGTAAAATCGTAATTAATTAATTAAAAACGTGAAATAATTCGATTAATTACTTAAATTTTATTGCGTAGTAATTTTAATTTTTCAACGTTGGTAGTAAAAAGATTCTACGTCGACGCATAACCGTCAAAGATGGTTTAAACGTTATAAATACGTTTTTTACTTAAAATAATCAAAAATTAACCGATTTGGCTACAAAAATAAGTAAATGTAAGTTAAATGCACTTTTTCAACAAATATTTTTAGTTCAAAATATAATCGTATTAATATTATGAATAAAAATCAACTTTTAGGTTACGGTTTACACTTTAAAATATTTTCATTCTTTTCAAATTCGTTAATACTCGTAATTACATAAAGTATTCTTGGTTTAAAATCGTATTTAAGCAAGAATTAACCTCAATTTGTAATTTTTTATTCGAAATTTTATAATAATTTAAATTTGTTGACATTTCAAAATGTAATTATAAAATCTTACGATTTAAAATCAAATTTTATGAATAGATATATCAAATTTATTTTCTCATTTCAAATATTTACGTAAAATCGTAATTAATTAATTAAAAACGTGAAATAATTCGATTCATTACTTAAATTTTATTGCGTAGTAATTTTAATTTTTCAACGTTGGTAGTAAAAAGATTCTACGTCGACGCATAACTGTCAAAGATGGTTTAAACGTTATAAATACGTTTTTTACTTAAAATAATAAAGAAAAAATCGATTTTGCTACAAAAATAAGTAAATGTAAGTTAAATGCACTTATTTAACAAATATTTTTAGTTAAAAATATAATCGTATTAATATTATGAATAAAAATCAATTTTTAGGTTACGGTTTCCACTTTAAAATATTTTCTTTCTTTTAAAATTCGTTAATACTCGTAATTACATAAAGTATTCTTGGTTTAAAATCGTATTTAAGCAGGAATTAACCTCAATTTGTAATTTTTTATTCAAAATTTAAAAAAAATTTAAGATTTTTTGACATCTCAAAATGTAATTATAAAATTTTACGGTTTAAAATCAAATTTATTAATAGATATATTAAATTTGATTATTTCATTTCAAATATTTACGTAAAATCGTAATTAATTAATTAAAAACGTGAAATAATTTGATTAATTACTTAAATTTTATTGCGTAGTAATTTTAATTTTTCAACGTTGGTAGCAAAAAGATTCTACGTTGACGCATAACTGTCAAAGATGGTTTAAACGTTATAAATACGTTTTTTACTTAAAAATAATCAAAAATGAACCGATTTTGCTACAAAAATAAGTAAATGTAAGTTAAATGCACTTTTTAACAAATATTTTTGGTTCAAAATATAATCGTATTAATATTATGAATAAAAATCAATTTTTAGGTTACGGTTTACACTTTAAAATACTTTCTTTCTTTTCAAATTCGTTCATACTCGTAATTACATAAAGTATTCTTGGTTTAAAATCGTATTTAAGCAAGAATTAACCTCAATTCGTAATTTTTTATTCGAAATTTTAAAAAAATTTAAATTTGTTGACATTTAAAATGTAATTACAAAATTTTACGATTTAAAATCAAATTTATTAATAGATGTATTAAATTTGATTATTTCATTTCAAATATTTACGTAAAATCGTAATTAATTAATTAAAAACGTGAAATAATTCGATTAATTACTTAAATTTTATTGCGTAGTAATTTTAATTTTTCTACGTTGGTAGTAAAAAGATTCTACGTCGACGCATAACTGTCAAAGATGGTTTAAACGTTATAAATACGTTTTTTTACTTAAAAATAATCAAAAATGAACCGATTTCGCTACAAAAATTAGTAAACGTAAGTTAAATGCACTTTTTTAACAAATATTTTTAGTTCAAAATATAATCGTATTAATATTAGGAATAAAAATCAATTTTTAGGTTACGATTTACACCTTAAAAGATTTTCTTTCTTTTCAAATTCGTTAATACACGTAATTACATAAATTATTCTTGATTTAAAATCGTATTTAAGCAGGAATTAACCTCAATTTGCAATTTTTTATTCAAAATTAAAAAAAAAATTAAGATTTGTTGACATTTCAAAATGTAATTATAAAATTTTACGATTTAAAATCAATTTTATTAATGAATATATTAAATTTGATTTTCTCATTTCAAATATTTAAGAAAAATCGTAATTAATTAATTAAAAACGTGAAATAATTCGATTAATTACTTCAATTTTATTGCGTAGTAATTTTTATTCTTCTACGTTGGTAGTAAAAAGATTCTACGTCGACGCATAACTGTCAAAGATTGTTTAAACGTTTTTATTTACTTAAAAGTAATCAAAAATGAACCGATTTTGCTACAAAAATAAGTAAATGTAAGTTAAATGCACTTTTTTAACAAATATTTTTAGTTCAAAATATAATCGTATTAATATTATGAATAAAAATCAATTTTTAGGTTACGGTTTCCACTTTAAAATATTTTCTTTCTTTTAAAATTCGTTAATACTCGTAATTACATAAAGTATTCTTGGTTTAAAATCGTATTTAAGCAGGAATTAACCTCAATTTGTAATTTTTTATTCAAAATTTAAAAAAAATTTAAGATTTTTTGACATCTCAAAATGTAATTATAAAATTTTACGGTTTAAAATCAAATTTATTAATAGATATATTAAATTTGATTATTTCATTTCAAATATTTACGTAAAATCGTAATTAATTAATTAAAAACGTGAAATAATTTGATTAATTACTTAAATTTTATTGCGTAGTAATTTTAATTTTTCAACGTTGGTAGCAAAAAGATTCTACGTTGACGCATAACTGTCAAAGATGGTTTAAACGTTATAAATACGTTTTTTACTTAAAAATAATCAAAAATGAACCGATTTTGCTACAAAAATAAGTAAATGTAAGTTAAATGCACTTTTTAACAAATATTTTTAGTTCAAAATATAATCGTATTAATATTATGAATAAAAATCAATTTTTAGGTTACGGTTTACACTTTAAAATGTTTTCTTTCTTTTCAAATTCGTTCATACTCGTAATTACATAAAGTATTCTTGGTTTAAAATCGTATTTAAGCAGGAATTTACCTCAATTCGTAATTTTTTATTCGAAATTTTAAAAAAATTTAAATTTGTTGACATTTCAAAATGTAATTATAAAATTTTACGATTTAAAATTAATTTTATTAATAGATATATTACATTTGATTTTCTCATTTCAAATATTTACGTAAAATCGTAATTAATTAATTAAAAACGTGAAATAATTCGATTAATTACTTAAATTTTATTGCGTAGTAATTTTAATTTTTCAACGTCGGTAATAAAAAGTTTCTACGTCGACGCATAACTGTCAAAGATTGTTTAGACGTTATAAATACGTTTTTTACTTAAAATGATCGAAAGTGAACCGATTTTGATACAAAAATAAGTAAATGTAAGTTAAATGCACCTTTCTAACAAATATTTTTGGTTCAAAATATAATCGTATTAATATTATGAATAAAAATCAATTTTTAGGTTACGGTTTACACTTTAAAATATTTTCTTTCTTTCCGAATTCGTTAATACACGTAATTACATAAAGTATTCTTGGGTTAAAATTGTATTTAAGCAAGAATTAACCTCAATTCGTAATTTTTTATTCGAAATTTAAAAAAAAATTAAATTTGTTGACATTTCAAAATGTAATTATAAAATTTTACGATTTAAAATCAAATTTATTAATAGATATATTAAATTTGATTATTTCATTTCAAATATTTACGTAAAATCGTAATTAATTAATTAAAAACGTGAAATAATTCGATTAATTACTTAAATTTTATTGCGTAGGAATTTTAATTTTTCTATGTTGGTAGCAAAAAGATTCTACGTTGACGCATAACTGTCAAAGATTGTTTAAACGTTTTTATTTACTTAAAAGTAATCAAAAATGAACCAATTTTGCTATAAAAATAAGTAAACGTAAGTTAAATGCACTTTTTTAACAAATATTTTTAGTTCAAAATATAATCGTATTAATATTATGAATAAAAATCAATTTTTAGGTAACGGTTTACACCTTAAAATTTTTTCTTTCTTTTCAAATTCTTTAATGCACGTAATTACATAAAGTATTCTTGGTTTAAAATCGTATTTAAGCAAGAATTAACCTCAATTTATAATTTCTTATTCGAAATTTAAAATAAATTAAGATTTGTTGACATTTCAAAATGTAATTATAAAATTTTACGATTTAAAATCAAATTTATTAATAGATATATTTTATTTGATTATTTCTTTTCAAACATTTAAGTAAAATCGTAATTAATTAATTAAAAACTTCAGCTTAATTAATTCCACGTTGTTTGATTATGATTGTTTTGTAAAGTGGCACTTTCTGGCATAATGATTTGGTGCAATAATACATTCTTAGAAAAGAGAATTATTTCTTGGGCGAAGTTCTGCTTGGTTATTAACTACTCTTCCTCTTAATCCAGATATATACAAAATATAAGAGACAAAAAAGATTAATTATTATTATAATATATTAATAATTAAATTAAGATTAATAACAACGCTAAAAGCAAAATGAAAAAACTAGATTGGGTTAAGTTGTATTAGGTTGGGTTGGGTAGAACCCAAAAGTTCTATATCTTCAAAAATGAGTTAACATCATTATTTTGAGTTTTAGTATCAATTTGGGTGATATCTCCGAAACAAAAAGTGATGGGGAAAAGTGTTGTTGATGAGAAAATTTCTAAATTATCCCAAAAAATATAATTATTAATTATATTAATTCCACGGTCATTATTACCAACGTGATAAAATAAAATGTCTCAAATTTGACGTTTTTAACTAAAAAATTGTTATTATCTTTTTACTTATGGACGATGTGGGGAAATTTAATGAATAACAATCGTTTTAAATTGGCCAAAAATTCTTATTAAATCAATAATTTTATCCCGCCGTTGATTATTACCAACCTAAGAAGTTAAAATCATTAATTTGAGTTTTAGTATCAATTTGGGTGATATCTCCGAAACAAAAAGTGATGGGGGAAAGTGTTGTTGATGAGAAAGTTACTGAATTAACCCAAGAAACATAAGTATTAATTATTTTAATTCCACGATCATTATTACCAACGTGATAAAATAAAATTTCTCAAATTTGACGTTTTTAACTAAAAAATTGTTATTATCTTTTTACTTATGGACGATGTGGGGAAATTTAATGAATAACAATCGTTTTAAATTGGCCAAAAATTCTTATTAAATCAATAATTTTATCCCGCCGTTGATTATTACCAACCTAAGAAGTTAAAATCATTAATTTGAGTTTTAGTATCAATTTTGGTGATATCTCCGAAACAAAAACTGATGGGGAAAAGTTTTGTTGATGAGAAAGTTACTGAATTAACCCAAAAAACATAATTATTAATTATTTTAATTCCATGGTCACTATTACCAACGTGATAAAATAAAATGTCTCAAATTTGACGTTTTTAACTAAAAAATTGTTATTATCTTTTTATTTATGGAGGATGTGGGGAAATTGAATGAGTAACAACCATTTTAAATTGACCAGAAATTCTTATTAAGTAAATAATTTGAATAATTTTATTGCCATCCTATGGAGTTAACATTATTTTGAGTTTTAGTATCAATTTGGGTGATATCTCCGAAACAAAAAGTATCGCCCAGCTCATCTTGAAACGAAAATTCATTCAATTTATTGTTTTTGCAAATTAATCATCTTATTTCTTGGAAATTAAATGAGATGGGGGAAAATGTTTTGTACAAAAAGCATTTTTTATCAAATGGGAAAATATAATCTAAGAGAGTTTTAACCCATCGCTCATTGTTACCAACCCAACACTCTTCGACAATTCTCCTATTAATCACCCTCCGAAAGAATGTTGAATGAGAATATCTCAATTAAAGCGTGGGGAAACCCTCATTGTAATAGAAAAAAAAGGGTTAAAATAGGTAGCTTCCTTTTGTACTCCAATTAAAGCGTGAAGTTTTTATTTTGACTTAAATCATCTCCCGAAAGAATGTTAAGTCTGGTGTATGTATGTATGTATGGAGTGAGGAGTGCGTATTCTATATGCGGCACCTAGGCCACAACGGGCCCCTTGTACACTGGCTCCCTCTAAGAGGTTTGAGATGTTAAATGCGAGTATATAACTCGATTTTTGGCTGATTCCGCTTCCTGACCGACCCCCCACCAAACCGGGCGTGCTATGGCACAGGCCCAGTGTGGGTTCGCCCCTGTCAGGTGCCGCTCCAGGATTACCACATCCTCGTGGCCCCTACGAGGTGCAGGCCTCCAGGGCGCTAACGCGCATTCAGCCATTTTTGTTCAAACCCCTTACACACATAGTGATAACGACAGCCAGAGATGTTAGACTGGTTGCCGGGACCGACGGCTTAACGTCCCTCCGAAGGACGGGGGGCGACCCAACGTGATTACACCGGGATTCGAACCCGGGACGTCTGCGTGTTAACTCGAGAGTTAACACGCTGAGCCATTGCGTCCCCCGCCTGGTGTCTTTTAAGAGTCTGGAGTCTCGGGAGAGTCTAAAGTCTGGTGTCGAAGAATTTGATATGGAGCTGGCGCAGAAATGTGTAAAGTCGCTAAGACGCTAAAGAAAATTGCGGATTTGGAACAGTGAGATTCATGTTGGGTTGGAGTTTGAGGTCTAGAGTAATGTTCCCAGACTAGTCTCCCAGATATATAGGACGAAATCCAAAGAAACAACCCGTTAGATAAGTTGAATTTGTTCAGCTTTGTCATAAGAATGTTATGGTGAAGTTTGTCAAAAGCTTTCGTCAGATCAGTATAGATAGCATCCATGAATGATAACTTTCAGTTATCATTCATAAAATTTTGAATATACTGAACAAATTCAACCAGATTTGTCTCCACTGACCGGCCACGTATAAAACCGTGTTGTTGAGGGATTATAGCAGGTCGAAGATTCATTTCAAAGATCTTCGAAACAATAGATAATAGGGAAATTGGACGATAGTTGGACAAAAAATGTCTATTACCCGATTTAAAGACTGGAATTATAAAGGCTTTTTTCCATTCTGAAGGAAAGACTGAATTTTCAATTGAGCGGCTGAAGATAATGAATAGAGGAGCTGCCAACTCCTTCGCACAATTAGCAATAAAACATCCCGGCAAGCCATCAGGACCAGGGCCCAATTTATGGTCGATTAGTGTGAGAAGATGAGAAACATCATGTTCAGAGAACCAAGGTTGCGATTGATAAATATCATTTCGTTTCTGAGAGGTATTCAGGCAACCGTCGATATAAACCGATCTAAAAAACTGAGAAAAAAGTTCCGCAATCCGCTCTCCGTCGTCTGCTACCTCTCCGTTCAGCTCCATTTTAGACGAAATACTGCCGCCGCTGTGTCTCTTATTTTTAACAAAAGACTACAAACTGGATGGGTTATCAATTAGGTTACTCTGAACACGATTCAGATAAGTGCGATAATCAGCAGCAATTAAAGCTTTGGTACGTTTGCGCTGAACGCTAAAGCTAAGATAGTCGTTTCTGTTACCCCATCTCCTCCATTTTCTATGATATTTCAACTTTTCCTTCACAGATTTAACACTTCGCGTGCGGGCAACGTATTTTTACGTTTTTTGCAGTCTGTCACTGGAGCGCGGGTCACGTAAAAATACGTATTTAGTAGATTTGTGGTGGATACCCGCTAACCACTACAAATCTACTAAATACGTATAATTATATGTATGTGTGACATTATATGCATGGTGTTTGCGTTGATAGGCAACGCTTTGCCTATCAACGCATATTTCTTCATCACTATCTTTGACAAAGATAGTGATGAAGAAATATGCGCTGACAGATTATCGAACTTTTCGTATGATAGTGATTCTGAAAGTCAAGATATCGAAGAAAGTGACGATGATGATATTATTCCACGTTCTCGAGTGTTCGTCCGAAGAAGAATTTCGAGTAGCTCTGAAACAACTTCTGATGAAGAAGCAGATGAATGGTCATCGATTGACAACCCTCTAGACCTTGAAGAGATTTTAGGTCATCCGGGGTATCTAATATTGCTAATATTCCTAAATCCACAGCTGATGCAGTGAAGTTATTTATAGACGACGATTCTTTTGCATATTTAGTCGCGGAATCAAATAGGTACTACTATCAAAATATGAATCAGTTCAAAATATCTCTCAAAAGCCTGAAATGGAGAGATATTACAATTCCGGAGATGAAGACATTTTTGGGGCTTATTATTTTCATGGGATAAGTTCGTAAAGACGCCCGAGACGATTATTGGTCAACTGATCTGTGCACAAGTACACCGTTTTTTTCAAAAACCATGTCAAGGGATAGATTCCGCCAAATATATAAGGCTTGGCATTTCAATAACAATGAAGACGTCACAGACGATTCTGATCGCTTATTCAAAGTTAGGCCTGTACTAAATTATTTTGTTTGAAAGTTCAATAATATTTACAAGCCGAAACAGCAAGTATCATTAGATGAGGGCATAATTCCTTGGAGAGGACGATTGTTTTTAGAGTCTACAATGCTGGAAAAATTATAAAATACGGCATACTCGTACGAATATTATCTGAAAGCGACACAGGATAGATTTGCAATTTTCAAGTTTATGCAGCTCAAGGATCACGACTGATCGAAACGATATGCACAGTAGTTTCGCCATATACTGATGTCTGGCACCATTTGTATATGGATAATTACTACAACAGCGTTGATAACACAGAAGCCCTTTTACAAAAAAAAATACGAGTTTGCGGAACAATTAGGAAGAATAGAGGTCTACCAGAGTGCCTGAAAAAAGCCAATTTGAAAAAAGGAGAAACAATCTTTCGCAGAAAGAATGATATATTGGTCCAAATTTGGCAATCGAAGAAAGAGGTCAGTCTCATCTCTTCAATCCATTCGCGGAAATGAAAGAAAGTTGCAACATTGATCGTATCAAGAGACAAAAAAATATAAAGCCAAATGCTTTGATCGATTATAATAAATACATGAAAGGAGTAGATCGGGCCGATCAGTATTTGTCGTATTATAGTATTTTGCGTAAAACAGCAAAGTGGACAAAGCGCGTAGCAATGTACATGATGAATTGTGCATTTTTTAATGCATATGTAGTGTACAATTCAACAAGAACGCAAAAAATAAGGTACAAAAAATTTTTGCACGACATCGCACTGTATTGGGTTACTGATGAGCTATCTGAAATCAGCACTGAAAAACCAGAAGAAATATCAAAACGCGACCCTCCTGGAAGATTATCCATGGATATGCGTAAACATACATTGGGGAAAGTTGTTGGTGCTGGGAAGAAAAAATCCACAAAGACAATGTCGCGTGTGCGCAGCTAAAAAAGTGCGAAGTGAAACATGTTTCATAATAATAATAATAATAATGTATATTTATTTCCAACAGGTTCCACACCCAATTACAGGAAAACAAAATTAATAACTTAAATTAAGGTTGAACGGTATTAAATGAAACAACAAAAAAAAAATAGTAAAAATGGATATAGTCCACAAACTGGTCTGTCAAGTCCCAAATTGGTTGACAAGTCGATCATCCAGAAACGACCAAGAATCAAAAAAAATATCGCATTCATCAGAAATTTGATTAAAAAAGTTACACATCAGTGTCACAGGCGCACGCTGACCCACCGTTGTTCTGTTAGAATTACAATAGAACACACGCGTAGACCTATTATTTAATCTGGGCACGTTAAAATTAATGTTACACAGAATCTGCGAGCAATCAATAGTACCATGCAACAATCCATATAAAAATTTGACAGCGATCACTACTCTACGTGTAGATAGAGACACCATAGCAAATCGGTTCAGTAATGAGCGGTAATCAATACCTCTAGGCGGGTAAGTTGCATCAATACGATATGACAAAAATTTTAAATATAATCTTTGTATGCGCTCTACGGAATTAATATGAGTATTAAAGTAAGGTTGCCAAATCAATGCGGCATACTCAAGACGCGAACGAATTAAGGCATTAAAAACAGTAAGAAGCCCTACGGTCGAAAATTCTTTACAATTGCGATAAATAAATCCGTACGTTCGGTAGCATTTCGTGCAAAGATCAGAAATATGATTTACAAATGTTAGTTTAGAATCAAAGGTTACTCCTAAGTCTATGATAGTACTCGTTCTACGCAAGTGAACATCGCCAATATAGTATTCGCAGGATATCAAAGAACTTCTAGTGTAAGACATGACGGCGCACTTAGACACATTTAGGCTCAAACGGTTACTCACACACCACTCAACGACACTGTCCAAACCACTCTGAAGAGCCGCAACATCCGCCGGTGACCGAACCGAAGTGAAAATCTTCATGTCATCTGCAAACAGCAGCTTCTCACAATGAATGGCGTCCGTGATATCATTGATGAAAATGAGAAAGAGAAGCGGTCCGAGGTTCGATCCCTGAGGCACTCCCGACGTCGGGCGAATAGACTGTGATGTGCAGTTGGCGTATCTAACGCGCTGCTCTCTTCCGCGAAGATAAGACTCCATAAGTGCGGTCAATTGATCACTAAAGTCAATCAAACTGAGTTTGGATAAAAGTGCGTAATGGTCAAGTTGGTCAAATGCCTTTTGGAAATCTAAGTAGATAACATCAACTTGACCTCTATCGTCAAGAACACCGCATAGATACTGCGTAAAGCACGCCAAGTTCGATACCGTAGAACGGTTTCTCACGAAACCATGTTGAAAGGGTACTATATAAGGCTTCACGTAGGTATAGATATATCTGTATAAGATTGATTCAAATATCTTCGAGAAATTGCATAATAAGGAAATGGGTCGATAGTTTTCGATATTGGTGGCATCATCTTTCTTATGAACGGGACAAACATAAGCCTTCTTCCATTGCACAGGCATTACAGAGTACTTAAGAATCATGTTGTAAATATGGAGCAAAGGAACATCAAAAATAGCAGCGCAGTCTCTCAAAAGGAAGCTAGGTATGCCGTCGATACCTGCAGTAAGTTTATTTTTTGAAAGCTTTAGTGCTGAGCGAACATCATCCTGCGTAAAGCCATCGATTCGGAGTGTCCGTTCCACTGACAAACCGGAAATAGGTACATTACAAGGGTCAGAAACAGTATAGACTTGACCGAAATAATCGGCAAACCCATCCACAATCGACGAACCTGTAGTAAACTCGAGATCCCGGTACTTCATAGCGCCAGGTATGCGAGATGTACCCTTCCTCGACTGTACGTACCCCTAAAAACTTTTCGGGTCATTACGGATTGCAGCTTCACAATTATTTAAGTGCAGTTTGTACGCGGCACTTATCATGGCTTTACTGAGGGATCTGTTGTACTTGAAACTATCCAAATAGTGAGCAGTTCGATACATTCTGTATTTCTTAAGCGCACTTTCCTTGAGCCGAATAGCTTTTCTTATTTCATAAGTGAACCACGCAGGATACTTCTTCCCGGCTTTATTCAAAAATTTCATTTTAGGCACGGCGATATCAAGAGCTTTATAAATTAGTTCATAAAATGTTGCGCATCCGGCCTCGACGTCCGTTGCATTGTCCATCAATGACCAATCAGTGGCAGTTAATAAGCCATAGAGCAACGGAAAATCTGCTCGCTTGAAATTGTAACCAGCTACACCAGACGATGCCCGGAAGTTAGGAGAAGAAGATTCGATACATGAAAATGCAACACGAAGTGCTGGATGGTGACGATCTTCGTCCACAATAGGATCTAAATTATTGTCAACCGAGCACGGAAAATTACTAAACACCAGGTTTCATGTGTAGCTTCTGCTGTGTTCCTCTTCACAGAGGAAAATGCGAACGGTACTTGTAGATGTAAAATAAAAAAAAGTTCGTTCATAAAAACGGAGTAGTTTTCGATTTTCTGCGATCCTTTTGAATAACCAAATGTGGTATAAACCACATTATAAAGTTCCGTAGCGTTTCTCAAGCTTTTATATTTATACCAAAAAAAAAGGACATAAAAGTTTTTAAAATTGACCCCTCATGGCAGGTCAAAGAAATAAATATTCTTATAATATTCTTGATTTGTATTTTCGTCGACTTTGCGACACCAAAGCCCGCGATTCACGAAAATACGCCCGCTGTACGTGTAATTCGGCGGCGAATGCCAAGTGTTAATAGTAGAAGATGTATACCAATGAGGATAACGATTATTACGAGAGTAGCTCTGGGGAACGAATTCGGTCATATACCTATATAAAACAGAGTAAAAAGTGTCAACGCAGTGGTCTACATCCAACCTCTCAAACAAACTACGCCAATCAACACTATGTGTGTTATACAGGGTGCGGCAGAAAGAACTCCCCGATTTGAGACACAGTGTGGCGTGTCGTTGAATAGCTGTATACGTGTCGTTTTCAGTGTACACTATGGCTTGGTCAGGTGAACATCGCGCGTTTTCGTTCAGCAGTTTATTGAAAATGGCAGATCGCCAATAACAACTCAACGTGCCTTCCGCATTCGCTTTGCGCTCGGTTGATGGGACCCTGTTCCCGATAAGAAAACCATTTACTCGTGGGTGTCGAATTTTCGACAGACAGGTTCTGCATTGAAACGTAACCCCAAGGTCGACGACCGACTGTCACATGCCGAGAAAATGTTGCTGCAGTGAGAGATTCAGTTCAACAATCTCCTCAACGTTCGTCAAGAAAGCATGCATCAGCCTTACGATTATCTGATCGAAGTGTGAGAAGAATCTTGCATCGAGATTTGAAAATGCATCCCTATAAGATTGTGATGGTGCAAGAACTGTTTGAAAGAGATTACGAAGTCCGTAGAAACTTGTGTCAAGACATGCTTCGGAACATTCACTGAGAAGATGTGGTAATTTTTTCAGACGAGTCACATTTTCATTTGTCAGGTGCAGTCAATAGACAAAATTGCAGGTACTGGTCGGAAAACAATCCCCAGGAAATGCATCAACGTCCACTCCATAGTCCCAAAGTCACAGTGTGGTGCGCTGTTTTTAATTCTGGTGTGATTGGTCCGTATTTTTTTCAAGAAAATGGTGAGACTGTTACTGTAAACAGTAATCGGCGCACTGTTTAATGATCTTGCGAATGTGTGGTTTCAACAAGATGGCGCTACAGCCCACACAGCACGTCAATTACTGGTATTGGTGAGGGAAATGTTTCTTGGACATGTCATTTCTTTGCGTGGTGACGCCTTGTGATTATTTTCTGTGGGGCTACCTCAAGTCCAAGGTATACCAGCATCGCCCTCAAACTTTACAAGCTCTCAAGGAAATGATAACTCAAGAGGTTGAAGCAATCACGCCCGACATGACTCGCAGAGTAATAAACAGCTTTAGAGAACAGCTCAACCAATGCATCAACAACGGCGGTGGCCATTTGAGTGACGTATTGTTTAAAACACATTAAATTACCTATGATTAAACCGCATTATATGTGTTCTTTGATAATAACAATAAAAATGTCATATCTTACTTGGTTTGCTTCTTATTGGCTTCCCAAATCGGAGAGTTCTTTCTGCCGCACCCTGTATGTTCCGCATCATATAACACAATTTCATTATCTACACACACATTGTTAAATAAAAATTTTTCTGATTTGTTGTCAAACGAAACAACAAATATATTTGAAATGTAATTAGGTTTTACTGCCTCGGCCGCAAGCGACCTCGGCTTAGTTAGGAAACAATCATGCATTCAGTATCATATAATTAGTGCCATCAAACGAAATCTCAAATATTTATCAAAAACAATCAGATTAAAATGGTTTATTCAAAAAATTGCTTTCTAAATGTACTTCTTTATTTTCAGCATCATCCAAAACCGCAACTAACGAATCTGAAAAACCAAACGACGCAACTTTATCCCGCTGCCAACTTCACATCAAAGGAATGACGTGCGCATCGTGCGTAGCCGCCATCGAAAAGCACTGTTACCGCCTAAACGGATGCCACAAAATCCTAATCGCCCTATTAGCCGCCAGGGCGGAAATCCAATACGACCCGAACTTAATCGATCCGAACGAATTGGCCGCCTCCATAACCGATCTGGGATTCCCCGCATCCGTCCTCCAACAATCCGGATTGGGCGAATCCGAATTAACCCTAAAAATAACCGGGATGACGTGCTCGAGTTGCGTGCACAAAATCGAATCGACCGTTTTAAAAATGCCAGGTGTTACATCAGCCAAAGTTGCACTCACCACTCATAGAGGGTGCTTTAAATACGATCCGGAAGTGACGGGGGCGCGGGATATTATTGAGGGGATTAAGAAATTAGGATTCGAAGCTGAGTTATTCTCGAGGGAGCATAATGGGGATTATTTACAGCAAAAGCAAGAAATTAAAAAGTGGAGGAATACTTTTTTGATTTCATTGTTGTTTGGGGGGCCGTGTATGTTTGCGATGGTTTATTTTATGGCGGTTATGTCGATTAAGGAATCGCACGCGGATATGTGTTGCGTCGTTCCGGGGTTGTCTTTGGAAAATTTGATTATGTTCGCGTTATCGACTCCGGTTTTGATTTGGGGGGGAAAGCACTTTTTTATCCAAGCCTACAAAGCTTTGAAGCATCACACGACTAATATGGACGTTTTAATCGCGATGGCCACCTCAATTAGTTACATTTACAGCGTGATTGTTGTAGCGGCCGCGATGATCATGCAACAAGATGTCTCTCCACAAACTTTCTTTGATACACCCCCAATGTTGTTGGTTTTTATTAGTTTGGGGAGATGGCTCGAACATATCGCGAAGGGAAAAACATCCGAGGCTTTATCGCGGTTGTTATCGCTAAAAGCAACGGATGCTACGTTGGTTAGTTTGAATTCGGAGAAAGAGGTTGAGAAGGAAAGACAAGTTCATGTTGATTTGGTGCAAAGAGGCGATATCTTGAAGGTGATCCCCGGGGCGAAAATCCCCGTTGATGGGAAAGTCCTCCAAGGGCAATCGATGTGCGATGAAAGCTTAATAACGGGGGAAAGCATGCCTGTCCCAAAAAAAATCGGGAGCGCCGTAATCGGGGGTTCCATCAACCAACACGGCCTTTTAATCATCGAAGCGACCCACACGGGCGAATCAACAACTTTATCTCAAATCGTTCGCCTCGTCGAAGAAGCCCAAACATCCAAAGCCCCCATTCAACAACTCGCCGATAAAATCGCGGGATATTTCGTCCCAATCGTTGCATTTTTAGCCCTTTTAACCCTTCTAATTTGGATGATAATCGGCTTCACCGACATCGAATTACTCCCAGTTTCGGAGCACGAGCGGCGGGGATTCACCGACACCGAAGTGATTTTCCAATTCGTATTTCGATGCGCTTTGAGCGTTTTAGCCATCGCTTGCCCTTGCGCTTTAGGATTAGCAACCCCCACCGCGGTGATGGTGGGCACAGGAGTCGGGGCGATGAACGGAATTTTAATAAAAGGGGCGGAACCCCTCGAAAACGCGCACAAAGTCAAAGCGATCATGTTCGATAAAACCGGAACTATCACAAAAGGATTACCGGAAGTTTCAAAAATCTTCTTAAAAGTCGATTTATTATCCCCCCTCCTCGTTTTCGCCGGATTAGGAACGGCCGAAAAAGACTCCGAACACCCAATCGGTTTTGCAATCGTTCGCTTCGTTAAAGAAATCTTCCAAACCGAAATAAACGGAGTTTCGAGTGATTTCCAAGCCGTTCCCGGTTGCGGGATGAAATGCAAAGTTTCCGGGTTAAACTCAATGATTAATCACTCGAATTACTCGAAAGATTTAATTAATTTCTTATCGTACTTAAATAAAGGCTCCTCCGGGAAATTCCAACTTCAAAACGTCGAAATCGAAATATCGGGAAGTGAAAATCTAAAACTCAACGAATTATTGGGGGGCATCAACGACTCGGCTTATACATCGGATAAATTCGATGTAATCGTTGGAAATCGGGAGTGGATGAATCGAAACGGGATGATTTTAAAACCGGATATTGATTTTAAAATGAATGAGGAGGAGGAAATGGGGAGATCGGCCGTTTTATGCGCTATTAATGGTATTAATTAATAAAGAAAAGTTTTATAAAAATGATTAAATTAATTATTTTTTTAGGTGAAATCGTTGCTATGGTTAGTGTCGCGGATACGGTGAAACCGGAAGCGCATCTCGCGGTTTATTCGCTGAAGAAAATGGGGTTGGACGTGATTTTATTGACTGGGGATAATAGGAAAACTGCGACGAGTATTGCGAGGCAAGTTGGGATTACGAAGGTGTACGCGGAAGTTCTCCCGTCTCATAAAGTTGCTAGAGTACAAAGGTAATTAATTTGATCAACAATTGTATTTTTTTCTTGTTACGATTTCTTTATGCAATTTTTATACTGATTCTAAAATTAATTTTAAGTTGACTCCATCACGTCACGATTTGGAGATTTTCTTATAAATGCCCTTTTTAAAGTCTATGAAATTTCACAAAATTTTAAATCGACAAATATGGTTCAGCATATTTTGTTATGCATTTTAGAATGTTTAGTAGTCATAATAGACTCGAACTCATGTGAGGTATCTTGCTTGAAATAGACGGCAAAAATAATATCGACCATTATAAGACGTCGATCGCTTCCAAGAAATCTAATTATTTTATAAATATGATAAATCAAAATTTATAAGTAAATATGATAAATATGATCATATTTGCTCTTTACATTCAGTATTTCAAAAAGTATTCGATGCTCAATGATTAATTTCCAAATAAGTTAGCCAAATATTCGTTATCGTCTTAAATGCACTACTAATGCACTGGATTTGATTGAATTGGTTTAAGAAAATTCTGAACTAAAATTGTTGCTCTCCAAGAAGTTCGAAAATGAAGTGACAGCCTTTACTATCATAAACAGCATAAATTAACATAAACATTTAGAATGTTGGCTGACTACTTAATATTCTCTCAGTATTGAAAAAAAAACATCAAACCTTTGTAAATTCAAAGCCATGGTATACTACGTGAGTCTAAGTCTATCTTGTTTGAGACTGCCACGTCGGCCACCTCCAAGAAATATAATTAACATGATCCAATATACATTACAACAATTGTAGTACCTGAAGAAGTATTTTTTCGTCTCATAAAATTTCAGTTAGGCCCAGCTTGTTCACCTTTGCTTATATTTATCAAATAGATATTTTCCATGGTTACTGTAATTTCACTTGTCTTGTTTGGTATTGTGACCAATAATTGTGATAAATATGTAATAGTTTAATTTAAACAAAGGTGAATAAAATGGGCCTAAATCTTATGTAAACACTGATTTCCAACTTATGGTGAGTTCAAAGTTGTTACTTGCTGCAACTTTTTTATCTGCAAAATTGATATACTTATTTTTCCAATTACAATTTTGTCAATATACTAGGCAGTATATTCGCGAGGTGTTTTTAAGATATTGTATGTATATTGTTTGGAACAGTAACAGCTCATGCTCTCAACAAGTTGGCAGTCTTTAAGATAATATAGAGTATTTGAAACAGTGCTAGATATTGTATATTGTTTGGAACAGCAATAGCTCATGCCGCCAACAAGTTGGCAATCTTTAAAATATTGTATAATATTAGTATAAAAGCTCATGCTGCCAACAAGTTGGCAGTCCATAAGATAATATAGAGTATTTGGAACACTAATAACTCATGCTACCAACAAATTGGCAGTCTTTAAGATATTGTATAATATTAGTATAAATGCTCATGCTGCCAACAAGTTGGCAGTCCATAAGATAATATAGAGTACTTGGAACACTAATAACTCATGCTGCCAACAAGTTGGCAGTCTATAAGATAATATTGAGTATTTGGAACACTAATAGCTCATGCTACCAACAAGTTGGCAGTCTTTAGGATATTGTATATTGGTTGGAACAGTAATAGCTCATGCTGTCAACAAGTCGGCAATCGGTAAAATAATATAAAGTATTTGGAACACTAATATCTCATGCTGTCAACAAGTTGGCAATCTTTAAGATATTGTATATTGTTTGGAAAAGTAATAGCTCATGCTGCCAATAAGTTGGCAGACTGTAAGATAATATAGAGTATTTGAACACTGATAACTCATGCTACCAACAAGTTGACAGTTTTTAAGATATTGTATAATACTGTTTGGAAGAGTAATAGCTCATGCTGCCAACAAATTGGCAGTCTATGAGATAATATTGAGTATTTGGAACACTAATAACTCATGCTACCAACAAGTTGGCAGTCTTTAAGATATTGTATAATATTAGTATAATAGCTCATGCTGACAACAAGTTGGCAGTCTATAAGATAATATTGAGTATTTGTAACACTAATAGCTCATGCTACCAACAAGTCGGCAGTCTTTAGGATATTGTGTATTGGTTGGAACAGTAATAGCTCATGCTGTCAACAAGTCGGCAATCTGTAAAATAATATAAAGTATTTGGAACACTAATAAATCGTGCTGTCAACAAGTTGGCAGTCTTTAAGATATTGTATATTGTTTGAAAAAGTAATAGCTCATGCTGCTAATAAGTTGGCAGACTGTAAGATAATATAGAGTATTTGAACACTGATAACTCATGCTACCAACAAGTTGGCAGTCTATAAGATAATATAGAGTATTTGGAACACTAATAGCTCATGCTACCATCAAGTCGGCAGTCTTTAGGATATTGTATATTGGTTGGAACAGTAATAGCTCATGCTGTCAACAAGTCGGCAATCTGTAAAATAATATAAAGTATTTGGAACACTAATAAATCGTGCTGTCAACAAGTTGGCAGTCTTTAAGATATTGTATATTGTTTGAAAAAGTAATAGCTCATGCTGCTAATAAGTTGGCAGACTGTAAGATAATATAGAGTATTTGAACACTGATAACTCATGCTACCAACAAGTTGGCAGTCTATAAGATAATATAGAGTATTTGGAACACTAATAGCTCATGCTACCATCAAGTCGGCAGTCTTTAGGATATTGTATATTGGTTGGAACAGTAATAGCTCATGCTGTCAACAAGTCGGCAATCTGTAAAATAATATAAAGTATTTGGAACACTAATAAATCGTGCTGTCAACAAGTTGGCAGTCTTTAAGATATTGTATATTGTTTGAAAAAGTAATAGCTCATGCTGCTAATAAGTTGGCAGACTGTAAGATAATATAGAGTATTTGAACACTGATAACTCATGCTACCAACAAGTTGGCAGTCTATAAGATAATATAGAGTATTTGGAACACTAATAGCTCATGCTACCATCAAGTCGGCAGTCTTTAGGATATTGTATATTGGTTGGAACAGTAATAGCTCATGCTGTCAACAAGTCGGCAATCTGTAAAATAATATAAAGTATTTGGAACACTAATAAATCGTGCTGTCAACAAGTTGGCAGTCTTTAAGATATTGTATATTGTTTGAAAAAGTAATAGCTCATGCTGCTAATAAGTTGGCAGACTGTAAGATAATATAGAGTATTTGAACACTGATAACTCATGCTACCAACAAGTTGGCAGTCTATAAGATAATATAGAGTATTTGGAACACTAATAGCTCATGCTACCATCAAGTCGGCAGTCTTTAGGATATTGTATATTGGTTGGAACAGTAATAGCTCATGCTGTCAACAAGTCGGCAATCTGTAAAATAATATAAAGTATTTGGAACACTAATAAATCGTGCTGTCAACAAGTTGGCAGTCTTTAAGATATTGTATATTGTTTGAAAAAGTAATAGCTCATGCTGCTAATAAGTTGGCAGACTGTAAGATAATATAGAGTATTTGAACACTGATAACTCATGCTACCAACAAGTTGGCAGTCTATAAGATAATATAGAGTATTTGGAACACTAATAGCTCATGCTACCATCAAGTCGGCAGTCTTTAGGATATTGTATATTGGTTGGAACAGTAATAGCTCATGCTGTCAACAAGTCGGCAATCTGTAAAATAATATAAAGTATTTGGAACACTAATAAATCGTGCTGTCAACAAGTTGGCAGTCTTTAAGATATTGTATATTGTTTGAAAAAGTAATAGCTCATGCTGCTAATAAGTTGGCAGACTGTAAGATAATATAGAGTATTTGAACACTGATAACTCATGCTACCAACAAGTTGGCAGTCTATAAGATAATATAGAGTATTTGGAACACTAATAGCTCATGCTACCATCAAGTCGGCAGTCTTTAGGATATTGTATATTGGTTGGAACAGTAATAGCTCATGCTGTCAACAAGTCGGCAATCTGTAAAATAATATAAAGTATTTGGAACACTAATAAATCGTGCTGTCAACAAGTTGGCAGTCTTTAAGATATTGTATATTGTTTGAAAAAGTAATAGCTCATGCTGCTAATAAGTTGGCAGACTGTAAGATAATATAGAGTATTTGAACACTGATAACTCATGCTACCAACAAGTTGGCAGTCTATAAGATAATATAGAGTATTTGGAACACTAATAGCTCATGCTACCATCAAGTCGGCAGTCTTTAGGATATTGTATATTGGTTGGAACAGTAATAGCTCATGCTGTCAACAAGTCGGCAATCTGTAAAATAATATAAAGTATTTGGAACACTAATAACTCATGCTACCAACAAGTTGGCAGTCTTTAAGATATTGTATAATATTAGTATAATAGCTCATACTACCAACAAGTTGGCAGTCTATAAGATCATATTGAGTATTCGGAACACTAATAACTCATGCTACCAACAAGTTGGCAGTCTTTAAGATATTGTATAATATTAGTATAATAGCTCATGCTGACAACAAGTTGGCAGTCTTTAAGATATTGTATAATATTAGTATAATAGCTCATACTACCAACAAGTTGGCAGTCTATAAGATCATATTGAGTATTCGGAACACTAATAACTCATGCTACCAACAAGTTGGCAGTCTTTAAGATATTGTATAATATTAGTATAATAGCTCATGCTGCCAACAAATTGGCAGTCTATGAGATAATATTGAGTATTTGGAACACTAATAACTCATGCTACCAACAAGTTGGCAGTCTTTAAGATATTGTATAATATTAGTATAATAGCTCATGCTGCCAACAAATTGGCAGTCTATGAGATAATATTGAGTATTTGGAACACTAATAACTCATGCTACCAACAAGTTGGCAGTCTTTAAGATATTGTATAATATTAGTATAATAGCTCATGCTGCCAACAAATTGGCAGTCTATGAGATAATATTGAGTATTTGGAACACTAATAACTCATGCTACCAACAAGTTGGCAGTCTTTAAGATATTGTATAATATTAGTATAATAGCTCATACTACCAACAAGTTGGCAGTCTATAAGATCATATTGAGTATTCGGAACACTAATAACTCATGCTACCAACAAGTTGGCAGTCTTTAAGATATTGTATAATATTAGTATAATAGCTCATGCTGACAACAAGTTGGCAGTCTTTAAGATATTGTATAATATTAGTATAATAGCTCATACTACCAACAAGTTGGCAGTCTATAAGATCATATTGAGTATTCGGAACACTAATAACTCATGCTACCAACAAGTTGGCAGTCTTTAAGATATTGTATAATATTAGTATAATAGCTCATGCTGCCAACAAATTGGCAGTCTATAAGATAATATTGAGTATTTGTAACACTAATAGCTCATGCTACCAACAAGTCGGCAGTCTTTAGGATATTGTATATTGGTTGGAACAGTAATAGCTCATGCTGTCAACAAGTCGGCAATCGGTAAAATAATATAAAGTATTTGGAACACTAATATCTCATGCTGTCAACAAGTTGGCAATCTTTAAGATATTGTATATTGTTTGGAAAAGTAATAGCTCATGCTGCCAATAAGTTGGCAGACTGTAAGATAATATAGAGTATTTGAACACTGATAACTCATGCTACCAACAAGTTGACAGTTTTTAAGATATTGTATAATACTGTTTGGAAGAGTAATAGCTCATGCTGCCAACAAATTGGCAGTCTATGAGATAATATTGAGTATTTGGAACACTAATAACTCATGCTACCAACAAGTTGGCAGTCTTTAAGATATTGTATAATATTAGTATAATAGCTCATGCTGACAACAAGTTGGCAGTCTATAAGATAATATTGAGTATTTGTAACACTAATAGCTCATGCTACCAACAAGTCGGCAGTCTTTACGATATTGTGTATTGGTTGGAACAGTAATAGCTCATGCTGTCAACAAGTCGGCAATCTGTAAAATAATATAAAGTATTTGGAACACTAATAAATCGTGCTGTCAACAAGTTGGCAGTCTTTAAGATATTGTATATTGTTTGAAAAAGTAATAGCTCATGCTGCTAATAAGTTGGCAGACTGTAAGATAATATAGAGTATTTGAACACTGATAACTCATGCTACCAACAAGTTGGCAGTCTATAAGATAATATTGAGTATTTGGAACACTAATAGCTCATGCTACCATCAAGTCGGCAGTCTTTAGGATATTGTATATTGGTTGGAACAGTAATAGCTCATGCTGTCAACAAGTCGGCAATCTGTAAAATAATATAAAGTATTCGGAACACTAATAACTCATGCTACCAACAATTTGGCAGTCTTTTAGATATTGTATAATATTAGTACAATAGCTCATGCTGCCAACAAGTTGGCAGTCTTTAAGATATTGTATAATATTAGTATAATAGCTCATACTACCAACAAGTTGGCAGTCTATAAGATCATATTGAGTATTCGGAACACTAATAACTCATGCTACCAACAAGTTGGCAGTCTTTAAGATATTGTATAATATTGTTTGGTAGAGTAATAGCTCATGCTGCCAAGTTGGCAGTCTATAAGATAATATAGAGTATTTGGAGCACTAATAACTCAAGCTGCCAACAAATTGGCAGTTTTTAAAATATTGTATATAATTTGAAACAGTAATAGCTCATTCTGCCAATAAGTTGGCAGAATGGCACTTCAAAGTGAAGAGTACAAGTTTGTCGATATTGTAGCTCATGCTGCCAACAAGTTGGCAGTCTATAAGATAATATTGAGTATTTGGAACACTAATAACTCATGCTACCAACAAGTTGGCAGTCTTTAAGATATTGTATAATATTAGTATAATAGCTCATGCTACCAACAAGTTGGCAGTCTATAAGATCATATTGAGTATTCGGAACACTAATAACTCATGCTACCAACAAGTTGGCAGTCTTTAAGATATTGTAGAATATTGTTAGGTAGAGTAATAGCTCATGCTGCCAACAAGTTGGCAGTCTATAAGATAATATAGAGTATTTGGAACACTAATATCTCATGCTACCAACAAGTTGGCAGTCTTTAAGATATTATATAACATTGTTTGGTAGAGTAATAGCTCACGCTGCCAACAAGTTGGCAGTCTATAAGATAATATAGAGTATTTGGAGCACTAATAACTCATGCTGCCAACAAATTGGCAGTTTTTAAAATATTGTATACAATTTGAAACAGTAATAGCTCATTCTGCCAATAAGTTGGCACAGTTCAAAGTGAAGAGTATAAGTTTGTCGATATTGTAGCTCATGCTGCCAACAAGTTGGCAGTCTTTGAGATGGTACAGAGTATTTGGACTCTGTTATTATGCTACTGAACGTCCTTCTTTTGTAGCTTCTGCGTAACAATTTGTACATCATCTTCTTTTTCGTTGATTGTTGCTATTCTTCTCTTGACTTTGCGCTAAGCTGTGCTGCAGGAAATCTAAACGTTTTGTTGTAACATTATTCATTTCAATACCTATCATCGCAAGTACAAGCAACTCCCTGTACTATGAATTTTTCTTTTGTGAAAATGATTGTAAATAAAAAGCGCATTGAATATAGCAATATTCGATAGAACCTCAAAAGCTACTTTGTGGTACAAGTTGTCATCTTTTGTGTTTGTCTTTCCTCTTTTCAATAACAATTTTGATTAACAACCATTTCTTCTTTTTTTGGTTATTTTATCATGATATCCTTTGGTAAGTATATCCTGTACTTCCCTAGGGTACCTAATTCCGATTAGAATGAAATAAAATATATGCCAATTGGCAGCCATTGCATAGAACACAGTTTGCTCTTTTCATTAAATTTGCAATGTCGCTTCTGCAGACTTGCAGCTATGAAGCATTAGGTCCCGTCCTTGAGTTCGGGATTATTCCGTGGCACTTTCAGGTAGCCGTGAGGTTTCACAAAATCTGATATGAAGAAATCCATCAACTCTACAAGACTTTGAAACACTTCTAGAAGTGGTTCAAGTCTTTTAAAAGCAGCATTGCAAGTTTTCTGGAAGCATTTCAAGTCTTCTGGAAGCAATATCAACCCTTCCAAGAGTATATCATCTCTTCTAGAAATATTTCAAGTCTTCTAGAAGCAGTACGAAAACTTCCAGAAGCATTGCAAGTTCTCTAGAAAGATTTTAAGTCTTCGGGAAGCAATATCAATTCTTCTAGATGCTTTTCAAGTTTTTTAGAGGCAATATGAAGTCTTCTGGAAGTGTTTCAAGTCTTCTAGAAGCAGCATTGTATGTTTTCTAAACGCATTTCAAGTCTTCTGTAAGCAATATCAAGTCTTTTAAAAGCATATCACCTCTTTTAGAAGTATTTCGAGTCTTCCAGAAGCAAGCAGTATCAAGATTTTTAAAGTAAATCTTCAAGTAATCTTTAAAGTAAAACCATTTTTCCATACTTTTTATAAAGCCAGGCTTTACATCTACCTACGTGTATAACGTTTTCAAAAGAAAATCTTCCATTTCTTTGAATTACCTTTGAAAATGTATATTTGATTTATTTTCTTTTTTGGTCTCAAAAATGATGGATACAGCTTTATGATCATTTACTTAAACTTCTTCTTGACACTGTTTTTCAACATCGAATTTTTCAACATCAGGTTCTTCAATATCGATTTCGTTCTCAATCTTTAATTTGAAATTCTTCTCAGGCGTTCACATTTAATTTCCTTTTATGAAATAAGATGTTTCAAATTTGACGTTTTTTACATAAAAATGACTTTCATTGTTTTAATTATGCACGATGAGCATTTTAAATTGATTAAAAATTCCTATTAAATAAATAATTGTATCCCATCGTTGATTATTACCAACCTAAGAAGTTAAAATCATTAATTTGAGTTTTAGTATCAACTTGGGCGATATCTCGGAAACAAAAAGTGATGGGGGAAAGTGTTGTTAATGAGAAAGTTTCTAAATTAACCCAAAAACCATAATTATTAGTTATTTTATTTATACGATCGTTATTACCAACGTGATAAAATAAAATGTCTCAAATTCGACGTTTTTGACTAGAAAATTGTTATTATCTTTTTACTTATGCGGGATGTGGGGAAATTTAATGAGTAACAAGTTTTTTAAGTTGACTAGAAACTCTTATTCAATAAATAATTTTATCCTACCGTTGAATATTACCAACCTAGGGAGTTAAAATCATTAATTTGAGTTTTAGTATCAATTTGAGTGATATCTCCGCAACAAAAAGTGATGGGGGAAGTGTTATTAATGAGAAAGTTTCTAAATTAACCCAAAAAACATAATTATTACATATTTTAATTCCATGATCGTTATTACCAACGTGATAAAATAAAATGTCTCAAATTTGACGTTTTTGACTAGAAAATTGTTACTATCTTTTTACTTATGCGGGATGTGGGGAAATTTAATGAGTAACAAGTTTTTTAAATTGACTAGAAATTCTTATTAAATAAATAATTTTATCCCACCGTTGATTATTACCAACCTAAGAAGTGAAAATCATTAATTCGAGTTTTGGTATCAATTTGGGTGATATCTCCGAAACAAAAAGTGATGGGGGGAAGTGTTGTTAATGAGAAAGTTTCTAAATTAACCCAAAAAACATAATTGTTACATATTTTAATTCCATGATCGTTATTACCAACGTGATAAAATAAAATGCCTCAAATTTGACGTTTTTGACTAGAAAATTGTTATTATCTTTTTACTTATGCGGGATGTGGGGAAATTTAATGAGTAACAAATTTTTTAAATTGACTAGAAATTCTTATTAAATAAATAATTTTATCCCACCGTTGATTATTACCAACCTAAGAAGTGAAAATCATTAATTCGAGTTTTGGTATCAATTTGGGTGATATCTCCGAAACAAAAAGTGATGGGGGAAAGTGTTGTTAATGAGAAAGTTTCTAACTTCACCCAAAAAACATAATTATTAGTTATTTTAATTCCACGGTCGTTATTATCAACGTGATAACATAAAATGTCTCAAATTTGACGTTTTTGACTAGAAAATTGTTATTATCTTTTTACTTATGCGGGATGTGGGGAAATTTAATGAGTAACAAGTTTTTTAAGTTGACTAGAAACTCTTATTCAATAAATAATTTTATCCTACCGTTGAATATTACCAACCTAGGGAGTTAAAATCATTAATTTGAGTTTTAGTATCAATTTGGGTGATATCTCCGCAACAAAAAGTGATGGGGGAAAGTGTTGTTAATGAGAAAGTTTCTAAATTAACCCAAAAAACATAATTATTACATATTTTAATTCCATGATCGTTATTACCAACGTGATAAAATAAAATGTCTCAAATTCGACGTTTTTGACTAGAAAATTGTTATTATCTTTTTACTTATGCGGGATGTGGGGAAATTTAATGAGTAACAAGTTTTTTAAATTGACTAGAAATTCTTATTAAATAAATAATTTTATCCCACCGTTGATTATTACCAACCTAAGAAGTGAAAATCATTAATTCGAGTTTTGGTATCAATTTGGGTGATATCTCCGAAACAAAAAGTGATGGGGGAAAGTGTTGTTAATGAGAAAGTTTCTAAATTAACCCAAAAAACATAATTATTACATATTTTAATTCCATGATCGTTATTACCAACGTGATAAAATAAAATGTCTCAAATTCGACGTTTTTGACTAGAAAATTGTTATTATCTTTTTACTTATGCCGGTTGTGGGGAAATTTAATGAGTAACAAGTTTTTTAAGTTGACTAGAAACTCTTATTCAATAAATAATTTTATCCTACCGTTGAATATTACCAACCTAGGGAGTTAAAATCATTAATTTGAGTTTTAGTATCAATTTGGGTGATATCTCCGAAACAAAAAGTGATGGGGGAAAGTGTTGTTAATGAGAAAGTTTCTAAATTAACCCAAAAAACATAATTATTACATATTTTAATTCCATGATCGTTATTACCAACGTGATAAAATAAAATGTCTCAAATTCGACGTTTTTGACTAGAAAATTGTTATTATCTTTTTACTTATGCGGGATGTGGGGAAATTTAATGAGTAACAAATTTTTTAAATTGACTAGAAATTCTTATTAAATAAATAATTTTATCCCACCGTTGATTATTACCAACCTAAGAAGTGAAAATCATTAATTCGAGTTTTGGTATCAATTTGGGTGATATCTCCGAAACAAAAAGTGATGGGGGAAAGTGTTGTTAATGAGAAAGTTTCTAAATTAACCCAAAAAACATAATTATTACATATTTTAATTCCATGATCGTTATTACCAACGTGATAAAATAAAATGTCTCAAATTCGACGTTTTTGACTAGAAAATTGTTATTATCTTTTTACTTATGCCGGTTGTGGGGAAATTTAATGAGTAACAAGTTTTTTAAGTTGACTAGAAACTCTTATTCAATAAATAATTTTATCCTACCGTTGAATATTACCAACCTAGGGAGTTAAAATCATTAATTTGAGTTTTAGTATCAATTTGGGTGATATCTCCGAAACAAAAAGTGATGGGGGAAAGTGTTGTTAATGAGAAAGTTTATAAATTAACCCAAAAAACATAATTATTACATATTTTAATTCCATGATCGTTATTACCAACGTGATAAAATAAAATGTCTCAAATTTGACGTTTTTGACTAGAAAATTGTTATTATATTTTTACTTATGCGGGATGTGGGGAAATTTAATGAGTAACAAGTTTTTTAAATTGACTAGAAATTCTTATTAAATAAATAATTTTATCCCACCGTTGATTATTACCAACCTAAGAAGTGAAAATCATTAATTCGAGTTTTGGTATCAATTTGGGTGATATCTCCGAAACAAAAAGTGATGGGGGAAAGTGTTGTTAATGAGAAAGTTTCTAAATTAACCCAAAAAACATAATTATTACATATTTTAATTCCATGATCGTTATTACCAACGTGATAAAATAAAATGTCTCAAATTCGACGTTTTTGACTAGAAAATTGTTATTATCTTTTTACTTATGCGGGATGTGGGGAAATTTAATGAGTAACAAATTTTTTAAATTGACTAGAAATTCTTATTAAATAAATAATTTTATCCCACCGTTGATTATTACCAACCTAAGAAGTGAAAATCATTAATTCGAGTTTTGGTATCAATTTGGGTGATATCTCCGAAACAAAAAGTGATGGGGGAAAGTGTTGTTAATGAGAAAGTTTCTAAATTAACCCAAAAAACATAATTATTACATATTTTAATTCCATGATCGTTATTACCAACGTGATAAAATAAAATGTCTCAAATTCGACGTTTTTGACTAGAAAATTGTTATTATCTTTTTACTTATGCGGGATGTGGGGAAATTTAATGAGTAACAAGTTTTTTAAATTGACTAGAAATTCTTATTAAATAAATAATTTTATCCCACCGTTGATTATTACCAACCTAAGAAGTGAAAATCATTAATTCGAGTTTTGGTATCAATTTGGGTGATATCTCCGAAACAAAAAGTGATGGGGGAAAGTGTTGTTAATGAGAAAGTTTCTAAATTAACCCAAAAAACATAATTATTACATATTTTAATTCCATGATCGTTATTACCAACGTGATAAAATAAAATGTCTCAAATTCGACGTTTTTGACTAGAAAATTGTTATTATCTTTTTACTTATGCCGGTTGTGGGGAAATTTAATGAGTAACAAGTTTTTTAAGTTGACTAGAAACTCTTATTCAATAAATAATTTTATCCTACCGTTGAATATTACCAACCTAGGGAGTTAAAATCATTAATTTGAGTTTTAGTATCAATTTGGGTGATATCTCCGAAACAAAAAGTGATGGGGGAAAGTGTTGTTAATGAGAAAGTTTATAAATTAACCCAAAAAACATAATTATTACATATTTTAATTCCATGATCGTTATTACCAACGTGATAAAATAAAATGTCTCAAATTTGACGTTTTTGACTAGAAAATTGTTATTATATTTTTACTTATGCGGGATGTGGGGAAATTTAATGAGTAACAAGTTTTTTAAATTGACTAGAAATTCTTATTAAATAAATAATTTTATCCCACCGTTGATTATTACCAACCTAAGAAGTGAAAATCATTAATTCGAGTTTTGGTATCAATTTGGGTGATATCTCCGAAACAAAAAGTGATGGGGGGAAGTGTTGTTAATGAGAAAGTTTCTAAATTAACCCAAAAAACATAATTGTTACATATTTTAATTCCATGATCGTTATTACCAACGTGATAAAATAAAATGCCTCAAGTTTGACGTTTTTGACTAGAAAATTGTTATTATCTTTTTACTTATGCGGGATGTGGGGAAATTTAATGAGTAACAAATTTTTTAAATTGACTAGAAATTCTTATTAAATAAATAATTTTATCCCACCGTTGATTATTACCAACCTAAGAAGTGAAAATCATTAATTCGAGTTTTGGTATCAATTTGGGTGATATCTCCGAAACAAAAAGTGATGGGGGAAAGTGTTGTTAATGAGAAAGTTTCTAACTTCACCCAAAAAACATAATTATTAGTTATTTTAATTCCACGGTCGTTATTATCAACGTGATAACATAAAATGTCTCAAATTTGACGTTTTTGACTAGAAAATTGTTATTATATTTTTACTTATGCGGGATGTGGGGAAATTTAATGAGTAACAAGTTTTTTAAATTGACTAGAAATTCTTATTAAATAAATAATTTTATCCCACCGTTGATTATTACCAACCTAAGAAGTGAAAATCATTAATTCGAGTTTTGGTATCAATTTGGGTGATATCTCCGAAACAAAAAGTGATGGGGGAAAGTGTTGTTAATGAGAAAGTTTCTAACTTCACCCAAAAAACATAATTATTAGCTATTTTAATTCCACGGTCGTTATTATCAACGTGATAACAAAATGTCTCAAATTTGACGTTTTTGACTAAAAATTTGTTATTATCTTTTTACTTATGTCCGATATTGGGAAATTTAATGAGTAACAAGTTTTTTAAATTGACTAGAAATTCTTATTAAATAAATAATTTTATCCCACCGTTGATTATTACCAACCTAAGAAGTGAAAATCATTGATTCGAGATTTGGTATCAATTTGGGTGATATCTCCGAAACAAAAAGTGATGGGGGAAAGTGTTGTTAATGAGAAAGTTTATAAATTAACCCAAAAAACATAATTATTACATATTTTAATTCCATGATCGTTATTACCAACGTGATAAAATAAAATGTCTCAAATTTGACGTCTTTTACTAAGAAATTGTTAATAATTTGATCATTTTATTTAATATTCTCTTTTTAGGTTGCAATCACGCGGTATTAAAGTTTGCATGGTCGGCGATGGGATCAACGATTCTCCAGCTTTAGCCCAAGCCAATGTAGGGATGGCCATAGCAGCCGGAACTGACGTTGCAGTGGAGGCTGCCCACGTTGTCTTAATGAAAAGCGATCTTTTAGATGTTGTGGCTTGTTTGGAATTGTCAAGAAAGACCGTTAATCGGATTCGGATGAATTTTTTATTGGCCAGTTTATACAACTTACTTTGTAAGTAAAAACAAAGAAGAGTTTAAATTAAATAACTTCTATAATTAATGCGTTTAACAAGAAAAAATATTTCATATAATTTTTTTTTATGTTTGAATTAATCTAATAATTTTTGGATACATTCATTTTTTTAAATCAAATCATTTTTTAGGTATTCCTTTAGCGGCTGGAGTCTTCAGCAAATTTGGGTTAATGTTAGCGCCTTGGATGGCGAGTGGGGCGATGGCTTTAAGCAGCGTTTCCGTCGTGGGGTGTTCGTTGTTGTTAAAATTGTGGAAAAAACCGACGAAAGAGGAGCTTGAAACCGCGGAATATCTCGCTTTGAAGAACAACAGCAACGATTTAGACGGAATTTCGGTCCATCGGGGATTAGACGACATCGAAAATGTCGCGAATGGCGATACGAGTTTATCAAGGTAAAAAAAATCAAAGATGAATCAAATTAATTGTTATATTAAAGGTTATTTATGAAATTAAATCAATTTTTAAATTATATTTTTATTGTTTATGACCCCCATTTATTATTTTTTGAAGATTAAGTTACACCTTATCAAATAAAAAAAAAATTTTGGAGGTGTTAAGTTTCATATAACCTAATTTCTTTGGGATTTTTTTTCTTTGGTGTGAAATAAAATATCCCTACATATTAATTTTCTTCTTTTTTTTAAAGGTTTTTGGGACGTACAAAACACGATTTGCTGCTTTCGACTGAAAACGAAGACGACTTATCGTTCGTTTATAAAAAGCGGTCATCATCGCAGGAGAATAAGATCGTTTAGGTAATGAATAAAGAAAAATAATAGGTAGGTGAAAACTTTATTTCCTATTTGTACTTAAAACGAGAATAAAAACGAGATTATTTTTAATTTTACCAAGAAAAAAAACGAAGAGATATGCATAATTATTTTAAAAAAATACATAATAAAATAAATAATAATCTGTGATTCCTCTTAAATTATTATTATTATTTTATTATTATTTTTTTTGTTTTTATTGAGATGTCCGAATCTTAAGATGATACGAATTAGGTTATTAAATTGAGATTATTAATGTTTTTAATGAGAGAGTTATTTTATTTTTTGAGGACATATTTAAAGATATCAAAAAAAAAATGTTTAAGCATAATGTTTAATTATTATTTTCAACATCACATTTATGAACAGATTTTAGTTCTTCCGTTACAACAAACTGATATTTTTGTATTTTACTGTTTACATTATTATTGAATACAAAGAAATGCAAATATTTGAGTGAGGTTTGTTTCACCTACAATAACATCCTCAAATTAAACTTCACCCTAAAGTTAAACCGATTTAACCTAAGAATAACTTAAATGTTAGAGAGAAGTTGGGTTAAGTTGGGTTGAATTTTTGCTATGGGGAAGTTTCTTGTTCCTAAAATATCCGATTATTAACGCATTTCTCCTTATCTTGTATCCTTTTTGGTTTTTTAGTCGAGATCAGACTACAATAAATCAAATTTTTATGAAATACTGAATAGTATATACAGGATGATATAAAATTCTTATTCTAATATATATAGTATGGTAGAAAATTCTTAACTCCAACAAGAAATTAGCGATATTTGAGTAACGGTGACGTAAAATAAAAAAATTACGGTGACCGCCATTTTATGTATGTTGTCCATACTTCTTGGTATTATCTCCATCATCATCATAAACATAGAATATGGGCTGCTACTTGCGCCCATATTGCTTACTTATTGAGACTTGCTACAGCTATCAAAAGATTTGAAATACTTTCAAAAGACGCGATGATTATAGAAAACTTAAACTGCTTCTGTAAAATCGATCCTGCCTCTGAAACACTTGATATAGCTTGAAAAAGACTTGAAATACATTGCTTCTACAAGACTTAACTTATATCCTCTGAATAATTTGATATTGCCTCTGCAATATTTGTGCATTACTACAGAATACTTCATACTGCTTTCAAAAGACTTAATATTGCTTCCAGAAGACTTAAAACTATTTCTAGAAGATTTGAAATACTTCCAAAAGATTTGATATTGCCTCTGCAAAGCTAGAAATGCTTTCAGAAAAATAGATACTGCCTCTGGAGGTCTCGATACTACTTCCAAAAGAGTTGGAATGCTTTCAGAAGACTTTACACTGCTTCGAAAAGATTTCTATTTTTCTGGAAGCAAGGTTTGATATTGTTTACGTGATGCTTTTAGAAGACTTGAACCAACTTCCAGAAGAATCAGTACTACTTCTTAATGACTTGATACTGTTTCTAAAATACATTCAGAAAAGTTGAAATCCTTTCAGAAGATTTACTGTTGCCTCTGGAATACTTAAAATACATCCAGAAGACTTGACACTGCTTTTAGAAGATTTGAAATAATTCCAAAAGACTTGATATTGCCATTGGAATACTAGAAATGTTTCCAGAAGACTTTATACTGTCTCTGAAAGTCTTGATATTGCTTTCAGTAGCCCTGATGCTTCCAGAAGACTTGAAATGCTTCCAAAAAAATCGATACTACCTCTGGAAGTCTTGATACTGCTTCCAAAAGACTTAATATTGCTTCTAGAAGACTTGATGCTTCCGGCAGACTTGTCACTATTACTAGAGGATTTGAAATACTTCCAAAAGACTTGATATTGTCTCTGCAGTGCATGAAATGCTTCCAGAAAACTTCATACTGTTTCTAAAAGACTTCATGTTGCCTCCAAAAGACTTGAACTGCTTCCAAAAAATCGATATTTCCTCTGGAAGTCTTGATACTGTTTCCAAAAGAGTTGGAATGCAACCAGAAGACTTGAGCTGCTTCCAACAAATTTACTACTGGCTCTGGAAGACTTGATACTGTTTCTAGAATATTGAAATAATTCTAAAAGACTTGATATTGCCATTGGAATACTAGAAATGTTTCCAGAAGACTTTATACTGTCTCTGAAAGTCTTGCTATTGCTTTCAGTAGCTGTGATGCTTCCAGAAGAGTTGAACTGCTTCCAGAAAAATCGATACTACCTCTGGAAGTCTTGATACTGCTTCTAAAAGACTTAATATTCACAATTATTAGAAGATTTGAAATATTTCCAAAAGACTTGATATTGCCTCTGCAATGCATGAAATGCTTCTAGAAAACTTCATACTGTTTCTAAAAGACTTGATGTTGCCTCCAAAAGACTTGAACTGCTTCCAAAAAATCGATATTGCCTCTGGATAGTACTTCCAAAAGAGTTGGAATGCTTTCAGAAGACTTTACACTGCTTCGAAAAGATTTGTATTTTTCTGGAACCAAGGTTTGATATTACTTCTAGAAGACGTGATGCTTTTAGAGGACTTGAACTCCTTCCAGAAGAATCTGTACTGCTTCTTAATGACTTGATACTGTTTCCAAAATACATTCAGAAGTGTTGAACTTCTTCCAGAAGATTTACTGTTGCCTCTGGAATACTTAAAATGCATCCAGAAGACTTGACACTGCTTTTAGAAGATTTGAAATAATTCCAAAAGACTTAATATTGGCATTGGAATACTAGAAATGTTTCCAGAAGACTTTATACTGTCTCTGAAAGTCTTGATATTGCTTTCAGTAGCCTTGATGCTTCCAGAAGACTTGAACTGCTTCCAGAAAAATTGATACTACCTCTGGAAGCCTTGATACTGCTTCCAAAAGACTTAATACTGCTTCTAGAAGACTTGAGCTTCCAGCAGACCTGAGACTATTACTAGAAGGTTTGAAATACTTCCAAAAGACTTGATATTGTCTCTGCAATGCATGAAATGCTTCCAGAAAACTTTATACTGTTTCTAAAAGACTTGGTGTTGCCTGCAGAAGACTTGAACTGCTTCCAGAAAATCGATATTGCCTTTGCAAGTCTTGATACTGCTTCCAAAAGAGTTGGAATGCATCCAAAAGACTTGAACTGCTTCCAAAAAATTTACTATTGGCTCTGAAAGACTTGATACTGTTTCTAGAATTTTGAAATAATTCCAATAGACTTCATATTGCCACTAGATTATTAGAAATGCTTCTAGAAGTCTTTACACTGTACCTAAAAGTCATAATGTTGCTTCCAGAAACCGTGATGCTTCCGGAAGGCTTGATACTACTTCCAGAAGAATCGATACTACCCCTGAAAGACTTGATATAGCTTACAAAAGATTTGAAATGCATCCAGAAGACTTGAACTATTTCCAGAAGATTTACTACTTCCCCTGGAACACTTGATACTGCTTCTAGACAACTTGATACTATATGCAGAAGACTTGAAATGCTTCCAGAAGACTTGATATTGTCTCTGCAGTGCATGAAATGCTTCCAGAAAACTTTATACTGTTTCTAAAAGACATGATGTTGCCTCCAGAAGACTTGAACTGCTTCCAAAAAATCGATATTGCCTCTGGAAGTCTTGATACTGCTTCCAAAGGAGTTGGAATGCATCCAGACTTGATACTGTTTCTAGAATTTTGAAATAATTCCAAAAGACTTGATATTGCCATTGGAATACTAGAAATGTTTCCAGCAGACTTTATACTGCCTCTGAAAGTCTTGATATTGCTTCCAGTAGCCGTGATGCTTCCAGAAGACTTGAACTGCTTCCAGAAAAATCGATACTACCTCTGGAAGTCTTGATACTGCTTCCAAAAGACTTAATATTGCTTCTAGAAGACTTGATACTTCCAGAAGACTTGAGACTATTACTAGAAGATTTGAAATACTTCCAAAAGACTTGATATTGTCTCTGCAGTGCATGAAATGCTTCCAGAAAACTTCATACTATTTCTAAAAGACTTGATGTTGCCTCCAGAAGACTTGAACTGCTTCCAAAAAATCGATATTGCCTCTGGAAGTCTTGATACTGCTTCCAAAAGAGTTGGAATGCATCCAAAAGACTTGAACTGCTTCCTAAAAATTTACTACTGGCTCTGGAAGACTTGATACTGTTTCTAGAATTTTGAAAGAATTTTTTTACTAGAAATGTTTCCAGATAACTTTATACTGTCTCTGAAAGTCTTGATATTGCTTTCAGTAGCCTTGATGCTTCCAGTAGACTTGAACTGCTTCCAGAAAAATCGATACTACCTCTGGAAGTCTTGATACTGCTTCCAAAAGACTTAATATTGCGTTTAGAAGACTTGATGCTTCCAGCAGACTTGTCAGTATTATTAGAAGATTTGAAATATTTCTAAAAGACTTGATATTGCCTCTGCAATGCATGAAATGCTTCCAGAAAACTTCATACTGTTTCTAAAAGACTTGATGTTGCCTCCTAAAGACTTGAACTGCTTCCAAAAAATCGATATTGCCTCTGGAAGTCTTGATACTATTTCCAAAAGAGTTGAAATGCTTTCAGAAGACTCGAGAAGATTCCAGAAGACTTTACACTGCTTCGAAAAGATTTGTATTTTTCTGGAAGCAAGGTTTAATATTACTTCTAGAAGACGTGATGCTTTTAGAGGACTTGAACTCCTTCCAGAAGGTTTACTGTTGCCTCTGGAATACCTAAAATGCATCCAGAAGACTTGACACTGCTTTTAGAAGATTTTAAATAATTCCGAAAGACTTAATATTGGCATTGGAATACTAGAAATGCTTCCAGAAGACTTTATATTGTCTCTGAAAGTCTTGATATTGCTTTCAGTAGTCCTGATGCTTCCAGAAGAGTTGAACTGCTTCCAGAAAAATCGATACTACATCTGGAAGTCTTGATACTGCTTCCAAAAGACTTAATACTGCTTCTAGAAGACTTGATGCTTCCAACAGACTTGAGACTATTACTAGAGGATTTGAAATACTTCCAAAAGACTTGATATTGTCACTGCAACGCATGAAATGCTTCCAGAAAACTTCATACTGTTTCTAAAAGACTTGATGTTGCCTCCAAAAGACTTGAACTGCTTCCAAAAAATCGATATTGCCTCTGGAAGTTTTGATACTGCTTCCAAAAGAGTTGGAATGCATCCAGAAGAGTTGAGCTGCTTCCAAAAAATTTACTACTGGCTCTGGAAGACTTGATACTGTTTCTAGAATTTTGAAATAATTCTAAAAGACTTGATATTGCCATTGGAATACTAGAAATGTTTCCAGAAGACTTTATACTGTCTCTGAAAGTCTTGCTATTGCTTTCAGTAGCTCTGATGCTTCCAGAAGAGTTGAAATGCTTCCAAAAAAATAATCGATACTACCTCTGGAAGTCTTGATACTGCTTCCAAAAGACTTAATATTGCTTCTAGAAGACTTGAGCTTCCAGCAGACTTGAGACTATTACTAGAAGATTTGAAATACTTCCAAAAGACTTGATATTGTCTTTGGAGGGCATGAAATGCTTCCAAAAAACTTCATGCTGTTTCTAAAAGACTTGCTGTTTCCTCCAGAAGACTTGAAGTGCTTCCAAAAAATTGATATTGCCTCTGGAAGTCTTGATACTGCTTCCAAAAAATTTACTACTAGCTCTGAAAGACTTGATACTGTTTCTAGAATTTTGAAATAATTCCAAAAGACTTGATATTGCCATTGGAATACTAGAAATGTTTCCAGCAGACTTTATACTGTCTCTGAAAGTCTTGATATTGCTTCCAGTAGCCGTGATGCTTCCAGAAGACTTGAACTGCTTCCAGAAAAATCGATACTACCTCTGGAAGTCTTGATACTGCTTCCAAAAGACTTAATATTGCTTCTAGAAGACTTGATACTTCCAGAAGACTTGAGACTATTACTAGAAGATTTGAAATACTTCCAAAAGACTTGATATTGTCTCTGCAGTGCATGAAATGCTTCCAGAAAACTTCATACTATTTCTAAAAGACTTGATGTTGCCTCCAGAAGACTTGAACTGCTTCCAAAAAATCGATATTGCCTCTGGAAGTCTTGATACTGCTCCCAAAAGAGTTCGAATGCATCCAAAAGACTTGAACTGCTTCCTAAAAATTTACTACTGGCTCTGGAAGACTTGATACTGTTTCTAGAATTTTGAAAGAATTTTTTTACTAGAAATGTTTCCAGATGACTTTATACTGTCTCTGAAAGTCTTGATATTGCTTTCAGTAGCCTTGATGCTTCCAGTAGACTTGAACTGCTTCCAGAAAAATCGATACTACCTCTGGAAGTCTTGATACTGCTTCCAAAAGACTTAATATTGCTTTTAGAAGACTTGATGCTTCCAGCAGACTTGTCAGTATTATTAGAAGATTTGAAAAATTTCTAAAAGACTTGATATTGCCTCTGCAATGCATGAAATGCTTCCAGAAAACTTCATACTGTTTCTAAAAGACTTGATGTTGCCTCCAAAAGACTTGAACTGCTTCCAAAAAATCGATATTGCCTCTGGAAGTTTTGATACTGCTTCCAAAAGAGTTGGAATGCATCCAGAAGACTTGAACTGCTTCCAGAAAATTTACTACTACCTCTGGAAGTCTTGATACTGCTTCCAAAAGATTTAATATTGCTTCTAGAAGACTTGATGCTTCCAGCAGACTTGAGACTATTACTAGAAGATTTGAAATACTTCCAAAAGACTTGAAATTGTCTCTGCAGTGCATGAAATGCTTCCAGAGAACTTTATGCTGTTTCTAAAAGACTTGCTGTTTCCTCCAGAATACTTGAAGTGCTTACAAAAAATCGATATTGCCTCTGGAAGTCTTGAAACTGCTTCCAAAGCGTTGGAATGCATCCAGAAGACTTAAACTGTTTCCAAAAAATTTACTACTGGCTCTGGAAGACTTGATACTGTTTCTAGAATTTTGAAAGAATTTTTTTACTAGAAATGTTTCCAGAAGACTTTATACTGTCTCTGAAAGTCTTGATATTGCTTTCAGTAGCCTTGATGCTTCCAGTAGACTTGAACTGCTTCCAAAAAATTTACTACTGCCTCTGGAAGACTTGATACTGCTTCTAGAAGACTTAAAATACTTTCAAAAGACTTGATATTGCCTCTGGAATACTTGAAATGCTTCCAGAAGACTTGACACTGCTTTCGGAAAATTTTGAAATAGTTCCAAAAGACTTGATATTGCTACTGAATTACTAGAAATGCTTCCAAAAGACTTTACACTGTCTCTAAAAGTCTTGATGTTGCTTCCAGAAGCCGTGACGCTTCCGGAAGACTTGATACTATTTCCAGATGAATCGATACTACCTTTGAAAGACTTAATATAGCTTACAAAAGATTTGAAATGCATCCAGAAGACTTGAATTATTTCCAGAAGATTTACTACTGCCCCTGGAAGACTTGATACTGCTTCTAGAAAACTTGATACTACATGTAGATGACTGAAATATTTTCAGAAGAATTGTAATGCATCCAAAAAACTTGTAATGCTTCCAGAAACCTCGATACTGCATCTTGAAGACATGAAATGCTTTCACAATACTTAATATCTTCTTTGGATAATTTGATTTTGCCTCTGCAATACTTGAAATCTTTTCAGAAGACTTTATAATGCTTCCAGGAGACTTGAGAATATTTCCAGAAGATTTACTACTGCCCCTGGAACACTTGATACTGCTTCTAGAAAACTTGATACTACATGTAGATGACTGAAATATTTTCAGAAGACTTGTAATGCATCCAAAAAACTTGTAATGCTTCCAGAAACCTCGATACTGCATCTTGAAGACATGAAATGCTTTCACAATACTTAATATCTTCTTTGGATAATTTGATTTTGCCTCTGCAATACTTGAAATCTTTTCAGAAGACTTTATAATGCATCCAGAAGACTTGAATTATTTCCAGAAGATTTACTACTGCCCCTGGAAGACTTGATACTGCTTCTAGAAAACTTGATACTACATGTAGATGACTGAAATATTTTCAGAAGACTTGTAATGCATCCAAAAAACTTGTAATGCTTCCAGAAACCTCGATACTGCATCTTGAAGACATGAAATGCTTTCACAATACTTAATATTTTCTTTGGATAATTTGATTTTGCCTCTGCAATACTTGAAATCTTTTCAGAAGACTTTATAATGCTTCCAGGAGACTTGAGAATATTTCTAGAAGATTTGAAATACTTCCAAAAGACTTGATATTGCCTCTGCAAGGTTTGCAATGTTTCCAGAAAAATCGATATTACCTCTGGAAGTCTTGATACTGCTTCCAAAAGAATTGGAATACATCCAAAAGACTTGAACTGCTTCTAAAAGATTTACATCTACCTCTGGAAGACTTGATACTATTTCTAGAAGACTTAAGATACTTCCAAAAGACTTGATATTGCCACTGGAATTCTAGAAATACTTCCAGAAGACTTTATATTGTCTCTAAAAGTCTTGATATTGAAGCCAAAAGCTGTAATACTTGTAGAAGACTTGATACTATTTCCAGAAAAATCGATACTGTTTCTGGAAGTCTTGATACTACCTTCAAATGAGTTGGAATGCATTTAGAAGACTTGAATTGTTTCTTGAAATACCCTTACATCTTAGAATACCTGCAATACTTTCAAAATACGTTTGATATTGCTTCCAGAAGACATGCTGCAGAAGACTTAAACTTCTTCCAGAAGAATCTGTACTGCTTCTTGATGACTTGATACTGTTTCTAAAAGTCATAAAATACATTTAGAAGAGTTGAAATGCTTCCAGAAGATATACTGTAGCCTCTGGAAGACTTGGTACTGCTTCTAGGAGATTTAAAATATTTCCAAAAGACTTGATATTGCCTCTGGAATACTTAAAATGCTTCCAGAAGACTTGACACTGCTTTTAGAAGATTTGAAATAATTCCAAAAGACTTGATATTGTCATTGGTATACTAGAAATGTTTCCAGAAGACGTTATACTGTCTCCAAAAATCTTAATATTGCTTCCAGAAGGCTAAAATTGTTTCTAGAAAAATCGATACTGTTTCTGGAAGTCTTGATACTACCTTCAAATGAGTTGGAATGCATTTAGAAGACTTGAATTGTTTCTTGAAATACCCTTACATCTTAGAATACCTGCAATACTTTCAAAAAACGTTTGATATTGCTTCCAGAAGACATGCTGCAGAAGACTTAAACTTCTTCCAGAAGAATCTGTACTGCTTCTTGATGACTTGATACTGTTTCTAGAAGTCATAAAATACATTTAGAAGAGTTGAAATGCTTCCAGAAGATATACTGTTGCCTCTGGAAGACTTGGTACTGCTTCTAGGAGATTTAAAATATTTCCAAAAGACTTGATATTGCCTCTGGAATACTTAAAATGCTTCCAGAAGACTTGACACTGCTTTTAGAAGATTTGAAATAATTCCAAAAGACTTGATATTGTCATTGGTATACTAGAAATGTTTCCAGAAGACGTTATACTGTCTCCAAAAATCTTAATATTGCTTCCAGAAGGCTAAAATTGTTTCTAGAAAAATCGATACTGTTTCTGGAAGTCTTGATACTACCTTCAAATGAGTTGGAATGCATTTAGAAGACTTGAATTGTTTCTTGAAATACCCTTACATCTTAGAATACCTGCAATACTTTCAAAAAACGTTTGATATTGCTTCCAGAAGACATGCTGCAGAAGACTTAAACTTCTTCCAGAAGAATCTGTACTGCTTCTTGATGACTTGATACTGTTTCTAGAAGTCATAAAATACATTTAGAAGAGTTGAAATGCTTCCAGAAGATATACTGTTGCCTCTGGAAGACTTGGTACTGCTTCTAGGAGATTTAAAATATTTCCAAAAGACTTGATATTGCCTCTGGAATACTTAAAATGCTTCCAGAAGACTTGACACTGCTTTTAGAAGATTTGAAATAATTCCAAAAGACTTGATATTGTCATTGGTATACTAGAAATGTTTCCAGAAGACGTTATACTGTCTCCAAAAATCTTAATATTGCTTCCAGAAGGCTAAAATTGTTTCTAGAAAAATCGATACTGTTTCTGGAAGTCTTGATACTACCTTCAAATGAGTTGGAATGCATTTAGAAGACTTGAATTGTTTCTTGAAATACCCTTACATCTTAGAATACCTGCAATACTTTCAAAAAACGTTTGATATTGCTTCCAGAAGACATGCTGCAGAAGACTTAAACTTCTTCCAGAAGAATCTGTACTGCTTCTTGATGACTTGATACTGTTTCTAAAAGTCATAAAATACATTTAGAAGAGTTGAAATGCTTCCAGAAGATATACTGTTGCCTCTGGAAGACTTGGTACTGCTTCTAGGAGATTTAAAATATTTCCAAAAGACTTTATATTGTCTCTGGAATACTTAAAATGCTTCCAGAAGACTTGACACTGCTTTTAGAAGATTTGAAATAATTCCAAAAGACTTGATATTGTCATTGGAATACTAGAAATGTTTCCAGAAGACGTTATACTGTCTCCAAAAATCTTAATATTGCTTCCAGAAGGCTAAAATTGTTTCTAGAAAAATCGATACTGTTTCTGGAAGTCTTGATACTACCTTCAAATGAGTTGGAATGCATTTAGAAGACTTGAATTGTTTCTTGAAATACCCTTACATCTTAGAATACCTGCAATACTTTCAAAAAACGTTTGATATTGCTTCCAGAAGACATGCTGCAGAAGACTTAAACTTCTTCCAGAAGAATCTGTACTGCTTCTTGATGACTTGATACTGTTTCTAAAAGTCATAAAATACATTTAGAAGAGTTGAAATGCTTCCAGAAGATATACTGTTGCCTCTGGAAGACTTGGTACTGCTTCTAGGAGATTTAAAATATTTCCAAAAGACTTTATATTGTCTCTGGAATACTTAAAATGCTTCCAGAAGACTTGACACTGCTTTTAGAAGATTTGAAATAATTCCAAAAGACTTGATATTGTCATTGGAATACTAGAAATGTTTCCAGAAGACGTTATACTGTCTCCAAAAATCTTAATATTGCTTCCAGAAGGCTAAAATTGTTTCTAGAAAAATCGATACTGTTTCTGGAAGTCTTGATACTGCTTCCAAAAAAGTTGGAATGCATCCAGAAGACTTGATCTGCTTCCAGATGATTTATTGCTGCCCCTGAAAGACTTGATATTGCTTCTAGAAGATTCGAAATATTTTAAAATATTTGATATCTAAGATACATGAAATTCCGCCAAAAGACTTGATACTACTTCTACAAGATTTGAAATTAATTAATTGCCCAATTCAATGACAGCAGATGCAGACTTTTTCGATTTGTAAATAATTAAGTAAATTCTTCAATAAAATTCTTCAAATCCCTCCCAAAAGAAGAATAAATTTTCCTCTAAATTGTCCAATTCCCTTTGCTTGTTGTAAAATATATGTAGCTAGTAAAATTTCTTTGTTTTCAAGATGTTACATATATCTCAACTATTTCAGGTTTCTCATAATAAGGCTTTATTATTTTGCATATACACGGGTTTGTTTTTTTCCAGTTAGTTCTTTTTGTATGTAGTTGATATTTGATATTATCTTCACTACTTTCCCATTATTATATTATTTAGTATTTGTAATTTATTCGTTCTAGTTGGTGGAAACTCAACTCTAGAAAATATTTTCAATAAGACTACACTATCCTCCCTTTTTTGATTTTTGATTATAGATTATTTAGTAAAAAAGGAATTTTCGACTTATAGCAGAAAATAAATCAATAAAACATAATAAAGAATAAAGAAATCATAATTTTAATCGTTTGGTCAAGTTCTTTTTCAACCAATCATGCTCTGCTTCAAGCTTTTTTGTGTATGTGTTCTTCTGGGATCATCTATGCCTAACATCCAGCAATAATCAGCCATCATAGCAGTATTCCATCTTACCTAGTAACGCCTTTCCATTTCTTTGATGTCCTGATGAAACCTCTCACCCATCTCTTCACTAACAGCCAGGTTTTCAGGAAAGTAATTCAAATGCAGAAAATGTACCTTCAAACTCAGGAAACAGCTTAAAATTAAATAAAATCCTTAAAGATTCTTTTTGTTACCCAGAAACTTGGTTGCTACGTCTTTAGGCTTCTTCTTCAACAATCTCCATTTCTTTCTCAAAGTTCTGACCTTTATAAAGTTTCCTAATGTCCAGACAAGTAAAGACACCTTTTTTTATTTTTTGAGGTTGATAAGGCTGGAAATTTATTACAACATTGAAAGCATCTATCATCTTTTAATAAGGCTTTTATAAATTGCTTCATCAATCCTAATTTTATGTGAAGAGGTAGAAGGAAAATTTTCGTCGGCTCAATGGGAGGTTTTCGGAGCACATTTTTTACTCCAGGTTTCAATAGAGCTCGCTGTGGCTAATATTTCTGGTTTCAGTGATTTTGTTTGTCTCTGCTATCCGAATGATATAAAAAACGAAGAAACTTAGTATGTCATCCTTGCTGTCTTGTAATCGTTGTACTTAATTTTCTGAAGAACTAATTGAAAGTTTTCATAACGTTCTTTTAAGTGTAAAGAATGTCCGTTGTGCAGCAGGATAACTTTAAAGCTTCGTTTCGACGAATCGATGAACAATTGGAATGTTAAATGTCTTAAACAGTTCACACAGTTCATTGCAAAATGCTAAGATTCCTGCTTCCAAAAAGTATGAAATAAAATCATTTTCTCTGTGCTTGAACCAGGAAAACGAAGTTGCTCGTCGTTGGAGCAAATTTTTTAAGTCTTGAACCAAGCAGTTCTAAAGCTTCTTTGGTTAGATATAAGTCGCGAACCAAATCGTTCAATTCAGATTGTGTAAATGGTTGTGGTGCAAAATTTGCCAGGTTCGTTGCACTTGATTCACTTTATGAGCTATCTACTTAAGATAAAAGTGTTGGTTGCATAGGCACTGGTACATCTGAATCACTGTTATTTCGTGGCTCTTGCTAGATCATTGGAACTCCAAATTTAAAAGCATGTTGTTCACCCTTAGACCATCGTCTCCGTCCTTCAACAAAAGTATACGCTTAGTTTTCACCATAAACCGAAGGATGGCGGCATTTTTGAAGAAGTATTTTAATCTAACGTGATGGAAAGAAACAAAGGTTATTTTTGATTTCAACGCACGAATACATTTTACATAATGATGTAAAGCACATTATTTTGCAATAATATTGTTTACAACAACCGCGATAACTGTTTAAAGGCGTCCAATAGCGATTCTGGGAAACGACTCATAAATCAATTTCAGGTAATCGGTCCAATCCCCCGTCTATCATCCGTCTCGTGATTGAGAAAGAAAGGTCACCGATCACTACATTCCTTAAAAACGGGATCACGGGATCGCTTATTTTTAATCTTAACCGAACGCACTCAAACCTCCCATTTCCCTCCAAAGTGTAGTGAAGACGAATGATTAAACTGCCATTGTATACCAAGAATGTTCGTCGAGGGAGCTAAACATACAAACAAAACTAAATAAGCTTTAGATGTCTTACCACAACGATAATAATAAACTCCCGTGTGGTAGCATGGTCTTAAAGACGTCATGCAGGAAGAAGGTGCATCGACACGCTGTCCTGCGCAGATCATGCAACATTGGATGATTGCTCTAATAGAAACAGGGCCTCACAAAACTCCAAAAACGTCGCTGTATGGGTGATATAATGAGTTGTGTCCCTACGTACAATGTGCTACGATGATGTAATTATTGATGAACAATGTTGTTAATCTTGATTCTTTGGACAAAATGATCGGGTGATCTTAATCCCAATGCAGCGAAGTAAAGCGCAACCGACCAGTCATTCTTAAAATGTCTACACCATCAAAAAATAGAATGAGTCATATAATATAAGCGACCACCTAATCTCCGACAATATCACGCACAGATTCTGCAAACGAATTATTTCAAAGGCCACCAACAACCCCACGTACAAAATACGAATCATCACAGCATGCGTTGATTCATATCAGAGACTTCTACAAGCAGGCGTATTTTACAAAAACAGCCACTTTCCAGTCTTCGAGAGCCGGCCCCCTCCGCCTCTTCCAATACCATGCAATAAATGCAATGAGTTTTCTCATTCTTCCGATAAATGTACGGCAAAAATCCAATGCACAAAATGTTTGGGTCCCCACAACACCTCTAAATGCACATCGCAACTTCCCGAAAAATGCAAATCATGTGGCCAAGAAGGTCATAGTGCGTGGTCATTTAAATGTAAAAACAAACCTACAGCGCCTATTAAAGGGGTGCCTAACGTACGCATTAAGTCGGCCAATAAACGTTCAAATACACAAACCAATCACTATCCACGACCACATAATTGATACTTACGTGACAAAAATTAACTCGCCGAAATGCTTAGACCGACAAGAGCTCATTAACTCAATAAAGCGTAGATTTATTGAACAGTATCAAATCGACACAATTGTTGCTTTCTCGGGCAGCTTCATGTACGTAATAATGATTGATCTTGAAGATGTCTCCAAACCGTCTCCCACAGAGCCAAGCCACGGTTCTCAATCCACAATCTTACAGAAGCAGCAATGACGGAGCTACCAGTGTTGTACGCAAACATTAACAGCTACCATCCAAAATCCCATATCATTGGGAACTTCATAAATTTCAACCATATCAACTGTGCAATGTTTGTTGAGACAAAATCTAAGACTGCAATCAAGTTTAAAAACTGGAGAGTGACTGAAAAAGCAGGCAACATCATTAACAGAGGCGTGAGAGGTGGAGCAGTGGCATGTGCGATCCGGTGCTGCAAATGGGAAAGTCCAACCCCCCAAGAATTAACTCTGAGTTAAACAATGCTCTTCACTTCACCATTATGATCGGCATAGAAGCTCTTCACATATTCTTGATCTACGTTCATCCTCATAGCCAAATCGAAGAATCAATTTTCAACATGGCTTCTCTGCATCACAATTGCTTAATCATTGGAGATTTTAATCCTAACCCTACCAAAACAAGACAAATCAACCGATTCGTATCTTCGACCAATTTTAGCCGCATTAGAACTGCTCCAACGTTTGTCATGGTAAACAATCAAAGTACCACTCCGGACATGATCTTCTGCTCCAGAAATATAAGATCCTTGATAACTCACGTTGCAGTCATTCCCGACCTGTGTTCCGACCACCTTGGTATTCTGATTCACCTAAAGTTGACGACTCCCATCCCAAGACCGATTCCAAAAATCATAAAAAACTACAACCTATGCAATATGGAAGTGGTTAACTCAGGCATCTCAGGATTCATCAGCACCAATCCTATAATTACCGAAGATACGATTTCAGATTTTAATGAAAATCTCAGGAAACTGATTGACGAAGCCAGCCCAAATAAAGTCGAAAAATACTACAATTTTCCATTACCAAAATTCATCGTAAGGTTAATTAAAGAAAAGAGACGATTATACCGCGACTTTAGAATGTCTGAGATCCCCGAGCTAAAAAGGAAATTTAATGAACTTAATAAACATATTCAAGCCTTAATAAAACAATTCAAAAGCGAAAAGTACATCGAAGCCTGTGATAAAATCAACAAATCAAAAGGCAAAAAATACTGGCAAGAAGTTCGGAAATTATCCAGGTATCAAAAGTCCCCTGAAACCAACCAACTCATTGACCCCTCAGATGGCACATCACACACCGATCCTGAGGAGATTGTTAACATCCACGGGGATTACCTCCAGCGTGTGTTTTCATTCTCCGAGGATGCTTCCTTCTGCTCCGTCAACAAAGCAGTAATAGATGACTGGTATAAATCTGCTTTCACCACCCAGGCCGACACTCCCGAAGATGCTCGCATCCACGAGGACGAATACTACTTAATCCTAAGTAAAGGAACAAGCACCGCCCCTGGATACGACCATGTCACAAAAAACATCCTGAGAAAGCTAAATCCTCCCTCTCATGAATACATCATAAAAACCCTCAACTACTGCCTCATGAACCAATATTTCCCCGAAGATTGGAAGTCATCCATAATAATTTGCGTTCCCAAAAAAGAAGCATCTCTATCTGACCCATCCAACTATCGTCCTATCTCCCTTCTTCCCGTCATTGGCAAGATCCTCGAAACACACATTAAGAACAAACTATTGGAAGTAATGTCTCATAAAATACCGAATTACCAGTTTGGCTTTCAATCTGGTAGATCTACGTCCCATGCTCTGGCAGTGCTAATCTCCAACTTTCAAGTGACACGCCTCCAAAAACGCCACTCTGCGGCAGTCTTCTTGGATATACGTAAAGCGTTCGATTCAGTATGGCATCGGGGACTCCTATACAAACTTAGCAAACTGGATATCCCGCCTTACCTCCTTAATCTACTCAACCAATTCCTTTCCAACCGCTCGTCAGTAGTCAGATTAAAAAACTACTTCTCCCGCAAATTCTCCCCTCAGGAAGGCCTCCCGCAAGGGTCGCCCCTCTCTCCAACACTTTATAACTTGTTTTCCTGTGACATCTACGATCCCAATCCAGATACCTTCGACTTAGACTCATACGCTCTACTCTACGCTGACGACACTACCTTGGTAACACACGGCAAAACCATCTCATCCGCAGTCCAAAGGTTACAGTCGCTGATACAATCCACTGAGAGTTGGCTACAAAAATGGAGAATTCAAATTAATCCTTCTAAAACCCAATTCTTCATTCCATTTCTTCCCATCCATGCTCCTTCCCCTACCGTAACTATCCAATTCACGATAATATCTTCCGTTACAATATCCAAATACCTAGGAATCTCGATAGACCGGAAACTAAAATTTTCAGACCATGCCATAAAGGTAAAAATGAAAGTGACGAATCGGGCGAAGCACTTTAGATCCCTTACATACCAAGGACGCGGCATATCAACTAAATGCGCTGCCCACATCTACAAGACCATCTGTAGACCGGTCATTGAGTACTCATTGCTAATCCTCTTCGAAGCATCCAGAGGAGCAAGGTACCACCTCGAAGTAGCGGAGAGATCTGCACTTAGATGCGTCTCGCGAATCCGAAACCCCGAAAATCCACTTTTCAATCCCAGCAACGAACTCCTCTACAACCTTACCGAAATCCCTCCAATTCATATCCGTCTACAAATTTTATCCCATAATGCTGCCATCAACTTCCCCATTGACCCCTTAAAAAACCTATTCATCGCTTCCCAATCTTCCCACCACTCCCTTCATATCCTACGCAAACTACGAAACTAGTTTCAAGCACCAAGTATCAAGAATTTCTATCCCGGGCAGAAAGACCACGGTCGATAGCCCTTTTAAGCCGGCGTTTTTGTTATATATGTATTTATTATTGTTATTTTTTATTTTTTTATGGCTTGAATAAATTTTGTTTTCTTCTTCTTGAATGAGTCGATATAGTGCGCTGGATTTTTATATCGGTAGTCCTTCCCGAAGCGATCGAATCTCATCATCTAAATCAAGTTGTTGAAATTCATGAACCCAGAACATTAAGATCATCTCGTTATTCGGAAACACCAAGTCCTTATCTGAAGAAGTTTATTAAGATTTGAATATTTATTTTTTAAATTTCAATCTTTGATCAAAGAAATAGTGTGAACAGTTTGATTGGGTAGTCGTTCTTACTCCGCTTCGGAAATTGTAGAAGGTCGATGACAATTCTTCGTTGAGGTTAATTTTAGCAAAACTAATACTTCTTCATTGAATGTGATAAGTGGATTTAATCGCGATCACAATTACTCAGATACTACTCATTCTTTACAGCAAAGAATATGTTTATAAACTAGCTTTTCGAAAATTTTACTAAAAATTGACAGCAAAGATATTGGCCGATAATTGGTCACATCACTGCAATCTCCCTCCTTAAATATCGGCAGAACGCGAGCACGCTTCCAGGCGGTTGGAAAAATACCCTGCTCTAAAGAGGCGTTATAGATCGTATGTAGGGGTACAGAAAGAGCTGTGCCACAATTTTTTATAAATATTGCAGGTAAGCCATCATCCCCACTAGTCTTAACAATTACCAACTCTGCCAAAGTTTCATCAACCTCATCCAAATCCAAGCGAACAGTACTCAAAGTGCATACTCCATTCGAAATATAAATACCGAACAGAAATACTGGGAAAAAAGTGAGCAGGTCCGTCGAAAGCGATGGTATCACCCAACACTACCTGGGCCGGTACCCCAGATGATCCCCTTCTACGTCTCATATACGACCAAAAATACTTTGGATTGACTGTGATACAAGGTTCAGTTCGCTGTGTATATAGATTATGATCGCGCTCAATAAGATATCTAGCCCGACTACGCAACAATGAAAATGTCAAATAGTCAACTCGATTACCAAAACGCTTCCATCTTCTGTGTGCTCTCTTTTTTTCTTTAACAGTTTTAACCGTATTAAGGGAAAACTAAGTAGGATACCCACTGACCGTTAATCTGGTCTTTGGAACAAACTTATCAATTACCGACCACAAAACAGAATAAAAAACGTCAGTGGCCTCATTAACTGTGCTTTTATTTAATACATCCACCCAAGAAATAGAATTTAAAAAGTTATTAATGTCGTTAAAGTGTGCTTTATGAAAGCTGTAGTTTTGGAAGCTTCGCTTAGCTGATCCCATTAAAATTACAGAAAACCAGATCAAGTGTATTATTAAACGCATAATATATAGTAAAATAATTATGTTGAGTAAGGTTGCACAAGGAAATAGCGTCCAAGAAATCAGCTGAACGAGCAGAAATAGCTCGAGAAACAGAGCAGGCAAAATTAGACGCGTCAAGATTCCATTGAATTTCGGGCAAGTTAAAGTCACAATATATGAGAAATTTGTCATCGGGATGACGTTCAATAAGGGATATCAGCTCATTAATGAAGTTATATAATGCTGTATTATTGTTTGGCTGTATGTAAACAGAGCACACTTGAACAATGCAGGTGCGACTCTAGAGCGTGGTGCTAACCGCGTCCACTCGATTAAACCAATCAGGCCTAGGTACAACCGATAGAGATACAGATACACCTATTAGAACGCCACGACCCTTTCAACGATTATCATCCGTATTTGGCCGATCATACCTAAATACTCGATAATTATAATTAATACCCGGATGTAACAACGTCTCCACCAGATACACGACATCCAAATCAGAGTTAAGCAAGCTCTGATAAAGGTTCAACAGCTTCGTCCTCAAACCACGAGTGTTTTGATAATAAAATCTCAAAATATTTGAATGAAACATCGCAACGCTAAAACCAAAAGAAATTGACTAAGTGGGAAAAAATAGTTACAATTTATCGTGGTCGACCTCATTATTTGTATGACTTTTGCGTTTTCTACCTTCCGAACAAACACCTTACAGTTACGTGTCCATACATATGTATAATGTTTGGGCACGTTTATTTGGCACGACCAAATAAAGCATTATTCACAGGAATGAGGTGATCATCTATGAAGCATTGTTCAGCTACTCCAGCAATTTTCAGCCCCCGGATTAGTGCTAACAGGAAGAGCCCGTTTCTTCGCACCAGCAGCAACGAGAAGTTGATCACGTCGAAGTCTACTACAAAATCTCACTACCACCGCCTTTGGACCGCGATCACCACCACCCGGGCCATGTGGTACCCGATGGATAGCGTCAATATCGGATGCAGCAACAGACACGCCCAGGAAATCGCCATTCACACTCACAGTTTTTATAAGATTTTCCCCATTCTTTTTCGGTACTCCCTGAATCTCGATGTTATTTCGACGTGAGTACTGCTCCAAGTCAGACACCTTAACCGTCAACTCATTCACACTCGCTTCTTGAGGGATTCAGACTCTTAAGTCTGATTCTCAGACTTAAGAGTCTTCGATGGCGGCCAACCGTTGCTACAACCTCCTCATGGCAATTTCGAAATCGGAAACACGATCGCTACAAAATTTAACAGATTCCAGGAGTTCATCATGTTTGGTGCGCATATCACCACGCATTTCCAGTAGCATGTCGGATAATGCCTCTAAAGTCATTGTTGAGGGCGAAGCTGATGGCAAAGTAACAGAACGCGAGAGAAAAGAGGAACGACGGACCACTGGCTGTGGCGGTGAGTGACAAACGGAGCATCTCCAGAAGGCCCCAGCAGCAAGGAGCGTCATGACTGATTCCTTCGTAAGGTAGTACTACGCATTTCGTGTGAAACCACGATCGACACGTCTCGTACTGAATCCCTACGACATTCTTCGCGCTGTTCCTCCCGAATGGCAATGTTCCGCAACCGCCGACTGTTGAATTTTCCTCAGCCTCACATCCCTTTCGTGTTCCTTGATACGGCATTCGATGTTTCGTCCGGTTTGACCAACGTAAAACTTCCCACAACTGCATGACAGCCGATAGACACCCGCTCCTTTTAATAGAGGTAGCTTGTCCTTGGCTACCGGGAGTGTATTCCGAATTTTGGTGACCGTTCCGTATCGCACCACGATGTCGTTTTTCTTGAGGTGTCTTGCAATTCGTTCCGTTACACCGGAAACGTAAGGAAGTCAGATGAAACCAGCTGGTTCTGTACTTGCTGCAGCTTCTTCTCCCTGCTTCCGCTGCTTGGTGGCTCGGTTGATGTCCTTTAAACTATATCCATTTTTCTGTAGTACGTTCCGTAGAAACCGTTCTTCCTTCTTTAGGTTATCTCCTTTACATATTCTTGCTGCTCTCTGAAACAAAGTGCGAATTACGGACCTCTTCTGTTGGGGATGATGGTGCGATGTTGTCTCTAAGTACCTATTGGTGTGGGTTTTCCCACACCAATAGACCGTAACCATGGAGATTCCATATCTGCCTCCTCAAACTGTTCGTAAAACTCTCCTCTCCAACTGAAATACGTCGACGATAAACAAAATTCCACTAAATCTGGCACGTACTCTGGCAAACCCTCCGGAATGAGTTTTTGGCGAGGACCCTCTACCGCATCCTTAATTGGTACCCTAGTAAAAAGAGATTCTACATCGAAACTAACCAAAATATCCTCAGCATCAAACTTTACATTTTTCACTGATTCCACGAAATATGTCGAGTCCCTAACATATGATTCTGTGTTGCCTATAAAAGGAGAGAGAATTTTAGCGAGATGTTTGGCTAGTAGGTACGTTGGGGAATTGATGGCACTGACGACAGGATTAAGGGGGACGTCTGGTTTATGGATCTTCGGTAGTCCATAAATTCTTGGTGGTACCGGAGCCTGCACAAACAAACCTTTCTGATGTTCTGGTGGAATAGCTGTGGATTTTACAAGGCTCTTCATATTCCTTACAATCTTGTCTGTAGGGTCCTTCTTGATCTTCCTGTAGGTGGCCTACATCATTTTGGCGTCATATTCTTCCTTGTCCATCACAACGGTGGCATTCCCCTTGTCTGCTGGTAACACGACGATTTTTGACTTTTCTTTAATAGATCGGAGTGCCTTCTTCTCACTAACTGTCAAGTTGGATTTTGGTGGTTTTGCTGATTTCAATACCCTGGGAACTTCTTGTCGGATCTCTTCGGCTTTCAGTGTGGGCATCCCTCGAACTGCTGCTTCCACTTCGCAGATTATTTCTTCCTTCGGGACCTTCTTTGGGGCGATTGCGATTCTTTCAGCAACATTTTGTGTTTTGCCAACAATGTCTAGACTTTCATCACCAATATTTAGCCATCTTCCAACTATATCTAATGTTTTGATAGCAATGTGAAGTCTTTTAATAGTTGGGCTGAAAAGTTTCAGTGATTGCCTCTTCATCAGTGTTAATTTCTTTCCAGCGAGCATTCTTTTGAGGTCTGAGAATGGAAAAAGTCTCTAAGATCTGGAGAATACGCTGGATGAGGAAGCAATTCAAAGCCCAATTCATGCAATTTTGCCATCGTTTTCTTTGATTTGTGACACGGTGCATTGTCTTGATGAAACAGCACTTTCTTCTTCTTCAAATGGAGCCATTCTTCCGCGATTTCGTCCTTCAAACACTATGTGATAGTCGGTAGTATTGTATATTATAGTAGGGTTTTCCCTTTTCAAGATAGTCTATGAATATTTTACCATGCGCATCCCAAAATACTGATGCCATAACCTTAACAGCCGACTGATATTGCATCTTTCCACGCTTTAGAGTCGGTTCATCACGTGCAATCCATTCAGCTGACTGTCCATTAGACCCCGTTTTGAAATGATGGAGCTATGTTACATATCGCCGCAAAAATTCGAATTAATTATGATAGACCAGCTCCAAATACTGCTCAGAATCATCAATTCGTTGTTATTTTTGGTCGATTATGAGGTCGCGTGGCACCCACTTGCACAAAGCTTTCGCATACCCAATATTCATTCACAATATGTTCAACACGTTCCTTTGATGTCTTTAGAGTCTCGGCTGTCTCGATCAACTTTATTTTACGATTATCCAAAATTATTTTGTGGACTTTTTTGATGTTTTTGTCGGTAACAGCTTCTGTGGACGTTCACTGCATGCATCGTCCTCGGTGCCCATTTCGCATCGTTTAAACTTAGCAAACCACTTTTTAACAGTTGATTTCCTGGCGCAGAATTCGAATAATGTTTTTCAAGCCAATTCCTGACTTCAACAGTATTTTTTTTTCGCCAAAAAGTAATGCTTTACTAATACACGAAATTCCATTTTGTCAATTTTTTTCTGACTAACTAAAGTTGCTTCACACAAAATGCTATATCTCACAAACTAATACTCCGACAGCTGTCAAATTTATACACGTATCTATTGAAGGTTTGGGGTAACTAAAAATGAATATTGACTAGTAGCGCCATTTATATGTCAGCCTACGAACTTTTTAGCCTACCTGTTATGGAGTCTGAATACAGACTCTATATGAAGTCAATATGAAGTCTTTTAATAGTTGGGCTGAAAAGTTTCGGTGATTACTCCATCAGTGTTAATTTCTTTCCAGCGAGCATTTTTTTGAGGTCTGAGAATAGAAAAAAGTCGCTAGATCTGGAGAATACGGTGGATGCGGAAGCAATTCAAAACCCAATTCATGCAATTTTACCATTATTTTCTTTGATTTGTGACACGGTGCATTGTCTTGATGAAACCTGATTGATGAACCTTGTCTTGGCTGTATCTAATGTTCTGGTAGCAATTGGCTACCGGGAGTGTATTCCGAATTTTGGTGACCGTTCCGTATCGCACCACGATGTCGTTTTTCTTGAGGTGTCTTGCAATTCGTTCCGTTACACCGGAAACCTAAGGAAGACAGATGAAACCAGCTGGTTCTGTACTTGCTGCAGCTTCTTCTCCCTGCTTCCGCTGCGTAGCTCGGTTGATGTCCTTTAAACTATATCCATTTTTCTGTAGTACGTTCCGTAGAAACCGTTCTTCCTTCTTTATTTTATCTCCTTTACATATTCTTGCTGCTCTCTGAAACAAAGTGCGAATTACGGACCTCTTCTGTTGGGGATGATGGTGCGATGTTGTCTCTAAGTACCTATTGGTGTGGGTTTTCCCACACCAATATAGACCGTAACCATGGAGATCCCATATCTGCTTCTATCGAAACTAACCAAAATATCCTCAGCATCTAACTTTACATTTTTCACTGATTCCACGAAATATGTCGAGTCCCTAACATATGATTCCGTGTTGCCTATAAAAGGAGAGAGAATTTTAGCGAGATGTTTGGCTAGTAGGTACGTTGGGGAATTGATGGCACTGATGATAGGATGAAGGGGGACGTCTGGTTTATGGATCTTCGGTAGTCCATAAATTCTTGGTGGTACCGGAGCCTGTACAAACAAACCTTTCTGACGTTCTGGTGGAATAGCTGTGGATTTTACAAGGCTCTTCATATTCCTTACGATCTTGTCTGTAGGGTCCTTCTTGATCTTCCTGTAGGTGGCCTACATCATTTTGGCGTCATATTCTTCCTTGTCCATCACAACGGTGGCATTCCCCTTGTCTGCTGGTAACACGACGATTTCTGACTTTTCTTTAATAGATCGGAGTGCCTTTTTCTCACTAACTGTCAAGTTGGATTTTGGTGGTTTTGCCGATTTCAATACCCTGGCAACTTCTTGTCGGATCTCTTCGGCTTTCAGTGTGGGCATCCCTCGAACTGCTGCTTCCACTTCGCAGATTATTTCTTCCTTCGGGACCTTCTTTGGGGCGATTGCGTAATTTAGTCCTTTTGCCAATACCATGGTTTCTTAGTTAATAATTAGCTTGTAATTAATATAAATTAGTTTTTCGACCTATATATTGTTTTACGATCCCCGATTTTGTTAGTTAGAACCAGTTTCTGAAGAAGGTTGCAACATGGCATCCTAAACGTCAAACATTTTTTCAAAAAACGCACGGCGAAACCCGAAAGTTTCTAGTTCTGTTGATCTCCACTGGAGTAGATTTGCTAAAACAGTCTAAAAACGAAGATAATTCTTTCACTTAGCGCTTAGGAGTCTTATATTTAAAGGACCACTTATCCACAAACCTAAAAGTTTTCGCACAACACCTAAAAATACATTATGCATCTAGTATGGGAAAGTTAGACACCAATCCAATTGGAACCCCTGCTAAAGGTGAAAGTCCTAAATGCACCCAACAATCAGTACCCGTTTTTACGATGAGATGCTTACCCCTTTGTAAGTAATGGTTTGAAATAATTGTATTTTTTATTATCCTTTTTGACCAAATTAACATCTGCGTGACAAATTTTAATTTGTTGCATACGTATTTACACAGCCATCGTCAAAAGCGACGATAATTTTTTTCAAACGAAAGTTTAGTAAAAAAATTAACATTTTCAAAAGAAAGCTGGTAGTGCATTACCAGCTATGCATACATTAACTCTTCTCGCCATGCTCTCTATTAAGGGTTGATGTCCTTTTGAGCATTTCGTTCCATACAAATTGTAGCTCAGATAAATGCGCGATGAAGTTTGAAAACGGTACAGTAGATGCTTTTAAAAAACAAAAACGACATGTAGACAAAACTGAAAAAAATTCGTATGGTTACTCTCCAAAAAATGCTCACTCTTGTTGTATCCATTAATAACTACAAAATTCGGCAGTAGCGACGTGCTGGAATGAACAAAATTCGCGATTGTGAGCAAATATGGCTCACAAGCCATAAAGGTGATAAGGCTGTGTGTCGTCTTTGAACGAACTCCAATTTTCGTGTTTCCCCTCGATATCGCTCCACCCTTCTACGACCATCTGTAGTGAGGCCGCCTCTGAGCCACATCAACGTTTGATAAATGACGCTGTCATCAGAAAGAGTATTTCGCGTTTGATAAATTTTCAATCTGAAGGTCGCCTAACTCTGTCAGGAAAAGTGAAATCAAACGACAACTCTTCTAACTACACTTAATCTATAATATCACCATCTATTCCGATTTGTTAGTACCGTTGATTGATCACAACATAGACCCTATTGGAATCTTCTCGGAATAATCTGAGAAGAGTTCTCAGTCTCATACGTACCAAATCTTCTAGTGAAAATCTTTCCAAGAAGGTTCTGATTGTAAAGTTGAATTCTTAAGTCTAAAGTTCTGCAAGGTCATCAGTAACCTCGGATATTGCAGGGGTTCAAAACCTTCTTGAGGCTATCACCTGGGGCAAATCCAAAATACGGGGCGGATGTTTTACAATAATTTTCAGAGCAAATGAGAAAATTTGAGGAAGGGAAGAATTCCTTAACCACAAGGCCAGATCACATCCGCCACTAACCAATCCCAAAAATCGTCAAGTAATTCGTAGCTATTAACGGAAGCCGAAGGTACGGCCAGTATGAATGAAGCCCAATGGAAGAAATTCTTCTGTAAACAGTTGCCATCGACAAGTGTCGATTCAAAGCTCTTGTAAAATCCACAGCAATCGACCTTGTTGTTTGAAATCGATCCCTGGTAAACATCCATCTAAGAAGTCGGTCTTCACGTACGTTGCTATTTCGGGCGGATCTTCCAGCAAGACGGCACCTCTCAATATCTCCTTCAGTCCATAACGACCATATCTGTGCAACTGTAGTGTGGTCCTTTTTTGACCAATTGTTTTGCGACCAGAAATTCATTAATTGGAATATTGAAAGTTTTTCAGCGGAAACTTTCATCGTATTTTAGTTGATAATAAAGTATTACTTTACGGAAATTTAAAAATTTTAGCTTGAATTGTAGTGGGTCGTTTAGCCAAGCAGAGATGATACCAGAAACATACCTCTGGGTAATATCCTAGCCTTTAGCAAATCCTTAGGCTGCTTAATGTAATTGGATGTTATATTGGGAGTATGCACAAGGGATCCCATAGGACCCTACACCGAAGTGGAAGTGTTAATTAGAGAGATACTTGAGACACTCAACATTATTATGAGTTAGCCTCAATCATATTGAACCACTTTTGCCCTCATCAAAGTTAGATCTAGTGTTAGTCCTAGTGATAGTTCTAGTGATAGTTCTAGTATTAGTGCTAGTGTTAGTTCTAATTTTAGTTCAATTAACACCGGTCGTGAAAGCCTTCGTACTTATAAGTGAAGAAAACTATAAAACTTTGAAAAAATTCAAAGTGTCGATGAAACCTCACCAGTTGCCTTACGTATATTTTCATATAAAATGATTCATCAAATGTAGCTCCTCGCCACAAAGTGATCTTGGCGATTTGAGGATAAATATCATCCTGAGTGAATAGCTTCGCCTCAAATTGTCGAGGTCACGCGCAATAACCAGGATGGTATTCAAATGGCTGTGGAATCGGGATTTCCCTCATCAGAAATGATGGCAAAGAATGCCTTGATTATTGTTGTGGTTTTATAATCAGAGAGCAAAGTGTCCAAATTATACAAAGTTTGTGAAAGATATAATAAAAAAAGATTTAACACAGTAAACAACTTAACCCTTCTACTGCTCAACCTCGACTCTGTCTCATTTTTTTGCGCGCGGTTCTTGCTGCTTCTATCATGCAACTTTGGTTGCATAGCCTCTACTTTTTATTTCGTTTAGTATGTATGTATATATTTTACAACAATCATAACAGAAAAAGAATTAAGTGCTTCAAGAACAACATGTCTGGTTTTGATTGATTCTGCAAATTTTACAAAGAAACAAGGTTTTTCTATAAAGGCAAAGCAAACTTCTTTTGACAGAATCTTATCGTTTGTTAACAATATCATATTCTTTGTAAACATTACTTACACTCGTACGACACTTTACACACTAAAGTAATCAAAATCAAAATAAAAGTTTTCTAAATCACCGCTAAAATAGGTAACCAACTAAAATAGGCAACAACTACTTTTAGTATTAAACGTTAGGCGTCGCTCGCGAATTTGCCAAAAATTAATTTTAAATGTTTTTTATGTTTTTATTATAAAATAATTAGATTTTTATGAGAAATCCTCAAAATTATCTTCAAGATTGTTATTAATTATTCTTTTTCTAATTTTTAATTATCTTCATATCATTAACATAACATTCTCATAACATAATTATCTAGATAACACATTTGTTTTTATTTTTATATAACATATTAACAAAAAAAAAGGAAATATGTTTCGATTAAATTACAATTTAACCCTTATTGTTGGCAATAAACCAAAGAAATACTCCTAATTACCCCTGTTAGGAGGACGTCTCGAAATAGAAAACTAAGCGCGGTCGTAACTCGTGGTTTTCTCGGGGGGTGGCGGCACTTTCTCCGTTTGCGAGGACAGCGCCGCGCCGAGGCAATTTCGGCGGGGGTTTTCGGGGAGTTTACGGCCGCAAGAAACGCCCTCGTTCGTTCGCGTTAGCTTTTCGGGGAAAGACCCGCAATGAATTTCCTCCTTAACGAAACTAAACGGTCCCCGGAAAATATATTTTCCGAATGTAATAGAAAAAGAAAATCTCGTTCTTAAAGGGCTTTCTTACAAACATATCTTTTTTACCTCTTATTTTTATTGATTAATTAAAGAACAAAAATTTTATTACATTAAAATTATTAAGTAAATAATTCTCAAAATGAATTATTAAATTAATTAATACACCAATTTCGGTAATTACTTTAATAGTGTTAAATATTGAATATAATGATGAGTAATTGCTTAAAGAGGTGATAAAATTGAGAAATTGATGGTAATTCAGTCATACCTCAAAGTAACTCAATCCCAAATTATCTCGAGCATAAACCAACCTAACGTCAAAATGACTTAATTCCGAATTATTAACCTTTCGATACACGCACCGGACTCTCACTCCGGGTTCTGCACCCTCTATTGTTTAACAGAAAAGGCAACTTTTTTACCGACATAATTATGTCATTTTAGTGTCAAACATTTCTTAGTGTACAACACAGTAAAATACGAATATGAATACGATAGCGAAGAAAAATACTCTTTGAAGGTGAAGACTGAAGCTTTTCAAAAAATTTTGCAGACGGTAAGATGTTTTTTTTTTCCGTTCAAAATGGCTTCTTATCTGATTAGAAGAAACGAAGAAGATAATGAAAGCTGTAGAACATAAATGCCCGGAAAAATGTGCAGCGTATTCAACGCGGGCATTTATTTGCCTATCGCAAATTTTATGATAATAAAACATTTTTTTAAATTATTGTCTTAAAAAGAATCCAAATTAAAGTACCTAGATTTATAAAGTACCGCGGCTTCCAGAAGACTGTTACTGCTTCTAGAGGATTTAAAATACTTCCAGACGACTTACAATGCTTTCAAATAACTTGATATAGCATCTAGAAAACTTAAAATGTTTCCAGAAGACTTGATGTTGTTACCTCTAGATGATTTGATACTGTTTTAAGAAAACTTTATATTGCTTTCAGAAGACTTGAATTTCTAGACTGATATTTCTAGAAGACTTAAAATGATGAATTTACAGATGTCTTACAATGCATCCAGAAGACTTACAATGCTTACAGATGACTTACAACGCTTTTAGAAGCCTTGATATTGCATCTAGAGGACTTGAAGTGTGTCCAGACGACCTACAATGCTTCCAAAGTACTTTATGTCGCTGTTAGAAGACTGAAGATGCTTCCAGAAGACTTGATATTGTATCTAAGAAACTTGATATGGTTTCCAGAATACTTGGAATGTTTCCAGAAGACTGATACTGCTTCTAGAAGACTTAAAATATTTCCAGACGACTTACAATATTTCCAGAAGACCTTATACTTACTTTTAGAAGACTTGAAATACTTGAAGTATTACATGAAGTGCTTCCAAAAGACTGGATACTACTTCCAGAAGACTTGATACTGCTTCTAGATGTTTTAAAATGCCTTCTAAAGCTTTGATACTGCCCCTATAAGACTTTATACTGCTTCTAGACGATTTCAAATGCTTTCAGAAGACTTGAGAAGTTTCCAAAAGACTTGATACTGCTTCTAGAAAATTTTAATAATTAAGAATCGATACTGCTTCTAGATATTTTAAAATGCTTTCAAAAGATTAGATATAGCCCCTGTAAGACTTTATACTGTTTCTGGAAGATTTGAAATGCTTTCAGAAGACTCGAGAAGATTCCAGAAGACTTGATACTGCTTCTCGATGTTTTAAAATGCTTCCTAAAGGCTTGATACTGTCCCTGTAAGACTTTATACTGCTTCCAGAAGATTTCAAATGCTTTCAGAAGACTTGAGAAGTTTCCAAAAGACTTGATACTGCTTCTAGAAGATTTTAATAATTAAGACATGATACTGCTTCTAGATATTTTAAAATGCTTCCAAAAGATTAGATATAGCGCCTGTAAGACTTTATACTGTTTCTGGAAGATTTGAAATGCTTTCAGAAGACTCGAGAAGATTCCAGAAGACTTGATACTGCTTCTCGATGTTTTAAAATGCTTCCTAAAGGCTTGATACTGTCCCTGTAAGACTTTATACTGCTTCCAGAAGATTTCAAATGCTTTCAGAAGACTTGAGAAGTTTCCAGAAGACTTGATACTACTTCTAGAAGATTTAAAATGGTTACAAAAGTCTCGATATTGGCTCAGGTAGACTTAATATTGCTTCTAGAAGATCTAAATTGCTTCCAAAACATTTGGAATGCTAACAAAAGATTTGATATTGCTGTCAGAATACTTAACATTGCGTCTATAAGGCTTGAAATGCTTCCAGAAAATTAATTTATTTGGTGCCAATCGTATTTTCATTGTAAATCTTTCTTAATGCTCCCAAACTTCTAAACCATAAATTTTCTTTCATGAAATCCCGGCATGAACCCGGAATATACTGGGACTGGACTGAAACTAAAATGTACAAGTATTTTAAAATTGAGATACCATTCCTAAGATGACTAATTGTTTAATTGTTAAGATTTCAAGGCATTAAATGATGGTATTTGCACCTCCTAGCGATCATCTCAGAATCCTGAAAATAATTTCCTGTATTTTCTCTTAGCCACTTTAGTCATAAAGTTTTTTCCTGCAAGTCTGCTGTCAAATAATTTCCAGTATTTTCTCTTAGCCACAATTTTATGATTAATAAAATCTTTTCCTTCAAGTTTAACTATCGACTTACAGAGTCTTTTAGCAATATGCAACCGCTGGTTCGGCGGACCGCAACCATTCAAGTTAACATTTTTTTTTAATATATCCGTTCTTGTCTACGAAAAAAGGACTTACTTTCGAAAATAAGTTTTGGTGGAAACAGCTAATAAAGGTAAATAGGTCATTTCGTCAGTTTCTAGTTAGTTAATCCCTTTTTTCTGTATTTGCCGATGTTGAAGGACGTCAAAGTATTATTTCAGATCAGAATGTTGTCGTTGTTAATGGCGTTAGTTGCTAGTTTCAGATTTCTAAATATATAATACTGTAGAAGTGAGTTTGTAAATATAATTATATTGGACATTTTATTACTGATTGCGCAAGTGAAGAATAATCTTGGGATTAAATGAGAACACAAGCTGAGTAACTCATCTCCACAAAGCTCGAAATCAAGTAGAGGATTATCAAAATTTATGTGGAAATACAGATAGCTCAAACGGTTCGTCGTTTTAACTACACTGAGGTCACTCTGGAAGTGCTGCCAATGAAACGGCATATGAGCTAGTGCTAAAGCGTTTTTAGGACCAGAACCAGCAATTTGTGTAAGATTTACGATGCCCAAATAGAGGATTCGAAGAATTCTGCAGCTAACTGATTTATCTTTAGATCGTCAGTGGTACATCTAACACAATCTTCGTAGCTTCATAAGCGCCGGTTTTTGAAAATAAGTATGGGTGCTGGATAGTGAAAAAACTGAATTGGGAAAAGATTCAAACGACGAATGACTGTTCTCAAAACAAAAGTGACATGAAAAACGTCCATGTATCTGGCGCCTATGGTTAATTTGCAATAGAAATGCCTTATATCAACAGTGCTTACACCTTCACAAGCAATATTTGGTCTATAATTGAAATTTTTTGAACTTTTGAAATGAACATTTTGTATCCTAGCAGTATTTGGTATTTTGGAAGCAAAATCAAATTGTATTAACAATTTCGTGCCTTTTGCAATAAAAATGTCTTCTTTAAGACTTTGCATTTTCAAACATTTTTTTGCCAGTAGTTTTACAAACGGTATCAAATCTTTTGGAATCATTTAAAATCTTCTAGAAATAGTATCAAGTCTTTCAGCTGCAGCATAAAATCTTGTGGAAGCAGTTCAAGCCTTCTGAAAGCTATGTTAAGGCTTCTAGAAGCATTATCAAGTGCTTCTATTCTTTCAGAGGTAGTATTAACATTTTTGAAAGCAGTTCAAGGCTCCTGGTAGCTTATCAAGTTTGTTTTAAGCAGTATCAGCCACCGAAGAAACGAAAGGTGAAGTTTAATAATGGTCTCGAATCGGGGGCGGAGCAAAACGTTTTTCTCACACATAAACTCCCTATTCGTACACCTGGTCACTGACATGCAGTCAAATCACCATTTTGGCTCGAATCGTTTGAATACATAGATATCATGAACCGCGGTACTTTAGTAATCTAGGGAGTTTAATACAAATCTCTTATTTGGCAAAGAAACCCGGACTCTCAGTCCGGTGCGAGCACTCACGTCAAAAAAAAATGCGCGTGTACTGGAGGGTTAAGTTAATATTTCATTGTTTAAAACATCTCAATTAATTTTGATATACGAGAGATGCCTCATCTTCAATCAGATCAATTACTGGAATGTTGAATCCTAAGTGATGTTGATTAATATCTATGTTCGATTCAACTAAAAGGTGATGATTACGAAAGATCTAGTCTTCTTCCAACAATATGTAATCTTTTATTAATGTGATGTTGAGTCAATGTGAAGTTCTTTATAGAGTCTGTATATCATGGTGAGGATCTAGTTTCTGTCAATATCATCTCATCAGCATCTTCTATCAGCAATATTTAGTGTTCTGGCAACAATGTAACGTCTTTTCTTAAAAAATCTGCTTGAAGACTATTTGGTCTTCTGATAGCAAGATTTTGTGTCTGTTATCTCTTATTAATGTTTTTTACAGTTGTAACATTAATCCATAGATAATTTTGATGAAAATTTTGTTATGATCAACAGAAAATTAGCCACTTTTTTAAAGTTTTGCAGAAAGCTTAACATTTGATTGAATCCTAGTAAGTCGAAGGTGATCTTTGGTGGTCTATAGTCTTTGCTCGAAGGGGGGACGTTCAAAAATATTCCCATTGCATCAATATAAATGTAATCGACAATCCTTTCTGAGGCTCACAACATTAGACCCCATTTTGCAAGTGATTTAATATTTTGCAAACATATTTTTTATGTTCTTCAAGTGGCTTATGCTAAATTGACCTTGTTTGTTGAGGACCGATTAGCTTCGTGTTCAGCGACTACCAAATGCTACATTTTTGGTATTAGGAAGTATGATCATCGCATAAATTGTACACTTTGGGGTGGTTGAACATGGATAGACGTAAATAGCTTCATTGCTCCATTTCTCTCACAGAATTTTTACCTCAAAAATCGCCTGAGTATTTCTTGGACCACAGTTAACCAAAGTTTACAGTGTGTAGTTAAATATTGAATATAATGATGAGTAATTGCTTAAAGAGGTGATAAAATTGGGAAATTGATGGTAATTCAGTCATACCTCAAAGTAACTCAATCCCAAATTATCTCGAGCATAAACCAATCTAACGTCAAAATGACTTAATTCCGAATTATTAAGTTAATATTTCAATGTTTAAAACATCTCAATTAATTTTGATGTACGAGAGATGCCTCATCTTCAATCAGATCAATTACTGGACTGTTGAATCCTAAGTGATGTTGATTAACATTTATGTTCGATTCAACTAAAAGGTGATGATTACGCAAGATCTAGTCTTCTTCCAACAATATGTAATCTTTTATTAATGTGATGTTGAGTCAATGTGAAGTTCTTTATAGACGGCAAGAAGTATCCAACGACCGTACGTGGGCAATAAGTATAAAAATGATTTATTCAGGATAAACGGTCCACAAAGTAATTAATGAAACAACTTTTTAAAATTGCTAATATATTTCGAATGTATTTTTCATTCTTCTTTAGAGCATTTATGTTGCTAAAATGGAGATTTTTTTATTACAATTAATGAAAAGGTTTTTTAACATGAGCATCCAACATATGTTGAAGACGCCAAAGAACAAAATAAGATGAAATTAAACTTACTTGTTTTAAAAAGCATGAAATATAAAAATCGTCTTGGTCATAGTAGAAAACACATTCAAACTGAGTATCGGTAAATTAAAATAACAAATTAAAAGTTCAACAAGAACGTGTAAAATTTAACAATACAAAATGGACTCGATGAGAACGTTAAAATGTAAAAATTGATATGAAAAAAAAAACCTGTTTTCGATCGCAAACACAACCCCGAAAAACGAAACTGCGCACAAACCGAAATTTACCAAAAACAAAGCGGAAACTTTAAAAATTTAAATTTCAAAAATTCAAACCAAAGAAACGCTTTATCAAATAAAAACAATAAAACGTAATCAAAATAATTAATACGGACTATGTAAATAAGAAAATGCAATTAACAATCAAAAATGAACCTACTCACTTAAAAACTAGAAAACCATATCATTAGAGAAAGTAGAAACATTATTAACCCTCTATTGCATAATGTTCCCTTTCGGGAACACAACATTCTAAGCCAATAAAGTGGCCATATGTTGTATTAAGCGGCGAAACTGATAGATACATTATGAATATCTAGTATAGTTTTCTACCTTTCGTAAATTTTTTGTCCGAGAGGTGGTGTTTGTGTTGGTGTGTTGCATTTATATACAATTCGCGTCGAATCAATGGCCACTTGATCATTTTGATTGATTTTAGAAGATCAAATCTAGTTTCTAGGGTTATTTTCTGGTAAGTATGTATTTTTTATACTTAGTTTCAAGTGTTAGGAGTAGAATAATGCATAATTCGATATATTTCGTTCGTTCCTTTTTTTGCAGCAGGTCATAACTTGTTTGTTCCCATTTGGGAACATTATGCTCAAAAAGTTAAAGTGTGCAATTATTTCTTATTTCTACACACAGACGATCCACAATGGATTTTCCGGGCGATTTTCCAACAATTAGACCAAGCGCTTTTTATGGAAGAAAAAAAGTTCAAGTTGATGCAATTCGAGATATTCCTTCAGATAGCGAGGATTCTGAGCTATCAGATGATGATGAAGGTAAATTTTATGCCAGTAAAAATAGTTTGGTCTTGACGTTCATATGCATATTTTTCTCTGCAGTGGAAGTACAGGTTCCTCACGACTTAGATGATGACGAGATTGAATCCCAGGATATTGAGGACCCAGACGACATACCTTTGACGCAGTTATTTGATCTTCCCCCAAATACGAGATTTTTCTTTTCAAATGTTGAAAATGTTACTTGGAAATCTTCAAAAACTAATAGAGATCCACAGGGTAATAAGTTTTTTGGAGAATGCGATCTTCCAGAATATATTTTAGAATTACAAAGTGCATATAGTCTATTCAAATTCTTTATGTCTGATGATTTTATATCTATGGTGGTTGAGCAAACATGTTTGTACAGCACACAAAGAAGACCTGACAGGCCTTTGAGAACTGATGCTAAAGAAATTGAGCAGTTTTTGGGGATAGTTATATGGATGTCTTTGATAAGGCAGCACTCAACGCGTAGGTACTGGTCGGCCAATACTAGAACACCACAAATAGCAGACATCATGCCTCTCAATAGATTTGAGGAGCTGAAACATTTTTTGCATTTCTCAGATAATACCTTAGCCACTGGAAGCACACATAAAATTATGCCGGTATTGAATCAAATAAAGAAATCCTGCCAAAAAATCCCTTTTTAGGAAAATTTATCCTGTGATGAACAAATTATTCCATCCAAGGGAAGAACATCTTTAAAGACATATAATCCCAAAAAGCCACACAAATGGGGTTACAAAGTGTATGTCTTATCAGGAGTAAGTAGCTTCAGTACAAATTTTGAGCTTTGCAATAGTAAAGCTGACAAAAATCTATTGCCAGGGGAACCAAATCTTGGAGCTGCCAGCAATATCATCGTCCGTTTATGTAGACCAATTCCGAGAGACAAAAATCATAAGGTTTACTATGACAATTATTTTTCTGGTATAAATTTGTTATCCTATCTAGGAAAATTAGGCATACAAAGTGTGGCAACAATAAGATCTAATCGGCTGAAGGGCCTAAAAATGGTTAGTGAAAAAGAAATGAAAAAAAAGGGACGAGGCTCACACATTGAGAAAACTGCAAATGTTGCTGGAGTAGATGTTCATGTTGTGCAGTGGTATGATAATCGATTAGTTACATTAGTTTCTACATTCTCTGGTACATTTCCACTTACCAAAGTAAAGCGTTTTTTCAAGTCGGAGAACTGCAAGAAAGAAATTGATCGTCCCGACATTGTTTCAATCTACAACATGCACATGGGAGGGGTAGATTTACAGGATTCTCTATTAGGATTGTATCCCATAAAATTGAAGAGCCGCATATGGTATATGCGCATATTTTGCCACATGCTTGACGTTGTGGTAGTAAATTCATGGTTACTTTCAAGAAGAATCAATAAACAACTAAACAAGAATGAGAAGGTTTCTCTATTGGAATTCAAAATAATACTAGCACAAGATCTATGTCTAGTGGGAAAAATAAAGGCAAAAAAGAGAGGCCGACCTAACACTAGTGGCGCCAATACGCCCATCGACTGGCCCATTCCTTTCACACCTAAAAGAAAATGTTTGGAACCACGTCCAACAAGAAGAGTCTGGACATTGGCCTTTACAGACAGAAAACCGAGAAAGATGCAAAAAACCTAACTGCAAGGGTAAATCCAGAACAATGTGCGAAAAATGTGGAATACATTTGTGTTTAAATAAAGTAAATAATTGCTTCAAGTCATTTCACACCATGTAAAAAAAATGTACTTTGAGCCCACAATGTGCCCATTTGGGAACACATTTTTTTCTCTCTACAAATACAAATTTTGAAAAAAAAAACTCATAGGTGTCTTATTTCTATGCACATTTATCACAAAAAATGCAAAAAAAATTTTTTTTCAAACTATAAAATAAATTATGTAATAGAGGGTTAATATCATGATTATGTTGGGTTGGTGGATTATAGTTATGGTTAGTCTTGTCCCTAGTAAACAAGTAAGCATATATGTTACTTAAATTCTGAGTATCCGTTCTATAGTTAACAGTATTACTAGTGTAATTTATATGGATCATCTCTAAGAAAATTCTATTGTAGTAATTAGATTCAACATCCAAAATTTTAACGTTATCAAAATCGAAGGTGTGTTTGCAATCCTGAACATGTTGGGATAATGCACAAACGGTCTTATTCAACCGGCAGTTACTTTTATGTTTAGAAATTCTACTTTTAAGCCATTGAGAAGTCTGACCAACATATTTTCCACTACAATCGTTGCATGAAATGCAGTAAATTAAATTGGATTTAAATTTGTTTTCTGTAGCGTCTTTAAGTTTTATGAAATGGTTACCAAGTTTGTTATCGTAGCGCTCAACTACTTTTAAATTGTCAATCACTGATAATGTTTTTTTTCAAAGAATCACTTAACTTCTCGATATAAGGTAGTTTTTTATAAATGATAGGTTCAGTTGTAAGTAAAGATGGGTTAGTTAAACTGACCTGGTTTATGTTATTATTAATTAACGGTGTTGAAAATAAAATTTTATTAATTAATAATAAAAGAAGAAGGAAAGAAAATCCTTTTTTTCACAATGATATAAATATTTATTTATTTCTTTTCAATCTGTACTACACGTGTTTCGCTTTTTTCTTAAAAGCGTCATCAGGTACAACTGTATTAAATTAACTTTTTAACTTTTCTAATTTTAATTTAATACAGTTGTACCTGATGACGCTTTTAAGAAAAAAGCGAAACACGTGTAGTACAGATTGAAAAGAAATAAATAAATATTTATATCATTGTGAAAAAAAGGATTTTCTTTCCTTCTTCTTTTATTATTGATATACACAATGAACCTGGAGTCAACAATCGCCAAATTTATTAATTAATTTACTTGGATAACCATTATTAACAAAAGTTTTTTGTAGAAATTCAAAGTTTTCACGAAGAAATTCTTTATCACAAATGTTGGAGACTGTGCTTCATGCAACGTACAGTTGAAAGTTTGTGCTTAAAGCTATGACTTGAGAAATAATTAAGATAACGTCCTGAGTAAGTCGGTTTAACGTACCAATCAAACTTAATCTTATTGAAACCGTCTCTGATTATTTTAGTATCCAAAAACGGAATGCTATTATTACTTTCCAACTCCATTGTAAACTGAATGCTCGGATGAAAATCATTAAAACAATTTAACACTGTATTGACATCATCCTTGTGTACCCCCAAAACCAAATCATCAACATATTTCTTAATGAAATTTATACGAAAAACTGAACCATTATTAATCAAAATCTCGTCCAGCGCATAGTCCATCACAATCAAAGCCAAGACAGGTGATATTTTAGATCCCATAGGTGTACCTTCGACTTGATGATCAATAACATTATCAAATGTAAAAATTGAAGTGTCAAAAATCAACTTTAAACCTGTTAAAAAGGTATCCCTATCCCATGAGCAATGTTCAGCAATTAAATTCCATTTTTCCTTAATTATCTCATTAACCAAATCCAAAGGGATAACGGTGAACAAACTAACAACATCTAAAGAAATTAAGATGTGATTTTCAGGGAGGCTGTAACCTCTAAACTCTTCAACAAATTGAAAAGTGTTAGTGATGTTATAATTAGTTCTGTTACTAAAAGTCCGACTTAATATATCAGAAATGTGACCCGACAAATCGTACGTGGGCAATAAGTATAAAAATGTAAAGTATAAAAATTTATTCAGGATAAATTTTATTTTCAACACCGTTAATTAATAACAACATAAACCAGGTCAGTTTAACTAACCCATCTTTACTTACAACTGAACCTATCATTTATAAAAAACTACCTTATATCGAGATGTTAAGTGATTCTTTGAAAAAAATATTATCAGTGATTGACAATTTAAAAGTAGTTGAGCGCTACGATAACAAACTTGGTAACCATTTCACAAAACTTAAAGACGCTACAGAAAACAAATTTAAATGCAATTTAATTTACTGCATTTCATGCAACGATTGTAGTGGAAAATATGTTGGTCAGACTTCTCAATGGCTTAAAGGTAGAATTTCTAAACATAAAAGTAACTGCCGGTTGAATAAGACCGTTTGTGCATTATCCCAACATGTTCAGGATTGCAAACACACCTTCGATTTTGATAACGTTAAAATTTTGGATGTTGAATCTAATTACTACAATAGAATTTTCTTAGAGATGGTCCATATAAATTACACTAGTAATACTGTTAACTATAGAACGGATACTCAGAATTTAAGTAACATATATTTTTTTTTTTTTTGCTTTTTTTTTTCCTCCAAAACAGTGAATGTCACTGGTATCGAAGCCTTAATACACAAAAAATATATGTAAACAAAAAAAATCACAATAGGTTATGTATAAAAAACGAAAATAAAAATCATCAAAAATGCAAACCCACCAGAAACAGATCAACATTCATTCACTTCAAAAACATTTTCAGATTATAAACCAATTTTTTCATTGTCCTTGCCTCCACTATTATTATCGGAACACTGTTGTATGCTTTAATACCAAGATATAATGGTGATCTCTGTGCTGTCGTTGTTCTACAATATTTATTTCTAAAATCATTTGCATTCCGGGTGCTGTATTCATGCCAGTTCTTAACTTGTTTTGTATTTATATTGGTCTTTATTAGTTTGTTTTTTATAGAATATATATATTTTATTTGCTCATAAGTCCGAATTTTCTGCAAGTTCCATATATTTTCCATTTCATACACAAGATCAGTTGACATACAATAGTTCAACTGAAAGATAGATTTTACTGCTTTATTCTGCGTTCTTTGTAATTTATTTAACTGGTAAAGCGGAAGACCTCCCCAGCAGGGAATTAAATATCTAATTTGTGGCAGTATAAAGCTATTATAGAGTAAACGCCTAGAGTTTTTATTTAAGCAATCCGTACACCTTTTTATTGCACTAACCATTGGCACAATTTTTTTAATGATAGCATTCACATGTACATTCCAATTGAGATCATTTGTCAAATTTAAACCTAAGTATTTGTACGTTTGCACTTCTTTTAGTTTTTCTCCATTGAGAAACATTTATATCACTTTTTTGTTTATTTTTTTGTTTAATAATCATATATACCGTTTTATTAACGTTCACCGATAATTTATTATAGCACAGCCATGTATAATACAGATTTAAGTCGTCGTTCGCCACCTTTTCAAGTTCCTTTATATTACTTGATGATATAACCAAGACGGTGTCATCAGCAAACACAAAATATCTCGCTTGAAGTTGTAGATACTTTAAGTTTTGAATGTATAATAAATATTGCAAAGGACCAAGTACTGATCCCTGAGCTACTCCAATAGTTAGGCTTTTTTTTTTACTCTTGGTTTTATTGATTTGAGTATAATGCTTACGGTCCTTAGAATATGACTGGAAGAGGTCTTTTGCAATGCCTCGCATTCCCATTTTTTCTAATTTATTGAGTAAAATATCTATGTCCACAGTATCAAATGTTTTTTGTAAGTCAATAAACACTGTCAAAACATACCTCTTCTTATCGAGTTCTTCTGTAATATATTCTAGTAAATCCCCTGTCGCCCCCAAGGTACTACTCTTCTTTTGAAATCCATATTGATATGGATCGATGTTAAAGAATTTCTGTATAAAGTTAGTTAACCTGTGTTTGATAACTTTTTCTGTTATTTTAAAAAAAATATTTAAGATTGAAATTGGTCTATAGTTACCAAGTTCTGTTTTTGCTCCTTTTTTATGAATAGGGGATATTTTCCCCGTTTTTAATTCATTCGGAAACAGGCCAGTAACCAGGATATCATTAATGATATTCACTATTTTGTCTCCCAAAACTTCAAAAAGCAGCACTATATCAGATTTAGTAATACCATCTTCTCCCGGCGAACTATTATTATTTAAATCCCTTATGACAGAATTAATTTCTGTTAAATCAGTTGGTTCCAAGTAGATGGATTCTTTTGTTTCTTCTTCTCTAAACTGGTGATTAAGAACCGGTTTAATTTTTGAGGCTAAATTCTTACCTATTTCAGTAAAATAAGTATTAAATTCCTCAACTATTTGTTGCTCATCTTCAATGACTGCACCTGTCATACTTTTCATCTGTCCCATTTTGCCCTTTTTTTTTGTTCGTTTCAAACATATATCGTTCAGGACCCTCCACATTTTTTTACTGTCTGTTCCAGCCTCATTAAGTGTTTTTTCCACATACTCCTTCTTTAATTTTCTTCTCATATTATTTACCACATTCTTTAAATTTTTAAAATGTCTTTCGGTTTCTGAGTTTCTTATTAATTTCCATCGCTTATATGAATTATCTCTCTGTTTTATTTTCTCAATAAACTCAGCATTTATCCAATAGTTGTTGTTGGATACTTTTATTCTACTTTCCTTTGTACACTCAATTTTTGTTTTTGTTATTATTTCTGCTAATTTTCCAAAGGAAGTTATTTCTTCCTGTTGCAATTTCACTTGAATTAGTTCTTTCCATTTTCCTTTCAGCAATTTAGTTTTATTGATAACTTCTTTAGTTTTTTTTTCAATTACTTTGTTTAATTTAATATACATAACTTTATGATCTGATATCACATGATCCGTAAGGGTTATATCACAGTAGAGGTTTTTATTCATTAAAACATGATCTAAAATAGTAGCTGTTTTTTCCGTTTGTCTTGTAGCATTCTCAGTAGTAAGAATATTCTGTATTGTAAATGTGTTCATTTCGATATATATGCTTACTTGTTTACTAGGGACAAGACTAACCATAACTATAATCCACCAACCCAACATAATCATGATATTAATAATGTTTCTACTTTCTCTAATGATATGGTTTTTTAGTTTTTAAGTTAGTAGGTTCATTTTTGATTGTTAATTGCATTTTCTTATTTACATAGTGTGTATTAATTATTCTGATTACGTTTTATTGTTTTTATTTGATAAATCGTTTCTTTGGTTTGAATTTTTGAAATTTAAATTTTTAAATGTTTCCGCTTTGTTTTTGGTAAATTTCGGTTTGTGCGCAGTTTCGTTTTTCGGTGTTGTTTGCGATCGAAAACAGGTTTTTTTTTCATATTAATTTTTACATTTTAACGTTCTCATCGAGTCCATTTTGTATTGTTAAATTTTACACGTTCTTGTTGAACTTTTAATTTGTTATTTTAATTTACCGATACTCAGTTTAATGTGTTTTCTACTATGACCAAGACGATTTTTATATTTCATGCTTTTTAAAACAAGTAAGTTTAATTTCATCTTATTTTGTTCTTTGGCGTCTTCAACATATGTTGGATGCTCATGTTAAAAAACCTTTTCATTAATTGTAATAAAAAAATCTCCATTTTAGCAACATAAATGCTCTGAAGAAGAATGAAAAATACATTCGAAATATATTAGCAATTTTAAAAAGTTGTTTCATTAATTACTTTGTGGACCGTTTATCCTGAATAAATCATTTTTATACTTATTGTTCTTTATAGAGTCTGTATATCATGGTGAGGATCTAGTTTCTGTCAATATCATCTCATCAGCATCTTCTATCAGCAATATTTAGTGTTCTGGCAACAACGTAACGTCTTTTCTTAAAAACTCTGCTTGAAGACTATTTGGTCTTCTGATAGCAAGATTTTGTGTCTGTTTATCTCTTATTAATGTTTTTTACAGTTGTAACATTAATCCATAGATAATTTTGATGAAAATTTTGTTATGATCAACAGGAAATTAGCCACTTTTTTAAAGTTTTGCAGAAAGCTTAACATTAGATTGAATCCTAGTAAGTCGAAGGTGATCTTTGGTGGTCTATAGTCTTTGCTCGAAGGGGGACGTTCAAAAATATTCCTATTGCATCAATATAAATGCAATCGACAATCCCTTCTGAGGCTCACAACATTAGACACTATTTTGCAAGTGATTTAATATTTTGCAAACATATTTTTTATGTTCTTCAAGTGGCTTATGCTAAATTGACCTTGTTTGTTGAGGACCGCTTAGCTTCGTGTTCAGCGACTACCAAATGCTACATTTTTGGTATTAGGAAGTATGATCATCGCATAAATTGTACACTTTGGGGTGGTTGAACATGGATAGACGTAAATAGCTTTAACCTCAAAACTCGCCTGAGTACTTCTTGGACCACAGTTAACCAAAGTTTACAGTGTGTAGTATTCTTGCAGGCTGATGTTCTTATTCACAGAATTGGTCTGCATGAGTGAGATTGAATGTTTTCACTTGGTTCGTAATGAGGGAATTATTTTATTTAAAAGTATGTATCATGTAAAAGATTAATTTTTTCTTCCTTCCCTTTCATTAACTTAACATATGATCTTCTGAACTTCGCCTTTTTCATCATTTATTGCTGTTTCTTTTCTATTTTATAAATCTAGAGATTGGGTGATATAAAGTCATTATCGTTATTATTATTATTTCGTATTTTGCCAACAATATCTACTTTGTTATTACCACTACTTAACCTTCTCCCGACTGTATCTAATGTTCTGATAGCAAAATGAAGTCTTTTATAGAGTCTGTAATCAATTGGGAGGACCTAGTCTTTAATAAGCACTATTTAATCTTCTGGAAGCTGTATTTAATATTCTGGCTTCAATGTGACGTCTTCTATAATGCGATTTTACTTCTCGGATCTTTAGTCTTCTTTCAGCAACATTTTGTGTTTTGCCAACAATGTCTAGGCTTTCATCACCAATATTTAGCCATCTTCCAACTATATCTAATGTTTTGATAGCAATGTGAAGTCTTTTAATAGTTGGGCTGAAAAGTTTCAGTGATTGCCTCTTCATCAGTGTTAATTTCTTTCCAGCGAGCATTCTTTTGAGGTCTGAGAATGGAAAAAGTCTCTAAGATCTGGAGAATACGCTGGATGAGGAAGCAATTCAAAGCCCAATTCATGCAATTTTGCCATCGTTTTCTTTGATTTGTGACACGGTGCATTGTCTTGATGAAACAGCACTTTCTTCTTCTTCAAATGGAGCCATTTTCCGCGATTTCGTCCTTCAAACACTATGTAATAGTTGGTAGTATTGTATAGTATAGTAGGTTTTTCCCTTTTCAAGATAGTCTATGAATATTTTACCATGCGCATCCCAAAATACTGATGCCATAACCTTAGTAGCCGACTGATGTTGCATCTTTCCACGCTTTAGAGTCGGTTCATCACGTGCAATCCATTCAGCTGACTGTCCATTGGACACCGGTTTGAATTGATGAGCTATGTCACATATCGACGCAAAAATTCGGGTTAATTATGATAGACCAGCTCCACATACTGCTCAGAATCATCAATTCGTTGTTATTTTTGGTCGATTATGAGGTCGCGTGGCACCCACTTGCACAAAGCTTTCGCATACCCAATATTCATTCACAATATGTTCAACACGGTCCTTTGATGTCTTTAGAGTCTCGATCAACTTTACTTTACGATTATCCAAAATTATTTTGTGGACTTTTTTGATGTTTTCATCGGTAACAGCTTCTTTGGACGTTGACTGCACAAATCGTCCTCAGTGCCCATTTCGCATCGTTTAAACTTAGCAAACCACTTTTTAACAGTTGATTTCCTGGTGCAGAATTCGAATAATGTTTATCAAGCCAATTCTTGACTTTAACAGTATTTTTTTTTCGCCAAAAAGTAATTCTTTACTAATACACGAAATTCCATTTTGTCGATTTTTTTCTAACTAAAGTTGCTTCACACAAAATGATATATCTCACAAACTAATACTCCGACAGCTGTCAAATTTATACACGTATCTATTGAAGGTTTGGGGTAACTACAAATGAATATTGACTAGTAGCGCCATTTATATGTCAGCCTACGAACTTTTTAGCCTACCTGTTATGGAGTCTGAATACAGACTCTATAACAGACTTCATAGGAATGATCTGTCAACACTATTTAGTCTTCTGCCAACAATATCTAGGCTTTCATCACCAATATTTAGCCATCCTCCAGCTATATCTAATGTTTTGATAGCAACATGAAGTCTTTTAACAGTTGGGCTGAAAAGTTTCGGTGATTACTCCATCAGTGTTAATTTCTTTCCAGCGAGCATTCTTTTGAGGTCTGAGAATAGAAAAAAGTCGCTAGATCTGGAGAATACGGTGGATGCGGAAGCAATTCAAAGCCCAATTCATGCAATTTTACCATTATTTTCTTTGATTTGTGACACGGTGCATTGTCTTGATGAAACCTGATTGATGAACCTTCTCTTGGCTGTATCTAATGTTCTGGTAGCAATGTTAAGTTTTTTATAGAGTCTTTGTTCGATTAGATGAACCTTGTCTTCTGTTAACAACATTTAGTCTTTTGCCAACAACATTAAATCTTCTGTTACCAAAATCTAGTCTTTGATAACCACTATTTAATCTTCTGAATAACCTCTCTTTTTTGCGGTTATACCGTACGTATGCTTTTCTTTGGAGAAGCGCTCGAAAATGTACTAAGCAAAGTCACTGCTTTATTATCATACCATTTCACTAATCTAAGCTGCGTGTTTCCATAAGTAGCAATTTTCTCTACATAGTGTCTTCTACCTTGTTTCTTTAGTGCCTTGTCTGATGGCAACTTATTATTAGGGATTCGATTTGTCCGAATTGTGCCCAAACTGTGTATGCCATTTTTTGCTTATTCTATCTGCAATTGGGGACTACAAAACCAGTTATCGTAGAAGAGTAAAAATTTTGGTTCTTTAGTACCCGTTCAGCTAAACAAATAACCACATTGCTGCTGGCACTAATATTTGATAAGTTATTTGGTTGATCGATTGACCCACAATATACCTCAAAATCGTACACAATACCGCTTGCTCCTGCTAGACAAAATAATTTATAACCCCATTTCAGTCCGCTTCGACCTTTATACGGAATATCTCTTCATCTACAGACAAATTTTGCTTAATTGGAATGAGTTGCATCTTCTGCCTTATGTTTTCAACTACGCGAATTGAATAAACGATTTGGAGGTTCTAACGGTAACAATGAATTATCTGCAAAATGCAAAAACCGTTTGATTTGTTCAAATTTGGTGAATAGGTCTCATCTGCAACACGATCGTCGTTACTGACATCGTCTTCGCTTTGAATGTTTGGTAACAAAATATCCACTGTTCTTTTTCCATAAAACACTTTTGGATCCATAGTGAATAAAAGTAGTACCTAAATGCACAAGATACAATGGCGTTGTACGTGCCAGTTCTTTTTACAATCCAAAGTCTCAGGTCACGACAGAAATCTTTGATGTAAGAGCAATATTTAATTGACGGCAATTTTTTGTTGTTTGTGTTTTCGTCATAAATTACTCAAAACTCACCTGTTTACTAAGTGTATATATCAACACCATAACCTCACACTACGTTTAAAAATTGCTGAGCTATGACGCCCTTACTTGCCAATTATTTAGTCTTCTATCAGCAACATTAAGTCTTGTTTCTACGGTATCTTATCATTAGTAATGTTATTTAGCCTTCTGTCAACAGTGTCCATTATTTTGGCAGCAATATCAAGCTTTTGTGAGGTTATCTATTTCATTGAGAACATCTAGTCTTCTGTTAACAACATCTAGACTTTAGTCACCAAAATCTAGTCATATTGAGACTATTCAATCCTCTCCGAACAGTATTTAATATTCTGGCAACAATGTAACGTCTTTTATAATACGATTTTAGTCTTTAGAGAGTATTTGGTCTTCTATCAGCAACATTAAATCTTCTGCCAACAGTATCTTATCATTAGTAACATTATTTAGTCTTTTGTCAGCAGTGTCTACTATTTTGGCAGCAATATCAAACTTTTGTGAGATTATGTGCTTCATTGAGAGTATCTAGTCTTCTATTAACAACATTTACTCCTTAGCCAACAAAATCTAGTCTTTGATGACCACTATTTTATCTTCTCGCTGCAGAATTTAATGTTCTGGCAACAATGTGATGTCTTTTATAAAACGATTTTACTAATTGGAGAGTATTTGGTCTTCTATCAGCAACATTAAGTCTTCTGTCAACAATATCAAATCATTAGTAAAATTATTTAGCCTTTTGTCAACAGTGTCTACTATTTGGGCAGTAATATCAAGCTTTTGTGAGATTATGTGCTTCATTGAGATCATTGTAGTATTTGGTCTTCTATCAGCAACATTAAGTCTTCTGCAAGTATTCTTTAGAGATAGTATACCAAATTTGGTGCATTTAGTCTTCCGACATCATTCTGTCAACAATTTCTTATCGTTTATTAGCAATATTTAGTCTTCTGTAAGCAGTATCTGCTATTTTGGGAACAATGTGAAAATTTTGTAAGATGTATTCTTCATTGAGAGAGTATCTAGTATCTAGTAGTTCTGTTAGCAACGTGTAGTCTTCTGCCAACAGTATCTAGTTTTTTTATTACCAAATTTTAAACCTTTTCTAGTAATTTTTAACGTTCTCGTATCAATATCAAGTATTCTTTAGAGATACTATACCAAATTTGATGCATTTACTCTTCCGACATCATTCTGTCAACAATTTCTTATCGTTTATTAGCAATATTTAGTCTTCTGTAAGCAGTATCTGCTATTTTGGGAACAATGTGAAAATTTTGTAAGATGTATTCTTCATTGAGAGAGTATCTAGTATCTAGTAGTTCTGTTAGCAACGTGTAGTCTTCTGCCAACAGTATCTAGTTTTTTTATTACCAAACTTTAAACCTTTTCTAGTAATTTTTAACGTTCTCGTATCAATATCAAGTATTCTTTAGAGATACTATACCAAATTTGATGCATTTAGTCTTCCGACATCATTCTGTCAACAATTTCTTATCGTTTATTAGCAATATTTAGTCTTCTGTAAGCAGTATCTGCTATTTTGGGAACAATGTGAAAATTTTGTAAGATGTATTCTTCATTGAGAGAGTATCTAGTATCTAGTAGTTCTGTTAGCAACGTGTAGTCTTCTGCCAACAGTATCTAGTTTTTTTATTACCAAACTTTAAACCTTTTCTAGTAATTTTTAACGTTCTCGTATCAATATCAAGTATTCTTTAGAGATACTATACCAAATTTGATGCATTTAGTCTTCCGACATCATTCTGTCAACAATTTCTTATCGTTTATTAGCAATATTTAGTCTTCTGTAAGCAGTATCTGCTATTTTGGGAACAATGTGAAAATTTTGTAAGATGTATTCTTCATTGAGAGAGTATCTAGTATCTAGTAGTTCTGTTAGCAACGTGTAGTCTTCTGCCAACAGTATCTAGTTTTTTTATTACCAAATTTTAAACCTTTTCTAGTAATTTTTAACGTTCTCGTATCAATATCAAGTATTCTTTAGAGATAGTATACCAAATTTGATGCATTTACTCTTCCGACATCATTCTGTCAACAATTTCTTATCGTTTATTAGCAATATTTAGTCTTCTGTAAGCAGTATCTGCTATTTTGGGAACAATGTGAAAATTTTGTAAGATGTATTCTTCATTGAGAGAGTATCTAGTATCTAGTAGTTCTGTTAGCAACGTGTAGTCTTCTGCCAACAGTATCTAGTTTTTTTATTACCAAATTTTAAACCTTTTCTAGTAATTTTTAACGTTCTCGTATCAATATCAAGTATTCTTTAGAGATACTATACCAAATTTGATGCATTTACTCTTCCGACATCATTCTGTCAACAATTTCTTATCGTTTATTAGCAATATTTAGTCTTCTGTAAGCAGTATCTGCTATTTTGGGAACAATGTGAAAATTTTGTAAGATGTATTCTTCATTGAGAGAGTATCTAGTATCTAGTAGTTCTGTTAGCAACGTGTAGTCTTCTGCCAACAGTATCTAGTTTTTTTATTACCAAACTTTAAACCTTTTCTAGTAATTTTTAACGTTCTCGTATCAATATCAAGTATTCTTTAGAGATACTATACCAAATTTGATGCATTTAGTCTTCCGACATCATTCTGTCAACAATTTCTTATCGTTTATTAGCAATATTTAGTCTTCTGTAAGCAGTATCTGCTATTTTGGGGACAATGTGAAAATTTTGTAAGATGTATTCTTCATTGAGAGAGTATCTAGTATCTAGTAGTTCTGTTAGCAACGTGTAGTCTTCTGCCAACAGTATCTAGTTTTTTTATTGCCAAATTTTAAACCTTTTCTAGTAATTTTTAACGTTCTCGTATCAATATCAAGTATTCTTTAGAGATACTATACCAAATTTGATGCATTTAGTCTTCCGACATCATTCTGTCAACAATTTCTTATCGTTTATTAGCAATATTTAGTCTTCTGTAAGCAGTATCTGCTATTTTGGGAACAATGTGAAAATTTTGTAAGATGTATTCTTCATTGAGAGAGTATCTAGTATCTAGTAGTTCTGTTAGCAACGTGTAGTCTTCTGCTAACAGTATCTAGTTTTTTATTACCACATTTTAAACTTTTTCTAGTAATTTTTAACGTTCTCGTATCAATATCATGTATTCTTTAGAGATACTATACCAAATTTGGTGCATTTAATCTTCTGGCATCATTCTGTCAACAATTTCTTATCGTTTATCAGCATTATTTAGTCTTCTGCCAGCAGTATCTATTATTTTGGTGGCAATGTAAAGTATTTCATAAGTCTACATTCCTCGTTGAGAGTGTTTAGTCTTCTGCCAGCAACATTAAGTCTTGTGCCAACAAAATTTAATAATTTATTAGCAATATTTAGCCTTCTGTAAGCATTATCTACTATTTTGGCAACAATGTGAAAATTTTGTAAGACTAAATTCTTCATTGAGAGTATCTAGTATCAAATAGTTCTGTTAGCAACATGTAGTTTTCTATCAACAGTATTTAGTTTTTTTTATTATCATATTTTAAACTTTATCTAGCAATTTTTAACATTCTCGTATCAATATCAAGTATTCTTTAGAGATTATTTACCAAATTTGGAGCATTTAGTCTTCTGAATTTCATTCTGTCAACGATTTCTTATCGTTTATCACCATTATTTAGTCTTCTGCCAGCAGTATTTATTATTTTGGCAGCAATGTGAAGTGTTTTGTAAGACTAGATATCCCGTTGAGAGTCTTTAATCTTTTGTCAGCAATATTAAGCCTGCTGCCAACAATATCTAATCATTCATTAGCAATATTTAGTCTTCTGTCAGCAGTATCTACTATTTTGGTAACAATGTGATGTTCTTGTAAGAATATATTCGTCATTGAGAGTATCTTTAAATTTTTTCCATAAATATTTAAAGTTAAATTACACTGTTTATAATTTTGGTAACAATGTAATATTGTTTGTAAAGTTGATAATCTTTAGTCTTCTATCAGTAATATCTCATCATTTGTTAGCAATATTTAGTCATGTGCAAGTATCTTCGATTTTAGGAAACAATGTGAAGTTTTTGTAAGTATATATTCTTGAATGAGGGTATGCTTAAGCTTTTTCTAGCAGCATTTAGTGTTCTCGTAACAATATAAACTTTTCTTTAAGGATACTTTATTCCATTAGGATCATTTAGTCTTCTGGCATCATCATCAGATCTTCTGCCAACAATATCTGACCTTCTCTCAGCAATGTCTACATTCTTAGCTACAATTTGAAGTATTGTGTATGACTACACCATCTTATTGAGAGTATCTAGTCTTCTGCCAGCAAAATCAAATTTTCTGCCAACAATATCTAATCATTTATTAGCATGATTTAGTCTTCTGCCAGTACTATCCATCATTTTGGGAACAATGTAATGTTGTTTATAAGACTAGATACATCATTGAAAGTATCAAATCTTCTGTCATCAACAAACAATCTTCTGCCAACAATTTCTAACCGATTATTAACAAAATTTATAGCAATATCTCTCTTGACAAAACTAAAATCTTTTATTAAAGAGTTTGTACTAAATTGGAGGATGATCCAGTCTTCTCCAAACAATATATTCTTCATTGAGAGTATCTATAAACTTTTTCCATCAATATATAATGTTCTGATAACAATCTCAACTATTTTTAAGGATACTTTATTCCATTAAGATCAATTTAGCCTTCTGGCCTCATCATCAGATCTTCTGTCAACAATATCGAACATTTATTAGTCTTCTCTCAGCAATATGCACATTTTTGTCTACAATTTAAAGTATTTTATATGACTAGATTATCTGATTGAGAGTATCCAGTCTTCTGCCAGCAAAATCAAATTTTCTGCTAACATCTAATCATTTATTAGCATTATCTAGTCTTCTACCAAGCACTATCTATAATTTTGGTAACAATCTAATGTTGTTTATAAAGTTGATAGTCTTTAGTCTTCTGTCAGCAACATCTCATCATTTGTTAGCAATATTTAGTCTTGTGCAAGTATCTTCTATTTTAGGAAACAATGTGAAGTTTTTGTAAGATTATATTCTTGATTGAGATTGTCTTTAAATTTTTTCCAGCAGTATTTAGTGTTTTGGTAGCAATATCAACTTTTCTTTAACGATACTTTATTCAATTAAGATCATTTAGTCTTCTGGCATCATCATCAGATCTTCTGCCAACAATATCTAACCATTTATTAGTCTTCTCTCAGCAATATGTACATTTTTGTCTACAATTTAAAGTATTATGTATGACAGACTATCTGATTGAGAGTTTCCAGTCTTCTGCCACCAAGATCTAATTTTCTGCCAACAACATCTAATCATTTGTTAGTATTATCTAGTCTTCTGCCAAGCGCTATCTATAATTTTGGTAACAGTGTAATGTTGTTTGTAAAGTTGATAGTCTTTAGTCTTCTGTCAGCAACATTAAGTCTTCTGCTAACAATATCTCATCATTTATTAGCAATATTTAGTCTTGTGCCAGTATCTTCTGTTTTAGGAAACAATGTGAAGTTTTTTTAAGAATATATTCTTGATTGAAAGTGTCTTTTAATTTTTTCCAGCAGTATTTAGTGTTTTGGTAACAATATCAACTTTTCTTTAAGGATACTTTATTCAATTAAGATCATTTAGTCTTCTGGCATCATCATCAGATCTTCTGCCAACAATATCTAACTATTTATTAGTCTTCTCTCAGCAATATGTACATCTTTGTCTACAATTTAAAGTATTATGTATGACAGACTATCTGATTGAGAGTTTCCAGTCTTCTGCCACCAAGATCTAATTTTCTGCCAACAACATCTAATCATTTGTTAGCATTATCTAGTCTTCTGCCAAGCGCTATCTATAATTTTGGTAACAGTGTAATGTTGTTTGTAAAGTTGATAGTCTTTAGTCTTCTGTCAGCAACATTAAGTCTTCTGCTAACAATATCTCATCATTTATTAGCAATATTTAGTCTTGTGCCAGTATCTTCTGTTTTAGGAAACAATGTGAAGTTTTTTTAAGAATATATACTTGATTGAAAGTGTCTTTAAATTTTTTCCAGCAGTATTTAGTGTTTTGGTAACAATATCAACTTTTCTTCAAGGATACTTTATTCCATTAAGATCATTTAGTTTTCTGGCATCATCATCAGATCTTCTGCCAACAATATCTAACCATTTATTAGTCTTCTCTCAGCAATATCCACATTTTTGTCTACAATTTAAAGTACTTTGTATGACTAGACTATTTGATTAAGAGTATCCAGTCTTCTGCCAGCAAAATCAAATTTTCTGCCAACAATATTTAATCATTTATTAGCATTATTTAGTCTTCTGCCACCACTATCTATCGTTTTGGCAACAATAAGTGTTGTTATTAAGACTAGATACATCATTGAAAGTATCAAATCTTCTGCCATCAACATAAAATCTTCTGCCAACAATTTCTAACCGATTATTACCAAAATTTAGACTTCTGCCAACAATATCTACTCTCTTGGCAACACTAAAATCTTTCATAAAGAATTTGTACTACATTTGAGGAAGATCCAGTCTTCATCATCTTCCATAATATTCCATTTCAAATCGTCAGTTTTCTTTTTTTCACCTTCTCCGAAATTTGAATCAAAAATTAAGTACATCATCAGGCGCAATTTTCGAAACCGGTAATCACGCCATTTTTTTTTCGTCACCTAAAAAATTAAAAAAGCCGTAACATTTTTACTTCGAATCGTAAACCGATCGTGTTTGGGCTTGTTTTAAAGGAAATTCAAGACTCGTTCCGAATTGCGCGCTTTTAAAAGCACCTTCCCCTCCAATTTATGAGGTTCTCGTATACCAACCACCCAAACCAAACCCGAGCAGAATCCGAACAGAACCAAATCCGAGCGAGCGGGGCGAAGTAAAATTTCGACGTTACTCGTCGATAATTCGTTTTAGGCGAAGCCTTCCGTCTCGGCGTTTTCCTTCGGCAAGCGGAGCCGAGGAGACGACGGCATCGTAAAACCTTATTTGAGACCTTCCACACCTTCCACAGGTTGAAATATTTACCCTTACGATGCCGTTAAATTGGATATTTTCATCTTTCGTCTCCTTCAAATAATTCATTTTATCGATTCTAACTGAAATTTGATTACTTTTTTATCATAAAAAAAATTTTCTTTTAGAAATTTATCTTTAATTAAAGGGACGTTTTGACTATTTAACTTTGTATAAACGGTAATGTGAGGATTTTATTAAAGGGAGGAAGGATTAAAATGAACGACTTTGAACCCTCTTGGAATGTTGTAGAATGCTTAAGAATGTTTTAGGATGTTTTAAAATGTTTCAGAATGTTTCGGAATGTTTCGGAATGTTTCGTAACGTCCCTAAAAGGTCACTAAAACGTTTCTAAATCGTCCCTAAGGCGAATTCTCCGCAATGAAGGCGTTTTATTGTTTTAATTGTTTAGGAAATTGACGTATTAAAACAAAACGGTTTCAATTTTTTCGTTTTCAATTTTTTTTTCAACACTATCTTATCTTAAGTTGGGGTAAAATTTCAGATCACGAAATTCCGGATTTGATCCGGTCGATTTCGGGACCGGAATCTGACCGTAAAGCTCTCCTTAACTACCGCTGACGACTTGGAGGTTTCCTCTTCTGCCATCCCGGAAATCGATCGCGATTTTTCTTTCCGACAGAGAAATTTTTCTCTTTCGGTTTCTTTATGTTTCGATTTAAACCTTTTCACCTCTTCAAGTTTTTTTAGGATCCTCTAAAACTGATAATTTCGTCGCGATTCATCAAACGTAGCCCCTCGCACACGAATGGCTTTAAGCGATTTAGGTAAAAATCGTCAAATTTTATTATTTAATGCTTTTCGAAATTAAGCACATCATCAGGCGAATATTCGAAACCGGTATATTCGCTATTTTTTTTAATCACACAGCTTTTTGGTTTTAATCGAATTTAAGATTGCGTTCGTGTTGATTTATCTAATGTAGCCCCTCGCAGGCGATTGACCTTGAACGGTCAGAGGGAATATGCAATGAAATAAAAACAGATCTTATAGATATTCTACATGTTATCCAATTATTAATAAAAATTCTAATTTCTAAACCGGAATCAAATCAACAACGTCGTATGGTTCTAGCCTCTCGGCCGTAAATGACCTTGGCTGTTTTAATGTAAATCTTAAATGTAATCTTTATGAAAAAGTTGTGTGTTCATAAATATATACAGGGTGTTCATGTAAACATGAAAATGTGTACTGAATTCACCTTAAACATTGCTTAAAGAAGTTGTGGTGATGTAAAACTTATGTTTGGAGATGTAAGCTGACATCAGTCTGAACAAACACCATGTATATGTAATTATGTCTTGTCGAAAAGCGATTTTAGCGTTTTAAGACGAAATCGCCCCTTATACATTACCTACAGTATAGATTTATAGAATATCTATGGAGAATTAAATTCTTTATCTGATAAACAAATCAAATATGAGGTGCTCCATTTAAAATTACATTTTTGATCACCCTGTATAAGATAGACTGATGAAGCCAATTCTACTTAATTTAAGGACATTCAAGTACATCAATACATCTTCATCATATCTTATCAAAATCAATATATTTTGGTATATAAAACCAGAATATTCGATAAAAACTAGAGCATTTATAATGCCATTTGTGTAATTTGGCGCGTATGTAGAACACCCTGTATATCTATCTCGGTAAAGATACAAAATCTCTATCTTTAAACCATTAAAGAAAGCAACTTTCGAACGATCATTTAACATTGACAATTTCATGTTAAGGCTGCGTTAAACGTCATGAAAAATAGGTACTTAAACATGGGTGCAGTGGTTCCAAGTTTTAGGGCACAAAAAAGGAATTAGTGTAAAAACTTTACCATAGGGTTAAAATGGACATATAGGGCTTTGTAGTAAATATCGCCAAAGACGGATATTTTTATTGTTATTAATGAAAAAAAATCACAAAGTTGGGTGTACTTTTGGCCACATTACTTCGTAAAGATTCGTTATTTCGAATCTTTAAACCTCAAAGTTACGATTATTTGATTAAAAAAATAATCGATTTAAAAAAATCGTATCTCAAGATCTAATTGAGATATCGCAATGAAATAAAAAGCAGTGTAAAGCAAATTTATTCATTATTTAGATCTCCAAAGATGGTTATTTCGAATCCTTAAACCTCAAAGTTACGATTTTGTGATTTAAACTTAATCATATATTTGATTAAAAAAAGAATAATCGAGTTAAAAAAATCGTATCTCAAGATCTAATTGAGATATCGCAATGAAATAAAAGGCAGTTTGAAGTAAATTTATTCATTATTTAGATCTCCAAAGATGGTTATTTCGAATCCTTAAACCTCAAAGTTACGATTATTTGATTAAAACTTAATCATATATGTATTTGATTAAAAAAATAATCGATTTAAAAAAATCGTATCTCAAGATCTAATTGAGATATCGCAATGAAATAAAAAGCAATGTAAAGCAAATTTATTCATTATTTAGATCTCCAAAGATGGTTATTTCGAATCCTTAAACCTCAAAGTTACGATTTTTTGATTTAAACTTAATCATATATTTGATTAAAAAAAGAATAATCGAGTTAAGAAAATCGTATCTCAAGATCTAATTGAGATATCGCAATGAAATAAAAGGCAGTTTGAAGCAAATTTATTCATTATTTAGATCTCCAAAGATGGTTATTTCGAATCCTTAAACCTCAAAGTTACGATTTTGTGATTTAAACTTAATCATATATTTGATTAAAAAAAGAATAATCGAGTTAAGAAAATCGTATCTCAAGATCTAATTGAGATATCGCAATGAAATAAAAAGCAATGTAAAGCAAATTTATTCATTATTTAGATCTCCAAAGATGGTTATTTCGAATCCTTAAACCTCAAAGTTACGATTTTGTGATTTAAACTTATTCATATATTTGATTAAAAAAAGAATAATCGAGTTAAAAAAATCGTATCTCAAGATCTAATTGAGATATCGCAATGAAATAAAAGGCAGTTTGAAGCAAATTTATTCATTATTTAGATCTCCAAAGATGGTTATTTCGAATCCTTAAACCTCAAAGTTACGATTATTTGATTAAAACTTAATCATATATTTGATTAAAAAAAGAATAATCGAGTTAAGAAAATCGTATCTCAAGATCTAATTGAGATATCGCAATGAAATAAAAGACAGTTTGAAGCAAATTTATTCATTATTTAGATCTCCAAAGATGGTTATTTCGAATCCTTAAACCTCAAAGTTACGATTATTTGATTAAAACTTAATCATATATGTATTTGATTAAAAAAATAATCGATTTAAAAAAATCGTATCTCAAGATCTAATTGAGATATCGCAATGAAATAAAAAGCAATGTAAAGCAAATTTATTCATTATTTAGATCTCCAAAGATGGTTATTTCGAATCCTTAAACCTCAAAGTTACGATTTTTTGATTTAAACTTAATCATATATTTGATTAAAAAAAGGATAATCGAGTTAAAAAAATTGTACCTCAAGATCTAATTGAGATATCGCAATGAAATAAAAGGCAGTTTGAAGCAAATTTATTCATTGTTTAGATCCCCAAATATGGCTATTTCGAATTATTAAATCTCAATGTTATGATTGTTCGATGTGACGATTTTAGCCACGTATGCGAACTCCTCTATTCCAGTATGAGAATAAATACAATATTTTTCAAGAACATTTCTTTTATTTAAATTTATATTCATTATTTATGTCTTATATACAAAAAAAACTGATTGAATTTGTAATAAAATAATTTTATCTAAAATTTTAAACATCGTTTTATGTAAATATCGTGCGTAGACGATAAGACGCTACATTCCGTCTGAGGTAGCATCATCTTTTCAACTCCGCTCGGATTGGCCGGAACTCTCCTCTCCCCGTATGGCTTATTTCTATTCCTTTATAATTTATAAATCGCTTATAAAAAATTAGGGAGACCTAATTTTAAAATATTGATATCGGAGTCCGGCAAACGACATTATTCAACACATTTTGTTCAAAATTGCGTTGAAATCCGCAAAGTTAACAGATTAACAGACGCAACAAATATCATCAAATAAGATTTAGGCAACAAGAATCTTTGCGAATTATTTGGGCATATCACGACCGATTAAATACTCTCGCATTTCGCTTGATATATACGTAGTGGTGGGGAAAGAATCGCTTAAAGATACAAATTTTATTTATTTCAAAGCGATCTCGAGATTTAGAGGTCATCTCAAGAACGTTTAACGTTTAACGCCGCCTTAATATATCAGGTCGGCGATTTCAGGCCATATCGATTATACAGGATGTTTTGTAGCGAGACTTTACTAAGCTTCCTATAAATATAGGTCCACGAACGCTTTGTTTTCGAGGTACAGGAGGGTGTTCTCAAAGAAAATCTCAAAAATTCTCAAAAAATTTAATTTGTATACCATTTAATTTTGTTCCATTTAAAATTTTCCACTTTTTTGCAATTGTATATGATAAAACGGCAGTTGTATTTTTGAACAAGGACTAAGAATCAACACATTTTATCAAAATCAATCAATATTTTATCAAGTATAATTAATACTTAATAGTAATTATACTTGAAATTACTTACAAATTTTGTCTAAGGAAGAACTCTGTATCTCGGCTTCTTAACACCATTTATGTACTTAAGTACAACTTACGTAGAACACCCTGTATATATCCATATTTTAATCGATGTTTATAGCAGTTAATATTATGATTTTTTAATATTATGATTATAAAATTTGAATAGAATCGATTGAATTATGCGAATAATATTAAAAAAAACATGAATTTATAAAGCTAATATAATCTCCCTATATATTCAAAACAAAGCTTCCATATAAAGCGATTTTTTAGGTAAAATTGAAATTACGAATTAATTAGTAATTGTTTCCTAAATTTCATTTTCCTGGTGTTTATAGTTTTTAAGATAGAAATGAAAAATTAAAAAAAAATTCCGAGATATTTGGAGTCATAATACATTTAAAACAAATACCTTAAATCAACGTCATTCAAATACACCCTGTATATTATATATACAACTCTCTCATAACGAATCAACACAAAAATAAGTAATTTTGAAGAATTCTAGAGCCTAAGCAATTTAGGACTGAATCGTTCCTTATAATGTTTGGAATGTGACCAATTATTTTTCCGTTCGTTCTTTATTAGTTGTGGCGCATTTTCAATCTACAGGATGGGTAGTAAGGTTGACGATCTCTTGTTGATATATCAAATGTAGCGCCTCGCTCGTAAGCAAGCTGGGCTATTTATGACGAAATCATTCCTTGTATTATTCAGTAAAGATACATAATCTCTTATACGTAGATGTTTATTATCTAACCAAGGTGGCATGTGAGCGACATGCTACGATCACCCAAGGTTGACGATTTCTTGTTGATATATCAAATGTAGCGCCTCGCTCGTAAGCAAGCTTGGCTATTTATGACGAAATCATTCCTTGTATTATTCAGAAAAGATACAAAATCTCTTATACGTAGATGTTTATCATCTAACCAAGGTGGCATGGGAGCGACATGCTACAATCACCCGAGGTTGACGATTTCTTGTTGATATATCAAATGTAGCGCCTCGCTCGTAAGCAAGCTTGGCTATTTATGACGAAATCATTCGTTGTATTCTTCAGTAAAGATACAAAATCTCTTATACGTAGATGTTTATCATCTAACCAAGGTGGCATGTGAGCGACATGCTACAATCACCCAAGGTTGACGATTTCTTGTTGATATATCAAATGTAGCGCCTCGCTCGTAAGCAAGCTTGGCTATTTATGTCGAAATCATTCGTTGTATTCTTCAGTAAAGATACAAAATCTCTTATACGTAGATGTTTATCATCTAACCAAGGTGGCATGTGAGCGACATGCTACAATCACCCAAGGTTGACGATTTCTTGTTGATATATCAAATGTAGCGCCTCGCTCGTAAGCAAGCTTGGCTATTTATGACGAACTCATTCCTTGTATTATTCAGTAAAGATACAAAATCTCTTATACGTAGATGTTTATCATCTAACCAAGGTGGCATGTGAGCGACATGCTACAATCACCCAAGGTTGACGATTTCTTGTTGATATATCAAATGTAGCGCCTCGCTCGTAAGCAAGCTTGGCTATTTATGTCGAAATCATTCGTTGTATTCTTCAGTAAAGATACAAAATCTCTTATACGTAGATGTTTATCATCTAACCAAGGTGGCATGTGAGCGACATGCTACAATCACCCAAGGTTGACGATTTCTTGTTGATATATCAAATGTAGCGCCTCGCTCGTAAGCAAGCTTGGCTATTTATGACGAACTCATTCCTTGTATTATTCAGTAAAGATACAAAATCTCTTATACGTAGATGTTTATCATCTAACCAAGGTGGCATGTGAGCGACATGCTACAATCACCCAAGGTTGACGATTTCTTGTTGATATATCAAATGTAGCGCCTCGCTCGTAAGCAAGCTTGGCTATTTATGACGAACTCATTCCTTGTATTATTCAGTAAAGATACAAAATCTCTTATACGTAGATGTTTATCATCTAACCAAGGTGGCATGTGAGCGACATGCTACAATCACCCAAGGTTGACGATTTCTTGTTGATATATCAAATGTAGCGCCTCGCTCGTAAGCAAGCTTGGCTGTTTATGATGAAATCATTCGTTGTATTCTTCAGTAAAGATACAAAATCTCTTATACGTAGATGTTTATCATCTAACCAAGGTGGCATGTGAGCGACATGCTACAATCACCCAGCGTTGACGATTTCTTGTTGATATATCAAATGTAGCGCCTCGCTCGTAAGCAAGCTTGGCTATTTATGACGAACTCATTCCTTGTATTATTCAGTAAAGATACAAAATCTCTTATACGTAGATGTTTATCATCTAACCAAGGTGGCATGTGAGCGACATGCTACAATCACCCAAGGTTGACGATTTCTTGTTGATATATCAAATGTAGCGCCTCGCTCGTAAGCAAGCTTGGCTATTTATGTCGAAATCATTCGTTGTATTCTTCAGTAAAGATACAAAATCTCTTATATGTAGATGTTTATCATCTAACCAAGGTGGCATGTGAGCGACATGCTACAATCACCCAAGGTTGACGATTTCTTGTTGATATATCAAATGTAGCGCCTCGCTCGTAAGCAAGCTTGGCTATTTATGACGAACTCATTCCTTGTATTATTCAGTAAAGATACAAAATCTCTTATACGTAGATGTTTATCATCTAACCAAGGTGGCATGTGAGCGACATGCTACAATCACCCAAGGTTGACGATTTCTTGTTGATATATCAAATGTAGCGCCTCGCTCGTAAGCAAGCTTGGCTATTTATGACGAACTCATTCCTTGTATTATTCAGTAAAGATACAAAATCTCTTATACGTAGATGTTTATCATCTAACCAAGGTGGCATGTGAGCGACATGCTACAATCACCCGAGGTTGACGATTTCTTGTTGATATATCAAATGTAGCGCCTCGCTCGTAAGCAAGCTTGGCTATTTATGACGAAATCATTCTTTGTATTATTCAAAAAAGATACAACATCTCTTATACGTAGATGTTTATCACCTAACCAAGGTGGCATGTGAGCGACATGCTACAATCACCCAAGGTTGACGATTTCTTGTTGATATATCAAATGTAGCGCCTCGCTCGTAAGCAAGCTTGGCTATATATGACGAAATCATTCCTTGTATTATTCAGTAAAGATGCAAAATCTCTTATACGTAGATATTTATCATCTAGCCAAGGTGGCATCTGAGCGACATGCTACAATCACCCAGGGTTGACGATTTCTTGTTGATATATCAAATGTAGCGCCTCGCTCGTAAGCAAGCTTGGCTATTTATGAAGAAATCATTCCTTGTATTATTCAGTAAAGATACAAAATCTCTTATACGTAGATGTTTATCATCTAAACAAGGTGGCATGTGAGCGACATGCTACAATCACCCAAGGTTGACGATTTCTTGTTGATATATCAAATGTAGCGCCTCACTCGTAAGCAAGCTTGGCTATTTATGACGAACTCATTCCTTGTATTATTCAGTAAAGATACAAAATCTCTTATACGTAGATGTTTATCATCTAACCAAGGTGGCATGTGAGCGACTTGCTACAATCACCCAAGGTTGACGATTTATTATTGATATATCAAATGTAGCGCCTCGCTCGTAAGCAAGCTTGGCTATTTATGACGAAATCATTCCTTGTATTATTCAGTAAAGATACAAAATCTCTTATACGTAGATGTTTATCATCTAACCAAGGTGGCATGTGAGCGACATGCTACAATCACCCAAGGTTGACGATTTCTTGTTGATATATCAAATGTAGCGCCTCGCTCCTAAGCAAGCTTGGCTATTTATGACGAAATCATTCCTTGTATTATTCAGTAAAGATACAAAATCTCTTATACGTAGATGTTTATCATCTAACCAAGGTGGCATGTGAGCGACATGCTACAATCACCCAATGTTGACGATTTGTTGTTGATATATCAAATGTAGCGTCTGGCTCGTAAGCAACCTTGGCGATTTAAGACGAAATCATTCCCTGTATTCTTCAGTAGTGATGGAAAATCTCTTATACGAAGATATTTATCACCTAGCCAAGGTGATATGTGGGCGAGGTGCTACAATCACCAAAGGTTGGTGATTTCCTGTTGATATGTCAACCTCATATGTCGACCTCTGCGATTTATGATCAAATGGTTCCTTGTTATCATCTAACCAACGTTGTATGTGAACGGGGCGCTACAATCAGCAAAGGTTAAACATTTTTGCTGAGATCAAATGGTTTCTTGTATGCCTGAGTAAAGATACAGGTCAGATACTTATAAATTGATAGAGCGAGACGCTACATTTGATAAATCAACACGAAATTGTCAATCAATAACTTCTTCTTAAGTGTATCGATATTAATATTGTTCATGACAAATGTCAGGGCCCCTCACTTTAGAGATCGATATCTTCGAAATCGCTCGATAAAAAAAATTGTGGTAAATTTTGTGTACTTTGTGATGTTTTCTCTCAAAAACTATTTGGCGAAAAGTTCAAATTTGACATGGTGGTAACCCGATGTGTTCCTAATGCAGGGAATGTTTTATTCTCTCTTTCTAACTTTTTTCAATTACAAAAAAGAAATGTTATTAAAAGAAAAATCGCGGTTCCGAAAATTTGCAAGTTAAACTATGATACACAGAAATATTTACTCATTAGAATGAACTTTACCGCAATATTTTCCAAGGAGCGATTTCGAAAGTGAGGACCTTGACATTTGGCACGGATAATAGACGGATAATATGCGATTGCATTTTGATTTTAAAGAATTTCACATTAACGAATATTAAGCTAAAACTTATTGATGATCAAATGAATCTAATTCTAATCACATAATTCCAGTTTAAGTGATAAAACTTAACACTTTTACCAGTACTACGTGTTGAGGGGTCTTGTTGGAAACGAAAGGAACTTGTTTAAGAAGACAAATTCTCCAAGTAAAGCAGGAAGGTTCTTTAAATAAAACGCACATCGGTACAAATCAAATTCTATGTAATTCGATTCCGTCGAGAAAAATATCAACGATTTCGACGTTATTTGTCGTTGTAAGTGTTGTCGCGGCGTAGACAGGTTGAAAATCCGTCCCGAATCCGGGTTAAATCCGTCTAAATTACACCGAGTCCCCTTGGCTTTGAATTTCCGCCCGGATTTAAGGGGTGAAATATCGAATCTCTAAACACGTATTAAGAAAAATCTAAAAAAAAGATCCTAATCAATTCGATTCGCGACATTTCCCGATTTAATATCGGCCAATTTTTGGTGGCAACAAATCGCGAGGATATTTTTCAATAACTCCTTTTTCTTCCGTTCGTTCCCCTTCGGGCGGAATAAAAAAATAAAAAGAGAACAGAACCGGGGGAAAGGGGTGGGTTATATTGACAGAGAGAATATAAGGAATATCGTGGAAAAGGAGAGATTTTTCGAGGGGGTTGAGGTTTGTGGAACGGGGGGGTACGAACAGGTGTTCTTTATTGAAAACCGTCGAAATACGTCGAAAGATGTCGAAATGTCAACATATCTCTTTCTTTTTCGACCTTTTTCGACGCTTTTGTTTTATTTTATTATTAATAAACTTTAAATTGATCATAAATTTTTTTTGATCACTTTGAGTATGTCTCAAAGACAAAAAAGATAGATTAAAGAGTTAAATGATTGAAAATGAAGAATTAAATTCGTTTCTGTTCGATTGAGATAAGAATAAGAATAATTTCGCTTCGTTTAACTTTCAATTTAGATTTTTCCCTTTAAATTTGCCCAATTTCTTTTTTATTATTTCTCTTTCGTTTTTCCCGGTCGGCGAAAATGAGGAAAATTCGATTTTCGTCGCGGGAAAACCGCGGAGTTAATATCAAGTGTAGAAATGAGTCGAAAGGTGAGAGGCGATGCCAAGAAAAAGGAGGAGGTTTCGAGCCGGGATCGCGCCTTATTCGATTCTGGCTTGAAGGAATAGAATAGAAAGAGAGGAAAAACAAAAAAAAAATGATAATAATAAAGGGAGGGGATGGGGATGGAGTGAAGAGTTTCATCTCGGAGATAATAAAAATTGCTGAATATTTATGACCGTAAGAAGCCTCAAGCGGCTTAAAAATTTTAAAACTCGATTTCAAAAATATTAAAAAAAAATCGATTTTTAAATAAACATAATTGTTGTGTTGTTTTTTTAAACCGTCAAATAAACAACGTTGGAATAATTTAAACGGGAAAGCGATGATGCAAACCGGTAACGAACAACACAAGGGTTTGTTTATTGATTCGAAATTAATGAAAATAAACTATAAAATGAAATCAACTCATCTCGAAAATTGAATGGAGTCGTGTAATATTAAAAAAATGGATTATTTTATTTTCGAAAGGGCGAAAATTGAAATCGATTTTTAATATTAATATTAAATCTAGAGTGCGCGCCATTTTGAAGTGAGGGAATAAAAATCGGATTTGAAACGAGTAAAGGGGATGGTTTAAAAGTGTCGTAAATTGTGGGTTACTTTCGAGGTGAGATTCGAAAAGGAACGATTCTCGTTTAAATGAGTTCAAACACGAATTTTTATAAACGGTTTTTGATATAAATTAAGTTTCAAATAACTTTTCTTAATACTTTTTTTTTAAAGTACCAATCAAATTGAAAAAAAAAAAACTTGAAATTGTTGAAATCAATATTTTTTCGATCAGAATTGAATTTGCTTTAATTTGATACCAAACACGTTATATTTATCTTAAAAATTAAAAAAGTTAAGTTAAAAATCAACAAAATGGCCACAATTTTGGTTTTTATCTTCAATTTTTTTATATCATCGTAAATACATCGAGTTTCAAATTTAACGATTTTTAATGTAGATTGCGATTTTCTTATAAAACAAGACTTTTTGTAATTTTGAGAAATTTTAAACATTATAAAGAAAAATTAATCAATTCAAATCAACATTTTCGTAATCAGAATCGTTTATAAAATAAAATTTGCTTTCGTTTGACACCAAACACGCCATGTTTATCTTAGAAATCATAAAAGTTAAGTTAAGAATCAACAAAATGGCCGCCATTTTGTTGATTTCTGTTCTAATTTATATATATCTTCGTACATATATCTAGTTTGGTATCAAGTTAAAGGGTTTCTAATATAGATTACTATTTTTTTTTTCATAATATAAGACATTTTTAGTAATTTATAATTTCATAAAGAAAAATTAATCAACTCAAATCAACATTTTTTTGAGCAGAATCGTTTATGGAATTAAATTTGCTTTAATTTGATACCAAACTCGTCATATTTACCTTAAAAATTAAAGAGGTTAGGTTAAAAATCAACAAAGTCCAAAGTCCTCACAAAAAAAAAACGATTTTGATCATGAAAATGTTGATTTGAATTGATTAATTTATCTTTATAAGATTATAAATTCTTCGAAATCACTAAAAACGTTTTGATTTATAAAAAATCGCAATCTATATTAAAAAAGCTTTAAGTTGATACCAAACTCGATATATTTATTAAGATATAAAAAAATTAGAGCAAAAATCAACAAAATGGCGGACATTTTGTTGATTCTTAACCCAACTTTTTTGCTTTTTAAGATAAATATGGCGCGTTTGGTATCAAATTGAAGCAAATTTAACTTTATAAACGATTTTAACCATAAAAATGTTGATTTGAATTGATTAATTTATCTTTATAAGATTATAAATTCTTCAAAATCACTAAAAACGTTTTGATTTATAACAAAATCGTAATCTATATTAAAAGAGCTTTAATTTGATATCAAACTCGATATATTTATTAAGATATCAAATAATTAGTGCAAAAATCAACAAAATGGCGGCCATTTTGTTGATTCTTAACCTAACTTTTTCAATTTTTAAGATAATTATAACGTGTTTGGTATCAAATTAAAGCAAGTTCAATTTTATAAACGATTCTGATCATGAAAATGTTGATTTGAATTGATTAATTTATCTTTATAAGATTATAAATTCTTCAAAATCACTAAAAACGTTTTGATTTATAACAAAATCGTAATCTATATTAAAAGAGCTTTAATTTGATATCAAACTCGATATATTTATTAAGATATCAAATAATTAGTGCAAAAATCAACAAAATGGCGGCCATTTTGTTGATTCTTAACCTAACTTTTTCAATTTTTAAGATAATTATAACGTGTTTGGTATCAAATTAAAGCAAGTTCAATTTTATAAACGATTCTGATCATGAAAATGTTGATTTGAATTGATTAATTTATCTTTATAAGATTATAAATTCTTCAAAATCACTAAAAACGTTTTGATTTATAACAAAATCGTAATCTATATTAAAAAGGCTTTAATTTGATACCAAACTCGATATATTTATTAAGATATAAAAAAAATAGAGCAAAAATCAACAAAATGGCGGCCATTTTGTTGATTCTTAACCTAACTTTTTCAATTTTTAAGATAGATATGGCGCGTTTGGTATCAAATTGAAGTAAATTCAGTTTTATAAACGATTTTGATAATAAAAATGTTGATTTGAATTGATTAATTTATCTTTATAAGATTATAAATTCTTCAAAATCACTAAAAACGTCTTGATTTATAAAAAATCGTAATCTACATTAAAAAAAGCTTTAATTTGATACCAAACTCGATATATTTATTAAGATATAAAAAAAATTAGAGCAAAAATCAACAAAATGGTGGCCATTTTGTTGATTCTTAACCTACAATTTTTTATTTTTAAGATAAATATGACGTGATTGGAATTAAATTAAAGCAAATTCAATTTTATAAACGATTCTGATGATGAAAATGTTGATTTGAATTGATTAGTTTATCTTTATAAGATTATAAATTCTTCAAAATCACTAAAAAGGTTTTTATTTATAACAAAATCGTAATCTATATTAAAAAAGCTTTAATTTGATACCAAACTCGATATATTTATTAAGATATCAAATAATTAGAGCAAAAATCAACAAAATGGCGACCATTTTGTTGATTCTTAACCTAACTTTTTCGATTTTTAAGATAGATATGGCGCGTTTGGTATCAAATTGAAGCAAATTCAGTTTTATAAACGATTTTGATCATAAAAATGTTGATTTTAATTGATTAATTTATCTTTACAAGATTATAAATTCTTCAAAATCACCAAAAAGTCTTGATTTATAAAAAATCGTAATCTGTATTAAAAAAGCTTTAATTTGATACCAATCTCGATATATTTATTAAGATATAAAAAAATTAGAGCAAAAATCAACAAAATGGCGGACATTTTGTTGATTCTTAACCCAACTTTTTTAATTTTTAAGATAAATATGGCGTGTTTGATATCAAATTAAAGCAAATTCAAATTTGTAATCGATTCTGATCATGAAAATGTTGATTTGAATTGATTAATTTATCTTTAGAAGATTATAAATTCTTCGAAATCACTAAAAACGTTTTGATTTATAAGAAATCGTAATCTATATAAAAAAAGCTTTAATTTGATACCAAACTCGATATATTTATTAAGATATAAAAAAATTAGAGCAAAAATCAACAAAATGGCGGCCATTTTGTTGATTCGTAACCAAACTTTTTTCATTTTTAAGATAAATATGGCGCGTTAGGTATCAAATTAAAACAAATTCAATTTTATAAACGATTTTAATAATAAAAATGTTGATTTGAATTGATCAATTTCTCTTTATAAGATTATAAATTCTTCGAAATCACTAAAAACGTTTTGATTTATAAAAAATCGTAATCTATATTAAAAAAGCTTTAATTTGATACCAAACTCGATATATTTATTAAGATATAAAAAAATTAGAGCAAAAATCAACAAAATGGCGGTCATTTTGTTGATTCTTAACCCAACTTTTTTGATTTTTAAGATAAATATAGCGTGTTTGATATCAAATTAAAGCAAATTCAAATTTGTAATCGATTCTGATCATGAAAATGTTGATTTGAATTGATTAATTTATCTTTATAAGATTATAAATTCTTCGAAATCATTAAAAACGTTTTGATTTATAAGAAATCGTAATCTATATTAAAAAAGCTTTAATTTGATACCAAACTCGATATATTTATCAAGATATAAAAAAGTTAGACCAAAAATCAACAAAATGGCGGCCATTTTGTTGATTCTTAACCCAACTTTTTTTATTTTTAAGATAAATATGGCGTGTTTGATATCAAATTAAAGCAAATTCAATTTTATAAACGATTTTGATAATAAAAATGTTGATTTGAATTGATTAATTTATCTTTATATGATTATGAATTCTTCGAAATCACTAGAAACGTTTTGATTTATTAAAAATCGTAATGTATATTAAAAAAGCTTTAATTTGATACCAAACTCGATATATTTATTAAGATATAAAAAAAATTAGATCAAAAATCAACAAAATGGCGGCCATTTTGTTGATTCTTAACCCAACTTTTTTGATTTTTAAGATAAATATGGCGTGTTTGATATCAAATTAAAGCAAATTCAAATTTGTAATCGATTCTGATCATGAAAATGTTGATTTGAATTGATTAATTTATCTTTAGAAGATTATAAATTCTTCGAAATCACTAAATACGTTTTGATTTATAAAAAATCGTAATCTATATTAAAAAAGCTTTAGGTTGATACCAAACTCGATATATTTATTAAGATATAAAAAAATTAGAGCAAAAATCAACAATATGGCGGCCATTTTGTTGATTCTTAACACAACTTTTTTGATTTTTAACATAAATATGGCGTGTTTGATATCAAATTAAAGCAAATTCAAATTTGTAATCGATTCTGATCATGAAAATGTTGATTTGAATTGATTAATTTATCTTTATAAAATTATAAATTCTTCAAAATCACTAGAAATGTCTCAATTTATAAAAAATCGTAATATATATTGAAAAGGCTTTAATTTGATACCAAACTCGATATATTCATGATCATTAAGTTACACCCTGTATACAGCTTTATTGTAACCTCCTAGTGATGATGAGTGTGTGGAGCAAAGTTAACGAAACTTTATTTCATCATTGCCGTAGGATATCTTATTGCCCCTGACTTTGACTTCATCAATTTTATCAAAGTATTGTCTACAGACGTCAGTGAACTCGTCAATCAATATTTTTTATTTTTTTTTGTGTTACCAAAGTATGTAAGGACTCTTCCATTACTTCTTGGTGAAAATAGTTAATAGTTATACTCCACTTATCCATTATTCAAATCATTATCATTTTCACTCTAGTATTTGTGGTTACAATTATGCCACGTTTTATAGAAACACTCTGTATAAGCTAAATAACATAATCAACGTAACATAATCAATGAAACAATACTATTAATAAATCTTGTTTATAATCAATTTCTAAACAAATATTGTTCATAATAAAAATCGTTATGATCAATAATTATGAAACCCTAATTAAGTGAAATCGAATTATTCTTATTCCAATCTGAACCGAGAACAGATACGAATAAAATTTTTTATTTTCAATCATTTAATTCGTTTAATCATATTTATTTCAACCGGTCTAGTTACGGGGAATCCCTTTTTCAAATCGGAATGGATTTAAAATAGACGAGCGAGATTCGTTTCGTTTCGTTTCGTGGAACGAAATCGGGATTCGTCCCAGAGCTTTCGTTTTTCGATTTTCCTTTTTATTCTATTTTTTTTTTGTTTGGGATGAAATGGGGGTCGTGGGAAGGGGGAACAAGCGTCGAAAGCTGTCTGTCCGAGAGAAACGATCCCGACGGTGACAAACGCCCGGAAATCACGACCAACGACTTTGATCGAGCTTTAATCGATAAGAAATTAACAAATTTAATCATCAAGGAAAATATTTTTTTGTATTTAAGTCGAAACGAAACCTCACCAACACCTTCATTGTTTATTATTCCGAAACTTTGTCGAAATCGATTTAAACCAAGCCAACTTTTCGACTTCGTCGTGCGAATTCGGTGTTTTTGGGTGAATATTTGAAACGAAGTTTCGGAACGAAATGCGCAAAAAGTTTTTTAAAACAGAAACGCGATAAGATATACCGTGGATATACATAGAGGGAAGTTTAATAATTTTAAAATAGGTTTACACTTTCTTTCTCGGGTGACCTGGAAAAAGGCGTTTTCTCGAATTTTCTGAGACATCCAGTTTGGAAATTCGAGTCACGCAACGACGTCAGTGACACAAACAGTGGATTATCCGGTTCGGCTCGGTGCATTTTCGGCTCCACACTCCCTTTATAATCCGCATCCGACTCTATAAGACGTTTTTACGATTTTACACGATTTACTCAAAAGATAAACGAATTTAGAACTTTGGAAATGTTTAATTCGATTTTGAAATTATTCTGGTTAGAAAGAGAAAAAAAAATCGGAAATTTTGATCCCAAACTCGACCCATTTATGATTATTCGGTTTCGGTTTCGATTTCGGTTTTAATCCGCCTGAAGATGGTATATTAATTAATCTTTTTAATAATTGATAATTTATTGATTTTGTCTTATAATGAATAAAAAAGTTTTGAATTGGCTCAAAAATTCATTTGTTTCTTTCGAAACAATCGAAATGGGACATTCTAATTACAGTTTTTAAAATATTTAACATTAAATTCATTACCTGCGTTAAAAGCCCGTTAATTTGATACCAAAACTTGCCATATTTGCAATGATATTAAAAATTAAAGTAAAAATCAACAATATAGCGGCCATTTTGTTGATTCTTAACCCAACTTTTTTTATTTTAAAGATTAATATGGCGTGATTGGTGTTAAATTAAAGTAAGCCATTTTGTTGATTCTCAACCCGACATTTTTGATTTTTAAGATAAATATGACGTGTTTGATATCAAATTAAAGCAAATTCACACTTGTAACCGATTCTGATCATGAAAATGTTGATTTGAATTGATTAATCTATTTTGTAAGATTATTAATTCGTCAAAATCACTAAGAGCGTTTTGATTTATAAGAAAATCGTAATCTATATTAAAAAAGCTTTAATTTGATACCAAACTCAATATATTTGTTAAGATATCAAAAAATTAAAGCAAAAATCAACAAAATGGCGGCCAATTTGTTGATTCTTTACCAAACTTTTTTAATATTTAAGATAAATATGGCGTATTTGGTATCAAATTAAAACAAATTTAACTTTATAAACAATTCTGATCATGAGAATGTTGACTTGAATTGATTAATTTATCTTTATAAGGTTACAAATATTTCAAAATCACTAAAAACATCTTGATTTATAGAAAATCGTGATCTATATTAAAAAACCTTTAATTTGATACCAAACTCGATATATTTATTAAGATATAAAAAAATTAGAAAATTAGAGCAAAAATCAACCAAATGGCAGCCATTTTGTTGATTCTTAACCTAACATTTTTAATTTTTAAGATAAATAGGCGCGTTTGGTATCAAATTGAAGCAAATTCAATTTTATAAACGATTTTGATCATAAAAATGTTGATTTGAATTGATTAATTTATCCTTATAAGATTATAAATTCTTCGAAATCACTAAAAACGTTTTGATTTATAAAAAATCGTAATCTATATTAAGAAAGCTTTAATTTGATACCAAACTCGATATATTTATTAAGGTATAAAAAAATTAGAGCACAAATCAACAAAATGGCGGCCATTTTGTTGATTCTTAACCCAACTTTTTTTATTTTTAAGATAAATATGGCGTGTTTGATATCAAATTAAAGCAAATTCAAATTTGTAATCGATTCTGATCATGAAAATGTTGATTTGAATTAATTAATTTATCTTTATAAGATTATAAATTCTTCGAAATCACTAAAAACGTTTTGATTTATAAAAAATCGTAATCTATATTAAGAAAGCTTTAATTTGATACCAAACTCGATATATTTATTAAGATATAAAAAAATTAGAGCAAAAATCAACAAAATGGCGGCCATTTTGTTGATTCTTAACCTAACTTTTTTAATTTTTAAGATAAATATGGCGCGTTTGGTATCAAATTGAAGCAAATTCAATTTTATAAACGATTTTGATCATAAAAATGTTGATTTGAACTGATTAATTTATCTTTATAAGATTATAAATTTTTCAAAATCACTAAAAACGTTTCAATTTATAAAAAAAATCGTAATCTATATTAAAAAGGCTTTAATTTGATACCAAACTCGATATATTTATTAAGATATAAAAGAGTTAGAGCAAAAATCAACAAAATGGCGGCCATTTTGTTGATTCTTAACCTAATTTTTTTAATTTTTAAGATAAATATGGCGCGCTTGGTATTAAATTGAAGCAAATTCAATTTATAAACGATTTTGATCATAAAAATGTTGATTTGAATTGATTAATTTATCTTTATAAGATTATAAAATCTTTAAAATCACTAAAAACGCCTTGATTTATAAAAAATCGTAATCTACATAAAAAAAGCTTTAATTTGATACCAAACTCGATATATTTATTAAGATATAAAGAAATTAGAGCAAAAATCAACAAAATGGCGGCCATCTTGTTGATTCTTAACCAAACTTTTTTAATTTTTAAGATAAATATGGCGCGTTTGGTATCAAATTGAAGGAAATTCAACTTTATAAACGATTTTGATTATAAAAATGTTGATTTGAATTGATTAATTTATATTTATAAGATTACAAATTCTTCAAAATCACTTAAAACGTTTTAATTTATAAAAAATCGTAATCTATATTAAAAAAGCTTTAATTTGATATCAAACTCGATATATTGATTAAGATATAAAAAATTAGAGCAAAAATCAACAAAATGGCGGCCATCTTGTTGATTCTTAACCAAACTTTTTTAATATTTATGATATAAATTTTTGGAAATTACTAAAAACGTTTTGATTTATAAAAAATCGTAATCTATATTAAAAATGCTTTAATTTGATGCCAAACTCGATATATTTATTAAGATATAAAAGAATTAGAGCAAAAATCAACAAAATGGCGGCCATTTTGTTGATTCTTAACTTAACTTTTTCAATTTTTAAGATAAATATGACGTGTTTGGTATCAAATTAAAGCAAATTCAATTTTATAAACGATTTTGATCACGAAAATCTTCTATTTTCAAATTTTCTTTTATAAAATTAAAAAAATTATCAAAATTATTCATAACTTATAAGAAATCGTAATATATATTTTTTAATTAGGCACCAATCTCGACATATTTACAAAAAATAAAAGAAATTGAGAAAAATAGAAACAAAACGGTGACCATTTTGGTGACTCTTAACCGAACTTTTTTAATTTTAAAGATAAATATGCGTGTTTGGTATCAAACTAAATCAAATTCAATTTTATAAACGATTTTCATCATTTTTTTGAAGTAATTAATCATTTTTCATTAAAATTCATCTCAAGCAAATGTTCTTTTATTTCTATTTGATACGTCTCGGTACTATGATGTTTGAAAGTTAATTTCCTGTTACCCAAAACCAAAACCGTAATAATTTCGGTCGGGTGACTTCCCCAAAGTTGCAAACTTATCCCGAAATTGCGCAGATTTCAAAACAAACCTCAAACCGTACAATTTCTATTCATACTAAGTAAGCAAATTTGAAACGATAAATTCCAAAACATTCTTCAATTTTGATTAAAGCACATTGAATTTAAATAAAGAATGAAAGATAAATTGACTAAAAAAGCACATAAATAAACATGTCAAAGAAAGTATACATTATAAATTATATTATTTTGCTAAAAAGGTGCGCTGGAATGTAAGTTATTAAAAGCAAAGTTTTTTTTTGTTACGGGTTGTTTTCGACGTGGATGGTTTTAAAAGGGCGAGGGGGGAACGATGAGGGGTGGTTGTAGGGTTCGTTGCTTTTGGTTTACAAGCCGGAAAGTTGCGCTCGTCGCTTCCAAATTAAATTCTTGGACGAAAATGACGACAACAATAAGAAGGGAAAACTACCCCCCTTGTTATGATAGACGAAGAATAAGAACAAAACGATTTTGTCGTTGTAAAGATCGCAATTAGATCGTTTAAATGATTTCGAATGAAATTCTACCATTTTTTTTTCCTTTTTGATCGTAAAGTTGGGTTTCAAAGAAAAGAACGAATAAGCAAAAAGATCTTTTTGAAGGGGGATACACGCGCGAAGGGAAACGACTCCCTTTAAGAAGTTCCTTCCACCGAAAACCGTATTGTTTGAGCCCAAAAGGAAATAAAAGCGGTAAAAAAAAAACTTAAAGTAAAGATGGAAAATTTCCTTACGCATTGAACTTTCCTTAACTTTCGAACCAAACTCGAGGCTTGGGGCAACTTTACGGGGTAACTTTTCGATGACTTCACCACTTAAAAAAAAAGGAAAACATAAAAAATCGGGTGGGAAAAACAGAAAAAAAAGAATCGTGGAAAAACAAGTCGGATTTAAGTCGATCGTAATTAACGGAAAGCGAATGAAAAGATCTTAGCGGGATTGCAATTAGCGAAAAAGGTAGGAAGGTAATTGAGAGGAGAAAAGCGATCGGGAGCGTCCAAGTCGATTCCAAAGTTAACTGAAGACCTATCTCCGGTTCGATCTTGTAACTACCGTTTTCAGAATCGAACGAATTCGAAATTTTCGTGTAATGTTTGCAGGCACGTAGTGATTTTACCGCTTTAATTGCTATCAAATAAACGATTTTAACGTTTAATAGTTCATTTGAAACAGATAAACGTTTTTTTCGGACTTATTAACTCAATAATTATATTAAAGATATTAAACGATTATAATCGATATATTCGTGATTAAAATTGAGTATGAAATTGAATTTGCTTTTATTTGATACCAAACAAGCCATATTTATCTTAAATATCAAAAAAGTTCAGTTAAGAATCAACAAAATTTCCGCCATTTGTTTTTTCTCTTATTTTTCTTTTTAATTTCCTATATATGTTATGAATTTGGTGTTAATAATAATATTAATAGGATTTTGATGTATATTCAGGATTTTTTGTATCAACAAGACTTTTCTCGTGATTTAGAACTGTATATAGAAAATTAAAACAATTGAAATCAGTCGTTTCGTGATCAGAATCGTTTATAAAAATGAATTTGCTTTAATTTGATACCAAACACGCCAGGTTTATCTTAAAAATGAAAAGGTTAGGTTAAGAATCAACAAAATGGCCGCCATTTTGTTGATTTTTGCTCTAATTTTTTATATCTTCATAAATATATCCAGTTTGGTATCCAATTAAAGCTTTTTCAATATAGATTACGATTTTGTTATAAATCAAAACGTTTTTAGTGATTTTGAAGAATTTATAATCTTATAAAGATAAATTAATCAATTCAAATCAACATTTTTATGACCAAAATCGTTTATAAAATTGAATTTGTTTCAATTCGATACCAAACGCGTCATATTTATCTTAAAAATTAAAAATGTTAGGTTAAGAATCAACAAAATGGCCGCCATTTTGTTGATTTTTGCTCTAATTTTGTTATATCTTAGTAAATATATCGAGTTTGGTATCAAATTAAAGCTTCCTTAGTATAGATTACAATTTCTTTTATAAATCAATACGTTTTTAGTGATTTTGAAGAATTTATAATCTTATAAAGATAAATTAATCAATTCAAATCAACACTTTTTTGATCAAAATCGTTTATAAAATTGAATTTGCTTCAATTAGATACCAAGCACGCCATATTTATCTTAAGAATCAAAAAAGTTAGGTTAAGAATCAACAAGATGGCCGCCATTTTGTTGATTTTTGCTGTAATATTTAATTTCTTAACGAATATATCGAGATTGGTATCAAATTAAAGCTTTTTTAATTTAGATTACGATTTTTTATAAATCAAGACTTTTTAGTGATTTTGAAGAATTTGTAATCTTATAGAGATACATTTATCAATTCAAATCAACATTTTTATTATTAAAATCGTTTATAAAATTGAATTTGCTTCAATTCGATACCAAACGCGCAATATTTATCTTAAAAATTAAAAATGTTAGGTTAAGAATCAACAAAATGGCCGCCATTTTGTTGATTTTTGCTCTAATTTTTGATATCTTCATAAATATATCGAGTTTGGTATCAAATTGAAGCTTTTTTAATATAAATTACGATTTTCTATAAACCAAGACGTTTTTAGTGATTTTGAAGAATTTATAATCTTATAAAGATAAATTAATCAATTCAAATCAACGTTTTTATGATCAAAATCGTTTATAAAATTGAATTTGCTTCAATTTAATATCAAACTCGCCATATTTATCTTAAAAATTAAAAAAGTTTGGTTAGGAATCAACAAAATGGCCGCAATTTTGTTGATTTTTGCTCTGATTTTTTTATATCTTAATAAATATATCGAGTTTGGTATCAAATTAAAGCTTTTTTGATGTAGATTACGATTTTTTATAAATCAAAACGTTTTTAGTGATTTTGAAGAATTTATAGTCTTATAAAGATAAATTAATCAATTCAAATCAACATTTTTATGATCAAAATCGTTTATAGAATTGAATTTGCTTCAATTTAATACCAAGCGCGCCATATTTATCTTAAAAATTAAAAAAGTTAGGTTCAGAATCAACAAAATGGCCGCCATTTTGTTGATTTTTGCTCTAATTCTTTTATATCTTAATAAATATATCGAGTTTGGTATCAAATTATAGCTTTTTTAATATAGATTACGATTCTCTTTTAAATCAAAACGTTTTTAGTGATTTTGAAGAATTTATAATCTTATAAAGATAAATTAATCAATTCAAATCAACATTTTTATGATCAAAGTCGTTTATAAAATTGAATTTGCTTCAATTTGATACTAATCGCGCCATATTTATCTTAAAAATTAAAAAAGTTTGGTTAAGAATCAACAAAATGGTCGCCATTTTGTTGATTTTTGCTCGAATTTTTTTATATCTTAATAAATATATCGAGTTTGGTATCAAATTAAAGCTTTTTTAATATAGATTACAATTTTCTTATAAATCAAAACGTTTTTAGTGATTTTGAAGAATTTATAATCTTACAGAGATAAATTAATCAATTCAAATCAACATTTTTATGATACAAATCGTTTATAAAATTGAATTTGCTTCAATTTGACACCAAATTTGTCTTATTTATCTTAAAAATAAAAAAAAGTTAGGTTAAGAATCAACAAAATGGTCGCCATTTCGTTGATTCTTTTTCAATTTTTTTTTAAATCATCGTAAATATGCCGAGTTTGGTATCAAATTAACGGGATTTTAACGTAGAATTTACGTTTAATATTAATTTTTAATATTACGAATTTAATATTAAAAATTTAATAAAAAAGTTTTAATTTGAACATCGCATTTCGATTTTTTGAAACAAATTTAATTAATTTTTTAGTCAGCGTTAAACCCTTTCCATTTGTTGACTTTGTAATGCTAAATCAATAAATTCGGCGATTATTAAAAAGAAATTAAATTACCATCTTCAGGCGGATTAAAACCGAAATGGGGGATTTTTAATTAATCGTAAATGGGTCGTGTTTGGTGTCAAATTTCGCGATTTTTTCTCCTTTTTCTAATTAAGTGAGTGTTGATCGATTTATTCTGAAAATTTTTTCTTAAAAATTGATTTTTTGGCTTCATTTTCGCGTAAATTGGAGGAAATAATTGATTAAAAAGATTTATTTGTTGCATTACGTACAAATGATAAGAAAAACGACAAAAAGTGTAAATCATAACCGCATCAATAAGGAGGAAGTGGCCCAATTCGCGTAGGGGGACACAAACTAAGAACGACAATCGGGTTAAGGGGTTTTCTTTCGTAAATAACGACCTGGGTAAAGGTTTATAAATTACCAAACGAAACAGTCCCCGTTCGGCTCGCGAATCGATTTTCATCCCCCACCAGCACGCCACCATCAGCACAGAATTTCCAACAACCCCGTGCTCCCCCTTTTCAGTCTGTGGAGTCTGTGTAGTAGGAACCTCCGTCGACCATTTTGCCGACATCATCCCCCTTTTCTCTATCCCCCCTTGACGACGACTGAACTGAAAAACCAGTCCTGGTGGCGTCAGCATCCGGTCAACAAGTTCGTTTTAGATCCCCTTCTCAAAAATATTGAATTGAATAAGACATTTCAAAAAAATCCGCGGAATGTGCCGAATATCGGACAACAAAAAGTGATTAATTAATAAATAAATAAATAAATATTAAGGTGACATTATCAAAAAAATAATAATAATAAAATAAGTGCAAAGTGAGTTATTTGGATTTTTTTTAGGAAAAAGTCATCGTTGAAAAAGGTGAGTTTAAAAAAATCCAATTTTTTTTTGTCGGTCCCCTCTCCATCAATATCCGGAAAAAGGTTAAAAAGCGGTCCGCTTTGTGTAAAGGCAGGTGATTTATGCTTGTAGCGAAAAAAATAAAAAATGAATAACGCGCTCCCAGGTCGCTTGATGCCTTTCCGACCCTTCAGAACGTGTATCATAAATTTTATTACACTACGTAATCGATAAAGTCATATTATATCTCACCCCGCATAATGTGTTGTGTCTAACGCACAACAAGATTGAACCTGTTTTATGGAAATAAGAAAACTTCATTGGCACGAATCCTTATTAATTGCTCCGTAAATCAGTCTAATCGGATGTACACACCAAAAGTCGCGGGATGATTTGCGACATCTAATCGTATTGATTTGCAATTAACTCAGATCATTAAACATGTAACACTAAGTAATTCGTACTTTATTTTTATTTACGTAACGAGTTTTTATTATGTAACATTTCACTTTTTAAACGGCTCAGTTTCTAATTATTTGTTACGCGATGTTTTAAACGAGGCAATTTGTAGCTTGATGTGTATCGAAATACGAAATTTAACGTTGATGTAGTTCCTTGTAATTCTGATCTTAGTGTGCAATAACCTTCTTTATATCAAAGATGTTATGTGTATCTTTGATGTCGAGAATACATAGAAATAGTGTGGTTGCGGGAAAGGCGCTCATCTTTGTATGTAATATCCTTCTTTATGTCAAAGCTAGCATCTTTAACTTTGATGACGGTTACAAATAAACGCCGAGGTCGCTTGCGGTCGAGGCATTTCTCATAGCACTTAATAACCATTTGTAAAGCAAATTTTACATTTCACGGCGGTGATAAATAGAAGCCGAGGTCGCTTGCGACCGAGGCAATATGTTTGATTGAGGCAGAGGCACTTATCTTAGTATTCAATAACTTTGTATATGTCAGAGTTAGCAAAGTTATCTCAGACGATGACGATAAATAGAAACCGAGGTCGCTGGCGACCGAGGCAATACGTCTGGTTGCGGCAAATGGGCTCACCTTAGTATGTAATAACTTTCTTTATATCAAAGATAGCATGTTTACCTTAGACGACAGTATCAAATAAAAGCCGAGGTCGCTTGCGGCCGAGGCATTTCTCATAGCACTTAATAATCATCTGTATAGCAGATTTTACGTTTCACGGTGATGATAAATAGAAGCCGAGGTCGCTTGCGACCGAGGCAATATGTTTGATTGAGGCAGAGGCACTTATCTTAGTATTCAATAACTTTGTATATGTCAGAGTTAGCAAAGTTATCTCAGACGATGACGATAAATAGAAACCGAGGTCGCTGGCGATCGAGGCAATACGTCTGGTTGCGGCAGATGGTCTCATCTTAGTATGTAATAACCTTCTTTATATCAAAGCTAGCATCTTTATCTTTGATGACGGTTACAAATAAAAGCCGAGGTCGCTTGCGGCCGAAGCATTTCTTATAGCACTTAATAACCATCCGTATACAAATTTTACGTTTCACGGCGGTGATAAATAGGAGCCGAGGTCGCTTGCGACCGAGGCAATATGTTTGATTGAGGCAGAGGTACGTATCTTAGAATACAATAACTTTGTATATGTCAGAGTTAGCTAAGTTATCTCAGACGATGACGATAAATAGAAACCGAGGTCGCTTGCGACCGAGGCAATACGTCTGCTGCGGCAAATGGGCTCATGTTAGTATGTAATAACCTTCTTTATATCAAAGCTAGCATCTTTATCTTTGATGACGGTTACAAATAAAAGCCGAGGTCGCTTGCGGCCGATGCATTTCTTATAGCACTTAATAACCATCTGTATACAAATTTTACGTTTCACGGCGGTGATAAATAGAAGCCGAGGTCGCTTGCGACCGAGGCAATATGTTTGATTGAGGCAGAGGTACTTATCTTAGTATACAATAACTTTGTATATGTCAGAGTTAGCAAAGTTATCTCAGACGATGACGATAAATAGAAACCGAGGTCGCTTGCGACCGAGGCAATACGTTTGCTGCGGCAAATGGGCTCATCTTAGTATGTAATAACCTTCTTTATATCAAAGCTAGCATCTTTATCTTTGAAGACGGTTACAAATAAAAGCCGAGGTCGCTTGCGGCAGCGGCATTTCTCATAGCACTTAATAATCATATGTATAGCAAATTCTACGTTTCACGGCGGTAATAAATAGAAGCCGAGGTCGCTTGCGACCGAGGCAATATGCTTGATTGAGGCAGAAGCACTTATCTTAATATACAATAACATTGTATATGTCAGAATTAGCGAAGTTATCTCAGGCGATGACGATAAATAGAAACCGAGGTTACTTGCGACCGAGGCAATACGTTTGGTTGCGGCAAATGGGCTCATCTCAGTATGTAATAACCTTCTTTATATCAAAGATAGCATATTTATCTTTGATATCTTTTTTATCTTTTTTTTTATATTTTAACGGTTAAAAATAAAAGCCGAGGTCGCTTGCAGCCGAGGCATTTCTCATAGCACTTAATAACAATCTGTATAGCAAATTTTACGTTTTACGGCGGTGATAAATAGAAGCCGAGGTCGCTTGCGACCGAGGCAATATGTTTGATTGAAGCAAAGGCACTTGTCTTAGTATACAATAACTTTCTATATGTAAGAGTTAAGAAAGTTATCTCAGACGATGACGATAAATAGAAACCGAGGTCGCTTGCGACCGAGGCAATACGTCTGGTTGCGGCAAAAGTACTCATCTTAGTATGTAATAACCTTCTTTATATCAAAGCTAGCATCTTTATGTTTGATGACGGTTACAAATAAAAGCCGAGGTCGCTTGCGGCCGAGGCATTTCTCATAGCACTTAATAACCATTTGTATAGCAAATTTTACGTTTCACGGCGGTGATAAATAGAAGCCGAGGTCGCTTGCGATCGAGGGAATATATTTGATTGAGGCAAAGGCACTTATCCTAGTATACAATAACGTTGTATATGTCAGAGTTAGCAAAGTTATCTCAGGCGATGACGATAAATGAAAACCGAGGTCGCTTGCGACCGAGGCAATACGTCTGGTTGCGGCAAAAGTACTCATCTTAGTATGTAATAACCTTCTTTATATCAAAGCTAGCATCTTTATGTTTGATGACGGTTACAAATAAAAGCCGAGGTCGCTTGCGGCCGAGGCATTTCTCATAGCACTTAATAACCATTTGTATAGCAACTTTTACGTTTCACGGCGGTGATAAATAGAAGCCGAGGTCGCTTGCGATCGAGGGAATATATTTGATTGAGGCAAAGGCACTTATCCTAGTATACAATAACGTTGTATATGTCAGAGTTAGCAAAGTTATCTCAGGCGATGACGATAAATGAAAACCGAGGTCGCTTGCGACCGAGGCAATACGTCTGGTTGCGGCAAATGGGCTCACCTTAGTATGTAATAACCTTCTTTATGTCAAATATAGCATGTTTACCTTAGACGACAGTATCAAATAAAAGCCGAGGTCGCTTGCGGCCGAGGCATTTCTCATAGCACTTAATAACCATCTGTATACAAATTTTACGTTTCACGGCGGTGATAAATAGAAGCCGATGTCGCTAGCGACCGAGGCAATATGTTTGATTGAGGCAGAGGCACTTATCTTAGTATACAATAACTTTGTGTATGTCACAGTTAGCAAAGTTATCTCAGACGATGACGATAAATAGAAACCGAGGTCACTTGCGACCGAGGCAATACGTCTGGTTGCGGCAAATGGGCTCACCTTAGTATGTAATAACCTTCTTTATGTCAAATATAGCATGTTTACCTTAGACGACAGTATCAAATAAAAGCCGAGGTCGCTTGCGGCCGAGGCATTTCTCATAGCACTTAATAACCATCTGTATACAAATTTTACGTTTCACGGCGGTGATAAATAGAAGCCGATGTCGCTAGCGACCGAGGCAATATGTTTGATTGAGGCAGAGGCACTTATCTTAGTATACAATAACTTTGTGTATGTCACAGTTAGCAAAGTTATCTCAGATGATGACGATAAATAGAAACCGAGGTCACTTGGGACCGAGGCAATACGTCTGGTTGCGGCAAATGGGCTCATTTTAGTATGTAATAACCTTCTTTATGTCAAAGATAACATCTTTACCTTAGAGGACAGTATCAAATAAAAGCCGAGATTGCTTGCGGCCGAGGCATTCTTCATAGCACTTAATAACCATCTGTATAGCAAATTTTACGTTTCACGGCGGTGATAAATAGAAGCCGAGGTCGCTCGCGACTGAGGCAATATGTTTAATTGAGGCAGAGGCACTTATCTTAGTGTGCAATAACTTTGTATATGTCAGAGTTAGCAAAGTTATCTCAGACGATGACGGTAAATAGAAACCGAGGTCGCTTGCGACCGAGGCAATACGTCTGGTGCGGCAAATGGGCTCATCTTAGTATGCAATAACCTTCTTTATATCAAAGCTAGCATTTTTACCTTTGATGACGGTTACAAATAAAAGCCGAGGTCGCTTGCGGCCGAGGCATCTTTCATAGCACTTAATAACCATCTGTATAACAAATTTTACGTTTCACGGCAGTGATAAATAGAAGCCGAGGTCGCTTGCGACCGAGGCAATATGTTTGATTGAAGCAAAGGTACTTATCTGAGTATACAATAACTTTGTATATGTCAGAGTTAACAAAGTTATCTCAGACGATGACGATAAATAGAAACCGAGGTCGCTTGCGACCGAGACAATACGTCTGGTGCGGCAAATGGGCTCATCCTAGTATGTAATAACCTTCTTTATATCAAAGCTAGCTTCTTTACCTTTGATGACGGTTACAAATAAAAGCCGAGGTCGTTTGCGGCCGAGGCATCTTTCATAGCACTTAATAACCATCTGTATAACAAATTTTACGTTTCACGGCGGTAATAAATAGAAGCCGAGGTCGTTTGCGACCGAGGCAATATGTTTGATTGAAGCAAAGGTACTTATCTTAGTACACAATAACTTTGTATATGTCAGAGTTAACAAAGTTATCTCAGACGATGACGATAAATAGAAACCGAGGTCGCTTGCGACCGAGGCAATACGTCTGGTGCGGCAAATGGGCTCATCCTAGTATGTAATAACCTTCTTTATATCAAAGCTAGCTTCTTTACCTTTGATGACGGTTACAAATAAAAGCCGAGGTCGTTTGCGGCCGAGGCATTTCTCATAGCACTTAATAACCATCTGTATACAAATTTTACGTTTCACGGCGGTGATAAATAGAAACCAAGGTCGCTTGCGACCGAGGCAATATGTTTGATTGAGGCAAAGGCACTTATCTTAGTATACAATAACTTTGTATATGTCAGAGATAGCAAAGTTATCTCAGATGATGACGATAAATAGAAATTGAGGTCGCTTGCGACCCAGGCACTTAATAACCATCTGTAAGTAAAGTTTATTTTTCACGGCGGTGATTTTCACTTATCTTAGTATATAATAAATGTTCATATGTCAGAGATAGCAAAGCTATCTCAAACAATCTCGGTAAATAAAAGCCAACGGTCGCTTACGGAATTAATCTTAGTATGCAATAATTTTCCATATCTTATTGTTAGCAAAGTTATCTCAAACAATGTAATATGTCTAATTATGAGAGAAGCGTTCATTTTAGTACGTGTCCGAAACACGACGTATTCATAACAAGCAATCATGTCAAAACATTAAACTTGGTCTAGTTACATCATATAATTTGCTCCAATGGTTTGTTTGATCCGAAGTTTTGTTAAAGCTAAAGATCTACCAACATTTTTTTTTTTGTAATTTCTTTCTATAATCATTCAGAAAAACATAATTATCGCACCGCTCTAAACGCGCGTTCAAAATGAAGCTAAAAATTTACTAACTGAATCACTTTTGGTATCAAATAGGTACATATTTCACACTAACTGCTGCTAAATTCCGTCATAAACTAGGGACATAAGATAGCTATACACACACGCAAACCTTATCCTATTTACATGCACCTAACTTAAGATAGATCTAAGATCCGTGCCAAAAGTCAGGGCCCCTCACGTTAGAGATCGATATCTTCGTAACTCCTCGACAAAAAAATGGGTAAAATTTATTGTAACCAGTGAACACTTCTGCGTATTATATATTAATTTGGAAATTTTCGGAAATTTACTATCCTGAGTTAACTGAAAAGAGTAGAATATCGATCTCTAAAATGAGGGTCCTTGACCTTTGTCATGGATAGTAGTATATGATGAGGCCCCTTATATGAATCTGCCCCACTTTCCCATAATAAGTTTCAATATGTTAGAAATAGTAAAGCTATCTCACAATTAGTACCTTCTTTATGTTAAAGCTGGCATCTTTATCTTATAAGATGGTTACAATTACAAGTACAAGATGATTATTTTTTATGGCGGTGATAAATAGAAGCCGAGAACGCTTGTGGCCAATGATTGAGGCGGAGACATTTATCTTAATATACAGGGTGATTCAAAATTCGCTGACAGACTTCTAGGGCAGATGATAATACATGAACAAATAAGATGAGTGGTCTTAATATAAATAGGTTCACAAATGCCTTTTTTATGAGATACAGGAACTCAATGTTTCTTTAAAATTAAACATTGTCTGCAATAAAAAATCTTTTCTTTTAAATATTCTCTACGCCACTGTTAATTTTTTTAAATGAGCAGAATTTTTAGGTAAAGCGGCAAAAATTATCTGCCAATTTTCTTACAAATTTTTGATTGAAGCAACAGTTTTTGAGTAATTTACAGTTTTCATGCTTTAGTCTTGATCGGTATTTTTGCGGGAATAAGACGTGGATACGTTGAAAATAATGCAATTTTTGTTCGTACAGTATTGACAAAGTCTTTGCAAATTCATTTTTCATAAAAATTATTGTTTTAATTGAAGTTTTATAAGACCTAATTTGATAAATAATCGCCCATTTTACAGAAAAATGCATACGGCCGAGAAAATATGCCTCATTGAGGCATAAGCACTTACCTTCGCATTCAATAACTCTCCATGTATCAGAATTAGCAAAGTTTATCTCAGACAATGACGATAGATAGAAGTCGAGGCCGCTTGCGACCGAAGTAATATGTCTGATTGAAGCAGAGGTATTCCTCTTAGCATCATGGAACAATCTTCTGTATATCAAAGTTAGCACAGTTATCTTTCAAGACGGCAATAACAGATACACTTGGCACATATTAATTTTTTATATATCAGTGTTAGTAAAACTTATTTTAGAGAAAGCCGACGTCGAGAAAAGAAAAAGAATCACAAATACAAACATGCTTCGCTTTTAAATTTTGTTCAGCAATAATTGACATTTAACAGGAACAAAAAAACTGTAAAAACTCCTGAAAGAGATGAAGCTGTTCTACATGAAGTTGAAAATAATTTTTGAATGAATTTTTGTGAGTGGTTGGCAAACATGTTTACCAAAAATCCATTGTTTGAGTCTTCTTTAGACCAAATCATTTTGTAAAGTACTCTATTTCAGAAATTATTCAGTTTACTTGAATTAGAGCCATCCTAAGATATTCGATACTCAAGAACTGGGTTGGACGAACGAAACGAGTGTCCCCTTTTTCTCTTAGAAGGGATACAGGTTACATATGATATATGATGGAGACACAATGCATCTCATTGCAAAAACAGCCCTCCTTTAGGAGTTGGCGCATCAAGGCTATAGCAATATTAACCCTTACGTCTAGAATGGCGCTGAATCCTACCAAGGTTTGTCGTTAAAATTGGAATAAATTATAGCCGAATTCATTTGACGCTGAGGCATCATTAATCTTATAGCTGCATGTCTGAATATAGTAAATGCTTGGTTCTATAATATCCCATATTTTACCATAACTTTATCACCAAAATTTATCATTTTTTTCTTTTCAAATATAATAAAAATTTATACTTTCAAAGTTAGTTTGTAAATTTTTGCTGCACAATATGTATGGGTCAAATTGGACACTTTTAAAAAGAAAGTCTCAAAGTATCAATATAAAAGATAGTGGAAAAATGATATCATTGTCGAAGGTTCAATTTCTTAAAGAAACTTAATGACGAAACTCGCATTTTGATATCTCCTATGGTTGCTTCAAAGATACGGGGTGTTTTCTAAAAAAAAAGTACATTTCTCGTAACATTTTTTCTTATTGAAAAAATCTTCTTTTCCATGAAAAGATTTTTTACAACAATTTTTTATGTAAAATTCGATGGAATATGTTAGCTGTCCATTAAATCAATATTTTAGTAGTTTCTGACATGAAAATTAATGGAGCACGCACCGATTTGAAATTGAACAATGAGTTATATATCTTTTAAAAGATGAATATTCAATCTTCAGTTTGATATAAAAGTTATTTCTTCATTTTCAAAAATAAAACCTCCACGATCATTCAAATTTCATCATTTTCTTCCCGACTCTATTAAAACTCCAAAAACACATCATCTTTTAACATTTCTTAGGTGGAATCAATTTTAAATTGAAACAATGAGTTATATATCATTTGAAAGATGAATTTTCAATCTTCAATTTGATATAAAAGTCATACCTTCATTTTCAGAAATAAGACTTCTACAATCTTTCAAATTTTATCATTTTTTTGGTGGCATCAATTTCAAACTGAAACAATGAGTTCTATATCATTTGAAAGATGAATTTTCAATCTTCAATTTGATATAAAAGCCATACCATCATATTCAGAAATAAGACCTCTACAATCTTTCAAATTTTATCATTTTTTTGGTGATTCTATTAACCCGTCAAAAACACATCATGCTTTAACGTTTCTTGGGTGGAATCAATTTCAAACTGAAACAATGAGTTCTATATCATTTGAAAGATGAATCTTCAATCTTCAATTCGATATAAAAGTCATACCTTCATTTTCAGAAATAAGACCTCTACAATCTTTCAAATTTTATCATTTTTTTTTGGTGATTCTATTAACCCGTTAAAAACACATCATGCTTTAACATTTCTTAGGTGGCATCAATTTCAAACTGAAACAATGAGTTATATATCATTTGAAAGATCAATTTTCAATCTTCAATTTGATATAAAAGCCATACCTTCATATTCAGAAATAAGACCTCTACAATCTTTCAAATTTTATCATTTTTTTTTGGTGATTCTATTAACCCGTTAAAAACACATCATGCTTTAACATTTCTTAGGTGGAATCAATTTCAAACTGAAACAATGAGTTATATATCATTTGAAAGATGAATTTTCAATCTTCAATTTGATATAAAAGCCATACCTTCATATTCAGAAATAAGACCTCTACAATCTTTCAAATTTTATCATTTTTTTGGTGATTCTATTAACCCGTCAAAAACACATCATGCTTTAACATTTCTTAGGTGGAATCAATTTCAAATTGAAACAATGAGTTATATATCATTTGAAAGATGAATTTTCAATCTTCAATTTGATATAAAAGTCATACCTTCATATTCAGAAATAAGACCTCTACAATCTTTCAAATTTTATCATTTTTTTTTTGGTGATTCTATTAACCCGTCAAAAACACATCATGCTTTAACATTTCTTAGGTGGAATCAATTTCAAACTGAAACAATGAGTTATATATCATTTGAAAGATGAATTTTCAATCTTCAATTTGATATAAAAGCCATACCTTCATATTCAGAAATAAGACCTCTACAATCTTTCAAATTTTATCATTTTTTTGGTGATTCTATTAACCCGTCAAAAACACATCATGCTTTAACATTTCTTGGGTGGAATCAATTTCAAACTGAAACAATGAGTTCTATATCATTTGAAAGATGAATCTTCAATCTTCAATTCGATATAAAAGTCATACCTTCATTTTCAGAAATAAGACCTCTACAATCTTTCAAATTTTATCATTTTTTTTTTGGTGATTCTATTAACCCGTTAAAAACACATCATGCTTTAACATTTCTTAGGTGGAATCAATTTCAAATTGAAACAATGAGTTATATATCATTTGAAAGATGAATTTTCAATCTTCAATTTGATATAAAAGTCATACCTTCATTTTCAGAAATAAGACCTCTACAATCTTTCAAATTTTATCATTTTTTTTGGTGATTCTATTAACCCGTCAAAAACACATCATGCTTTAACATTTCTTAGGTGGAATCAATTTCAAACTGAAACAATGAGTTCTATATCATTTGAAAGATGAATCTTCAATCTTCAATTTGATATAAAAGCCATACCATCATATTCAGAAATAAGACCTCTACAATCTTTCAAATTTTATCATTTTTTTGGTGATTCTATTAACCCGTCAAAAACACATCATGCTTTAACATTTCTTAGGTGGAATCAATTTCAAACTGAAACAATGAGTTATATATCATTTGAAAGATGAATCTTCAATCTTCAATTTGATATAAAAGCCATACCATCATATTCAGAAATAAGACCTCTACAATCTTTCAAATTTTAACATTTTTTTTGGTGATTCTATTAACCCGTCAAAAACACATCATGCTTTAACATTTCTTAGGTGGAATCAATTTCAAATTGAAACAATGAGTTATATATCATTTGAAAGATGAATTTTCAATCTTCAATTTGATATAAAAGCCATACCTTCATATTCAGAAATAAGACCTCTACAATCTTTCAAATTTTAACATTTTTTTTTTGGTGATTCTATTAACCCGTCAAAGACACATCATGCTTTAACATTTCTTAGGTGGAATCAATTTCAAATTGAAACAATGAGTTATATATCATTTGAAAGATGAATTTTCAATCTTCAATTTGATATAAAAGCCATACCTTCATATTCAGAAATAAGACCTCTACAATCTTTCAAATTTTAACATTTTTTTTTTGGTGATTCTATTAACCCGTCAAAGACACATCATGCTTTAACATTTCTTAGGTGGAATCAATTTCAAATTGAAACAATGAGTTATATATCATTTGAAAGATGAATTTTCAATCTTCAATTTGATATAAAAGCCATACCTTCATATTCAGAAATAAGACCTCTACAATCTTTCAAATTTTAACATTTTTTTTTTGGTGATTCTATTAACCCGTCAAAGACACATCATGCTTTAACATTTCTTAGGTGGAATCAATTTCAAATTGAAACAATGAGTTATATATCATTTGAAAGATGAATTTTCAATCTTCAATTTGATATAAAAGTCATACCTTCATTTTCAGAAATAAGACCTCTACAATCTTTCAAATTTTATCATTTTTTTGATGATTCTATTAACCCGTCAAAAACACATCATGCTTTAACATTTCTTAGGTGGAATCAATTTCAAATTGAAACAATGAGTTATATATCATTTGAAAGATGAATTTTCAATCTTCAATTTGATATAAAAGTCATACCTTCATTTTCAGAAATAAGACCTCTACAATCTTTCAAATTTTATCATTTTTTTGATGATTCTATTAACCCGTCAAAAACACATCATGCTTTAACATTTCTTAGGTGGAATCAATTTCAAATTGAAACAATGAGTTATATATCATTTGAAAGATGAATTTTCAATCTTCAATTTGATATAAAAGTCATACCTTCATTTTCAGAAATAAGACCTCTACAATCTTTCAAATTTTATCATTTTTTTGATGATTCTATTAACCCGTCAAAAACACATCATGCTTTAACATTTCTTAGGTGGAATCAATTTCAAATTGAAACAATGAGTTATATATCATTTGAAAGATGAATTTTCAATCTTCAATTTGATATAAAAGTCATACCTTCATTTTCAGAAATAAGACCTCTACAATCTTTCAAATTTTATCATTTTTTTTGGTGATTCTATTAACCCGTCAAAAACACATCATGCTTTAACATTTCTTAGGTGGAATCAATTTCAAACTGAAACAATGAGTTCTATATCATTTGAAAGATGAATCTTCAATCTTCAATTTGATATAAAAGCCATACCATCATATTCAGAAATAAGACCTCTACAATCTTTCAAATTTTATCATTTTTTTGGTGATTCTATTAACCCGTCAAAAACACATCATGCTTTAACATTTCTTGGGTGGAATCAATTTCAAACTGAAACAATGAGTTCTATATCATTTGAAAGATGAATCTTCAATCTTCAATTCGATATAAAAGTCATACCTTCATTTTCAGAAATAAGACCTCTACAATCTTTCAAATTTTATCATTTTTTTGGTGATTTTATTAACCCGTCAAAAACACATCATGCTTTAACATTTCTTAGGTGGAATCAATTTCAAATTGAAACAATGAGTTATATATCATTTGAAAGATGAATTTTCAATCTTCAATTTGATATAAAAGTCATACCTTCATATTCAGAAATAAGACCTCTACAATCTTTCAAATTTTATCATTTTTTTTTTGGTGATTCTATTAACCCGTCAAAAACACATCATGCTTTAACATTTCTTAGGTGGAATCAATTTCAAACTGAAACAATGAGTTATATATCATTTGAAAGATGAATTTTCAATCTTCAATTTGATATAAAAGTCATACCTTCATTTTCAGAAATAAGACCTCTACAATCTTTCAAATTTTATCATTTTTTTTGGTGATTCTATTAACCCGTTAAAAACACATCATGCTTTAACATATCTTAGGTGGAATCAATTTCAAACTGAAACAATGAGTTCTATATCATTTGAAAGATGAATTTTCAATCTTCAATTTGATATAAAAGTCATACCTTCATTTTCAGAAATAAGACCTCTACAATCTTTCAAATTTTATCATTTTTTTTGGTGATTGTACTAATCCGTCAAAAACACATCATGCTTTAACATTTCTTAGGTGGAATCAATTTCAAACTGAAACAATGAGTTCTATATCATTTGAAAGATGAATTTTCAATCTTCAATTTGATATAAAAGCCATACCTTCATATTCAGAAATAAGACCTCTACAATCTTTCAAATTTTGTCATTTTTTTTGGTGATTTTATTAACCCGTCAAAAACACATCATCCTTTAACATTTTTTAGGTGGCATCAATTTCAAACTGAAACAATGAGTTCTATATCATTTGAAAGATGAATATTCAATCTTCAATTTGATATAAAAGCCATACCTTCATATTCAGAAATAAGACCTCTACAATCTTTCAAATTTTATCATTTTTTTGGTGATTCTATTAACCCGTCAAAAACACATCATCCTTTAACATTTCTTAGGTGGAATCTATTTCAAATCGAAACAATGAGTTATATATCATTTGAAAGATGAATTTTCAATCTTCAATTTGCTATAAAAGTCATACCTTCATATTCAGAAATAAGACCTCTACAATCTTTCAAATTTTGTCATTTTTTTTGGTGATTCTATTAACCCGTCAAAAACACATCATGCTTTAACATTTCTTAGGTGGAATCAATTTCAAATTGAAACAATGAGTTATATATCATTTGAAAGATGAATTTTCAATCTTCAATTTGATATAAAAGTCATACCTTCATATTCAGAAATAAGACCTCTACAATCTTTCAAATTTTATCATTTTTTTTGGTGATTCTACTAATCCGTCAAAAACACATCATCCTTTAACACTTCTTAAGTAGAATCGATTTGAAATTGAAGCAACGAGTTATGTAACATTTTAAAGAGGATAGTTCAACCTTCAAACTGATATAAAAATCATTTCTTCATTTTCAAAACTAAGACCTTCACAATCTTTCCAATTTTATCATTTTTTTCGTGATTATACTAAAACGAAAGTACATCATCCTTTAATAAATATCTCTAAGGCGGAATCGATTTGAAATTGAAGCAACGAGTTATGCAACGTTTTAAAGAGGAAAGTTCAACCTTCAAACTGATATACAAATCATTTCTTCATTTTCAAAACTAAGACCTTCACCATCTTTCCAATTTTATCATTTTTTTCGTGATTATACTAAAACGAAAATACATCATCCTTTAACATCTCTAAGGCGGAATCGATTTGAAATTGAAGCAACGAGTTATGCAACATTTTAAAAAGGATAGTTCAACCTTCAAACTGATATACAAATCATTTCTTCATTTTCAAAACTAAGACCTTCACCATCTTTCCAATTTTATCATTTTTTTCGTGATTATACTAAAACGAAAATACATCATTCTTTAATATCTCTAAGGCGGAATCGATTTGAAATTGAAGCAACGAGTTATCCAACATTTTAAAGAGGAAAGTTCAACCTTCAAACTGATATAAAAATCATTTCTTCATTTTCAAAACTAAGACCTTCACCATCTTTCCAATTTTATCATTTTTTTCGTGATTATACTAAAACGAAAATACATCATCCTTTAATATCTCTAAGGGGGAATCGATTTGAATTTGAAGCAACGAGTTATGCAACATTTTAAAGAGGAAGGTTCAACCTTCAAACTGATATACAAATCATTTCTTCATTTTCAAAACTAAGACCTTCACCATCTTTCCAATTTTATCATTTTTTTCGTGATTATACTAAAACGAATATAAATCATCCTTTAACATCTCTAAGGCGGAATCGATTTGAATTTGAAGCAACGAGATATACAACATTTTAAAGAGGAAAATTCAACCTTCAAACTGATATAGAAATCATTTCTTCATTTTCAAAACTAAGACCTTCACCATCTTTCCAATTTTATCATTTTTTTCGTGATTAGACTAAAACGAAAGTACATCATCCTTTAATATCTCTAAGGCGGAATCGATTTGAATTTGAAGCAACGAGTTATGCAACATTTTAAAGAGGAAAGTTCAACCTTCAAACTGATATACAAATCATTTCTTCATTTTCAAAACCAAGACCTTCATCATCTTTCCAATTTTATCATTTTTTTCGTGATTATACTAAAACGAAAATACATCATCCTTTAATATCTCTAAGGCGGAATCGATTTGAAATTGAAGCAACGAGTTATGCAGCATTTTGAAGAGGAAAGTATAACCTTCAAACTGATATATAAATCATTTCTTCATTTTCAAAACTAAGACCTTCACCATCTTTCCAATTTTATCATTTTTTTTGTGATTATACTAAAACGAAAATACATCATCCTTTAACATCTCTAAGGCGGAATCGATTTGAATTTGAAGCAACGAGTTATGCAACATTTTAAAGAGGAAGGTTCAACCTTCAAACTGATATACAAATCATTTCTTCATTTTCAAAACTAAGACCTTCCCCATCTTTCCAATTTTATCATTTTTTTCGTGATTATACTAAAACGAAAGTACATCATCCTTTAACATCTCTAAGGTGGAATCAATTTGAATTTGAAGCAACGAGTTATGCAACATTTTAAAGAAGAAAGTTCAACCTTCAAACTGATATACAAATCATTTCTTCATTTTCAAAACTAAGACCTTCACCATCTTTCCAATTTTATCATTTTTTTCGTGATTATACTAAAACGAAAATACATCATCCTTTAACATCTCTAAGGCGGAATCGATTTGAATTTGAAGCAATGAGTTATGCAACATTTTAAAGAGGAAGGTTCAACCTTCAAACTGATATACAAATCATTTCTTCATTTTCAAAACTAAGACCTTCCCCATCTTTCCAATTTTATCATTTTTTTCGTGATTATACTAAAACGAAAATACATCATCCTTTAACATCTCTAAGGCGGGATCGATTTGAATTTGAAGCAACGAGTTATGCAACATTTTAAAGAGAAAAGTTCAACCTTCAAACTGATATAAAAATCATTTCTTCATTTTCAAAACTAAGACCTTCACCATCTTTCCAATTTTATCATTTTTTTCGTGATTATACTAAAACGAAAATACATCATCCTTTAACATCTCTAAGGCGGGATCGATTTGAATTTGAAGCAACGAGTTATGCAACATTTTAAAGAGGAAGGTTCAACCTACAAACTGATATAAAAATCATTTCTTCATTTTCAAAACTAAGACCTTCACCATCTTTCCAATTTTATCATTTTTTTCGTGATTATACTAAAACGAAAATAAATCATCCTTTAACATCTCTAAGGCGGAATCGATTTGAATTTGAAGCAACGAGTTATGCAACATTTTAAAGAGGAAAGTTCAACCTTCAAACTGATATACAAATCATTTCTTCATTTTCAAAACTAAGACCTTCACCATCTTTCCAATTTTATCATTTTTTTCGTGATTATACTAAAACGAAAATACATCATCCTTTAACATCTCTAAGGCGGAATCGATTTGAAATTGAAGCAACGAGTTATGCAGCATTTTGAAGAGGAAAGTTTAACCTTCAAAGTGATATAGAAATCATTTCTTCATTTTCAAAAAACTTCCACGATTTTTCAAATTTTATAATTTTTTTCGTGATTCTGTAAAAACGCCAAAAACATATCATTCTTTAACATTTCTTAGGTGGAAACGATTTTAAATGGAGTTATATGTCATTTGAAAGATGATTTTTCAATCTTCAATTTCATATAAAAGCCATTTCTTCATTTTAAAAAATACGACCTCCACCATCTTTCAAATTACATCGCCTTTTTCGTCATAAAACATCAATTTTATAATTTCTGGCTTCTTTTAAATCTAAAATAGTGCGAAAGTCGTCAAAGAATAATCCGTGTTTATCACTGTTTTTAGAAATTGGGCGTCTCGCGAGATGTTTCCCGGACATGATTCACATTCTAAGTGTCCCGTTCGCTTTCCTCCATTTAGGAAAATAAAAAATTCATGGAGTCTAATTACACACCGCTCCGAAATCACCATCAACGCCTGTCCTCTCTCGCTTTAATAACGTCCGATCATCCCAATTCTCATCTCATTACTATTTTAGTATAACAAAATTTTAGTACAAAATAACCAAAGTTCTCAAATTATGCGTAATCTTCCGCATTTTGAAAGTTGAGTGCTGGAGTTTCGCAACTTTTTCTTTTCAAAGATCCATGTTAATCCTAAACGTTCGACTCATTTGAGGATCATATTGTATCATTAGTACCCAAATCCGCGATATATATCGTATCAAATAGCCTAAAGCTTTGATAACTAATGCAAACCTCGTTCCTCGAAGCGAGTATCTCCAACTACCTCTCCCCATATCCACTTATAATAGTTATGCGCGAATCGTTTTAAAACGTTCGTTTCGGATTAATCACCCTGTATATTGAAGTTAGAGTTACCTATGTAACTTTAGTACCCTAATCTATCTATATCAACACAATTAGAGCTTAATGATGCAAATGTTTGAGTTTCAAAATTAAGTTATGTGAGTATTTGAACATCTATTTTAGTCATCTCACTTTTTTAAGTGTTTCAAGCGTATCTCGAGAGGGGATTGAGATATTAAGTTGAAATACGAAGCATTTTGAATAAGATTTGGTGTAACAAAGCTTATTTAATTACATACTAAAGCTGTTTTAGGTTATATTCTTTGCTTTTAGGGTAGAGCGAGCTTAAATTTATAGCTAATAAATGGTCGTTGTAAATTTCCCTTACAATAAACTCAAGAGACTGCTTTATTTACACCGCTTTCTTGTTCAATTTCGCGCGTTATAAATTCAAATGATATGGAAAGTTGCCCATATTATTCTCAAAGTTATAGAGCCCCATAAACCACATTAAACTTATTATCCCATAGAATTCATAAACATTTAATGAAATTAAACACGAACAAATCGTTTCGCATAATCGAGAATCATCTATTTAAATTTAATATCGTTATGGCCCCACTTCCAACCGATTCGAAAGGCAATTTCTCGAAGACAATTAACCCCCCATAACCACCATCTTCGAAGCAAACGCGATTGTTCGCTTCTCATCGTATATATCTGAAAGGGGGGAGAGTTGCAACGGGGTTCCAAGTTTTGCAACCCTCCTCCTCCCCCCAAGTTTCGAGTGTTATTGGGCCGGTAATCGAATCGAGAAGTTTAACAAGCCGTCGATAATAAATCTGTCGAAGTGGGGCCCAACCAAGAAGCGAACCGAGAGAGCGAATCCGGCCATATTCCACCACATTCTGAAAGGGCGAAAGAGGTTGCGGGGTGAAATGGGGGGTGGTTTGACGGTATGAAGCGGTGAAATTGATGGAGCTTCGTCAGGAATTTAATTGTAACTGCTTCGGGAATTGATTATGTGACGGGAATCGCAACGATGTTAGGAACGTTTTTGTTTTCTTTTTGATTTCAGTTGGTAATTGAAGTTTTAGGTTTTAGTTAATAACTGCTTCAAATGCTTTTTATTTCAATTCAGTATCTCAATTCGTTCTTCGAAGAAATCATTTTTGGTGTGTTTAAATTGCATTAAATTTGTGATAAAATCGTGTTTATTTCAATTTGATATCTCATTTATTTTTTGAGATATGATTAAATTAAAATTGACGTTTAAATAACGTTATGAATCGATTCGGAGATGAACTAAAAAAATCGGTGCCTATAAATTTGTGAAAGCAAAGAAATGATCTTTAATGCATTAATTATTAATTAAATTTGCTTCAAAATGCTTCTTATTTCAATTCAATATCTCAATTCTTTTTGAGATACGATTTTTTAAATAAAATGTTTAAAAAATTGACATAAAAAATCGCATGGTTGGATTAAAAAAATCGTATCTCCCATAATTATTGAATCGAAGAAATCATTTTTGGTGTGTTTAAATTGCATTAAATTTGTGATAAAATCGTGTTTATTTCAATTTGATATCTCATTTATTTTTTGAGATATGATTAAATTAAAATTGACGTTTAAATAACGTTATGAATCGATTCGGAGATGAACTAAAAAAATCGGTGCGTATAAAGTTGTGAAAACAAAGAAATGATCTTTAATGCATTAATTATTGATTAAATTTGCTTCAAAATGCTTCTTATTTCAATTCAATATCTCAATTCTTTTTGAGATACGATTTTTTAAATAAAATGTTTAAAAAATTGACATAAAAAAATCGCATGGTTGGATTAAAAAAATCGTATCTCCCATAATTATTGAATCGAAGAAATCATTTTTGGTGTGTTTAAATTGCATTAAATTTGTGATAAAATCGTGTTTATTTCAATTTGATATCTCATTTATTTTTTGAGATATGATTAAATTAAAATTGACGTTTAAATAACGTTATGAATCGATTCGGAGATGAACTAAAAAAATCGGTGCGTATAAAGTTGTGAAAACAAAGAAATGATCTTTAATGCATTAATTATTGATTAAATTTGCTTCAAAATGCTTCTTATTTCAATTCAATATCTCAATTCTTTTTGAGATACGATTTTTTAAATAAAATGTTTAAAAAATTGACATAAAAAAATCGCATGGTTGGATTAAAAAAATCGTATCTCCCATAATTATTGAATGGAAGAAATCATTTTTGGTGTGTTTAAATTGCATTAAATTTGTGATAAAATCGTGTTTATTTCAATTTGATATCTCATTTATTTTTTGAGATATGATTAAATTAAAATTGACGTTTAAATAACGTTATGAATCGATTCGGAGATGAACTAAACAAAGAAATGATCTTTAATGCATTAATTATTAATTAAATTTGCTTCAAAATGCTTCTTAATTCAATTCAATATCTCAATTCGTTCTTGAGATACGATTTTTTAAATAAAATGTTTAAAAAATTGACATAAAAAATCGCATAGTTGGATTAAAAAAATCGTATCTCCCATAATTATTGAATCGAAGAAATCATTTTTGGTGTGTTTAAATTGCATTAAATTTGTGATAAAATCGTGTTTATTTCAATTTGATATCTCATTTATTTTTTGAGATATGATTAAATTAAAATTGACGTTTAAATAACGTTATGAATCGATTCGGAGATGAACTAAAAAAATCGGTGAGTATAAATTTGTGAAAGCAATGATCTTTAATGCATTAATTATTAATTAAATTTGCTTCAAAGTGCTTCTTGTTTCAATTCAATATCTCAATTCTTTTTAAGATACGATGTCTTAAATAAAATGTTTAAATAATTGACATAAAAAATCGCATGGTTGGATTAAAAAAATCGTATCTCCCATAATTATTGAATCGAAGAAATCATTTTTGATGTGTTTAAATTGCATTAAATTTGTGATAAAATCGTGTTTATTTCAATTTGATATCTCATTTATTTTTTGAGATATGATTAAATTAAAATTGACGTTTAAATAACGTTATGAATCGATTCGGAGAAGAACTAAAAAAATCGGTGCGTATAAATTTGTGAAAACAAAGAAATGATCTTTAATGCATTAATTATTAATTAAATTTGCTTCAAAATGCTTCTTATTTCAATTCAATATCTCAATTCTTTTTGAGATACGATTTTTTAAATAAAACGTTTAAATAATTGACATAAAAAATCGCATGGTTGGATTAAAAAAATCGTATCTCCCATAATTATTGAATCGAAGAAATCATTTTTGGTGTGTTTAAATTGCATTAAATTTGTGATAAAATCGTGTTTATTTCAATTTGATATCTCGTTTATTTTTTGAGATATGATTAAATTAAAATTGACGTTTAAATAACGTTATGAATCGATTCGGAGATGAACTAAAAAAATCGGTGCATATAAATTTGTAAAAGCAAAGAAATGATCTTTAATGCATTAATTATTAATTAAATTTGCTTCAAAATGCTTCTTATTTCAATTCAGTATCTCAATTCGTTCTTGAGATACGATTTTTTAAATAAAATGTTTAAAAAATTGACATAAAAAATTGCATGGTTGGATTAAAAAAATCGTATCTCCCATAATTATTGAATCGAAGAAATCATTTTTGGTGTGTTTAAATTGCATTAAATTTGTGATAAAATCGTGTTTATTTCAATTTGATATCTCGTTTATTTTTTGAGATATGATTAAATTAAAATTGACGTTTAAATAACGTTATGAATCGATTCGGAGATGAACTAAAAAAATCGGTGCATATAAATTTGTAAAAGCAAAGAAATGATCTTTAATGCATTAATTATTAATTAAATTTGCTTCAAAATGCTTCTTATTTCAATTCAGTATCTCAATTCGTTCTTGAGATACGATTTTTTAAATAAAATGTTTAAAAAATTGACATAAAAAATTGCATGGTTGGATTAAAAAAATCGTATCTCCCATAATTATTGAATCGAAGAAATCATTTTTGGTGTGTTTAAATTGCATTAAATTTGTGATAAAATCGTGTTTATTTCAATTTGATATCTCGTTTATTTTTTGAGATATGATTAAATTAAAATTGACGTTTAAATAACGTTATGAATCGATTCGGAGATGAACTAAAAAAATCGGTGCATATAAATTTGTAAAAGCAAAGAAATGATCTTTAATGCATTAATTATTAATTAAATTTGCTTCAAAATGCTTCTTATTTCAATTCAATATCTCAATTCTTTTTGAGATACGATTTTTTAAATAAAATGTTTAAAAAATTGACATAAAAAATCGCATGGTTGGATTAAAAAAATCGTATCTCCCATAATTATTGAATCGAAGAAATCATTTTTGGTGTGTTTAAATTGCATTAAATTTGTGATAAAATCGTGTTTATTTCAATTTGATATCTCATTTATTTTTTGAGATATGATTAAATTAAAATTGACGTTTAAATAACGTTATGAATCGATTCGGAGATGAACTAAAAAAATCGGTGCGTATAAATTTGTGAAAACAAAGAAATGATCTTTAATGCATTAATTATCGATTAAATTTGCTTCAAAATGCTTCTTATTTCAATTCAGTATCTCAATTCGTTCTTGAGATACAATTCTTTAAATAAAATGTTTAAAAAATTAACATAAAAAATCGCATGGTTGGATTAAAAAAATCGTATCTCCCATAATTATTGAATCGAAGAAATCATTTTTGGTGTGTTTAAATTGCATTAAATTTGTGGTAAAATCGTGTTTATTTCAATTTGATATCTCATTTATTTTTTGAGATATGATTAAATTAAAATTGACGTTTAAATAACCTTATGAATCGATTCGGAGATGAACTAAAAAAATCGGTGCATATAAATTTGTAAAAGCAAAGAAATGATCTTTAATGCATTAATTATTAATTAAATTTGCTTCAAAATGCTTCTTATTTCAATTCAATATCTCAATTCTTTTTGAGATACGATTTTTTAAATAAAATGTTTAAAAAATTGACATAAAAAATCGCATGGTTGGATTAAAAAAATCGTATCTCCCATAATTATTGAATCGAAGAAATCATTTTTGGTGTGTTTAAATTGCATTAAATTTGTGATAAAATCGTGTTTATTTCAATTTGATATCTCATTTATTTTTTGAGATATGATTAAATTAAAATTGACGTTTAAATAACCTTATGAATCGATTCGGAGATGAACTAAAAAAATCGGTGCGTATAAATTTGTGAAAATAAAGAAATGATCTTTAATGCATTAATTATTAAATTTGCTTCAAAATGCTTCTTATTTCAATTCAATATCTCAATTCTTTTTGAGATACGATTTTTTAAATAAAATGTTTAAAAAATTGACATAAAAAATCGCATGGTTGGATTAAAAAAATCGTATCTCCCATAATTATTGAATCGAAGAAATCATTTTTGGTGTGTTTAAATTGCATTAAATTTGTGATAAAATCGTGTTTATTTCAATTTGATATCTCATTTATTTTTTGAGATATGATTAAATTAAAATTGACGTTTAAATAACGTTATGAATCGATTCGGAGATGAACTAAAAAAATCGGTGAGTATAAATTTGTGAAAACAAAGAAATGATCTTTAATGCATTAATTATTAATTAAATTTGCTTCAAAATGCTTCCTATTTCAATTCAATATCTCAATTCTTTTTGAGATACGATTTTTTAAATAAAATGTTTAAAAAATTGACATAAAAAATCGCATGGTTGGATTAAAAAAATCGTATCTCCCATAATTATTGAATCGAAGAAATCATTTTTGGTGTGTTTAAATTGCATTAAATTTGTGATAAAATCGTGTTTATTTCAATTTGATATCTCATTTATTTTTTGAGATATGATTAAATTAAAATTGACGTTTAAATAACGTTATGAATCGATTCGGAGATGAACTAAAAAAATCGGTGCGTATAAATTTGTGAAAGCAAAGAAATGATCTTTAATGCATTAATTATTAATTAAATTTGCTTCAAAATGCTTCTTATTTCAACTCAATATCTCAATTCTTTTTGAGATACGATTTTTTAAATAAAATGTTTAAAAAATCGACATAAAAAATCGCATGGTTGGATTAAAAAAATCGTATCTCCCATAATTATTGAATCGAAGAAATCATTTTTGGTGTGTTTAAATTGCATTAAATTTGTGATAAAATCGTGTTTATTTCAATTTGATATCTCATTTATTTTTTGAGATATGATTAAATTAAAATTGACGTTTAAATAACGTTATGAATCGATTCGGAGATGAACTAAAAAAATCGGTGCGTATAAATTTGTGAAAGCAAAGAAATGATCTTTAATGCATTAATTATTAATTAAATTTGCTTCAAAATGCTTCTTATTTCAACTCAATATCTCAATTCTTTTTGAGATACGATTTTTTAAATAAAATGTTTAAAAAATCGACATAAAAAATCGCATGGTTGGATTAAAAAAATCGTATCTCCCATAATTATTGAATCGAAGAAATCATTTTTGGTGTGTTTAAATTGCATTAAATTTGTGATAAAATCGTGTTTATTTCAATTTGATATCTCGTTTATTTTTTGAGATATGATTAAATTAAAATTGACGTTTAAATAACGTTATGAATCGATTCGGAGATGAACTAAAAAAATCGGTGCATATAAATTTGTAAAAGCAAAGAAATGATCTTTAATGCATTAATTATTAATTAAATTTGCTTCAAAATGCTTCTTATTTCAATTCAGTATCTCAATTCGTTCTTGAGATACGATTTTTTAAATAAAATGTTTAAAAAATTGACATAAAAAATTGCATGGTTGGATTAAAAAAATCGTATCTCCCATAATTATTGAATCGAAGAAATCATTTTTGGTGTGTTTAAATTGCATTAAATTTGTGATAAAATCGTGTTTATTTCAATTTGATATCTCGTTTATTTTTTGAGATATGATTAAATTAAAATTGACGTTTAAATAACGTTATGAATCGATTCGGAGATGAACTAAAAAAATCGGTGCATATAAATTTGTAAAAGCAAAGAAATGATCTTTAATGCATTAATTATTAATTAAATTTGCTTCAAAATGCTTCTTATTTCAATTCAATATCTCAATTCTTTTTGAGATACGATTTTTTAAATAAAATGTTTAAAAAATTGACATAAAAAATCGCATGGTTGGATTAAAAAAATCGTATCTCCCATAATTATTGAATCGAAGAAATCATTTTTGGTGTGTTTAAATTGCATTAAATTTGTGATAAAATCGTGTTTATTTCAATTTGATATCTCATTTATTTTTTGAGATATGATTAAATTAAAATTGACGTTTAAATAACGTTATGAATCGATTCGGAGATGAACTAAAAAAATCGGTGAGTATAAATTTGTGAAAACAAAGAAATGATCTTTAATGCATTAATTATTAATTAAATTTGCTTCAAAATGCTTCCTATTTCAATTCAATATCTCAATTCTTTTTGAGATACGATTTTTTAAATAAAATGTTTAAAAAATTGACATAAAAAATCGCATGGTTGGATTAAAAAAATCGTATCTCCCATAATTATTGAATCGAAGAAATCATTTTTGGTGTGTTTAAATTGCATTAAATTTGTGATAAAATCGTGTTTATTTCAATTTGATATCTCATTTATTTTTTGAGATATGATTAAATTAAAATTGACGTTTAAATAACGTTATGAATCGATTCGGAGATGAACTAAAAAAATCGGTGCGTATAAATTTGTGAAAGCAAAGAAATGATCTTTAATGCATTAATTATTAATTAAATTTGCTTCAAAATGCTTCTTATTTCAACTCAATATCTCAATTCTTTTTGAGATACGATTTTTTAAATAAAATGTTTAAAAAATCGACATAAAAAATCGCATGGTTGGATTAAAAAAATCGTATCTCCCATAATTATTGAATCGAAGAAATCATTTTTGGTGTGTTTAAATTGCATTAAATTTGTGATAAAATCGTGTTTATTTCAATTTGATATCTCGTTTATTTTTTGAGATATGATTAAATTAAAATTGACGTTTAAATAACGTTATGAATCGATTCGGAGATGAACTAAAAAAATCGGTGCATATAAATTTGTAAAAGCAAAGAAATGATCTTTAATGCATTAATTATTAATTAAATTTGCTTCAAAATGCTTCTTATTTCAATTCAGTATCTCAATTCGTTCTTGAGATACGATTTTTTAAATAAAATGTTTAAAAAATTGACATAAAAAATTGCATGGTTGGATTAAAAAAATCGTATCTCCCATAATTATTGAATCGAAGAAATCATTTTTGGTGTGTTTAAATTGCATTAAATTTGTGATAAAATCGTGTTTATTTCAATTTGATATCTCGTTTATTTTTTGAGATATGATTAAATTAAAATTGACGTTTAAATAACGTTATGAATCGATTCGGAGATGAACTAAAAAAATCTGTGCATATAAATTTGTAAAAGCAAAGAAATGATCTTTAATGCATTAATTATTAATTAAATTTGCTTCAAAATGCTTCTTATTTCAATTCAATATCTCAATTCTTTTTGAGATACGATTTTTTAAATAAAATGTTTAAAAAATTGACATAAAAAATCGCATGGTTGGATTAAAAAAATCGTATCTCCCATAATTATTGAATCGAAGAAATCATTTTTGGTGTGTTTAAATTGCATTAAATTTGTGATAAAATCGTGTTTATTTCAATTTGATATCTCATTTATTTTTTGAGATATGATTAAATTAAAATTGACGTTTAAATAACGTTATGAATCGATTCGGAGGTGAACTAAAAAAATCGGTGCGGATAAATTTGTGAAAGCAATGATCTTTAATGCATTAATTATTGATTAAATTTGCTTCAAAATGCTTCTTATTTCAATTCAATATCTCAATTCTTTTTGAGATACGATTTTTTAAATAAAATGTTTAAAAAATTGACATAAAAAATCGCATGGTTGGATTAAAAAAATCGTATCTCCCATAATTATTGAATCGAAGAAATCATTTTTGGTGTGTTTAAATTGCATTAAATTTGTGATAAAATCGTGTTTATTTCAATTTGATATCTCATTTATTTTTTGAGATATGATTAAATTAAAATTGACGTTTAAATAACGTTATGAATCGATTCGGAGATGAACTAAAAAAATCGGTGAGTATAAATTTGTGAAAGCAAAGAAATGATCTTTAATGCATTAATTATTAATTAAATTTGCTTCAAAATGTTTCTTATTTCAATTCAATATCTCAATTCTTTTTGAGATACGATTTTTTAAATAAAATGTTTAAAAAATCGACATAAAAAATCGCATGGTTGGATTAAAAAAATCGTATCTCCCATAATTATTGAATCGAAGAAATCATTTTTGGTGTGTTTAAATTGCATTAAATTTGTGATAAAATCGTGTTTATTTCAATTTGATATCCCATTTATTTTTTGAGATATGATTAAATTAAAATTGACGTTTAAATAACGTTATGAATCGATTCGGAGATGAACTAAAAAAATCGGTGGGTATAAATTTGTGAAAGCAAAGAAATGATCTTTAATGCATTAATTATTAATTAAATTTGCTTCAAAATGCTTCTTATTTCAATTCAATATCTCAATTCTTTTTGAGATACGATTTTTTAAATAAAACGTTTAAATAATTGACATAAAAAATCGCATGGTTGGATTAAAAAAATCGTATCTCCCATAATTATTGAATCGAAGAAATCATTTTTGGTGTGTTTAAATTGCATTAAATTTGTGATAAAATCGTGTTTATTTCAATTTGATATCTCATTTATTTTTTGAGATATGATTAAATTAAAATTGACGTTTAAATAACGTTATGAATCGATTCGGAGTTGAACTAAAAAAATCGGTGCGTATAAATTTGTGAAAGCAATGATCTTTAATGCATTAATTATTAATTAAATTTGCTTCAAAATGCTTCTTATTTCAATTCAATATCTCAATTCTTTTTGAGATACGATTTTTTAAACAAAATGTTTAAAAAATTGACATAAAAAATCGCATGGTTGGATTAAAAAAATCGTATCTCCCATAATTATTGAATCGAAGAAATCATTTTTGGTGTGTTTAAATTGCATTAAATTTGTGATAAAATCGTGTTTATTTCAATTTGATATCTCATTTATTTTTTGAGATATGATTAAATTAAAAATGGAGGTTTAAATAACGTTATGAATCGATTCGGAGATGAACTAAAAAAATCGGTGCGTATAAAGTTGTGAAAACAAAGAAATGATCTTTAATGCATTAATTATTGATTAAATTTGCTTCAAAATGCTTCTTATTTCAATTCAATATCTCAATTCTTTTTGAGATACGATTTTTTAAATAAAATGTTTAAAAAATTGACATAAAAAAATCGCATGGTTGGATTAAAAAAATCGTATCTCCCATAATTATTGAATGGAAGAAATCATTTTTGGTGTGTTTAAATTGCATTAAATTTGTGATAAAATCGTGTTTATTTCAATTTGATATCTCATTTATTTTTTGAGATATGATTAAATTAAAATTGACGTTTAAATAACGTTATGAATCGATTCGGAGATGAACTAAACAAAGAAATGATCTTTAATGCATTAATTATTAATTAAATTTGCTTCAAAATGCTTCTTAATTCAATTCAATATCTCAATTCGTTCTTGAGATACGATTTTTTAAATAAAATGTTTAAAAAATTGACATAAAAAATCGCATAGTTGGATTAAAAAAATCGTATCTCCCATAATTATTGAATCGAAGAAATCATTTTTGGTGTGTTTAAATTGCATTAAATTTGTGATAAAATCGTGTTTATTTCAATTTGATATCTCATTTATTTTTTGAGATATGATTAAATTAAAATTGACGTTTAAATAACGTTATGAATCGATTCGGAGATGAACTAAAAAAATCGGTGAGTATAAATTTGTGAAAGCAATGATCTTTAATGCATTAATTATTAATTAAATTTGCTTCAAAGTGCTTCTTGTTTCAATTCAATATCTCAATTCTTTTTAAGATACGATGTCTTAAATAAAATGTTTAAATAATTGACATAAAAAATCGCATGGTTGGATTAAAAAAATCGTATCTCCCATAATTATTGAATCGAAGAAATCATTTTTGGTGTGTTTAAATTGCATTAAATTTGTGATAAAATCGTGTTTATTTCAATTTGATATCTCATTTATTTTTTGAGATATGATTAAATTAAAATTGACGTTTAAATAACGTTATGAATCGATTCGGAGAAGAACTAAAAAAATCGGTGCGTATAAATTTGTGAAAACAAAGAAATGATCTTTAATGCATTAATTATTAATTAAATTTGCTTCAAAATGCTTCTTATTTCAATTCAATATCTCAATTCTTTTTGAGATACGATTTTTTAAATAAAATGTTTAAAAAATTGACATAAAAAATCGCATGGTTGGATTAAAAAAATCGTAATTCCCATAATTATTGAATCGAAGAAATCATTTTTGGTGTGTTTAAATTGCATTAAATTTGTGATAAAATCGTGTTTATTTCAATTTGATATCTCATTTATTTTTTGAGATATGATAAAATTAAAATTGACGTTTAAATAACGTTATGAATCGATTCGGAGATGAACTTAAAAAATCGGTGCGTATAAATTTGTGAAAACAAAGAAATGATCTTTAATGCATTAATTATTAATTAAATTTGCTTCAAAATGCTTCTTATTTCAATTCAATATCTCAATTCTTTTTGAGATACGATTTTTTAAATAAAATGTTTAAAAAATTGACATAAAAAATCGCATGGTTGGATTTAAAAGATCGTATCTCCCATAATTATTGAATCGAAGAAATCATTTTTGGTGTGTTTAAATTGCATTAAATTTGTGAGAAAATCGTGTTTATTTCAATTTGATATCTCATTTATTTTTTGAGATATGATTAAATTAAAATTGACGTTTAAATAACGTTTTGAATTTACCAAATTATTTCGCTTCTTCATGAACGCACTGTGTACAATAAATAAATACTACAACAAATGATATATCCTAAAAATGATAATAATTCGGTCAAAACAGCTAATAATTTATTACGTTACATGTCTGAATGATAATAAAGATATGAGATATACTTTAACATCATACTTTGTAATCAATGAAATTATCATGAACCATGACTTTACGAACACGCTGTATGTCTAAGGCTCGTTACTACCATCTTGTGGTTAAGCTATCTAAGAGATTGTTACCATAGTTACGGGTATTTTACGCATTTTGATTGGCTAGTGGATGGGTTTATCTATAAGATAAATTTAACTAAGAGATGGTAGTAATGGGCCTTAGGCTCATTACTACCATCTTGAACATGAAAATTTACGCAGACAGTTTTCTGTACATTCAAGATTATTCTGTTTCGGGTGCACCAATCCACAAAACGCTCTACAGTGCTACCAACCAACCTATCAAGGTCACTCCGATCACGAGCAGCAATAGCGATAGAGGTGTCATCCGCATACATCACCACATGAACATTCTCGAAAAAACTAGAGGATTTAAAATACTTCCAGACGACTTACAATGCTTTCAGATCACTTGATATAACATCTAGAAAACTTAAAATGTTTCCAGAAGACTTGATGTTGTTACCTCTAGATGATTTGATACCGTTTTAAGAAAACTTTATATTGCTTTCAGAAGACTTGAATTTCTAGACTGATATTTCTAGAAGACTTAAAATGATGAATTTACAGATGTCTTACAATGCATCCAGACGACTTACAATGCTTACAGATGACTTACAACGCTTTTAGAAGCCTTGATATTGCATCTAGAGGACTTGAAGTGTGTCCAGACGACCTACAATGCTTCCAAAGTACTTTATGTCGCTGTTAGAAGACTGAAGATGCTTCCAGAAGATTTGATATTGTATCTAAGAAACTTGATATGGTTTCCAGAATACTACTTCCAGATGACTTACAATGTTTCCAGAAGACCTTATACTTACTTTTAGAAGACTTGAAATACTTCAAAATTACTTGAAGTGCTTCCAAAAGACTGGATACTACTTCCAGAAGACTTGATACTGCTTCTAGATAATAATAATAATAATAATAATTTATTAGTCTCAGTGCCACATAACTGTAGATGGAGATAAGTCATATAATACATTATTACACATAACAAAATACACAAAGAAAAAAAAAAAAAAGAAAAAAGCTAAATACATCTTTATGCCTATGGTAAGTCCGTGACCCCACAGAGATACTCCCGTAAACTATAAAAAACATTCTCGATCAAGTACGCCTTAACTTTATTTTTGAATTCACGAGGAGCGGTGATGCTTTTTATTGAGACAGGTAACTTATTATATAGTTTTACAAAATCGTATTGCGGACTTTTCTCAAAAAATGCTGTTTTGTGTCGCAACAACGGCAAATCAACACGTCTCGTCTCATACTGGCTAACAGAGCCCAAAAATCTTTCACGATTTCCGTTGACAAACACCACAGCTTTGAGAATATAGATACAAGGGAAGGTAAGAATACTATTATTTTAAAAAACTTCCTTGCAGGATTCACCACATTGTAATTGAAAAATTAATCTGATTATTCGTTTCTGAGTCACAAATACACGTCGCCACTGAGAACTTCTGCCCCACAAAAGAATATCGTATGAAATATGTGAGTAGCAAAGCGCGTAATATGCGTCCAGGAGTGACGTCCTGTCCAACGAATATTTGAGCTTGAGCAACGCAAAATACGACGAATTTAATCTTTTACATACGTTATTTATATGTGGTCCAAAACTCATTTCGGTATCAATGCTCAAGCCCAAAAAGTTGGCTTCCTTCTGTAAAGGAATCCCAGCAAGATGTTCTATGGAAAGCGGTCGCCGAACATGAAAATTTACGCAGACAGTTTTCTGTACATTCAAGATTATTCTGTTTCGGGTGCACCAATCCACAAAACGCTCTACAGTGCTACCAACCAACCTATCAAGGTCACTCCGATCACGAGCAGCAATAGCGATAGAGGTGTCATCCGCATACATCACCACATGAACATTCTCGAAAAAACTTGGTAAATCATTTACAAAAATTAAGAACAGTAAGGGACCCAGTATGGAACCCTGAGGTACGCCAAGATTTACAGGTGAGTCCTCCGAGGCTATTCCCGACAGAACCACTCTCAAACTACGACTTGTAACGAAAGAAGTTAACCATTTAAGCAGACTTCCACGAATACCCACATTGTATAACTTTTCCTTGATGAAGTGTGGAGGCAACGAATCGAAAGCTCGGGAAAGGTCAAAAAAAAGACCAACCACATAATTACCTTTGTCAAGGTGTTCATAGACATATGAAAAGAAATCGACAGTAGCGGTCTCAGTTGATAAGCCCCTTCGAAATCCGTGCTGCGATCGCCACATTACTCGAAATGCATCAAAAAAACTCAACAATTTCCGCTTAACAACGCTTTCGAATATTTTTGAAAACACGCTACAAATAGAAATAGGCCTGTAGTTCTCAATACTATGCGCATCACCCTTTTTGAAAACAGGCGTTACCCTTCCCACCTTCAGTAAGTCAGGAAAAACCCCTAACTCAATTGACCGATTCAAAATCTTGGCCAAAGGCACGCATAAGCTATCACTCACAAATTTGACGCATTCAATAGTAACATCATCCCATCCAACAGCTTTAACATTTTTCAAGCCTTTAATAGCATCGAAGACCTCTGTATCCGTAACGGGAGCAAAATACAAAGAAGAGCCCACACAGTCACCCAGCGTACAAGATAGTGACAAAGATGACCCGTAAGTAGCCACCAATCTGTCCTGAACTACAGATGAAAAATACTCGCCAAAATGATTGCAACAGTCTGACACATCATCTATCAACCTGTCATCAATAGACAACACCACAGGACTACTCTGCGGATGACGCCCCAACTGCTCGTTGATGCAACACCACAGCATTCTACATTTGTTTGAAGAATTATTAATTTATAATAATATGGTTTCCAGGATACTACTTCCAGACGACTTAGAATGTTTCCAGAAGACCTTATACTTACTTTTAGAAGACTTGAAATACTTCAAAATTACTTGAAGTGCTTCCAAAAGACTGGATACTACTTCCAGAAGACTTGATACTGCTTCTAGATGTTTTAAAATGCCTCCTAAAGCTTTGATACTGCCCCTATAAGACTTTATACTGCTTCTAGACGATTTCAAATGCTTTCAGAACTTGAGAAGTTTCCAAAAGACTTGATACTGCTTCTAGAAAATTTTAATAATTAAGAATCGATACTGTTTCTAGATATTTTAAAATGCTTTCAAAAGATTAGATATAGCTCCTGTAAGACTTTATACTATTTCTGGAAGATTTGAAATGCTTTCAGAAGACTCGAGAAGATTCCAGAAGACTTGATACTGCTTCTAGATGTCTTAAAATGCTTCCTAAAGGCTTGATACTGTCCCTGTAAGACTTTATACTGCTTCCAGAAGATTTCAAATGCTTTCAGAAGACTTGAGAAGTTTCCAAAAGACTTGATACTGCTTCTAGAAGATTTTAATAATTAAGACATGATACTGCTTCTAGATATTTTAAAATGCTTCCAAAAGATTAGATATAGCCCCTGTAAGACTTTATACTGTTTCTGGAAGATTTGAAATGCTTTCAGAAGACTCGAGAAGATTCCAGAAGACTTGATACTACTTCTAGAAGATTTAAAATGGTTACAAAAGTCTCGATATTGGCTCAGGTAGGCTTAATATTGCTTCTAGAAGATCTAAATTGCTTCCAAAACATTTGGAATGCTAACAAAAGATTTGATATTGCTGTCAGAATACTTAACATTGCGTCTATAAGGCTTGAAATGCTTCCAGAAAATTAATTTATTTGGTGCCAATCGTATTATCATTGCAAATCTTTCTTAATGCTCCCAAACTTCTAAACGATAAATCTTTTTTCATGAAATCCCGGCATGAACCCGGAATATACTGGGACTGGACTGAAACTGAAATGTACAAGTATCTTAAAATTGAGATACCATTCCTAAGATGACTAATTGTTTAATTATTAAGATTTCAAGGCATTAAAGATGGTATTTGCACCTCCTAGCGGTCATCTCAGAATCCTGAAAATAATTTCCTGTATTTTCTCTTAGCCACTGAACAGATCCGGACTATGCCTGGTTATCTGTTGTAGGAAGGTGGTGAAGTAAAGCGAGTAGACAATTAATTCATACTGATTTTTATTATAAAAATTTCAGTATCGCACAATTAATCATGTGAGAATTGCTGCGATCAGGACTATTGCCGTTGTCGTGAAACTTGAAACGTTAGAGTGATGTTTTACTAGGTGCCAAGTTGACTCATGAAGTTCTTTCTCTTCGTCTCTTTTTGTGGTTTGTTCATAATATTTCTCGCAATCTTGTTCATCTTCGGACTTTGGTTGCGGTTGTTCCACATCTTCTATTTCCCAAAACTTGGTCAGTTGTTGGTCTTCTTCTACGCGACTGACGAAACTAGTTACTTTGGTTGTGGACGGACATTGTTGTTTCAGATGACCGGACAAAATCCAGCCTAGTTTTGTTTTTTGACCCAATAATCCATCGGTTGTCTTGTAAAGACCTTCTTGTAGAATTTTCCCATATTCTTTTGCCCCAATGATTGCGTCGATAGGGCTTGGTGTGTTGTATGTTGGATCAGCAAGGATTTTATTGATTAGTTCTTGGGAATTTTGTTCAGGTAACTCTTTGCTTGGTAAGGATTGTGTTAGTTTTGGTAACACAAGGAATGTCGTCGAATGGAAAAGTTGCTAGGATAATGTGGTTGAATAGAAAATTGAATTTTCCATTTCGATGTTTTTGGACTTCCATCACCTAGCCCGGAGATTTCTGCGCGTATCTTCTCTCTGGGATAGGATAGTAGGTGAGCTGCTGATTCTGTTATGAATGATGCTTGACTTCCTTGATCCACTAAAATCCTTAGATACTGCATTGTACCGGAAACCGATCTTGCTTTTACAAGAGCTGTTGCTAACAATATCGTGTCGCGGTTCTCGCTAGCGTGATTGCTGTTTTTGTTGATATTTGTTTGTTCTTCATTTGTTTGAGAAACGTGAGCTGTTGATTTGGTACTCGGACTGGAAGATTTCTTCTCATCCCTGTGTAATAACGTATGATGAGGCTTTTTGCATTTCAAACATCGCTTGGTACTGTTACATGTGCCTGTGAATTTGTGATTCAAGCAGTTTCGACATAAATTTTTTGTTTTTACAAATTCTTCCCTTTTCTTTTCGGGAAGATCTTGAAATTTGGAACAGGAATGTATGTAATGATCTCCAGCGCAATATCTGCATGATTTATTCTGTTCGTAGTTCGTTTGTTGTATTGTTACTTGATTTCTTTTTGTTTTTTCACCAATTGCTTCTAGCGATTGGAATCGTGTTTGAAGGAAATCCATTAGCTCTTGAAATTCTTGTATCTTGTTTGGATCTTTTAGAGATTGTTCATATAATTTGTTGGTTTCGTTGTCCCATTTGCGTACTAAAATTCTGCTGATCATCGGACCCCATGCTTCTGTCACAATCCCAATATTACTAATGGCTTGTAGGCATTCTGAAGTAGTATCGTGCAGTTCTTTGATCTTCTCGGATGATTCGATCGATAATTTTGGAAGATCAAGTATTTTATCTAGTAACTTGGACAAAATTAATCGATTATTTTGGTATCGACGTTGAAGTAAAGCCCATGCGGTATCATAGTTTGTTTCGGAAATGTTGAGATGTTGTATTATTCTGCTTGGTTCCCCTTTTAGATGAGTTTTTATGTACTACATTTTTTCCACGTTGCTTAAGGTTTGATTATAATGGATTATTTTAAGGTAAAGGTCGTGAAATGTGGTCCAGTTTTCATACATTCCATCAAATAGGGGCAGTTTTATTGTTGGGAGAGGAATGATAGGATTTTGAGTTGTAGGTCTTACAGATTCATCAGGTTCAGAGGTAATCTTCTGCAGTTGTTCCATTATGGAATGAAAAATTTCTTCACAGGTCAGAAATTTTTCTTCTCTGAAGTATTTGGACTTGAATTTGGTTTCGAAAACCTGAATATCTTCCTCCAATCGTTGGATGTTGTCCATCTGTTCTTGAATTTGTTTCTTCAAGTAGTTGTACGTGCTTTTTGGTTTTCTTAATTTAAGCTCGTCCTCAATCTTGGTGTGAAGTTTCATCAGCTTCTCTATCCGGACCTCTTGTCTCTTGATACGTTGAGCTTGTTCGATGTCTTCTTCTTCTTTTTTTGAAGACGGCCTTGCTTGCATGATTTCCTCTTCTTCTATATCTTCTCCCGGGGATTGCGTGGTTTGTTCTCTTGGGATCTCCTCTAATTGGTTCATGACCTCTTGGTATAGTTTCTTTAGTTGAGTAATATAGTTTGTGGTGAAATATGCGTGAGTCGGAGCATTGAATTCTTCCAACTTATTGTGAGTTTCTTCGATTTCTATCCATAGTTCTTGGAGCCTTTTCCGACGTTGTTGAACGTATTTTTCGGTTTTTCTTGATTGGGAATCTTTCTTTATGTTTGTTTGTAGTTTCTTGATTTCTTGCCCCAAGTCTTGCTGGCGCATTGCATATTTGTTCAACTCTTGTTCGGACATTATGACAGGACTTCTTGAGTTGGTGTAAAACCTTATTACTAAAATTTGCGATTGATTCCAAAACAATCGTGTTCTATTTACAAATTTAAATTAACAATTATTTTGCGTCCTAGATTCTTGTTTGAGCACTGCTGATCGATATTGATCCTTAATCGGCAATTGATCGATGGACCTGCTGAGTTGCAGCGCTTCGTCAGGAGTTATTGCGACCGCTAACTGGGTCGGTTCGAACTATGCGTTGTCACCTTTTTAATTGTTTCCTAATTTATTTCTAATATTAAATTTTTTATTTGTTTAATTAAGATTAAACAGCCACTTTAGTCATAAAGTTTTTTCCTGCAAGTCTGCTGTCAAATAATTTCCAGTATTTTCTCTTAGCCACGATTTTATGATTAATAAAATCTTTTCCTGCAAGTTTAACTATCGACTTACAGAGGCTTTTAGCAATTTGCAACCGCTGGTTCGGCGGACCGCAACCATTCAAGTTAAAATTTTTTTTTAATATATCCGTTCTTGTCTACGAAAAAAGAACTTACTTTCGAAAATAAGTTTTGGTGGAAACAGCTAATAAAGGTAAATAGGTCATTTCGTCAGTTTCTAGTTAGTTAATCCCTTTTTTCTGTATTTGCCGATGTGGAAGCACGTCAAAGTATTATTTCAGATCAGAATGTTGTCGTTGTTAATGGCGTTAGTTGTTAGTTTTAGATTTCTAAATATATAATACTGTAGAAGTGAGTTTGTAAATATAATTATATTGGACATTTTATTACTGATTGCGCAAGTGAGGAATAATCTTGGGATTAAATGAGAACACAAGCTGAGTAACTCATCTCCACAAAGCTCGAAATCAAGTAGAGGATTATCAAAATTTATGTGGAAATACAGATGGCTCAAACGGTTCGTCGTTTTAACTACACTGAGGTCACTCTGGAAGTGCTGCCAATGAAACGGCAGATGAGCTAGTGCTGAAGCGTTTTTAGGACAAGAACCAGCAATTTGTGTAAGATTTACGATGCCCAAATAGAGGATTCGAAAAATTCTGCAGCTAACTGATTTATCTTTAGATCGTCAGTGGTACATCTAACACAATCTTCGTAGCTTCATAAGCGCCGGTTTTTGAAAATAAGTATGGGTGCTGGATAGTCAAAAACTGAATTGGGAAAAGATTCAAACGACGAATGACTGTTCTCAAAACAAAAGTGATATGAAAAACGTCCATGTATCTGGCGCCTATGGTTAATTTGCAATAGAAATGCCTTATATCAACAGTGCTTACACCTTCACAAGCAATATTTGGTCTATAATTGAAATTTTTTGAACTTTTGAAATGAACATTTTGTATCCTAGCAGTATTTGGTATTTTGGAAGCAAAATCAAATTGTATTAACAATTTCGTGCCTTTTGCAATAAAAATGTCTTCTTTAAGACTTTGCATTTTCAAACATTTTTTTGCCAGTAGTTTTACAAACGGTATCAAGTCTTTTGGAATCATTTAAAATCTTCTAGAAATAGTATCAAGTCTTTCAGCTGCAGCATAAAATCTTGTGGAAGCAGTTCAAGCCTTCTGAAAGCTATGTTAAGGCTTCTAGAAGCATTATCAAGTCTTCCAGATTTAGTATCAACATTTTTGAAAGCAGTTCAAGGCTCCTGGTAGCTTATCAAGTTTGTTTTAAGCAGTATCAGCCACCGAAGAAACGAAAGGTGAAGTTTAATAATGGTCTCGAATCGGGGGCGCAGCAAAACGTTTTTTTCACACATAAACTCCCTATTCGTACACCTGGTCACTGACATGCTGTCAAATCACCATTTTGGCTCGAATCGTTTGAATACATAGATATCATGAACCGCGGTACTTTAGTAATCTAGGGAGTTTAATACAAATCTCTTATTTGGCAAAGAAACCCGGACTCTCAGTCCGGTGCGAGCACTCACGTCAAAAAAAAATGCGCGTGTACTGGAGGGTTAATAACCACTTAATTAAGTATTTACGTAAACCTACAGGCAATCATTTTTTCATCCAAGTTTTAAGAACTCTTCGGTTTTTGTTGTTGTTAATATGTTATTTAAGAAGTAAGGCTTAATATAAGGCTCGATAATAACTTACTTTAACTAATTAATTAATTTAATATAATTAAATTAATTAAATTTTATATTTATTTAATATTTTTTTCTCTTTTATTTTGCTTACATGAGTCGTCATTCTTAGATCTTTATCGACGTGTACTCCTAAGTACTTCACATACTTGGCACTTTTAATTTTTACTTTATCTACCTCTAGTTCGATATGTTAAAATCCACGTCTTCCTTCAAGAATTACTATTTCCGTTTTATGCGATGCCAACTGAAGACTTATCCCTTCTAGTGTTGTGCTTACAATTTCTATGCAGTACTCGGCTTTATCTTTTAGCTCTTCCACGTTCTTTGTCTGTACCACCACCGCTAAATCATCTGCATATGCGACTATGTTAACTCCTTTTTCTCTCCTCATTTATAGCACTCCTTCATAATATAAATTCCAGAGCGTCCCGCCTATCACCGATCCTTGTGGAACCCCGGTAGTCATTTCTTTTTCTCTTCCATCTAGCAATATTACAATACTCATACACAAATAATTTTCCATTAGTTTACTATAGTTGCAGGCGCGTTACAGCTTTTCAGGGCACAACAGGACCAACATTTTTAACATCTAACAGGACCATTACCCTATACCCTCGATGTGCTAGTGAGACATTTTTCTTCCTGAGCTTTCTTTATTATTTTCATTATTACATCTACTGTACCCATGCCTTTGTTCTTTTATAGGTGTTCTGTGAGAGGTTTATTAATTACTCTCTCGAGTAGTTTTCCTACTGTGCTTAGTAGGCAGAGCGGTCCTTTATCCTTATTTGGGTTCTCGATTAACACTAATTTCGCTTTCCTCCAAATTTCTGAAAACTCTCCTATTTCAAAGCACTTATTAAACATACTTATAAACACATGAGGGCTTGCTTTTACACATGCCTCCAGTATCTCATTTGTAATGGAGTCTTCACCTGGAGCTTTTTTGTTTTTAGCTGTTGCAAGCATTCATTCACTTCTTATTCTGTGACTTGTTCGAAGGTTTCTATCGTTTTCCTTTATATCTCAGTTTCGTCTCCATTTCCTTGCTCTTCGCCTCTTACCGTATTGTTCTCTATCTGTGGGAATAGCTTTGCAAATTGATAGCCTACCCTTTTTGTGTCAAGATCTTTCTTCTTTATGACTAGTCTGTCTGTAGCTATCTGATACGCAGTACCCCACTGTAGCATGCTGTGCACACGACATTGATAGTGATGTTGTTGCTAACAAAATTTAGTTATTAATAATTGTGTCAATCACAGCAATTGTGTTAATATAAATATTAATTTAAAACAAATTATTCTTTATTGTGGACAAAACCCACAAATTGGTGATCCCGACGTGATCAAAAATCCCCGACGTGATCAAAAATCCCCGACGTGATCAAAAACCCCCGACGTGATCAGAAACCTGCGACGTGATAAGAGAAATGCGTTATTCTTATTACGATTTATTCTAATTAAATTATTATAATTAAGTTATTCTAAGGTAATAAATAAATGAAGCGTTTCTGCGTTGTGAATGAATTGGAACTGCAATCGGATGGCACTTGGCCTTTATCCATAAACGACGTAAATGCCGCTCGAACTTTATGGTATATCACGAGAGTTCTTACGCGATATTTATGTCCAACATCTTTTTAATTAAATCAGTTTATTTTTTAAATAACTTAGTTTTTATATACAGTAACAGTTCTATATAACGAAATTGGAAATTCCAAAGGAAAAATTCGTTATATAGAAACTTTGTTTTAAATGAACTTAATTTTTTTTCGTTTAAAGCCTATAAAATAGATACCTATAAACTTGCCATTAATTTTCAGTGTTAAATATCCAAGTATTTATTTTTAAGGGAGAATTCTCAGGGTGTATATCCAGGGATATTTATCTAAAATGGATATTTCGAGGAATTTACAAAATTTAAAAACTGTACAAAGGCAAAAACCATTGAAAACATAACCAAGTTTAATTCAATAATATAAGAACCCATAAAAATTAGAACAAATCCTAAATAATAAATATATTAAGTTTTAATCGCCATAACTTCTTTACATTTTTGAAAATACGATTGAAATACGCCTGATAAAACGTTCGTAGTAGATGCTGGAACTGAAATGGGAAGAAAACTCTTAATGGCGTGTTCTGCATCCAGAGTACCAATGTATCTAGCATCCATGGTTCGTTTACAATGGATATGTCTTCTGCCAGCAGTGTTTAGGGTTTTACAAGCAGTGTCTAGTCTATTATTGACAGTTTTTAAATTTTTGGTATGAAGGTTTTTGCATTTTGCCACAGTATTTGATATTTTGACAGCAACATCAAATTTTACTAACAGTTTCTTGAACAGTTTTTTGATTGCTTACGTCAAAATTTTGCATTTTGTCCAATAGTGTTTAATATTTTCGAAGCAAACTCAAATAGTCAACGAGCCATAGCAATATTATCTCCCAACAATTTTACAAGAAGTTTCAAGTCGTCTAGAGGCATTGCAAGTCTTCTAGAACCAGTATCAAGATTTCTAGAGCCATTTCGAATTTTATAGGGTTATTTAAAGTCTTCTAGAAGTAGTAGTAAACATCCAAGTATTAAAGAAGCAGTATTGAGTCATATGGAAGCAATTTAAGTCTTCTGGAAGCAATGCAAGCCTTTTGCAAGTAGTATCATCAAATCTTCTGGAAATATTTCGAGTTTTTTGGAAGCATTCCAAGTCTTCTGAATGCATTGCAAGTCTTCTGGAAGTAGTGTCAAGTATTCTAGAAGTAATATCAAGTCTTATAATAATATTTAAAGTCTTCGGGAAGAATTTCAAGGTTTTTAGATGCAGTATCAAGTCATCTAGAAGCAATTCAAATCTTCTGGAAGCAGTCAAATCTTCATTGCAAGTCTTCTGGAAATAGAGTCAAGTGTTCTAAAAGCAATATTAAGTCTTAAGGAAGCAGTATCTACTTTCCTACAAACATTTCATGTCTTGTATATGTTTATTCTTCTGGAAGCACCATCAAGCCTTATAAAAGCATTCTGGGAGAAATTCAAAGCTTTTATAAAAAGTATCAAATCATTTAGAAGCAATTCAAATCTTGTGGAAATAGTATCCAGTCTTTTAATTATTGTTTGATCACCATATTCTTCTTTTTATTAATCTTTATAGGAGGGGAAGTTGCTGTAGCATGTTGTGCACACGACATGGATAGTGATGTTGTTGCTAACAAAATTTAGTTATTAATAATTGTGTCATTCACAGCAATTGTGTTAATATAAATATTAATTTAAAACAAATTATTCTTTATTGTGGACAAAACCCACACTGACGTATCGGCCTCTATCTCTTCGCACAATTCTACCTACTTCCTCTTTTTACTTCCTTTAATTAATATGCTCAAACCTTTCTTTACGTATTATACTCTTCATAGATCTTTTGTTCATCCTCCGGTGATCCTCGCCGTTTTCTTGTTCTCTGTAGTTGCATTCTCTTCTGCACGCATAACTTTCTCATATCGTTTATCAAAATGAAGTCAACCCATCACAATTCAACCTAACTCATTTCATTTCAAAATAAAGTCAACTCAACCCAATCCAAACCATCTCATCTTACGGATAACTTTCTGCTACTATTCACCATTTGCTTTCAAGCTACTAACAAATCACGTGATACACTTGCATCCACTGTTATGAGCGAGCAGCCAAATCTTATCACTCAAAGAATGCGCCATTGGCGATTAAACCTGCACATACCACGTGGCTACTCTTAATAAGCACTTAATTAGGTGTTTACGTAAACCTACAAACGATATGGCTGCTGAAACCAAAGCTTTTTGGATTTTGTTGTTGTTAATATGTCATTTAAGAAGTAAAAAGATGGTGGACAGATTACGGATATAATAAAGTTGAAGAAAAACAAACAAATCGTTTTTTAACTTCCGCGAGTAAACTCGCAACAATTTTTTTTAATAAAGTTGTAGTTTCAGGATTACTAATTAAAACCACCGGTCGTATTTATTCAACCAAACGCGCATATTTCTCACAAAAAAAAACAAGGACAAAAATGAATTTAATATAAAACCCAAACCGAGTTGTTCACCGTTCTGTTTTATGTTTTATAATTCCCCAGCTTTAACAGCGCCGAACTTTAAAAAAATTACACGAACTAAATAAAGGGTAAATAAAGTCCGTGGGTTTCCCCGCGCTTCCGTTCCATATTTTCGCCGTTCCACTTTTAAGCGCATTAAAAATGCAACTTTTTTTTATCGTCCCCGATTCCGCTTTATTAATTTATCGAATGTTTAGTCTCTCACATTGTGTTAACACGATTGAACCGAAAGCTCAATTCGATTTCGGGAAAATTTTACAAACGCCCCTCTACAAAATGAATTATTAAACATTTTCGGGGAATTACCGGAGTTTATGAATTTATAACTATCCAAACGAAAATCAATAACTCTCTACATTTTAACTAAATTTTCATGATTTTCAACGGCGCCGTTTTTGCATATTTAATTATTTTATTAAAAATTAAAACGATTTTTATGTCGAAGTTGTGGTTATGTCGACTATGATATTTGTGTCTTTTCGATTATATAATCGGGTTGTAACTCATTTTATACTAAAAAGTAGTAGCAATAATAATTAAAAATTTATGTTATTACTTACACATCATTAATTCACTTTAATTAACCGATTTAATTAATTAAATCGATTTTTGCACTTTTAACGTCAAACGAAATGACGCAACTAACTTCACGTTAATTTTGATTAATTTTAATTTAACAAATTAAAAATTAAATTAAATATCAAAAAAATAATCAAATTTATCGATTTTAATCACGTTTATGTTGATTTAATAAATATTCTTAAACAATTTAAAAACATTATCAAACACAAATTGACGTTTCTTAATTAGTTAGTATCAACGGTTAAAAGATGGCTCTTATTATTAAATTAAAATTAATTATATCACAAAATCGTAATTTATTATTCAAGAACTCATTAATATTAAATTTTAATTCCCTAATCGAATAAAAATTTTAATCAAATTAAATTTAATTGGACAAAAATTCTCATCGGATTAATAACGAGCATCAACGGGAGATGGCGCTCATCTCCAATTTAAAATAATCCCTCGTTTTTTACAAAATTTACCATCACTCCGGTGTTCATCTTCGCTTAAAACTCGAAATTACCATACATACATACAACATTAAACCGGCGGGGTGGTTGTATAATGTATAAATATACATTATGCATAGCGTTTAAACGATCCCCTTCACCGTCATTTTACGTGGAAAGCTTTTAAGAGCTTTTTGGAACCCGGAGGCGGAGTCAGCCAGCTCTTTACTCAATGTTAAAACGGCGAATTTTAGATTCGCAACGACCAGGGCATTATTTGGGGTGATTTAGAAACGGATTCGTGAAGATTTAAAACGGTTTAAGGCGATTTAGATGATTTAAATGAGTTTGAAAGTTATTTAAAGGAGATATTAAACGTTTTAAATGTATAAATTTTAATTTGTTACCTCTTATGATGATAATAATATAATAATTTTCTTTTTTATTGCTAAAAATGTGGCAATTACAAGTAGCGCCATCTCTTAATTATTTAGTTATATCTACTTTATAAATTTACATTTATTTTAGGAAAAAAGGTTTAGATTTCCGGAAAAACTTGTTTTAATGGATTATAAATACAAAATGGTGATTTTTTGTTCAAAAAACTTAAGAAATTTTAATTTAAATTAAAAAATTTAAGATTATGGCATCAACATGAAATGACATTTGGTAAATTTTTAAAATGGTAAATATTTCGATTTTATTTTTAATAATTGATAAACTAAGTTTTAAACGAATTTAGTATAAAAATATTTTCCATTAATTATAAATTTAAAACGATTTAATTTTATTAAAAAATAATAATTATATTAATTATAGGTGGTGCCATCTATTGATAATCGTTTGTGTTAATAAACGAGAAATGTCATTTGGTGTTTAGATTAAATTTAATTTTTTTTAACGAAAAAAGCTTTAAAATGGTATAAAGCTTTTTTTGGTGAATTCTTAAAACCTAAACGAAGCTACGTGTGAAATTTTTGAGTGCGGAGAGGTGATTTTTTGTTCAAAAAACTTAGTAGAAATTCAAGCATCAATGCGAAATTTGCCCTCGAAGATTTAATGATTGAAATGGTAAATGTTTCAATTTTATTTCTAAACATTTAAAAATCAAGCCAAGATTTAAACGAAATTTATAAAGAAATATTTTTCTTTAATTATTAAAGATTAAAAATGTTTTTATTTTATTAGGTTTATTCCAAGTAGCGCCATCTATCGATTTTGTTTTATTATAAGTAATCGCGAAATGTCATTTGGTGTTGTTCTTTGTGTCTCGATTAAATTTCTATTTTTCTAAAGAAAAAAGGTTTAAAATGGGGTAAAGCTTCTTTTGGTGGATTCTTAAAAGCTAAACGAAGCTACGTGTGAAGTTTTTAAGTGCGGAGAGGTGATTTTTTGTTCAAAAAACTTCGTCGAAATTCAAGTATCAAGACGAAATTTGCCCTCAAAGATTTAATGGTTAAAATGGTAAATATTTCAATTTTATTTCTAATTATTTAAAAATCAAGCCAAGATTTAAACGAAATTTATAATGAAGTATTTTTCTTTAATTATTAAAAATTAAAAATGTTTTTATTTTATTATTCCAAGTAGCGCCATCTATCGATTTTGTTTTAGTATAAGTAATCGCGAAATGTCATTTGGTGTTGTTCTTTGTGTCTCGATTAAATTTCTATTTTTCTAAAGAAAAAAGGTTTAAAATGGGGTAAAGCTTCTTTTGGTGGATTCTTAAAAGCTAAATGAAGCTACTTGTGAAGTTTTTAAGTGCGGCGAGGTGATTTTTTGTCCAAAAAACTTCGTCGAAATTCAAGCATCAACGCGAAATTTTCCCTCAAAGATTTAATGGTTAAAATGGTAAATATTTCATTCTTTAATTATTAAAAATTAAAAATGTTTTTATTTTATTATTCCAAGTAACGCCATCTATCGATTTTGTTTTAGTATAAGTAATCGCGAAATGTCATTTGGTGTTGTTCTTTGTGTCTCGATTAAATTTCTATTTTTCTAAAGAAAAAAGGTTTAAAATGTGGTAAAGCTTCTTTTGGTGGATTCTTAAAAGCTAAACGAAGCTACGTGTGAAGTTTTTAAGTGCGGAGAGGTAATTTTTTGTTCAAAAAACTTTGTCGAATTTCAAGCATCAATGCGAAATCTGCTCTCGAAGATTTAATGGTTAAAATGGTAAATATTTCAATTTTATTTCTAATTATTTAAAAATCAAGCCAATATTTAAACGAAATTTATAAAGAAATATTTTTCTTTAATTATTAAAAATTAAAAATGTTTTTATTTGGTTTATTCCAAGTAGCGCCATCTATCGATTTTGTTTTAGTATAAGTAATCACGAAATGTCATTTGGTGTTGTTCTCCGTGTCTCGATTAAATTTACATTTTTCTAAAGAAAAAAGGTTTAAAATGGGGTGAAGCTTCTTTTGGTGGATTCTTAAAAGCTAAACGAAGCGACGTGTGAAGCTTTTAAATGCCGCGAGATGATGTTTTGTTCAAAAAACTTCTTCGAAATTCAACGTTAAGCATTAACGCCATAGATAACTAGAATAGATGTGTAACTATTAAAAAACTGCTGACTCAGCATTTTTAGCGCCATCTATTGGCACGTGTTCCCTAACTAATCAATTCATTATATATGCAGCGGTTTCTTTAAATTACATCTACAACTATTTTTTTAATGTACACTGAGAAAAATACTGTACAATTTAGTTATATCACTGTAAAACTTTAATCAATCTATATTGTACTTATTTAGTTGTATTTGTTTGAAAATTTTTGTAAAATATAAGTATAATAGATTTTAATTTTACAGTGATATAGCTATAAATTTCACAGCATTTTCCTCTTATATAGTAAGAAAATAGTATTAATTTAAAGTTTACTGGGTATATAAAATGCATTAAATTAATGCTAAAGATGTTGGAATGTATTTGAGTGTGTATCTGTTAGTAAAGTTAAAAATTATACACCATAGTAAATAAAAAAATATTATTAATAAGCATTTACATTGTACTAGAATGGAAAAACAATAATAACTTTATATTTATGATCTACGTTTTCTTTGTAAGTTATGAGCCTGAGTGCATATTGGATCATTACGATATTTGGTGCGCACATCTTTGCCATTAAGAATTCGGTTTACACCATTTGTCCAATTAAATAAACAAAAAAATAGAAATTGATGTAAAATGTTGTTGATAATTTCTTGTGTATGTTCACAAACTGAGAAATTAAAATCCACTTGATGTGTTAGATAATTATGTAATGTGTGAAAGAAACCTTTTTGAAAAGATACTCTGGGTACTAAATACATAATAATATTGTATGAAATATATAACGCTCGAATAAAATTTTTTGTACAATACATCAATCTGGGAGCCAAGGGTGTGAAATCCTTTTCTGACACCAAATCGTGCCACTCTTGAATTTTATCATTACTCAAAATATTTTGTTCGCAAATTTCACATTTGTAAAATCCAGCAACTTTTTTGGCAAGAAAGCCACTAATATAGCCCACTGCGATTTTATTAACATATGGCATATATGTTGCTGTTGGAATCGTAGGAAATTTTATTGTATGAGGAATAAATTCTTCTTCCGTTTCATCAGATGTAAGGAACTGACTAACATTATGTATTAATTTAGTTCCATCTTCATTTTCACAATTTGCACCCAGTGAGTGACTGCTAACGAAATTATTAATCAATAATGTCTTAAAATTTCCAATAAAATTAACTGGAGCCGGATTGATGTTTCGTCCAGAATGTTGTCTCATTTGTCCAAAGAAATTTTCTATGGGATCTTGGTTCAATAGCCGTGTTTTTAGACTGGATATACCATAATTTTCTTGCAAATATTTGAAAATGCCCTCCAAACTATTCAATGTAACAATCCAATTCTTGATTGATGGCGGTGTTGATCTGTTGCCTTTCTTGTCTACAAATTTCATTGTTGATAACATTTTTTTAGCATTATGCCAAAACTGAATATGAGGTGATTCTGCCGTTACTGCACAACGCAATGGTCTGTTTGTGTTTAGCGCAAGCTGATTGGAATTGACACTGTCAAATAAATCATTGAAAAATTTTATTTGTATACAGTGTCCATTGCAGACTGCTTCAATTTTCTTCCATCTGCACTAGTTGTATCTGTTTGTATCATCACCAATTGTATCATTCTACAAATATTAGTAAGAATTATTATTTTGCTATCTGATCGTACAAATACTGCCATTACTGAAGCTACAGTGTAACTAAATGTTTGGGTAGCACACGTCACTTTCATTACACGTATTTTGCCTGGGATTACATGGTCATCCTTCAGTTTTGGCATAGCACGAAATACGTTAGACGGATTATCGATGTAGTAAGCATCCAATATGTGTTGCCATTTTGCTGTATATTGTTGACCTTCTCTCATGTAGGTTAAATTTTTTTCAACTAACCGATTTCGAATACCTTTTAGTAAGTGCGGTGGATCATAAACATGAAAAAACGTTTTGTCTTGTATTTTATAGCAGTTATCACCACGCCATTCGGTACCTTGTCTGATAGCATCTGCTTTAGAATTTGCTATTAATTGATGGTGGCTACTACATCAAGTCCACAGTCACCATATTTGGTTAAAATATTTTTAATATGCCGGACTAAAGTAACAGTATTTGTAGCATTTTGGGTAAAAAAATAACAAATAGTTTGTTTCCAATTCCTATTGATACCCCTCAACATAAATACTAATGCAGTATTTGCAATTAAATTTGATGGTTCATTTCCTTGCTCTTCAAACCCTATTACTTCTTTATTACTTTTATTAAAAAATAATTGAGAATGAATTTTCATTTCATCTCATATCAAAGAACAGCATCTGTCTTCAGGTTGTAGTTCATTCGTGACACTTCTTATTCTTTGAAAAATGGAGTTACATACACCTGGTTTTACAGGAACTCTAGATAATAGAGTACTCATAGTTTTTGCACTTGGTAGTGCAAAGAACTTTGACAATAATTTATATGCCCTACGACTTTGTTTAAACAAAACCAATGCCAATACCTTATCATCAAGAGTATGCCGTCTACCATGGCTTTTCAATAAACAGTTTCGTAACTGACTTTTAATAAATGTTGTCACTGTTGTGCTGTATGGGGCTAGAATATGTTCGATCAGTTCGTATCTGTTCATATTTTCTAGATAAGCTAGTCTGTTTCTTATAACAACATTTCTTTGTTTCTGTTTAGACACTAATCTTTTATAATGAGTAGCTTTTTTATATAATTTTCGTGCTTTTGGTGACAAATCCTTCTGTCTTTGAACTCCAACTTCTTGCAATAGAGAACCTTTATGCCCTTTTTCAAATGAAATTGAAAATATTAAAGCAATAAAAATTCATCAAATTATTACATTGTGATTTAACACATTTAATAAAAATAAAAATTTATAATAATTTAAAATAAAAATTTATCTTACATGATAACATTTTTTCATCTGGTATAATTGATAGGCTAGCATTTTTTGATGTACTTGGTCCTAATACATATGATTCAGCTTCTATAATTTTCATAACAGCATTAGTTTAATTGGTACAAGATTAGAAATTAATAACTTAGCCATTAATATTTCATTTTGCGGTACAGGCAACCCTCCTATAACACGGTAGTTAGGTTCCTAGAAAATGCCGTGTTGTGTGAAACCGTGTTGCATGAGACCCAGAGCTAGTGCAAAAAGGGGGGTTACGTTCCAAAAACTTATTAAAAACAAATATTTTTCTTAATTCGACATAAACAACGTAATTTTTATTAAAACTATAAATGTATGTACAACACAAAGTATAAAAAAAATATTTTAATCTAACGCAACCATAATTTAATGAATTTACTCGTCGTCACTGCTCAGTATAATCAACCGAGAACGTTTTTTCGGTGGAACGACATCGCCTTCACTTTCTGAACTTTTTTCGTTATTTAAAGTTTTTGTATGTTTTCCCCTCTGAAAAAAATCTGTAATGGAACTTTGCTTGCTGGTTCTTATTAGATCATTGTAAATTTCCCGGTTTGGAGCTAAACAGTTTTGCAGCTCCCTTTTGAATTTTCGACTTCTTTCCGTCGAAGGGTCTTCATTCAAGAAAAATGATTCCAGATTTTCCGCTAAGCATAGGCCTTCTTGTAATTTTTTTAATGTTAAATTCTTGACTGCACAATCTTCGTCAGAGCTAGCGTCCTCAAAATCGATTTGATTTGCATCTAGGGATGCCATTTCGATTAATTCCGCTTCGTCAACTTCTTCTTCCACTAATAAATCTTCAATGTCTTTGGAAGCCATATCCACAAAACCTTCGCCTCCGATTGATTTAGCGACTTCTAATATCGCACCAATTTCATTTTCTAATGTTTCACGTATGTTTTCCGTTTCAATTGCAGAGGGCCATATCTTCTTCCAACACGCATTTAATGTTGATGTTTTTATTTCATTCAGTGACAAAGATATGATATCGATGCAGTGCTTGATGGAAAATTTCTTCCATGCTTGCATTACGCTAATTGATTGCGAATCGGTTGCGTCTAAAATCCACTGTAACGATCTTCTTATGTAATATGTTTTAAAGGTGTAAATAATACCTTGATCCAGTGGTTGGAGCAACGAAGTAGTGTTCGGTGGTAAGAACATTATTTTGATGTTGGGATGTGTTAAATCTTGTGGGTGGTATGGAGCATTATCTAATAGCAACAGCGCCTTGCAGCTCAAATTTTTTCGCTTTAAATACCGCTCAACGCTTGGCACAAAACAATTCAAAAACCAATCTCTAAATAAATGTCCTGTTACCCAAGCTCTCGAATTTGCTGTCCAGTATACCGGCAAGGTGTTTTTATTCACGTTTTTTAGTGCACGAGGATTCAAAGATCTGTACACTAGCATCGGTTTTGTCATGAAGTCCCCCGTTGCATTACTGCACAAAAGGAGCGTTAAACGATCTTTGGACATCTTAAATCCGGGTGCAGTTTTTTCTGTTTTCGATATGAAAGTTTTACTGGGCATTTTTTTCCACCAAAGCCCAGTTTCGTCGGCATTGAAAACTTGATCTGCTGTGTATCCTTGCTCGGCTATAATGTTTTGAATTTTTTCTGAATACGTCCTAGCAGCTTCATGATCAGCCGACGCAGACTCTCCTTGGATTCTTATGCTATGAATCGCAAAACGCTTTTTGAATTTCTCGAACCAACCTTTACTCGCCACAAAATCTGGATTGACAGAGGATTCTCCTTGTTGTTTGAGATGGTTGTAAATTTTTAATCCTTTTTGTTTTATAATATTGCCATCTAATGGAATTTTTTTTTGACAGCAATCGTCAATCCAAATGCTGAGGGCCTTTTCCATTTTCTCAATTATTGCTGGTCTGGGGCGGGCTGAACGTTTTGCGGATGTCGAAGATCCTGCGGCAACTGCACTTCTGATTTCTTTTTCATTTTTCTTGATTGTTCTAATTGTTGCTTCGTTCAAATTAAGGTTTTTCCCAATGTGGGATGCTTTTTCTCCTTTCGATAGACGATCCAAGATTTGAATCTTTACTTCCAAAGAAATGAATTTTCTCTTGAACGTTGTTTTATCTTTACCTGACATTGCTTGGGGCTGAAGCTTAATGTCTTAAAGATAAAAAAATTGTTCTTTAACACACCGTGGCGCGACGTAGACTACCGAGTAGCAGCGTGAGACACTTTTGTTTTCAGGCCACGGAGATGAAAGTAAAGAACGTACGAAAACCACACGGAAAACTGACTGGGTCAGTCACTCTTCGAGGAAAAAACACACGCATTTTAAACCAGAACTATCGTAGGCGTTGCCTAATTATTAAGCAGCAATCGTGTGTTCCCACCCTAACTGGGCGTACCCCAATGTCCTACGGGGGACATAGGGCCCGATAAGAGGAACAACCGTCTTGCTCTTCCAGCAATTTGGAAGTGACATCGTGCACGTGGCTCGCAGAGCCGCGTCGGGCACTTTACCCGGTCTGTATAAGTACATACAGTGTTGTATGTACAAAGGATTTGCAGTTTTCTCATCGCGTTATAGCGAAAACGTGTTGTAGGATACCGTGTTGTAGGAGGTTTCCCGCAATTTACGAATCGTATTATAGCGAAACCGTGTTATAAGATACCGTATTAGAGGAGGGCTACCTGTATTGATAATGCACTTGCATTTGTTGTGGAGCTTTTTTCTAAGGGTAACTGTGTAGTATCTGTAATTGTATATATTAAGTTTATTTACTAAATCATAATACATAATATCATAATTTATACATACTATTAGTAACCTGCACATTTGGTAAAAACCTATTTGGGACAGCTGTTTTTAATAATAAATTATTGGACAATACATCTGGGTTCGTAAAATGTTTATGGCACACCCGATAATTATCATATATATTTTTTTGGAAGTATAGTGTTCAATTTCTCATTACGACAAACTTCAATCCACTTTTCAAATCTTGGCATATTCACTGCAGGATTTGGAAATCTGTGCCTATTCGTTGTCTTGTCTTTACAGCCGGTTACAGAACACGCCCGTAACTTCATTTCTTTTGTTCAAGTTCACAACAAAAACTTGTTACAAAAATATTACAACTAACTAACTTTTAACATACCTTTAGAATATTTTCTTGTTAAGAGAGGGTAATGATGGTAAGGGTTCTTGAACTTATTATCTGACTAAGGGTACAAAATAAATATCTGGGAAATATTTAACCTTGCAACTATTCTGTTTACCTATCTAAACTTTAAACTCGCATTCCAAATATAATCAACGTTATTATCTAACGAATAACTTAATTCATAACATTAAATAAACGCTGTCATCTTTACTTTAAACAGATACGACTCTATGGATACGACAGATACACTATTAAACAAATACATAATCCTACACAATGTAATGTTAAAATCAAAAGTCAAATTTTTAATATTTAGAAATATCCCGCTGGTAAACACATTGGTTCAGGGACACGTGTGGTACGTGTCCCTGAACTAATTTGTGACGTCACCATAGTATAAACAAATCCTATCTTAGTGCACACCCCCTGATAATCGCGAAATGTGTTTTGTATTATTCTCTATATTTGATAACATCTTTGTCATGGTCTATTAGATCCGATAAAATTAATTGATAAAAATATTTTTCAATTAATTGCAACGACGTTTTAACCATTTTTAATACAATTTATCACATACCCATTTCAAAAGGCGCTTAATGCAGTGGTGTACTCGGATCATTTTTAAAAACTTTTCTAATATCATTTCTTAATTTTTGGCACCTAAGAAGTGAAGAAGTAGATCTTGATTTTTGCAAGAAAAGTATGAACATTTGTTCTAAGGTACAGTTTTTTAGAATTTTAAGAGGATGCCCCGCTTTCAAATGGGTCATATTGTGTAGTTAAACCCCATAGCGAAAAATGAAATAGAAAAATGGGTTCAGTATGACAAAAATTTACATCGATTTATATATACGAGTATACTATATATATGCTTAAAAAAGGCAAAATTGTAAGATCTGCTGGAAATCCTTCTTCTGCAATTATCGAAGGAAAATGGCAATGGCTTATCATTTGGTGAGGAAGAAATCACTTAATTTGAAGTAATTGCATTAGTACAGTTCGCCAATGAGTACAAGAAAACCGATGATAATGAAATCGAAAAATGGATGCAGTATGACAAAAATAAGCCGGGAATCGACTTGTATATAAGAGAAGTATATTTAGTGGTGGGCATGTATACACTCGCAGAAGTTAGGCCCTAAGGAATTACCGAAGACTAGCACACAGCTCAGGGGTGTGTCCCTCACGCCATTCATAGTAGGTTGGTTATTCTTCCCCTAGCTCTCTCAATTTGAGATCTTGTAAGGTAAAAGACTCTCATAAGATGTAATATATCGTTTCGACATCTTGTTCCCAAGCACGACAGAGTGGGTTATCTACATATTTTAAGTTGTAAAAGTGACTTACAAACTTCTGTTTAGTCAGCCGAGGGATAGAATAATAAACTCTTAGGTAACTGGCATCTTTCTACCCTGTGTGGGCATGTATACACTCGCAGAAGTTAGGCCCTAAGGAATTACCGAAGGGTAGCACACAGCTCAGGGGTGTGTCCCTCACGCCATTCATAGTAGGTTGGTTATTCTTTCCCTAGCTCTCTCAATTTGAGATCTTGTAAGGTAAAAGACTCTCACAAGATGTAATATATCGTTTCGACATCTTGTTCCCAAGCACGACAGAGTGGGTTATCTACACATTTTAAATGGTAAAAGTGACTTACAAACTTCTGTTTAGTCAGCCGAGGGATAGAATAATAAACTCTTAGGTAACTGGCATCTTTCTACCCTGTGTGGGCATGTATACACTCGCAGAAGTTAGGCCCTAAGGAATTACCGAAGGCTAGCACACAGCTCAGGGGTGTGTCCCTCACGCCATTCATAGTAGGTTGGTTATTCTTCCCCTAGCTCTCTCAATTTGAGATCTTGTAAGGTAAAAGACTCTCATAAGATGTAATAAATCGTTTCGACATCTTGTTCCCAAGCACGACAGAGTGGGTTATCTACACATTTTAAGTTGTAAAAGTGACTTACAAACTTCTGTTTAGTCAGCCGAGGGATAGAATAATAAACTCTTAGGTAACTGGCATCTTTCTACCATATCCCACAATTCAAACAACTTTTTGCTGGTTAGGCTTTTATTTAACTCACTACGAGATATCATAGTTGGGACCACTGTCGTCACGGGAAAACAGGGCACTATCTCAACGGCCCTTTTAGCTAGCCTATCGGCGCGCTTATTTCCAGAGTGTGTTGACTGTCCTTTAATACACTGTAAAGATTTTACCACTGAAATTAGAGCTAACAATATTGTTTGCTGCCAACTATATAGTCAACAGCAAATTTTATAGCAACTAATTACGCATGCGTGACGGTGATGCCTTTTCCGAGTGATATTGGGAGATGAAGCTGTAAATTATTGGAAAATATTCCCGGTTCTACACCAGTCCCTCTATGAAATTCATTAGTGTAAAATGTAATGGTGTTATTTCTATTTACATGTGTGGAACTACGATGGGTGAGGTACTATATAAATATAAACTTATTAGATAATATAAACTTACAATTACATCCTCTAGTTATTTAAGAGTGTAAGTAAGAATTAAGTGAGGCTTTAGCTTAGAGAATCTGCTCGATTCAGCCACGTATGGTAAGAGGAACATTGTGCTCAGTCAAAGCATCGCTAATACTAGTCTTATACCTGTCAGATAGTCGTCTTATCAACCGCGACTTCTATGTCTACGAATACTCCCAAGGCGAACTTATTAGAGTACATTGCCTTCTCGACAAAGCTACATGGCGAAGAGCTGTCGGTGTCGACTTGCCTTGCATGTTGATTAACAGGCTGATTGGTCTGAAGGACCACGAAAGCAAGTAGCTTTGCTAATCCGGTTTAGGTATGAAGTTTAAGTCTTCATACCTAGTGTCTCACACCAATAACTGGGATTATAACGAAACGCCAAGCAACAATGTAAGCATCACTTCTCTTTTGTATGCAATCAAGTTATTACGTAAAATTCAAATTGAGTCTGTGTTATTAAGTGTTAGTAACTGTTGATATTTATAAGATTTATGAGTTGCATAATTTGGATTAGTTTAAAATTATTTATTTTGTAACAATTGTTATATAGTATTTTATTAATTAATTTTTTTTACAGCAGCACACCTCTGGTAATCCTAAATTTTCTTTTTCAATTCCTTTTAAAAGAAGTTCCCTAATTTATTGAAATTATTTCTTTCATTTTTGCGCAGGTGTAATTTTTTTTGCTCTCTGATTCGTATAAAAGTGTTGTCAAAGGTCTTCTCAGTCTCTTTTCAAACCAGATTTAAAATACTAAATACGCGTGATATTGGAATTTTTGGGTTTGATCGCCATTTTGGGTCGTTTTGAAAAATTTCCTAAAACCATGTTATTGGGATTCATCACGTGTGAAATATTGTTAGAAAAGTGATTTTCATTTCTTACATTTTTCGGTGTATCCGGATTTAAAAGTATTTTATTCTACCACATTTACTTCTGGTTTAAAACCTCGAACAGCAGAGGTTTTATTGTGGGGAGCAATTTTGCCATAATTTTTTTTTTCGCGTAACAATTTGCGAATCTAAAAATCAAGTGTATAGAATGTGTCAATGGTCGTTCGCAACTTTTAAGGTTAGTAGGTTTGTAACAATTAGCCGATTCTAGAACCTCCTCCTCCTCCTCCAACAATTAGTAGATACTACAACCTCCTCCCCCAACAATTAGCCGATTCTAGAACCTCCTCCTCGGACGCAGGTTCGAGGAGGAGGTTCTAGAATCGGCTAATCTATACTACTAAAATATATGTTGTTTCATGTTGTAATCTTTAATTACCTTTCTATTTTCTTTTATTATTTGTGTTTTCTTTTCTTTTCTAAGGTTATCTAATTTCATTTCTTTTGATGCCCATTTTTGATTGTTTTTATCTTTATTCCAAATGGTTTTGTTGTTCATTATTTCTTGGATTTCTATATTGTGGTAGGTCTTTGTTAATTCTTGGTAGACGTAATATGTCTCAAGAATAATTTTGTCAATTTTCTTGTAATGTTTCTTAATTTCTGTTTTAATTGTTTTCTTTATAACTTTTTGCACTTGATTTTTTGTCATGTTGTTGGAACATTTGTGTCTTGTGAATTTAGGTATTAAATTTTCTTCTAGACAGGTTTTCAAAAAGGATATGTATTAATGGTTTGATATATGTTGTAGTTCAAATATTATAGGTCTATATATTATGTTGTATAAATTATAGGTCGTACCAACCTTGTTCATATTTTTGTTATTTTATAGGAATGTTTTTCGTCTTGAATTAAAATATTTATTTAATAATTTTTTTTGCACTTTATTAAGACGATAGTATTTCGTACAATGTTTCTACCGGTTTCGGTCACGTTTAGACCATCTTCAGGAAACACATTTTTTTTTTAAAATTGTTGATCGTATTGACGTTTTATTTTTATTTATGTTGTGATTTATGACATGTTGTGACAATGTGAAAAATTAAAATAGGATTAAAATAAAATAAAATTAAAATTGAATATTTTTATCAACGTGAAGTTAGCTTTTGACGTTTGGGAGAATTTTTAAGTTAAAAAGGTAAACGTTTTGATTTTATTTGAAAACGAAGAAATATTTGGGAATATATCAAAATTAGGTTGTGTTTAATTGTTAAAAAATTATCTAAAACGGACATGAAAATTAAAAAAAGTTGTATTTAAAGTTCCAAAGTGACATTAACAGCAATTCTAAATATGCATTTCGGTGTTAAATCGGTAAAAATCTATTTTACATTTTGAAATATTCACAAAATTTGTCGAGATTACAATTTCGATGCAGGTTTTTCATATTTCAGAGTTGATGACCTGTCATTTGATAGAACGTGAGTCTGAATTGTGTGTTAATCGAAACTAAAATCGACTACGATTGAAACGCTTTTATTTACAATCTACTTGCTTGCAAACAAACTGTTTATAACATGTTTAAAATTTAGTATAAATTTGTTTAAGCAATTCAAAAGCTTTCTTGAAGCGTGTGGTTTTATTTAAAAGAATGGCTTTGTTGATATTTATCTTGCATTTAACTATCTAAATATGCAGAGTAGTGCTTCATCGTTTCTCTTTTGCATTATTTATTGCTTATTGTGGATTGTGTTATGTCTTAGGAATAAAAAAGTCTGTCAATATTGGTAGATGATGCTATCGCGTCGTATGTAGCTGTTGAACTAAATTTACATTATCTCTTAACTGTTTTAAAAACATCTACATTTTAAATGGTGGACTGTTTTTCCGGAAATTTAAATTAAATTTAAACCTCAATTAGATGCGAGAGCAATGAAAGAAGATCTTGTGGAAGGACGAAAAAAATCTTGTAGGTTCTTGCTGTTAGCAACTCATGGGGCATCGTAGTAGATATAGATACGTCATTTTACGAGCATTCGTCTCAATCCTCACACCTGCTTTTAATGATGAAGCACAACGGTAGCCTCCTGATCCTCCTTTTATGCCGGTGGATTTCTATAGCTTCTCTTATCAGTCTTTGGTGATATATGTTAATCTTAGCCAGTACCTTTGTTTTGTTGAAGTCTATTCGGTGTCCTTCTGAATGGCAATGGTCAAGTCAACCTCCGAGTGATTGTTTTGTTTATTGGAATATACAGGTGTTCTGTTAAGGTACTGGTCGCAAACTACAAATTAGAATTAAAGAACACCAACAGAAACTTGAATCAAATATATTCCAACATCAAGTTAAGACCGGTCATAAAATTAATTTTAAAGGAGTTAAACTTTTACACCGATGCAACAAGGGTCGTAAAATGGATCTACTAGAATATCATGAAATCGATAAAAACAATAAGGACTCTAAAATAAATATTATAAATAATTAGATAGAACTCCAGCGCAAACCACTTTTCACCTATCTTTGTTGATCTCGTTACATTTCTTTTAAATCCTGTCTTATTATATAATTTATTTTATTTCATGTCTGGTCTTTGTGGTCTTGTGGTGTGTTTATTTTATTTTTTAATTCTCAATTTTAGTTTTATCAATTATTCAAGATTTCTTGTTATCATTTAATATTTTGTAGATTCAGCTGATGATGGCTTATTAGCCGAAACCGGTACTGAATAAATTTAATTTTATAGCGTGATAGAAGTTATTTATTTATTTTTTTTCGAAATGTTCTGTTAAGGGTATGAATAGCAGTATGTCAAGAACGGCAAGACCTATACGTTTGGGAAAAAAGTCCTACGTCAAATGTTAGTTTTAGTTTTTAATAGAATATTTATAATCTAACATTTAATAACAACCAACGAAGACTTACACTAGTAATATAGGTGACACATATAGGTGAATATGGTAATTAAGAACCCAAAAGATATATTTAGAATAAATGTGCATAATGTAAAGATTGGGTACAGTGTAAGGTTATTGTAACTACTGATGTTGAACCATTAAGTGAAGAACAAAGAAAACTATCGAAACACACGTGGTGGTTTGGAGACGAGGAAATGTTCGGTTAATGTCCCTCAACGTCCCGTAGAAATCGTTCCTCCTTTAGGTTATCTCTTCACAGATTGTCGTTGCTCTCTGAAACAAAGTACGGATAATAAACCTCTTGTTGAGAATGATGGTGTGATGTTGTCTTTAACACATTCCGGACAATGATACTTTTCGAAAAATTGGTCTGTATGGCCAAGCAAGGATTTGAATAATATTTGTTTTAAAACTGTAATTTTTTGCGTAAATCCGTCAAAGTTTTTACTTTTTCGCGAATTTTGTTTTTATGTCATTGCTTATTTTATTATTATTTTTACGATTATTGTTTGACACCGAAAGAAATGACATCGATGACGTTAGTTTATAAGTTAGTTTATAAGAGGCTCTAGTGATTGTTTCCACAATTTATGATTTTTTGTTATAATTCTAAAATAAATTTATTTTGAAAGGGATTTAGCGTTTTTCAAAGGTAAGTTTTATCAATTACAATTCCTTATAGTCCGCAGGTCGGGAATAGAAACTACTCTTATAACCACAAAATTGTTTGTTTTAGCGATAAATGGAGTTTGACGCATGTTTTGCGACGCTTTTAGTAGAGAGTGACGATGATGTAGACATGAACGAATCTACGATTCCGCCAACAGCTTCATCGGACGAAAACGATGAAGCTGTTGTTCGAACCGTAGAAGATTCAGAGTGAAAATTCTGTCCATGAAGATAACGGTAATCAAAGTAAAATTGATTGTGATTTTGCACGTAATTTCAAAATATATGTGTTCATATTTAGAAGAAACTGCTTAATCCGAATGGTCTGGCCATGTGAGGGCGTCGATACAAAAACATTTTGTTTTTGATGATAATTATGGTATGGTGGGTATGGTGGGTGCAAACAGTCATCATGGACTGAAGTTGATGAAACTGAATTTCTAAAGTTTTTGGCAATCTGCTTTGATATGGGGATTGAAAAGAGACCTCATCTCAAAGACTACTGGTCAAGTCGAGTTGTATTTAGCAAATCATTTGCTGCGAATTACATCAGCAGAAATAGATTTGTTCAAATCTTGAACAACTTACACTTTGCTGATAATAACACAGCAGATCGCTCAAATAGATTATATAAAATCGATCCCGTTATCAAAATTTTGAACAAAATATGTTCGGAAGTATACAAACCTGGAGAGTACGTCTGCAGAGGCGAATGTGTGGTGCCTTTCCGAGGTAGAGTTATATTTCGACAATATATCAAAGGAAAGCGCCACAAATATGGAATCAAATTATATAAATTATGTTCTGAAGGGGGATATACAAATAAATTTATTGTATATGCCGGAAAGAACCGTAATAAGAGCGTATCAACTAATGGAAGATTTTCTTGAATCTGGAAGGAAATTATGTACGGAATTATGTACCTTCCATTAGCCAACAAATTGCTCGAAAAAAGAACTCATCTGTTGGGCACTTTGAGAAAAAATAAGGTTGGACTACCCAAAGAAGTCATTGCCAAAAAATTATGTCGGAAAAAACTAATTGCGCGCCAAAATAGGTCAGGTATCGCAGTTATGAAATATAAAGATAAAAGAGATGTACTGATGCTTTCGACAATGCGCATACTGATGCTATTTTATCTTCACAAAAACCTGAAGTTATTTGTGATTATAACAAAATCAAAGGGTATGTTGATGTATCGGATCAGATGAGTGCATATACTCCATTTGTGCGAAAGACGACAAAATGGTATCTACGCTTATTCTTCCATCTCATTACTCAAACAAGATTAGTGAATGCGTGGAAGTTGTATTGTAAAGTGAAAGGTCATATTTCTATTACCGAATTCAAACGCCAAATAATTGAAGGATTTTTATTAGAAGAGCGTCGACCTCGATTATCATGTGGTGGTAATCACAAACTTGTTGAAGTGCCAGGTAGAAGAATTACATATTATTACATACAGCTCTAATAATATATGTATAATATAATTATTTTAGGTCCCAAGCGTACAACACGCCGCCGTTGTGTCCTATGTTATAAAACAGTAAAACGTCACAACACAGCGCACGCAAGAAATTCATGCAAAAGAGTAAATACAAAATGTTCAAACTGCAGCGCGTTCTATTGCTTCGAATGTTTTCAAACAAAGCATAAATTATGCTAAGAAACCTTTTGTCGTTACTATAGTTTTGTAATTTTTTGATTTTTTATATGTAAACCTTGAAAAAATAAATTATATGATAAAATTAATTTTTTCTTACAAAATTAATAAATAAATCCATGATTGTTTAGTAAATATAATAGAAATTATAATTTAATAAATAATATTATGCACGTACACGCGGCCATAGAGCAACCAACATTCATATACCACCATGTGTCACACACGGTCTGGAATGTGTAATAATAAAAACTTTAAATTGTTATGACAAAAAACACAGAGGAACAGATTACATTTGCCTATGGTTACATATACCCCACTTCTCCCTACTTATTATGTATTAGACAAATTAAAAACGAAATTATCGTAGTTATTGAAAAAATAAATTAAATAGCGTCAGTTTTTAAAGAGAAATTGAACCAAACCTATCAACTCACAACAACCTCAACAAAGTCGATTTTAATTCGAATTATTTAAAATTTTCACTAACCTGGTGGAAGATGTAACATTTCAATCGTAAATTTCTTCCTCCTCAATTTAAATACATACTCAATCGTGGTCGAAATCTTCGAATTAAATCCATTTTTCGGGGTTAACTTATCGACATGAATGAACCCTTGAAAATCTGCCAGATATTTATTATCTTGTAATAAGTTCTTGGTTGATATATTTTATTTATTAAATAATACGACAATTTTTATTATTTTATTTAAAGATGTTAACCATACAACATTTCTTACTTAACTACTACTAATTAATTCTATTCTAACTTATTACCTATAATGCTTAATAATCGCATTTTTAACATGTCCTAATTACACTCGCGTTCACTAACCTTTTGTCTGTAAGCACTTTTACGCGTTGTCCATTACACCTTCCTTTTTACGAGAAAAATTTTTATATTAATATTATTATTTAAAAATTTTATTATTAATCTTCCTATCTTATAATACCCAATTATTATATTATTTTAACATTATTATTTTATGCTACATATCCCTTTATTTATTACATTTTTTTTTTACAATTATTACTTAAAATTAACTTAAACATAAACATTTAATGTTTTATTTATCTTCTTGTCTGTACAATTTCACTCTATTTTTGTGCACTTGTTGTATTTTATTTTTATTTTTTTAATGTGACATTTGGTGAATTATCACATATTACCTTATAAGGACCTTTATAAATTGGTTCTAGTTTGTTATTATTGTCTCTTTTTACTAAAACTTTATCGTTAAATTTATATTTAATGTTGTTACTAGTTCGATCTAATTGATTTTTTCGTTTATTTTTAGATTCAATTAAGGTATTCTTTGCGTCTTGCCATGCATGCTGTAATCTAAATTTTAATTCGTTTGCATAATTGTAAAAATTATACACTGGATCTATCTTAGTTGTTAAATTTGATGGTAGATTACAACGTTTACCAAAAACAAGTTCATATGGAGTGTATTTAGTCTCCGTATGTACCGTGTTATTAAAAGAAAAACACCAAAAAGGTACCCAACTGCTCCAAGTATCTGGAAATTTTGATATTTGTATTTTTAAGTACGCGCCTAGATTTTTATGAGTATTTTCTAATGCACCAAGCGTTTCATGATGATAAGCGGTAGAATTTAAGCGTTTAATATTTAAAATTTTTGCTACATCTTGAAAAACTTGCGCTAGAAATTCAGTGCCCTGGTCCGTAACTATCTCATTTGGAATGCCATGTTTTAAAATGAAGTTATTAACAAATGATTCAGCTACAGTTAAGGCTTCTTTGTCTCTGATATAGTATCCTTCAACAAATTTTGTAAGTTCACACTGAATTGTGAGTATGTATTTATTTTCCTCGTTGTCTTGGTTTAAAGGACCTACTAAGTGTAAATAAATTTTTTCAAATGCAGAGGATGCAGTTGTTGTAATTGTCAAGGGTTCCTGATGTGGTTTAGAGTGTTTGTAACGTTGACAATCATCGCATTTAAGAACAAATTTCGAAATATCATTTTTAATTCCTTGCCAAAAGTAATACTTTTTTATATTTGCATACATACGATTGATTCCCGCATGTCCACCTGTTGGAAGCATATGGAAATCATTTAAAATCAGTTGACGGGTCTCTTTACAGTCGATTCGAGTAGCTGCGTTAATTACAGAGATTTTCAAATTTAGTGTTTTCAATACTTTATATTGATTGATTAATCGGGCGATTAACGATTCATTTTCTTTATTTTTTAAAATATATAATTGAGGAATTCCATTATTAATACATATAGTTTGTAAACATTTCAACTCAGCGTCGAGGGCTAAAGTCGATGAATGTATTACTTTTATATAAAGTATATTTAATTCTTTATCATATAGTAATGTACCCGATTTTACTAAAGTACAATTTTGTGATAGTATTAAAAATTCTTTATTATTTATCTGTTTCAATTCAACAGAGTTGGAAGGACGTTTCAATAACTCAACAATTCCCGGATGGCCAGTTCTATCATTATTTTCGTTATTGAGTCTTAATTCCGTTTCTACTGTTTTTTCTTTACTCATTGCTCTTGTAATTGCAAACACACTTTTTGATAAATTTTCCAAATCTTTCGAATCTACTGTTATTCGAGATAATGCGTCCGCGACAGAATTATCTTTACCCCTTACGTAATGAACAGAAAAATCAAATTCTTCCAAAATTAACCTAAATTTTGTTAACCTAGAAGACGGATCGTTCATACCAAACAAGTAAACTAAAGGACGATGGTCTGTATAAATTTTGAATTTTCTACCAAATAAATAAGGTCTAAAATGTTTGACAGACCAAACTATTGCTAACAATTCTTTTTCAATGGTTGCATAATTTAATTCAGCTTTATTTAAAGCTCTACTTGCGAAAGCTATTGGTTTATTATCTGAATTGGAAAGAATTGATCCAATTGCATATCCAGAGGCATCCGTTCGAAGGATAAATTCATTCGAAGGTGAAAAATCCGGATATTGTAAGATTGGGGGGTTAATTAAAACTAACTTAAGCCTTTCAAAAGCTTCCTGACAATCGTTATTCCAATCAAATTTAACTGATTTGCGCGTTAATTTATTTAATGGATTTACTATTGCAGCAAAATTTGGTATAAATTTTCTGTAATAATTTGCAAAAGCTACGAATCGTTTACACTCATCTGTACTAACAGGTGTTGGATAATCTTGAATGACGCTAATTTTATTTGGATCTGGAGAAATACCTTCTGATGATATTACATGTCCCAGATATAAAACTTCTTTCTTTAAAAATTGACATTTGCTCGGATTTAATTTTAAATTTACATCACGAAGTCTGTTAAAATTTTTATTAAGTTTTGCGTATGATTTTGCAAACTATTGCCAAACACGATAAGGTCATCAAGATAAACAAAACAAGATTCATAGTTTAATCCGGACATAGCGATTGTCATCACCCTTGAAAATGCACTGGGGCTAGTTTTTAAACCCATCGGCAATCTTGTCATTTGGAACTGTCCCTTGCTAGTAGTAAATGATGTACATTTTCTACTTGAGGGCTCTAACTCAACTTGATATTAGCCTTGTGACAAATCTAAATGTGTGAAATAAATTGCTCCTGATAATGAATCTAAAATTTCAGTAATGTTCGGTAATGGAAAACGGTCGTCTTCTACGTTTTTATTCAAAAGTCTGTAGTCAATAACTACTCTCCATTTTTTATCTTCACATGAACTCGACTTTTTCGGTACAATAAGCAATGGGGAAGACCACCCTGATCTTGTTGGTTCTATTACACCCTTTTTTAGCATATTATCAACTTGTTTATTTATTTCTAATTTATGATAATGCGGTAACCGATACGGTTTAACATAAACTGGTTCTGCATCTTTCTTTAACCTAATAATTTCCTTTCCTACATTTGTGACAGTTATAGAATCATTCTCTAAATGAAAAATGTCTGCATATTTTTCACAAATTTTCTGAATGGACTCTTTTTCCTCTTTGTTTAAATGTTTAGTATCTAACAAATCAAGTAAATTATCTACCCCTTCTACTGAAATGTTATTATTATTAAAGTTACATAAATGATAATTTGTTAATCAATGTTAATCAATGTGAATCATACCAAAACGCTAAAGAAAATTTTTCAAAATCTATTGTTGCATTATGTTTCATAAAGAAGTCTGATCTTATATACCATTCATTCCGCATTTAAAATCTTTTAATATTAAAAATTCGTGATTAATTTGAATATTTTCAACATTTAATGATAAATTAGTTGATCCGATTGATTGTGTTGACCCAGAAATTCCATTTATAATTACATTTCGTTTAGTATTAATATATTCATTACCGTTTAAACTATCTGAAAAAATTATGCTGACTGATGCGCCTGTGTCCAATAAAAAGAATAAGTCATTCTTTCCATAACGCATTCTCACATAATTCATTCCATTCATACTTAAGATGACATTTTTAGTTCCAAAAAAACCGATCATCGGTGACACCCTCGTCAGAAAACCTCTCCTGAGTTTCTACGACGAATGTACCTCCGTGATTACGAGTATGGGTATTTTATTGTCCTCGATTATTATAATAATTGAAACTATTATTATTTGATGAATTTGTGTTATTCAAATTTTGTCTATTATATTTATTTTGATAATATAATCTACCCCTGTGATTTTGATTTCTAAACCTTGGAAAATTACCTCTACTATAAAAATTTGATTGTGAACCTCTACGGTACGATTTATTTTGTTCACGATTATTTGCATGAAATACAGTTGAGGTCATTGGTTTGTTTCTTTCCTCGTCTAACGCCACGTTAATTGCCTCCTTTAACGATACGCAATTTCAGGCTTTAACAATCGTGCGAATGTCATGATTTTTAATTCCATTTGAAAATGCATGAATTGCAATATTTTCGTTTACTGGCCGAAGATGTGTTATTAAATTTTGATCGTTATTGGCTTGGGCTAAAGTTAGTTCGCTCAAAAGCTGCTCGATTTCTGTACCAAACTCGTCAATTGATTTTTCACGTTGTTTACATTGATGCAACTGATTAGATAAGGTTGTTGCTGATTTTCGAGAAATGAAATTATTTCTTATATCTTTAACAAGGTTATCTATAGAATCATACGTTCTATTTAATCTTACTTTGGCATTTTCGGACAATCTAGTTTTTAAAATATAATTAATTAATACATTTTGATCATCCACGCATAGCAAGCTTGCATATAACTCAATTGAATCTATAAGTTTTTTGGTAGTATCTTCAATACCGTCCATTGCCGGTAATAAGCTACTAGCCGTTTTCAAACAAAAAGTTTCACCCATCTTAACAATTTTATCTAATCTATCTTCTAGAATATTTCTAATTTCTTTTAAAACTACAGTAATTTCAGAAGTTAATGACTTAATTTTAGTTAATACATCTATATTATCAATATTAGTGCTAACCTTCAAATTTAAATCTTTGAATCTATTTAAAAACTGATCTAGCTGACCTAACTTTTTATTTGTAAATTCTATGTTTCTACGCCTATCTTTGTTGTCTTTTGTTCTATTAATTTTAAATACCTTTAATTCTTCTAATAAATTTTCGTATTCTTGAACTGAACCCATGGAACTTTGTAGTTGCTCACGTTGACTGCCTTATTGTTCTGCTCGAAGTGCCATCAATTCCTGGCTGCACTGAATTTGCCGTCTTATTCTTTTGTCCATAGATTTTTTGCATCGATTCCATACCATGTATCCAATGATTCCCACTATAACGATTACCATCAACAGGACGCCAACTTCTAACAATGTGAATGTTGCGGACATACCATTTGTAATTCCACCACTGTTTCCTGATTGTGCGACTATAATTTCTTTTTCTTGTTTGGATTGATTGTACCCCATTTTGTCTTCAGTTAATAATAATTTTCTTCTTTTCCTTTTTATATTTTGTTGTTAATTGACGTAATTTTTTTTTTGTGTTTTGCCGCTAGCAGGGTCGCCATGTAATAAGTTCTTGGTTGATATATCTTATTTATTAAATAATACGACAATTTTTACGAATGTAAATGTCGCTTAAATGCAAGAATCTATCCACCTAACCAAACAATTAATCCTTAATTCCAAAGTAAAAATGAATTTAATTTTTTACCTTTTCAAATAAATGAGTTGGAATTGTAACATAACCAACAACTTTTTGAGTTTGAATCATCATTCGAAATGTGTACAAAAATAAAGTTAGATCTTTTAATACTTTTTCCTCATTAACTTTATCTAATAAATGCCAAACTGGGGATCCCAACGAATGGATTCCAACTCGAACGATATTATTTTCATTCTCATGTGTTTTTAAATCATTTTTAATTGAAGTTAATAACTCGTAATATTTTTGATTATAAAACGAATTTGATTTTAGCGTTTTTGTATCATCCCAAGTGGTAATTTTGCAATCATCGAGATACCTTTGCAACATCACCCCTGATAAATCATAGTAATGACCGAATTTTTGATCCGGTTCTTTTTGTTCCGTTGGGAGATTATCATATCGAAATTAGTAAATTATATTTACTAGAAATTATAATTTAATAAATAATATTGTGCAAAATAATTCGTGTGCCACCTTGTGGTACACGCGGCCATAGAGCGACCAACATTCGTGTACCACCGTGTGAGTCTTTTTCCGATACACCCTAAGTTTTATGTCACTATTTGTAGTCCTAGTGAACAATACATCTAGGAGAAAAAGAAGTTTACGTTTCCACGGTAAAGTTAATCATGGGATATTGGGGGGTTTAAGTTATCTAAGAACTCTTGTGTTCTGTGCCATATTATGTTGCCATATCATAAACATCGTCCACATATCAGAACCATCATTTTAGTTTGCACTGGCTCTTCTTCATCATTGTCTTTCTTGACTTTCTGTAGGTAGCTGAATTTAGTAAGTCCATAAATTTGTCGTCATATTCTTTTTTGTCCATTATAACCGTGACATTTTCCTTGTTTGTTGGTAACACGACGTTTTCTAATTTTTCCTTAATAAATCAAAGATTCATTTTCACCACATTTCCAAATTGGATTTTGGTAGTTTTGCTGACCTTAGTCTCGCAACTTCTTATCGAATCTCTTTGGCTTGCAGTGCAGCTATTATCACTTCGGAAATTTTTTCTTTTTTTTGAACCTTCTTTGGAACGATTGCATAGATCAGTCCTTTGGTCAGTATCGTGGTTTCTTTCTTCGTTAGTGGGACACTCGTTTTTACTGGTAGACTATTGTTCTTCTTCTTGTGTATCCGGCGTTCCAATGATTCAAACTTCTTGATATGCATAGAATTCATAATCAGCCGTCTCCATTATTAGTCTGTCTACTTTAACCCAGTCTACACCGGATATGCTATTGGAAAGTGAGAGATGGAGTCGTAATAACCTCTCATTTACACTTTGTCTTTTATTTTGAGCTGGTGATGTTGCGTTTTTTAAAGTTTGCTTTATAAATTTTCTATAGGATAATTTTCTATTTCATTGTGGTTGTTTTTCTCTTTTATTAGAATTGGTCAATAAACTTTTATCGATTTGCGGTAGTTTGTGGGCAACTAATCGTTAATAAATTCTTGTAACATAGCTTTCATTTCTTTAATGTTAATTGATGATAACTTTCGTTGAAGTAAATTTTAGAGCATATTTATTATTGCTCCATTTACAAGTAATATAACTCTATCTATGGAGGTGGTTGGATGTCTTTCCCTTATTATTGATTTGTTTGCTTCTCTTTACCTGTTTCTCTTTTTGGTACAATTACTATGAGTGAAACCCAAGGCATTTCTTTTTCACAGTAGTCATAAGCTTCCCAAAAACTGTAATGAGGATGATACGTGGTTTATATCCTAAATTATCCTTTTTTTGACTACCATCCTTTTAATTTCAAACGGCACTTTAAAGTTCTGAAGTGACGTTTTGTGACAACAGAAATAATCCTACAAATTGTTTATTACTAAACCAAGCACACGATAAACCTAATAAAATTAAAAATAGAGTAATTTTTTTCGTTGCATGTTTTCGACGTTTTACATGATCTGTCTTTTGATACAATATGTATCTATGAATTGTATTTTAATTTAAACTAAAATCGACAACGATTGAAACGTTTTTATTTACTATCCGGTTGTTTGTGTAGATTTGAATATTAATATTTTTCAACCAACCATATAACAAACGCACCAACTCCTGTCAATTCACATGATATTTTATTAAAAATATTTTAACTACATTGACTCATTTTAAGAAGTATCATTATATGAAAAATATGTATCTTATTCACGTTGTTAAAATAGCTTCGTATGGTCATATATTATCGTAACTACCATAAAAAACTCCATTATTTATCGAATACTTATTCGTCAATAATAATCTCGATAATCAGCTAAATGTTACATCTCGTTGTTATCCCTCAACTCTAAAAACTTCAATGATCTTTATAGATAGACACAACAGCAGTCATAAACTTTCAAAAATTTGTAATTATGGTGTTCTCAATTATTATAACCAGGATCTTTATATTTCTATTTTCCACTATTTTCATAACAACACAACGACGACGATTTAGTGTCCCTTTATGGTACTTCCTTTCTCCAACCTTTTGTTTGTTTCGAAGATTATACCCTTTTCTTTGTGCAACAAGTACTTATTAATAAGTACCTCTCGACAAAACGAATCCCAATCAATAGCGGTATGCAAGGACATTTTGGTAACTTTTGTAAAGAGTAATATTACGGCGAAATTTCAGTGTTGTTTTACTTTTGAGATAAATCGTTATTCCTTCAGGTTGTTAACCAAAACATCTCCTTTTAAAGAAAGGAGTTGGGACAAATCAATCTTATCAGTCCAAAAAAATAAAAAATATTCTATGACGGTAATTCCACATGGAAAATTATACATATCCTTTGTTAAATTAATTATATTAATTATACAGTCATCAACGTTTCGAGCTGCTATATATGCCCCATCCTCAGGACTTACAATCAATTTAAAAAAATATTTCATGTTTGTCACAAGAACCATTTTTAGTCCGCGATGGAGCAATTAAGAACTTGGTCGTAACAAAGAAATTTATTATAGAATTGACAGTAAGTTCTGATGCAAATTGGCAGTATGAGCAGTTTTGTTTCTAAAGTCCTGTTCATTATTTTAAAGTCTGCCAACTTGTTGATAGTGTGAGCTGTTATGTTTCCAAAGTTTTGCTCATCAGTTTGAAGTCTGTCAACTTGTTGGCGACAGCATCAGCTATTACTGTACCGAACACTGTACATCATGTTAAAGACTGCCAACTTGTTGGCAGCAGGAGCTGGTATAATTTCAAATACTGTACATTATTTAAAAAGCTGCCAACTTGTTGGCAGCATGAGCTATTATGTCTCTAAAGTTGTGTTTATTATTTTGAAATCTGCCAACTTATTGGCAGCATGAGCTATTACGTCTCGAAAGTTTAAGTCATCAGTTTGAAGTCTGCCAACTTGTTGGCGACAGCATCAGCTATTACTGTACCGAACACTGTACATCATGTTAAAGACTGCCAACTTGTTGGCAGCAGGAGCTGGTATAATTCCAAATACTGTACATTATTTAAAAAGCTGCCAACTTGTTGGCAGCATGAGCTATTATGTCTCTAAAGTTGTGTTTATTATTTTGAAATCTGCCAACTTATTGGCAGCATGAGCTATTACGTCTCGAAAGTCTAAGTCATCAGTTTGAAGTCTGCCAACTTGTTGGCAGCATAACCTGTTATAGTTCCAAATACTATACATTATTTTAAGAAGTGTCACTTGTTGGTTGCATGAGCTGTTTTGTATCCGAAGTCCTGCTCATCATTTTGAAGTCTGCCTACTTGTTGGCAGCATGAGGCATTGTATCTTCAAAGCCCTACTCAGCAGGTTGATGTCTACCTACTTGTTGACGACATGAGCTATTACAGTTCGAAATACTATACATTAACTTAAAGACTGCCATCTTGTTGGCAGTAGGAGCTGGTATAATTCCAAATACTGTACATTATTTAAAAAGCTGCCAACTTGTTGGCAGCATGAGCTATTATGTCTCTAAAGTTCTGTTTATTTTGAAATCTGCCAACTTATTGGTAGTATGAGCTATTACGTCTCGAAAGTCTAAGTCATCAGTTTGAAGTCTGCCAACTTGTTGGCAGCATAACCTGTTATAGTTCCAAATACTATACATTATTTTAAGAAGTGTCACTTGTTGGTTGAATGAGTTGTTTTGTATTCGAAGTCCTGCTCATTATTTTGAAGTCTGCCTACTTGTTGGCAGCATGACGTATTGTATCTTCAAAGCCCTACTCAGCAGGTTGATGTCTACCTACTTGTTGGCGACATGAGCTATTACAGTTCGAAATACTATACATTAACTTAAAGACTGCCATCTTGTTGGCAGCAGGAGCTGGAATAATTCCAAATACTGTACATTATTTAAAAAGCTGCCAACTTGTTGGCAGCATGAGCTATTATGTCTCTAAAGTTCTGTTTATTTTGAAATCTGCCAACTTATTGGCAGCATGAGCTATTACGTCTCGAAAGTCTAAGTCATCAGTTTGAAGTCTGCCAAGCATAAACTGTTATAGTTCCAAATACTATACATTATTTTAAGTGTCATTTGTTGGTTGCATGAGCTGTTTTGTATCCGAAGTCCTGCTCATCATTTTGATGTCTGCCTACTTGTTGGCAGCATGAGGTATTGTATCTTCAAAGCCCTACTCAGCAGGTTGATGTCTACCTACTTGTTGGCGGCATGAGCTATTACAGTTCGAAATACTATACATTAACTTAAAGACTGCCAACTTATTGGCAGCATGAGCTATTATGTCTCTAATGTAGTGTTCATCAATTTGATGTCTGTGAACTTGTGGCAGCATGAGCTATTACAGTTTCAAACACTGCACATTATCTTAAACACTGACAACTTGTTGGTAGTATGAGATATGTCTCCAAAGTCCTGCTCATCGATTTAAAGCCTACTGAAACTACTAAACTTGTTGGTAGCATAAGCTATTAATACACAGATTATACAGAGTGTGTCAAAAGTCTGAACATATTTAAGAAATATATTTCAAATGATAGGTTCTTTATTAATTATGGCGCATTTTTAGGCGTTATGTACGCATTGTTTTTTTGTTTCGTTGCTATTACAACCAATATTGTTATTTTAAATAGAATGCATATCATTTTTATCACATATTTGGGTAGAGGTTTATAGAGGTACATATTAAATAAACATTACGTAGCGGCACATATTACAGTTGTTATTCTCTGACATAACTGATTAAGATTATTATTATTATTATTTTTATAATTGTTGAACCAATTATAAAAGATTGAACACCATTTCAACACCCGCTTACAGTTATAATTTACTGGTTTGATATTTTCAGAAAACGTATTTTTTTTTTAATTTGATATGTTATCGCATAGATAGACTAATCCTGTATCCAAGTATGTGAAGAAATGATATGTATTGCACTAAAAATATTATAAGCTATTACGTTTCAAAAGTCTAGGTCGTCAGTTTGAAGTCTGCCTATTTGTTGGTAGCATGAGCTATTATTGTTCTAAACACTGAATATTATATTAAAGGCTGCCAACTTGTTGGCAGTAGGGGCTATTACGTTTCAAAAGTCTAGGTCGTCAGTTTGAAGTCACCAACTTGTTGGAAACATGACCTATTACGTCTCCAAAGTCCTGCTTATCAGTTTGAAGTCTGCCAACTTGTTGGCAGCATGAGCTGTTATAGTTCCAAATGCTATATATTATTTTAAAGACTGCCACTTGTTGGCAGCATGAACTATTATTGTTCTAAACACTAAATATTATATTAAAGGCTGCCAACTTGTTGGCAACATAAGCTATTACGTTACAAAAGTCTAGGTCGTCAGTTTGAAGTCATCAACTTGTCGCAAGCATGACCTATTACGTCTCCAAAGTCCTGCTTATCAGTTTGAAGTCTGCCAACTTGTTGGCAGCATGAGCTGTTATAGTTCCAAACACTATATATTATTTTAAAGACTGCCACTTGTTGGCAGCATGAGCTGTTTTGTCCCCGAAGTCCTATTCATTATTTTAAAGTCTGCCAACTTGTTGTCAACATGAGCTGTTATATCTTCAAAGTTTTGCTTATTAGTTTGAAGACTGCCAACTTGTTGGCAACATAAGTTGTTTTGTCTTCGAAGTCCTGTTCATCATTTTGAAGTCTGAATGTCAACATGAGCTATTATCTCTTTAAAGCCCTGTTCATCAGGTTGAAGTCTGCCAACTTGTTGGCAGTATGAGCTTTTGCTGTTCTTAACGCAGTACATTATCTTAAAGACTGACAACATATTGGCAGTATGGGTTTTTGTATCTCCAAAGTCCTGCTCATTAGTTTGCAGCCTGGCAACTTGTTGGCAATATGGGCTATTATGTTACCAAGCTCTTACTCATCAGTTTGAAATCTGCCAACTTGTGTACAGTGAACTGTTCCAAACATTATCATATAGGTATAATATAATAATGGTCTGGAGGTTAAGGTTTAGTGTGATTGTTTTTCTTATTTGTTGTTATTGTTCAGCAACGATTTTCCCTCTGCTCTTATTCTTGCAATCAGTGGCGTTCTATATGAGGCTGTAATTAACATTATACCAAATTGACAAAAACGAATCATAATCTCGATAAATTTTGCGAAAATTACTTCAGTCTTAATGTTGTAAAGCTTTCAAGAATTTATCATCATCAATTTTTATATATATAGGCTCTTTTAACGTTACACATCATAAAAGTGCTGATCGTTATTTATTATTATTACCTCATTATCAAAATCTAATTTTCCACTTTTATATGTTTTGTGTTTCCGTAAAGAAACTGTTCATTTTACAATCGCCTAGATGATTTCTTTCTCTATCATAACGGTTATTATACCTCTCGAATTATATTGTTCATCTTGCTGTCTGCCTCTACTATTTCCTCTTCGTTGGTTAAAATTTCCCACTGCGTTTCTAAAAACCTTTGCTTTCATCAACCTGACGAAAATCTTTTTTGAAATGACCTGATTTTCCTTCATTTATAACATACATCTTGATATTGTTTCTTCATAAAAAAGATATTAGTCTTTTGGTCATTATAACTCATCAAATTTCTTTATAGCACCATATGCTCCTTCTATTTCACTCAAAGAATCTTTAAAATTAATAAAACGATCGATTTTTCTAATTATCCTAATATTTACTTGATTTATTCGAATTAAATCAATTTTTTTGATTCTGTATTGAATTCCTCGTGAAAAATGCTTTAATTTGATATGTCACACGATTAGGGTACGTTGAGCGATAAAAAAATTCAAAATGGGGCCCATTAATCATATTAATATGACAAACTTGGTTAATTTTGAGATAAATACGACACGTTTAATCTTAAATGTTAAAAAAAATTGGTTTAATTTAATTATTTTTGAATTCTCCATGAAATATGCTTCAGATTAAGTTAGATTAGGCAATTGTAAAATTCAAAATGGCACCGAAACATCATATTAATATGATCATTTGGGTTATTTTAAGATAAATATGGCAAGTTTGGGCTCAAATTAAACGTCTCATCTTCAAGAATACAAAAATAGGAATAATTTTATTTTTTAAAAAATAATGTAGGTGGCCTTTTAAGATGGCGCCTAATGAACATATTAATATTAATCATTTTGGTTAAATTTAAGATAAATATGCCGTGTTTGGGGCTCAAATTAATCGTCTCGTTTACAAGAATATAAAAATAACAATAATTTAAAAGGTTTTTAAATAATATAGGTGGCGCTTCTAAGATGGCGCCTAATGATCATATTAATATTAATCAGTTTGGTTAAATTTAAGATAAATATGCCGTGTTTGGGCTCAAATTAATCGTCTCGTTTACAAGAATATGAAAATAACAATAATTTAAAAGGTTTTTAAATAATATAGGTGGCGCATCCAAGATGGCGCCTAACAATCATATTAATATTAATCATTTTGGTTAAATTTAAGATAAATATGCCGTGTTTGGGCTCAAATTAATCGTTTCGTTTACAAGAATATAAAAATAACAATAATTTAAAAGGTTTTTAAATAATATAGGTGGCGCTTCCAAGATGGCGCCTAACAATCATATTAATATTAATCAGTTTGGTTAAATTTAAGATAAATATGCCGCGTTTGGGCTCAAATTAATCGTCTCGTTTACAAGAATATAAAAATAACAATAATTTAAAAGGTTTTTAAATAATATAGGTGGCGCTTCCAAGATGGCGCCTAACAATCATATTAATATTAATCATTTTGGTTAAATTTCAGATAAATATGCCGCGTTTGGGCTCAAATTAATCGTCTCGTTTACAAGAATATAAAAATAACAATAATTTAAGATTTTTTTTGAAATAATATAGGTGGCGCTTCCAAGATAGTGCCTAATGATCATATTAAATAACCATTTTGGCTAAATTTAAGATAAATATGCCGTGTTTGGACTCACATTAATCGTCTCGTTTACAAGAATATAAAAATAACAATAATTTAAGATTTTTTTTGAAAAAATATAGGTGGCGCTTCCAAGATAGTGCCTAATGATCATATTAAATAACCATTTTGGCTAAATTTAAGATAAATATGCCGTGTTTGGACTCACATTAATCGTCTCGTTTACAAGAATATAAAAATAACAATAATTTAAAAGGTTTTTAAATAATATAGGTGGCGCTTCCAAGATGACGCCTAATGATCATATTAAATAATCATTTTGGTTAAATTTAAGATAAATATGCCGTGTTTGGGCTCAAATTAATCGTCTCGTTTTGAAGAATACAAAAATAATAATGATTTTAATTTATTTTAATAATATAAGGTTCGTTTCCAAGATGATGATTATCGATATTAATATACATCATATTAATATAAAAATTAATAAATAAATTCACTCATTGGACTTTATAAAGTTTTTTTTGGAGATATCACTTAAAAAGTAGAAACTTTGTTTTTGACGTTTCGAGCAAATTTAAGTAAATTAACGTAATCTTTAAGAAATCATTCTGAACTTATTTCTTGATGCAAAGATGAACTTTACATCATAAATTAAATCAAAAAGCTTCTTCTTTAAAATGATATATCACTCATTGGACTTTATAAAGTTTTTTTTGGAGATATCACTTAAAAAGTAGAAACTTTGTTTTTGACGTTTCGAGTAAATTTAAGTAAATTAACGTAATCTTTAAGAAATCATTCTGAACTTATTTCTTGATGCAAAGATGAACTTTACATCATAAATTAAATCAAAAAGCTTCTTCTTTAAAATGATATATCACTCATTGGACTTTATAAAGTTTTTTTTGGAGATATCACTTAAAAAGTAGAAACTTTGTTTTTGACGTTTCGAGCAAATTTAAGTAAATTAACGTAATCTTTAAGAAATCATTCTGAACTTATTTCTTGATGCAAAGATGAACTTTACATCATAAATTAAATCAAAAAGCTTCTTCTTTAAAATGATATATCACTCATTGGACTTTATAAAGTTTTTTTTGGAGATATCACTTAAAAAGTAGAAACTTTGTTTTTGACGTTTCGAGTAAATTTAAGTAAATTAACGTAATCTTTAAGAAATCATTCTGAACTTATTTCTTGATGCAAAGATGAACTTTACATCATAAATTAAATCAAAAAGCTTCTTCTTTAAAATGATATATCACTCATTGGACTTTATAAAGTTTTTTTTGGAGATATCACTTAAAAAGTAGAAACTTTGTTTTTGACGTTTCGAGCAAATTTAAGTAAATTAACGTAATCTTTAAGAAATCATTCTGAACTTATTTCTTGATGCAAAGATGAACTTTACATCATAAATTAAATCAAAAAGCTTCTTCTTTAAAATGATATATCACTCATTGGACTTTATAAAGTTTTTTTTGGAGATATCACTTAAAAAGTAGAAACTTTGTTTTTGACGTTTCGAGCAAATTTAAGTAAATTAACGTAATCTTTAAGAAATCATTCTGAACTTATTTCTTGATGCAAAGATGAACTTTACATCATAAATTAAATCAAAAAGCTTCTTCTTTAAAATGATATATCATTCATTGGACTTTATAAAGTTTTTTTTGGAGATATCACTTAAAAAGTAGAAACTTTGTTTTTGACGTTTCGAGCAAATTTAAGTAAATTAACGTAATCTTTAAGAAATCATTCTGAACTTATTTCTTGATGCAAAGTTGCACTTTATATCATAAATTAAAGCAAAAAGCTTCTTCTTTAAAATGATATATCACCCATTCGACTTTATAATGTTTTTTTTGGAGATTTCACTTAAAAAGTAGAAACTTTGTTTTTGAGTTTCTAATAAATTTAAGTAAATTAACGTAATCTTTAAGAAATCATTCTGAACTTATTTCTTGATGCAAAAATGCACTTTATATCATAAATTAAAGCAAAAGGCTTCCTCTTTAAAATGATATATCACTCATTGGAGTTTATAAAGTTTTTTTTTGGGGAGATATCTCTTAAAAAGTAGAAACTTTGTTTTTGAGTTTCTAATAAATTTAAGTAAATTAACGTAATCTTTAAGAAATCATTCTGAACTTATTTCTTGATGCAAAGATGCGCTTTATATCATAAATTAAAGCAAAAAGCTTCCTCTTTAAAATGATATATCAGTCATTAGATTTTATAAAGTTTTTTTGGAGATATCACTTAAAAAGTAGAAACTTTGTTTTTGAGTTTCTAATAAATTTAAGTAAATTAACGTAATCTTTAAGAAATCATTCTGAACTTATTTCTTGATGCAAAAATGCACTTTATATCATAAATTAAAGCAAAAAGCTTCCTCTTTAAAATGATATATCACTCATTGGAGTTTATAAAGTTTTTTTTTTTGGGGAGATATCTCTTAAAAAGTAGAAACTTTGTTTTTGAGTTTCTAATAAATTTAAGTAAATTACCGTAATCTTTAAGAAATCATTCTGAACTTATTTCTTGATGCAAAGATGAACTTTACATCATAAATTAAATCAAAAAGCTTCTTCTTTAAAATGATATATCACTCATTGGACTTTATAAAGTTTTTTTGGAGATATCACTTAAAAAGTAGAAACTTTGTTTTTGACGTTTCGAGCAAATTTAAGTAAATTAACGTAATCTTTAAGAAATCATTCTGAACTTATTTCTTGATGCAAAGATGAACTTTACATCATAAATTAAATCAAAAAGCTTCTTCTTTAAAATGATATATCACTCATTGGACTTTATAAAGTTTTTTTTGGAGATATCACTTAAAAAGTAGAAACTTTGTTTTTGACGTTTCTAGTAAACTTAAGTAAATTAACGTAATCTTTAAGAAATCATTCTGAACTTATTTCTTGATGCAAAGATGCATTTTATATCATAAATTAAAGCAAAAAGATTCCTCTTTAAAATGATATATCGCTCATTGGACTTTATAAAGTTTTTTTTTGGAGATATCACTTAAAAAGTAGAAACTTTGTTTTTGACGTTTCTAGTAAATTTAAGTAAATTAACGTAATCTTTAAGAAATCATTCTGAACTTATTTCTTGATGCAAAGATGCATTTTATATCATAAATTAAAGCAAAAAGCTTCCTCTTTAAAATGATTTATCACTCATTGGAGTTTATAAAGTTTTTTTGGAGATATCACTTAAAAAGTAGAAACTTTGTTTTTGAGTTTCTAATAAATTTAAGGAAATTAACGTAATCTTTAAGAAATCATTCTGAACTTATTTCTTGATGCAAAGATGCGCTTTATATCATGAATTAAAGCAAAAAGCTTCCTCTTTAAAATGATATATCACTCATTGGAGTTTATAAAGTTTTTTTGGAGATATCACTTAAAAAGTAGAAACTTTGTTTTTGAGTTTCTAATAAATTTAAGGAAATTAACGTAATCTTTAAGAAATCATTCTGAACTTATTTCTTGATGCAAAAATGCACTTTATATCATAAATTAAAGCAAAAAGCTTCCTCTTTAAAATGATATATCACTCATTGGAGTTTATAAAGTTTTTTTGGAGATATCACTTAAAAAGTAGAAACTTTGTTTTTGAGTTTCTAATAAATTTAAGGAAATTAACGTAATCTTTAAGAAATCATTCTGAACTTATTTCTTGATGCAAAAATGCACTTTATATCATAAATTAAAGCAAAAAGATTCGTCTTTAAAATGATATATCACTCATTGGACTTTATAAAGTTTTTTTGGAGATATCACTTAAAAAGTAGAAACTTTGTTTTTGAGTTTCTAATAAATTTAAGTAAATTAACGTAATCTTTAAGAAATCATTCTGAACTTATTTCTTGATGCAAAGATGCACTTTATATCATAAATTAAAGCAAAAAGCTTCCTCTTTAAAATGATATATCAGTCATTGGACATTATAAAGTTTTTTTTGGAGATATCACTTAAAAAGTAGAAACTTTGTTTTTGAGTTTCTAATAAATTTAAGAAAATTAACGTAATCTTTAAGAAATCATTCTGAACTTATTTTTTGATGCAAAGATGCGCTTTATATCATGAATTAAAGCAAAAAGCTTCCTCTTTAAAATGATATATCACTCATTAGACTTTATAAAGTTTTTTTGGAGATTTCACTTAAAAAGTAGAAACTTTGTTTTTGAGTTTCTAATAAATTTAAGGAAATTAACGTAATCTTTAAGAAATCATTCTGAATTTATTTCTTGATGCAAGGATGCGCTTTATATCATGAATTAAAGCAAAAAGCTTCCTCTTTAAAATGATATATCACTCATTAGACTTATAAAGTTTTTTTTGGAGATATCACTTAAAAAGTAGAAACTTTGTTTTTGAGTTTCTAATAAATTTAAGGAAATTAACGTAATCTTTAAGAAATCATTCTGAACTTATTTCTTGATGCAAAGATGCACTTTATATCATAAATTAAAGCAAAAAGCTTCCTCTTTAAAATGATATATCACTCATTGGAGTTTATAAAGTTTTTTTTGGGGAGATATCTCTTAAAAAGTAGAAACTTTGTTTTTGAGTTTCTAATAAATTTAAGTAAATTACCGTAATCTTTAAGAAATCATTCTGAACTTATTTCTTGATGTAGAGATGCACTTTATATCATAAATTAAAGCAAAAAGCTTCTTCTTTAAAATGATATATCACCCATTCGACTTTATAATGCTTTTTTTGGAGATATCACTTAAAAAGTAGAAACTTTGTTTTTGACTTTTTTAATAAATTTAAGTAAATTAACGTAATCTTAAGAAATCATTCTGAACTTATTTCTTGATGGAAAGATGTACGTTATACAGGGTGCGGCAATTAATTCTTCCACATTTGAAGGAGCTGTTAAATAAAAACGAAATGAGATATTTGAAAAAAATTTTTTTATTCAAAAAGCTTGTATAATCAAGTTTTTTTTGACTTAGGATTTAAAAATAATGTCGACTAAATGACGGCCTTGGCGCGTCATTTGGAGTCTTTCACGGAAGTTTTCCATGACTCTCCTTAACATACCGTTGTCAATGTGAACGATTTCCTCCGCAATAGCCTCTTTTAACTCTTCCAGGGTCCTAGGGCGATGTTTGAACACCTCAGCCTTGAGGTAACCCCACAGGAAAAAGTCACAGGGACTCAAATCCGGTGAGCGAGGAGGCCAAGGAATGTTCTCGTGTAGGGAGATTAGCTGACCGGGGAACATCTACAGAATCTGACGCGAACGACGGGCTGTATGGGCCGTAGCCCCATCCTGCTGGAAGCAGAAGTCCTCTTTGTTGTTCTCTTCCTCGTATTCCTCAATCTTTGGTCGCAAAAATTTCTCCAACATGTTACAGTATTGATGGGACGTCACGGTGACTGTAACAGCTCCTTCCTCGAAAAAGTAAGGGCCTTTGATCCCTACGGCGGACATGGCACACCATACCGTAACCTTTGGGCTGTGTAAAGGTTTCTGATGAAGCTCTCGAGGGTTTTCGGCGGCCCAGTATCGACAGTTTTGCTTATTAACGCAGCCCGACAGGTGGAAATGGCCTTCGTCGCTCGCCCATAAAACTGCAGTGGGTGCCACTGCCTCGAGGATAGCGTTACAACAATCCCGTCGTCTTCCCCAGTCAGCTGGGGATAATTCCTGAACCACAGCAATTTTGTATGGGTGTAACTTGAGGTCGCAGTGTAAAATTCGTCTCATCGTTCTGTCCGAAATTCGAAGAGCAGCCGAATGTTTCCGTGCAGAGCGCGTTGGGGATTGCATAACCCTCAACCGCTACCATTAAAAACTGTGATACAAACGGTATTTAGCGGTATGTGATACCGGTAAGGGATTATCGGTTTATATAGTAGATAATTGCAAAAGAATTAGTTATATTACTTTATTACGACACTAGTTTATGTTATAAGACTCATAATAACAATAAATAGTAAGAAAACATTATTTATCCAGTCCTTTAATGCTTGGATCGCACATTTTTTAGCGTACTCTAAACAAATGGGCTTTCCATACATTCTACAAACATAAAATGTTTTTCTTTTTAGTTTATAATCACACAAATAAAAGGTTTTTTTTTTACATCCATTCGCTCGTCGCGATCTTAATTCTTTTAATACTTTGTTTTTTCTAGTGTACATGAAAGGTGTTGTTAAACTTTTTGCCAATAATTTTAAAAAGTCTTTACGTTCCATTTTTTCTGAATTCTTACAACTTTGATATAATATATACGAATTTACAGTACACATATTTACAAGAACAAAGAATATTGCCATAGGCCATCGACGGGTTCTTCTACTAGGTGAATAGTTTGCACATTTTCTATCTAAACTATCCACGCCCCCTTTGGTCAAATTATAATCGGCAATAATTTCCGGTTTTCCACTTTCTTTGTCATTTGCAATAGAATGATGCATTGAAGATATCAATATAACGGCTCTATTTTTCTTAGGAACATAGGACATTAGCGTAACATCTTCCTTGAAACCATAAAGAGTGCTGCCGATATCTTTATTTTTATTTGGCAAAAAAAAATGTGAGTCCTCGTTTTTTTAGTTCACAAACAAGTTGCAATGTGCCAAACCAGTTATCGGCTGTAATATTACGATTTGTTTTTTCAATCGGTTTTGCCAATCTGATAACTGATTGTGTAGGAATGCCTAAATGTTTTTCTTCAACAGATAAAGTTTTTCCGTCTGAATTCTTGCCGCTATATATATAAGCATTATATAAGTAATTATTTCGTGCATCTACCTCGAAAAGCCACAAGAGATTCATCTACACATACATAAGCCCCCAGCGAAAAATTTCTTTGAGAATTTTCAATAAATTTTTGGAACAATCCGTTTATCGCAGTTGTAGCATCATCTTTCATCTTCTTACCTCTGTTTTGAAAGTCATCAAATCTTAAAGCACAGAGCAACGTCTCAAATCTTCTCTTAGACATCGTACATCGGAAAACATCTCTCCCTGTTCCATATGTTGCAAATAAACAATCCACATTTTCATTGCCTGATTTGAACACTTCAGTGTAAATTAATAAACCAAGAAATGCCTTTAGTTCTAATACGTCAATATCACATAAGCTAGCATGCGATTTATTTTTATATTTTAGTCGAACTAGTCCTAATTTACAATTTGTCCATCGGATAATTTCCTGCAGCATGTTGTCACTGAATAATACATTCCATAATTCTTCTGGCTTTGGATTATCTCCTAACAAAGCAGCAGGTCCTCTTAGTCCTAGTAAATGTGTAATCAAATTGTGCTTCCTTGTTCTTACATTACGAGGTGGTTCACGTTTTGACCTACAAAGGCATTTGAACTAATATTTTCAAATCGTTTTACTATTTACATATTATGTTATGGGCCTAATTGGTATGGAAATGGATTGAGGTTGTTTTTGAACTTAGGAAGTTTTGGAAGTAATGCGACAAAATACCATGGCTTCACCTACCATTTAGTTTTATTTGTTTTTTCGCGACCGTAATAAACATTTCTTTCCTCTGATTCTGCACAAAAATTATTTTCATTTTCCTTGTCTTTGTCCTCATCATTGTCAGCTGCAGATATTTCTGATTCACTATCGTGATCCATTTCAATAAAATTGTTTACATCTATATTTTCATCTTCATCACTACTTTCTTCCATCAAATATTCTTCAAATTCTTCATCATCAGATCTCATACAAGACGGACCTGCTTTCTGAGCCATTTTACAAAGTTCCAAATAGAAGTATAAACTAATTGTCAACTCACTGTTCAAACTAATACTAAGCACCATTCTTTACATTGTTTCTTGAAATGGCTGAATTGACGAACGTTTTGGTACAAATTGCAGAAATTTTGAAAAATGTTCAAGATACACAAAACCAAATCATTGAAAGCAAACAAACAAATTATATGGGAAGAGACAATTTACAACCCTATGATGAAAATAACGAAAATTTCGATTCGTACTTACAGCGTTTAGATAACCATCTACAACTACGTGGCGTAAATAAAAATACACAAACAAAACTCTGCGTTCAAATTTTAATAGGTTGTCTTAGTCCTAAAATTTACCAAATTCTAACTAAACTTACTGCACCAGATCTTCCTAATACACGATCATACGATAAATTTCAAACTTTTACGTGAATATCTAGCACCTCAGGCCGCCTCAGTGTAACTGCCGAGCAGTATACATTTTACACCCGATTACAAGGAGAGGGAGAATCAATTCAATGCTATGTTGCTGAATTACGAAAACTTACCACAAATTGCGATTTCAATTGTGTAAAATGTAAAACATCAACCATAGAAACGCATTTACGCGCACAATTTATTAGAGGAGTCCGTGATACAGAAGTACGAGAACGGTTATTACAACAAAAAAATCCAACTTTCGATGATGTAGTACAAATAGCAAAATTAATGGAAGTATCCAAAAGAGAATCATCATTAATGCAAGCTCCGGGACAAATAAATGCGATTCAGAAGAAATCAAATCATTTTAATGGTAACAGAAAAAACTATACAAAGAATACAGAAAACCTGGTTGGTAAATGTTTTAGATGCGGCAAAACAGGCCATAAAGCTAATAATTGTCAAGCGAAAAACTTAAAATGTTACAAATGCAAGAAAGAAGGATGTGCATATACAATCGGTTTGTATGCAGCGAAATACAAAAGCAAAAATACAAAAACAAATCGATACTACAAGTGAAAACGAACAAGAAGAAGAAGAAATTCATCCAGTCAACGAAATTGTTGCAATTAATTCATTAAATACATCTAAAATTCTATTGCCAATTCGAATAAACGACGGAAGATGTAACATGGAATTGGATACTGGCGCAGCTGTTTCCACGATTTCTGTACAACAGTTTAAGAAAATATGTCCCAATGCAACTATACATCCTACTAACGTGAAATTACGGACATATACTGGAGAAATTATACATCCTACTGGTTCTGCGATGGTCAAAATACGTTACAACGATCAAACAGCCGAAGGAAAGCTATATGTTTTACCTTTACAAGTTGATGCCATATTCGGAAGAGATTGGTTACAGAAAGTAAAAATAAATTGGCCAGAAATCAATAATGTACACATGGATATAGAATTGGAAACGTTTCTAAACTCATACAGAGACGTGTTGTCCAACGAGTTGGGAGAAATTCCAAATTATAAATACAGCCATAAATTCATCGATCCAAATACTAGACCAATTTTCTGCAAACCCAGACCTGTACCGTACGCTTTACAGCCAAAGGTGGAGGAAGAATTGGATAGATTGGAAAGGCAAGGAATCATAGAGAAGACAATCCATTCAATGTGGGGTACACCCATCGTACCAGTTTCAAGAAAAGATGGAAGAATGAGAATATGTGCAGCATACAACATTACCATAAATAAATATGTGCAAGATAACCGTTACCCGATTCTAAGAATAGAGGATATTTTCAATAAAATGAAGGGCGGCAAGTATTTTTGTACGCTCGATGTAGCAAACGCTTACCTTCATATGAAGATGGACGAAGAAAGTTCCATGATCCAGGCGATTTCTACGCACAAAGGTGTTTACAAGGTGAAGAGATTAATGTTCGTTGTTAAAACTGCTCCATCTGCATGGCAACGATTCATGGATAAGTTGATGCAAGATTTGGATGGTGTCGTTTGTTTCTTCGACGATATCGCAGTTCAAGGTGCAACTATGGAAGAATTATATCATCGTCTACATGCAGTTATGCAGAGACTGAGTCAGAACAATTTACACTTAAACAAGAAACAGTGTCAGTTTTTTAGAAAACAGATTTCTTACTTGGGACACATAATAGATGCAAAGGGTTTACATACTACACCTGAGAAAGTTGAAGCAATTTTAAGAAGTGAAAGGCCAACAAATGTTTCACAATTAACAAGTTTTCTGGGATTGGTTCACTATTACCAGTCATTTTTACCGCACTTAGCATCTAAATTATATCCCTTATACCAATTATTAAAAACCAATGTTAAATTCATGTGGACTAAACAATGCGAAAATGTATTTATTAACCTAAAGAAGACCCTTACAAGTACAAAAGTTCTAACGCCATTCGATCCTGAATTACCATTGACATTGGCTACGGACGCTTCACCCACAGGACTTGGTGCTGTTATTTCCTATACGATGCCAGATGGAAGTGAACGACCAATTGCCTATGCTTCAAGATCCTTAAAGAAAGCAGAACAAAACTACAGTCAACTGGACCGGGAAGCAACTGCAATAGTTTGGGGAATGCGGAAGTTCTTTCATTATTGTTATGGACGACGATTTACGCTGATAACTGACAATCAACCATTAGTGCGAATTTTTCATCCACAAAAAGATTTACCTGCTACATCAGCTATTCGTTTGATCCATTATGCTAACTATATTTCAGGTTTTAATTATGACATCAAGTACCGCAACTCCAAGGCCCATGCTAATGTGGATTATTTATCCAGAACGCCAGTTTCTAAAGCGTCATGTCTAAATCATGATTCTCATGAATTATTCCAAATCAACCAAATCGAACAATTGCCTGTAACGAAGAATGAAATACGAAAAGCTACACTTCGAGATCCATTGCTGAAGAGGATTTATATTGCAATCGAAACAGACGGTGAAATGCCGAAAGGATTCCCACGAGAAGACTTCACTATTCAAGACGGATGTTTATTACGAGGAATTCGAGTAGTGATACCAGAGGAATTGCGAGAAAAAAATTCTAGAAGAATTACACCAGGCACATGCTGGAATCGTAAGAATGAAATCTCTGGCGCGAAGTTACGTATGGCATCAGTTGTGCACGAAATAGAAATAATTCTACTAAAAGTATTGTTCATCCTTGGGATTATGCAACCAAACCATGGCAGCGTTTACACATAGACTACGCTGGACCATTTCATGGTACTTATTTATTTATCTTAGTCGATTCTTACTCGAAATGGATAGAAGTAATACCTACTAAGTCAATAACATCAACAATTACTATTAATATTCTTAGAGAAATATTCTCAAGATTTGGATTACCATATACAATTGTATCAGATAATGGTACTAATTTCACATCACACGAATTTATAAATTTCGTAAAATCCAATGGAATAAATCATAAATTAACTGCCCCTTATCATCCAGCAACTAATGGACAGGCAGAACGATATGTTCAGTCAAGAAAAGTTTAAGAGCACAAATTGGCGAAGGTGTTTTGTTACTGAATCTATGTAGATTTCTGATGCAATATAGAAAAACGCCGAATGCAACAACTGGGATTAGCCCAGCAGAAATGTTGTTCAACAGAAAGATAAGAACTAGAATAGATTTAATACGAGGAGATGTTGGAACAGAAATTAATGAAAGAAATTTGATGCCAAACGGAGACCGAAAAGATATCTTAGAAATTGGAACTAAAGTACAAGCTAGGAATTATACAAATCCAACTGATAAATGGAATTTTGGAACCATAGTGGGTAAAAGAGGAACTCTACATTATGATATTGAAATTCAAGGTAAAATTCAAAGAAGGCATAGAGACCGACTTTTGCCATACGAGGGGAAGATTATTACTCAAGAAAGACGATTACCGGAAGAAGAAATAACGCGAAATATTCAACAAGGAAACCCAGAAGTTACAAAAGAAGTTCCGTACAACAACGTTTAACGCATATCTCCCACCGATGACTGCTTATATGTAAACTAATATACTTTAAAGGTAGACGGACTATGAACTGCGCAGGAAAAGATTTATAAAAGATACAAGCTCATAAACGTTTATAGCGGTATGACATACCGCTAGGTAGGGGTTGAGGGTTAATGGATGTCCTCACTCTGGCGATGTTTTCCGGGGTCCTCTTCCATTTCGAGGAGCCTCTACGCTTCACACCTACAGCTGATGATGTGGTCCTAAAGTTGTGAACCCAACTCAAAATTGTTTTTCGATCAGGGACCGGATCTGTGAACTGCAAACCATACCTTGTGTGGAACGCTCTCTGAGTGGTTGTAACGGATTCGCCATTTTTTAAGAACACTTCGACAACGTAAGCACGATGCGCACGTGAACAAACCATTGCGACGACTAAAAACTTGAGCTGTCACTGCGTCGACCATGTCAATCTCCACGCCTCTGTCGCCATCGATGCCCCTTCCACGATTTTTTGAAAAGTGGGAGTTCTAATTGCTGCACCCTGTATCATAAAGTAAGGCAAAAAGCTTCCTCTTTAAAATATCGTCAACTAGATATATTTGAGTCAATTTGATGCGATATTAAAACAGTTTTGGTTGTCCCAAGAATTTGCGCAATGAAAACGTTAATCTCAGGTAAATTTAACGCTTGTTGATTAGAATAAACACGAATTTCGATCGAAGTGCCATGTTTGGCTCGGTCTAGATAGGTTATGTATGTATTTAGAACTTGAACCCGGTCGGAGGTAGCTCGATGTACATAGGTTCTATCTAATAGTAAGCATAAGCCAGGGTAAGATATATAGATATAGTGGGAGATGTTATTGGGATTTGCTAAAGTTCGGTTTAAGTTGAGTTAAGCGTGTAAATCCCGACGTTGAATCTAAAATTGAATTGGATTTAATCGGAAGTTGAATTATTAAATCAAGTCGTCCCTATTAATTAAGTTCTACTAAAATAAATCCACTTTATCTCTTAATAATCATTACATATTTCCCCCAAAAAAAAATTTTAACATCTCTTATTGTTCTAGTTCTTCCTCCATTAATACACACCATAAATAACCCGTCCTTTTTACGTCCACCACACACACACGTTCGACATCGCAGGGATTTTCGTGAAATATCTCCGACCATTAATAAAACGTTTCGAGAAGGGGAAAAAATCGATTTAATATAATTTTTTTTTCGGGTTAGTTTTAGAAATCTTCTCAGATTTAAAATAGTTTTTAAGCGGAGATTTGCGGATTCTCGTTAAGGGCCTAAGAACCACTCAAATTCGCATTTGGAAGCGCCGCAAACTCCCGGAAACTGCGACCACTACAACGAGTCGAGACGATGACGACCACGGGAAACTTTTCCCATTAAGAAACGCAGAAGACATCAACGAGAACTAAGAGATCGAAACACAAAAGGGAACGTTTCAATCGCAATCAAAAAGGGATTATATAATGAGAAAAATGAAAATTAAAAAGATGATGATGAAGATTTTTGGAGAATACTCAAAATTTTGTTTTTGTTTTAGATTTGATTGAATTTTGAGTGAGATTAAATTTCGCTTGAAATCGGGGGCAATTAATCCCGAAATTTCCGTGGTCGTTGTCGTCGTCCCGCTGGAATATTTAATGTTCAAACCGCCCCCATGATACCGCCAAAAAGCCCCCCCTCACTTTGGAAACTGACGCTAATTGCCTCACGTCGCTTCTAATATGAAATCTATATTCGAAAACCGAATGATTTATCGAGTTAACGTTTTAATGCGCAAAGTTCTAAGAAGTTGGACCGTTTTGAAACGGAAGAATTGATTTAAAACGAACTTATTTGGTATTTAGGACGAATATTTATGCCTTTTTTATAATTGTAAAAAAGAATTTTATTTAATTGATTTAAGTCCCGCGGTCCATGATGCATATGTAGTCAAATTATTAGAGTGAAAACGGCGGTTTACAGCATGTCAGTGCATATCACGCAGTTTTTTTTTACAATAAATTATGAGACACGCTAGAGGTTTTTGTTCAGGCTAACGAACGGCTTCGTTGACTCGCCAGAGCTTCTAAGACTCATTCCTTTTTTTAATTCCCAGTTATCCCACTCGAGATCAATGTCTTTTCCGGTTGCCTGCTTCTCTTACTACTTATTATTACAACTCACCTTTACCGCGATTGATGCATTGTTATAATCGTCATTGCTCAACGTCCGACATTTTTAATTCTTCGTTGACGTCTTTCCGCAAGAGTGTATTAAATTTAAAAATATATCATTGAATATATTCGTGTTCAATCTGGCTTGTGTTATTAACTGAGAACGCTATTTTTTTTTTAAATTTTACTTTATCTAGAGTTTGTTACTTATTTTTACTGTTACTAGATTTTTATGTGGAATTGTTTGGTTGTTAATTCACTGATTTCGTTTATGTTGTTACTGAATGTATTCTGTTAGAGGATACTATTGTGGGGCAAACCCTGTTTGTATCCCGAATAAATAAATAAAAAAAATAATATTCATTCCATAATGAACCCCTTTCAGTTTTGTAAATGTAATTACCTTAAAAATATGATGTTTTTCTTTAAAAGTCTATACTCATTTTTAAGTGCTAAAAAGAGATCATTTGAATGCATTATTACTTCCTGCTCACTTTGCTGCTGTAATAAACATTATACAAACGAAATCGTATATTTGTTTGTTGGTCGCTCGGGTCCTGATTCTCCTGATCTTGGGGGTGGTGTTGGAGTTTATGTAAAGTCTATTTACAATTTAAATATCATTCTTAGCGAGTTTTTTGCGTGTAGAGGCGAATTTTCTCTAACAATTGGTATTGTATATAGAACAAATGTTTATTTTTCTCAATTTTTATCTAGTTTTGAAGTTGCCTTATCTCACCTGGTTTTACGATCCGAGCGGTTGGTGCGTTTGGGTGATTTCAATATCGATGCTTTTGGTGTGACTGGAGTTTACAGCAGTCGATTACTACCGGTTATTGAATCATATAATCTGACTCAAATCATTTCATCAGCAACTCGAGTGACAAATACGTCGGCTACACTCATTGATAATGTTATTGTCGATGTAGATGCATCTGTGAGTGATTGCATGATGCAGCTGACCATTCCTTAGTTTACGTCAACTTAAATTTATCAGATGTGAAGGCATCGTCTAAAATACTATACTACAGGGATTTTAATAATTTTAATATACAATTATTGACAAAAGATTTAATAGCAATACCCTGGCAAAATATTAAACTTAGCAATATTAACTCTTAAAGTTATTTATATTGACTGTCTTTGATGTCCACGCTCCAACGCGGATTATTACAACTATGAAAAATTTTCGCCCTTGGATCACCGATAATATAAAACTGTGGATGAAAGAAACTTAAGAATGATGTGTACACAAAATTTAAGAAAATTAAGAATCCAGAACATTTCAAATATTACAGAGTTGCAAAATTTTACTAATTCTTCTATTCAAAAAGAGAAGAAGGTGTATCTGTCATATATGTTGAATAATAATAACTGTCGTGAACTTGGCAGAATTTCCCATCAATGGGTATTGTTAGTGACAGGTAGCGGACAATTGTGTTGGGTAATCCCAATTTAATTTAGTATTCTCAAAGTAATACCTTGTCTGTTACTGAATCATTCACCATTTCTTTCGCTTCCGAAGAGGAAATATTGCACATCTTTGTAACATTAAGACAAGTACTGTTGGAGTTGGCAGAATTAGTGCTAAAATGTTAAATATGTGTTGTCCACCATATATGTCATATTGTGAACGATTGTCATGTGTAATTGTATTGTCTGTGTTAGTACAACACTGTAGTTAGCTGGAGTGATGAAAATCCTCATGCAATACGAGAGAACATCGTGAGTTGGTGCGGTTCGGACTTCAATTTTTGTGCTCTGCAATTTATAGTTGTTTTTCGAGTGCTGTGGCTAGTATTTATAATTTATTTTGGTTGCGGAAGCTACTGCTCGGAACAGTGGGTGCGTTGGTCAAGTTTTTCTAGTGATTGTTTCCTGGTTTCGGTGAATATTCAAGGTTTGATTCTTATTCCATATATTTACGATCAGTGTGTCTATGTACTGGAACCGGCTTCCGCGTGAGTGAGATGGAGTGTGTCAGTTGTCGCGGCAAAATTACGAGAAAAATTCCGGGACTGCAGTGCGCTGGCGACTGCGGCTTGTTCTACCACGCTAAATGCGTAGGACTCAGCGCGGAAGATCTTCGTGTTTATAAGGCGAAGGGTTTTGGATGGAGATGCCGCACTTGTGGAATCAGATCGGATCGATCTATTATTATCAATGATGACTTGCCTCCTTCGTCCCCTCCTGTGCGGAGACATTTTTCTGATTCTGATAACTTGCAATCTTTGGGAGGTTCATCACAGGTATCCTCACAACATGCCGAAGTTTTGTCTACAGAGAGTATGTTTGCAGTCCTAAAAGAAATTCAAGCCGATGTAAAAGGGTTATCCAATAAATACGCAGAGGTTCTTAGAGCTATTACTTTCTACGGGGAGAAGATCTCTGATTTTGAAATCGTAATTAATGATTTTAATAAAAAAATGAAGGAGTTAGAATACGTAAGATCAGAGAACGTTGCTCTCAAGTCTAGTTTGGGGAGGTCACAGTGCGTCTTGAGCAATTGGAACAATATTCTAGACGAAATAACGTAATTATAACTGGTGTGCAGGAGCGTGAATCTGAGTCCCTCACTCGGGTTGTTGAGCTGATTGGTGATGCGGTAGGTTCTCCCGTTTCAGCTACAGATGTTGATGCTGTCCACCGGCTTCCCACCAGAGGTTCTGTGGATCATAGCTCTGGCCAATCTAAAGTACGGAAGCCCAAGAATATTATTGTTAGATTCGTGTCCAGAATTGTACGGGACCGATTCTTGGGGGCCGCCACGCTCAAGCTCAAACAGCGTTCCAGTTCTGGTGTTCAGGGCTCTGCTCCGTCTCGGAGCATTGCAGTTGAGAGTCTGGGGAATGGTATCTACGTCAATGAACATTTAACGATGGAGAATGCCAAGCTTCTTCGGGAAGTCAGGTCGGTAGCTGCGGAGAAGGAATGTAAATTTGTCTGGTTTAAGGGTGATGCTGTTCGTGTGCGTAAAACTGAACGTTCTCGGGTGATTATTATCCGCTCACGAAGCGATTTGGATAAAATTTAGTTTTTATTGTTATTGCGCTCCAATTTTTGTATTGCTAATTTTTTGTTTTAAATGGCTATATCAGTCTATTACCAAAATGTTAATGGTCTACGTACAAAGACTTCAGCATCACTTATTAATTCATCTAATCTGGGTCACGATATCATCTGTCTTACTGAGACATCCCTTAATTCTTCAATTGCTAATAACGAGTTTTTTTCCTCTGATTACACCGTCTTTCGACGCGATAGATGTTCGTCGATGTCTCACAAGACTGATGGTGGTGGTGTCCTGATTGGTGTTAGAAGTAGCCTTCGCATCTCAACTGATTTAGATTTTAACTCTGAGGCCGAAGATTTTTGGGTGAGTGTCGAGTGCGCGGCTGGTCATATATTTTTTTGTTGTGTTTATTTGCCTCCTGGCGATATGGACTCATTTCAAGTTTTTTTATGTGAAATCTCTAGGATTAGGGACGCTCACCCGGATAATTTAATTATAATTGTAGGCGATTTTAATTTACTTTCAATACGATGGTGTCGGTCTGACAATGGTAATCTTGAACCATCTGTTGGCGGTGATTTACGCTCTCGAGAGTTTTTGGACACTTACCGTTACTGTAATTTATTACAGTTTAACGACCTCTGTAACGATAATAATAGAATTTTAGATATGCTGCTCAGTACATCCACTTGTATACAGAGGGTCAATAGGTGTCCGAATCCACTCGTGAGCCAAGATCGTCACCATCCTGCCTTTGAATTTCTTATTGTCGGTGCTCGACCGAAGTTATTGCGCGATGACCCCATTGTTAAATACTTTTTTAATCGGGGTAATTATGATGCAATTAATGCTTCTATTTCTGCCATTGATTGGTCTGAACAATTTGCGGACCGGAACGTAGATGACGCGGTCGACATTTTTTACACCATTATTAATAATCTAATTAACGTTCATGTCCCGCATCGACTAGTATCTAAGCGCAGATTTCCAATTTGGTACTCGAGATCAACAGTGAGGTCTATCCGGGAAAAGCTTAGTTTGCACCGGAAGTGGAAAATTTATGGAAATAAAGCTGATTATTTATCATTTACAATTTTGCGTAGGCGTTCCAAAGTTTTAATTAAGTCTGATTATGACAGGTATGTCAGGTCAATACAATCGCAGCTTATTGAATGCCCTGACCGCTTGTTCAGGGGGGGTATCTGTTCCTTATTCGCTCAATACTTTAACTCTGTTTTCATTGACGGTACCTACACTTATTCTTCGCGTATCGCATCGGGTGGTGGCCTGGCGCCTTGGTTCTGCGAGGAGAATGTCTTGCGTGCTCTCAGGGAGGTTGATTCTAAAACTGGAGCTGGTCCGGACAAATTGCCCGGTTGCTTCATTAAATACTGTGCAGCTAGCTTAGCAAAGCCACTTTTTATAATTTTTTCTATTTCCTTGAACTCCGGATCTTTCCCCGGCGAATGGCGGAGGGCCTTTGTTTTGCCTGTCTTTAAGTCTGGTGACCGTAGTGATGTTTGTCAGTATCGTCAAATTTCAATTTTATATATAGTTTCTAAAATCTTTGAAAAAATTATCTATTCTAAATTACTGTACATCTTGAAGCCGCATTTGATTGTTGAGCAGCATGGATTTCTTCCGGGTAGATCTGCTGAAACCAACTTAATGACCTACACCAACTTCATACATAATGCTTTTAACGCATCTGAGCAGGTTGACGCGATCTACACTGACTTCAGCAAAGCTTTTGATAAGATTGACCACAATATACTGATGGACAAGCGTTCACTTTTTGATATTCCCCAAGGTCTCTTAACGTGGCTGAGTTCATATATCACTGATCGTTATCAGGCCGTACGTGTTGGCAATTGTGTGTCCGCTTTTCGCCGAATCACATCTGGTGTTCCCCAGGGAAGTCACCTTGGCCCCATCCTCTTCTTGGTATATATTAATGATGTGATGGCCTGCTTTGAGCACGCAAGATTTTTACTTTACGCAGATGACTGTAAAATCTATCTGAACATAAAGCGTAACTCTGACTGTCTTAAACTTCAGAGTGATCTGAACCGGTTTTACAACTACTGTTTCAATAACTGTCTTTTCCTAAATTTTAAAAAGTGTTCTAAAATCTCATTTTCGCGTAAACGTTACCCCCTGAATTTTTCTTACAATCTAGGCGGTACAGATCTTCAATCTGTCGACCACATCTGCGATCTGGGGATTATACTAGATGGGAAACTTTCATATAATTTGCATGTAGATTATATCACATCCAAAGCTTTGAAGAGGTTGGGTTTTGTCATTAGAACTTGTCGTTCTTTTTCGAATATTAGTTGCATTAGAGTTTTGTATTTGACGTATGTGAGTAGTGTTCTCGGTTATTCGTCAGCGATATGGAATCCTCAGTACTCTGTTTGCATTAATCGCATTGAGTCTGTTCAGCGCCGTTTTTTGCGGTATTTGGCCCATAAAGTTTACTTACCCTACTGTGATTACGAGATGCGATGCAGGGTGCTAGGCTTACAGTCATTGCAAGTTAGGCGGCTGAGATATGATCTGCTTTTCATCTTTAAGTTAACAAACAATTTTATCAATTCTCCGGTATTGCTCGGCGGATTATGCTTTTCGGTGCCGTCTTATCGTACTAGATGTGGTCGGGTTTTTAGACTTAATAGATCAAATACCAACGCTCATTTTAAATCGCCTCTTCAAAGACTTATGTACTCATTTGATTCTCACTGTCGAAGTATCGACTTGTTTAATATCTCGTATACTGCGTTTAGACGGTTTTTGTGGGGCATAAGCGGAATGACCTCATTGCAATTTATACCTACTACTTCGTAATTGTGGAATGTAATTGAATAATGTTATAAAAATGTAATTCTTGATTCTTTCTATTATTATTATTTTTTTGTTAGAGCTATTGTATGATTATTGTGTATTCTATTTTTATTTTATGTTCTGTTCTTTATTATAATTTTGTTATTGTACTGTGGATGCTTCGCTGGGGGTTCACCCTGTTTGCATCCCTTGAAGTAAATAAATAAATAAAATAAATAAATAAATACAAGAAACTTCTTATTAGTGGCGATTTAGTGTAAATATATGGGCCGAAGTTGTAAGTAACCAGTTATTAGGTCCATCTATTCTTTTAAAAATTTTATCAGGCGATGATTATTTACATTCTTTACGAAATGAGTTACCTTTGCAAATATTATATAAATGACTGATTTGGCAATATATGAATTAGTTGAGAAGATCCTGACACTCTGTATAAGACATAAAACTATGACTATACGGCCTCCTGGTATAATTACTTTGAACAGGTGCACTTATAATACTCCCTAGAATATTGTTAATGCTTTTATCGATTACTTTTCGAGTATATTACTTTTGTCCCCATGGAAGCCGAAGTTGTCTATAGTTAATATAAAAACCCCTGAAGTTTTGGGAACGTTATACAGATACACCTGTATACCATAAGGAATCGAGATAGATTCGTATCCTTATTCCCCATTCGTTCTAATTTCCAAGTAATAGTTGCCCAATGTTTCTTTCTTGTTCATTGTAGGCTTTCATTCAGGAGCCTCGTCATATTCATTAGTTCACAGTGCAGATGAGAGTATAATGGAAAAAACTGCATAATCATAGATGTTTTGGAATTTGGTTTTAACTCTGATCACAACTCTGGCTGATGAGCTTCTAAATCTTCTGTTGATATGAATGTAATTTATTTGATTTTTTTACTATATTTTTTTCTCCTCAAGTATACAATAGTTATTTTTGTTACCATATTGTATTTTTGATAAAAAATCAAATAGTGTCCCCCAGTCATTATTTTTTCCAAAGTCATAGTGTGTGTTTTTTCCAATGTCATTGTGTGATCTACAACCTTTATTCAGTTTTGCATTTAAATCACCAATTAGATATATAACTTTGGATCTTTAACTTTTTCGTGTTATATCTAAAAAACATCTTCAAGGAGGTACATGCAGTTGTGTGAAGGTTTGTTGAATCTAGTTTTAACTAACACTGAACATGAATTTTAATATGTACGTGATGACTTCCCTTCTGTATCTGATTGAAAAGAGCATATCATATTTCTAAATACCCTATTTAGGGTCGCTTATACAATATATCGATAAATCTTGGCATATTTATTTATTTATTTATTTATTTATACATATTCGAGATGCAAACAGGGAGCATATCCCCAACAAAGCATCCTCATAAGAATGAAAATTAATATAAAAATTCTAGAATAAACTAAAGTAAACAAAACAATAACTCAACCAGCAAACATCCGCTAAACGTTAGATATTACATATTTTCTAAAAGAACGTAAAGAAATGTCGAAGAGAGGTACATGGTCGAAGTTTTGGTTGTAGGAATTAAGAATTCGAACTAATGGCGAGTTTTGGTACATGTTCGTGTTAGGTACGTTAACACGAAATGTGGCGTTGTTTCGTGTAAGCCGCTGCGGGACATTGAAGCTCAGTTCAGGCAGAAGATCGGGGGTATCCAGCATGCCATTAACAAGCTTGAAAAGGAAGATCAGATCAGAGACAAGTCGACGTTGCTGTTGAGACAATAAGTTGAAGACTACGCAACGCCTATCGTAATCGCAGTAAGGAAGATGAAATTTGTGTGCTAAATAACGTACAAAGCGTCGTTGAATGGCTTCAATACGATCACGATACACGGCATACAAAGGGTTCCATATTACTGAGCCGTAACATAGCACGCTGTTAACAAATGCCAAATAGAGGGTTCTTATACACAAAAAATTTGTGAAATTTTTACAGATTCTGATAATAAACCCCAAATTACGTAGAGACTTCTTCACCATAAATTCAATATGATGATGAAATCGCAATTTGGAATCTAATATAATGCCGTGATCCTTTATGTAATCAGTAGACCGGATAGCGGTACCATTAAAGTTGTACGGAAAGTTGAAGGGATAACGTTTCCGAGTAAATGTAATTTTTTGGCATTTGTCATAATTTAAGTAAAGTTTGTTGACATGGCAGTAGTCATGCAGGCGGTTAAGATCCTCCTGTAGTCTTAGACAGTCCAGGTTAAACCCAATTCTTGCGAATATTTTATTATCATCGGCATAGAGTAAAAAACTTAGAAAATTTAAAACAAGAAGAAATATCGTTTATGTACGTTACGAATAGTAAGGGTCCAAGATGACTACCCTGAGGCACACCGGATGTGACAGGTTTGTAACCGGATACAAAGCTACCAATCCTAATCGCCTGACTTCTGTTAGATAAATACGACATAATCCAGTGAACAAGACCATCAGGAATATCAAAAGTGAAAAGTTTTTGTACGAGAATTGTATGATCGATTTTGTCAAAGGCCTTAGAATAGTCCGTGTATATTGCGTCAATCTGAGTATCCTCGTGTAAACCAGAATGAATAAAGTTTACATAGGACACAAGATTAGACTCCACCGATCGCCCGGACAAGAAACCGTGTTGTTCATTAATTATAGATTGCACCTTAGGGATAGCTGAAAGGATAGAAATAGGACGCTAATTAGAAACCAATTGTTTATCACCGGATTTAAATATTGGAATAACGAAGGCCTTTTTCCACATACTATGGAAAACACCTTCAAGTAAGGACTTCGAAAATATATGAAACAGAGGCGTAGACAGCTCAGTTGCAAACTCTTTAAGAAACAACGAAGTAATACCATCCGGACCAGGGCTAGAGGACCGGTCGAGATTCAACAGAACATTATGAATTACATTAGCGGAGAACCACGGTAAAATTCCAGAGCCGTGAGCAACCACTGAGCTGTCGATTGCTCCATTTACAAAAACAGACGAGAAGTAATCTGAGAAAGCACTGGAGATTGCAGGACACGAGTCAACAATAGTGCCATCAACTGAAGTCATTGAGACTGGCATGCCGGATGGGGAACTCTTTTTGTTATTAACAAACGACCATATCCTCTCTGGTTTCCCCACCACATCTGCCTGAATAGAGCTCAGATAAGATTTGTAGTCAGCAGCAATCAATTTCTTAGCTCTGCGACGCAAAATTGAAAAAGATAGATAATCACAGTTACGTTTACTGGACTTTCACTTTTTGTGAAATTTTAACTTTTCCTTAATAATGCGAATGGTAGAACGGGTATACCAACGAGGGAAGCGTTGCTTAGGTAAGATACGTTTCGGAACATATCTATTAACAGTAAAGTTAATATGCGCGTAAAAAACTTCAACCATGCCCTCCACGTCCATCCCGACAAAGACAGAACCCCAATCAATACTATTTAAATACTGCTTTATGCCTAAGGAATTTGCTTTCTTGTAAAGAAAACAAGTTTTTGGGCCATCAGTCAAGTAAGATGACGTGACGGATATGTGTGGATCATTGCAGGGGTGAACACTCTCAACACGACCGTTCGCACATAATACAAGATCCAAAATTCTGTTATTATCGTTTAAAATATTATTAAATTGATCAAAATTGCAATAAGAGTAAGTGTTAAGAAAGAGAACGGCGCGACGCTCTAAAATTCTCGTAGGCACTAATGAACCACCAGATTCAGATGATGTCCATGTGATGGACGGTTGATTAAAGTCACCCACGATAATGATCATGAGATCTGGATACTTATCACGCACAGCAGATACACTCGATAAGAAGAGATCAAGAGGTTCTTCGGCATTAGGAGGGAGATAAACACAACACAAAAGAAAATGACACTGACCACAATGCACTTTCAACCACAAATCCTCGGCGCCGGAGTGTAGACACGGCATTGGGACGACGTGAAAACTCGTCCTGACAGCGACAAGGACACCTCCACCATCCCGCTTAGTAGATGCTGTAGATTCTCTGTCACGACGATATACAATATAAGAAGGATTGAGAAGTTCCCCGTCGGACACAGTAGAGTTGAGATAGGTCTCAGTAAGACAAATAAAATCAGTCGACAGAGCATAGGAATTGATTGAGGTAGTATTCGTTTTGGAACGTAAGCCTCGGACATTTTGGTAGTAGAAGCTAAGGCCCATGGATAGTGACGTTATATTTCCAAGGTAAACTAGTGCAATAACGAGCTCTGTCTTATAATTTATTCAAGTCCGACAGAGATTTGACAACTAAAACCTTAGCTCTCTCATCTCTTCTGACGTGAATCACACAGTTCCTTGTCCAAACGTATTTATAGTTTTCTCACGTCCAATTTCCCGCGCCCTGTTGAAAAGGTTCATGTTATTAACCGTTAGGTGTTCATTAATATAAAAGTTGTCCGAGACATCAGGAACCGATAAGCCACGACCGTTAACTCCGCGACGATGCAATATAGCCGCACTAAAAATGCGGTCCCGTGTCATCCTTGATACAAATTTGACGATAATTGCCTTAGCCTGCGGTTTATCAGATCTGAGAGATGGTCTTTGAGGCAATCGGTGTACGGCATCAATATCGGAGAGTGCAATGGGAGACTTAATAACAGAAGCAATACTAGATACAATATCAGGGAGATTTTCGCCCACACGTTCGGGGACTCCTGAAATAATTAAATTGTTTAAGCGTGAATATTGCTCCTGGTGATCGAGACGGCTCTCCGCAACGGCCAAGTCTGCCCTGAGCTTCAAGTTATCGGCGAAGACCGCATCGATTTGTTTGATCTTATCACCAAATCTATTTAAGGTCCGCTCAAAATCTGTGATTTTATCCCCATAGAATGAGATAGATTTAATGATTTCATCGTACTTATCTGATAATTTCTTCATCTCAGTTTGTGTGGATGACATGAGCTGAAACAGTTGTGCATTACTGGGGCCGCTGGAAGACGCAAGATCAGACGTTTCATCCTCGATAATGACGGATCTATCATGGTTACCCCTACATTTGGAGCATTTCCAAAAGACGTCACCTGATTTGATCTGAACGAGCACATCGGATGGAATCCTGACGCATTTGGTGTGAAAGTTGCCGTGGCAACCGCTTCACTGAAGACCGGGGCTCTTCGACGATAAGCGGCCGGAGCAAATCTTGCACCCCGACATCGATACAGGGATACCGGTTCTCGTGTACAAAGGTCAGCGCGACCGATAAGCACAACATGACGGTAATAAAGTTAATACCGAAAATTACAAAATAATGTGTGAGGAACCAATCAATCGCGACGCGCAAGAATAGCTTGAAAAACCAACAAGAAACAGTCAAAAACTATAAAACTTCACCATGCAAACGAGTCAGATGTTGACGAGTTGATAGCTCGCTGATGAATGATGAATATGGCTATGAATATGTCATTAGAAATATATAAATAGGCATATTGTGTGTTATTCTTAATGCTGAAGAGTCACTGTGCTCTCATCCTCATATCTTCTGGAATTATGTGTCATAAAACTGTCATCTGGGTAAATTATGGGTTGGGTTTGGGTTGGGTTAGCTCATGATGAATCTTATATCAAAGTGATGTGGTGTTATAATGTGTTAATCGTCTTTAGATTTTGCTTATAATTACTGAATTCGAAGATGCATGAAGCCCTGATATTCTCAAAGGATCTTGCCTTATGAACAAACGTGATTATTATGAGTCAACAATATCGGGGAGGATGTCAATGTGATGTGTTGAATAATCTTTAAGCAAATTTGCAATACTAATATTTCCAAATGTAGCTTTTGGGATGTGTACTAAGAGAAGCATTTCTTATCGTATAAACATAGTGTGGTACTCATCTTTAGATTTTACTTATCATGTCTGAAATCGGAGTACTTGAGGAGAGTATTCTCAAAAAACCTTGGAAAATCTTTGGATACAGGCTTTATGAAGGAACCTGATTTTAAGAGTCAATAATATCGAAGAAAGATAGCACCATATTTAATGATATTCTTCAAGTGCTGTTGCATTGGATTTTTTTGAATCTGCAATCTCTAAGGTGTTGGTTTAAGCTACTTCTAAGATATTGACTAGTCACATCTATATATGAACCAGAACTACTTTGACAATTGATCTTGTAAATCAAATTAGACTTCAGGGAATTTTTCAAATTGGAAAAATCTTCCTCAGAGGTTGGGTGTCAATCTCTTCTCTGAAACGATACCTGACAACGTAAAGCATTGTTTGTAAAATGGGTGATGTAAATCATTCAAACTTTTAGAGGACCCTTTTACCAGGTTCTGAAATCCGACCCAACATTTGTAGTCTAAAGGAAATCTAATTACATCATCTGCGAGAGTCTTCTTGATAAGAACCTCATCCCAGGTGATGTATATCAGACATTGTTTTGCCATACTGGTGTTATTCAAAAATATTTATGGTCTCCCAAAAATCAATAACGCGGAAGTAGTATAGATTAGTATAGATTAATTGTTGGAGGAGGAGGACGAGGTTGTAGTATCTACTAATTGGAGGTTGTAGAATCGGCTAATTGTTGGAGGAGGAGGAGGTTCTAGAATCGGCTAATTGTTACAAACCTACTAACCTTAAAAGTTGTAATGTGGGAGGAGTTTCCAATTAAGTTTTAATTATTTTGCAACCTCCTCCCAAGTGACACCTTTAAATAGGGAAACCAGACAATAAAATAATAACGCTCTGTTGACGTGTCAAGACATGTTCGTAGATGGTCACTCTTCGTCGTCTTCCGATAGAATGAAAAAGAATAAGAACGAAGAAGACGTCGATGGGTGACCATATCGAACACGTTGGCATATAGAACGTTATCATAATTTATTCTCTGGTTTCTTACTTGGAGGAATCACTTGGGAGGAGGTTGGACATTAATTGAAACCTCATTAATTGGAAACTCCTCCAATATTGCAACCTTTAAGAGGAGTAGGTTTATACCAGTTAACCGAATCTGGAACCTTCTCCTCCTCCTCCTCCTCCTCCAACAATTAGCCGATTCTAGAACCTCCTCCTCGGACGCAGGTTCGAGGAGGAGATTCTAGAATCGGTTAATCTATACTACTCGCGGACTCGTTACTCCTGATCATTTCTTTCATCGAATCACCAAGATATGCTCTGTCGTCTTTTCTATAGATAAAGGGAGTACAGGTGAATGTGGGAAGGGGTAGGGCAACCATGTTGTGCGCGATTGGGAGAGCGAGAGAGATAGGAGCTGACATCGCCCTGGTCCAGGAGCCTTATTTGAGAGAGGATATTTGGGAGAAAGGAGAGATGGTGCTTGGTAAGGGTAAGTGTGTCATTGTATGGTTGAGAGGGGGAGGAGACGTGGTAGGAGTGTTAGAGGAGGAGGATTGTGTTGTGCTTGAATGTGGAAGAGGAGAGAATAGAGTAAGTTTTGGTTGTGTGTATGCGAGACCAGGTGGGAATTTATCGGAGACCCTGGAGAGGCTGACGATGGCAACAAGGGGAGCCAATAGATGCGTGGTAGGAGGGGATTTCAATGCTAGGCACCCATCCTGGGGAGATAGGGTCTTCGACGAAAGAGGAGAGGAGATGTGTGAGTTTATTTTGAGGAATGAATGGGAGTTAATGAATGATGATGATGGGTTACCTACGTTTGAGACGGTGAATGGATGTAGTTGGATAGACCTCACTCTATCCAAGGGGGTGTATGAATCGGAATGGGGTGTCAGGGAAGACGAGAGTTTGAGTGATCATAGAATGATTGAGTGGAATGTGAGCATGGGAGTGGATGTAATTGTGCAGGATAGTAGGTTTTTAGATTTCAGGAAAATGAATTGGGATTTGTTCGAGGAGGGGGTCAGAGGAGAACTGGAAAGAGAGGAGAAGGGGAATGGTGGTGAGGCAGGGGCTAGGAGATGGAGTGAATGTATTATTAGGGTGTGTGAGGATTTGGTTGGTTGTGTGGGGAGGAATGAAAAAAGGAGGAGGATAGAGAAGACATGGTGGAGCGAAGGATTGAATGTGTTGAGAAGGGAGGTTAGAGCGGCTAGGAGGGAATTTCAGGAAAGCAGACGAGGAGGTGTGGGTGTTAATGAGAAGAAGGCGAGGTATAATGAAAAGAGGGATGAATACAAGAAGGAGATTATTAAGGCGAAAAGGGAGGCAATTGGTAGGATTGGTGAGAAGGTCAGGAAGAATGGATGGTATGAGGTTTGGAAGGAAGGGAAGGGAAGATCGATGAGACCGATAATGAGTAGAGTGGATGAGTATGGTGTGAGTATCTAGGAGGTCATTAGGGGGCAATTTACTAAATATTTCTTGGAGGATTATAGAGGGGAGGACACAGAGAGCCAGAGTAGGATTAGGAAGGAGGTAGAGGACAAGGTGGTTAGGTATGAAAGTATGAGGCGTGATTGGTTGGTTGAGAAAGTGAGTGAGAGTGAACTGGAGGGAATTATCAACAACATGGGCGAGGGAAAAGCCGCAGGCGTGGACGGGATTAGGAGTGTAGTGGTAAAGGAGACCTGGAATAGATTTGGGAATGAATGGTTAGATATAATTGAGGCGTGTTTGAGGGAGGGGGTATTTCCACCGATCTGGAGGGAAGCTAGGGTGGTTTGGTTACCGAAACCAAATGGTAGTGTGCGACCGATATGTTTGGCTTCCGCTCTAGGAAAGGTTTTGGATAGGGTGCTTGCTGAGAGGTTGTTGGATTTTGTGGAAAGGAATGGTAGGATGGATGAGAGGCAGTATGGGTTTAGGAAAGGGAGAGGGACTATGCAGGCTTTGGATGGGTTGGTGAATGGGATAAGGAAATGTAAAGAATATGGATGGCATGGTGTGGTGGTGACGTTGGATATTGCGAACGCTTTCAACGCTGTGTGGGTGCCTGGTATTTTGAATGGTTTGATTAGGATGGGTGTTCCGGAGTACTTGGTGTGTGCTGTGAATAGTTTTTTAAGTGAGAGAGTATTGAAGTGTGAAGGGGTAGAGGTGAAAGTGAAGAGGGGATGTCCGCAGGGTTCCAGTTTGGGACCGATACTGTGGAATTGTGCAATGAATGAGTGGTTTGTTAGGGTGAGCGAATGTTTGGATCTTGAGAGCGATTTGGTGCAAGCATATGCGGATGATCAGGTTATTTTGATAGGGGATGTGTCTGTGAAGAAAATTGAGAAGAGGTGGGATAGTGTGTGGAAGGTGTGTAAGGTGTGGGCGGAAGAGTGTAAGGTAGGGTATGCTAGTGAGAAATTGGTAGGAATGTTTTTCTCTAAGAAGAAGATCAGGGATTCACCGATTCTTAGGGTTGATCATGGTGCTGTGAGGATGGAAGGTGTAGTAAAATACTTGGGAGTGATGATTGATTCGGGTTTGTTGTTTATCAAGCACGTGAGGTATGTTAGGGGAAGAGTGATTGGTATGTTAGGTCGTATGGCGGTTATGGCAGGAAAGGATTGGGGTGTGAACATGGAACTTAGAAAGATTATGGTAGAGAGAGTGATTATTCCAGGGATACTGTATGGTGCGGAAGTGTGGGGTGAGAGAGCTACAGATTCGAGAGTGGAAAAAGGGGTGAATGCGGCGATTAGGCCATTCTTGCTATGGGCGACGGGGGCCTACAAAACTACCCCAACGGAGGCTTTCTGTGTCATGTCAGGGATACCACCCCTGCAGCTATCGGCGAAGTGTATTAGGGAGAAATGGTTGAGGCAGGTAACAGGAGAATGGGAGAGAAAGTGTAGAGGTAGTGAATGGTGTGAAGGTGCAAGAAGGGTGCCTGAGAATATTGAGGGAATGGATGAGTTAATTGAAATTTTATGGATGCGAGTAAGGGGGAGAGAGGTGTGAGTGTGGGATTTGTTGTTAGGAAGGATGGAGTGGTGTTCGACAGGGGAAAAATGCGTGTTAGTAGGTACGCGTCCGTGGTTCAAGCCGAGGTCCAGGCTATAGGTTTAGGTGTTGAATGGGTGAGGAGGAGGAAGAGGGGAAGGTACGTTATATACAACGACAATAAGATCGCAGTGGAACAGGTATGTGGGATGGGTGTGAAGAGCGTGGAGGTGAACGAGGTGAGGAAATGTTGTAAGGCTGCATGTGAGGGAGATAGAACTATATTGGTGGGGTGGAAACCGAGAGAGGATGAAGGTATGAAAGAGGTTGATGAATTTGTGAGGAGAAGTGAGGGGGAAGGTATGGTTAAGAAGTTGTGTATGGTAAGGAGTGTGTTTAGGAAGGAGCAGAGGAAAAGGATGACGGAGGAATGGAGGGAGAGATGGAGAAGGGGGACTACGGGAAGGTGTGTGTTTAATTTCTTGAAGTGTAGATGGATGGGTGAGAGGGCGATGTCGGCAAAGGGGGTGCAATTGATGAGTGGGCATGGGCCGTTTAGAGTGTATCTGAAAAGGTTTAAATTGTGTGAGACGGATGGAAAGTGCGTGTGTGGTGTGGGTGAGGACACACCGCAACACGTACTGTGGGAATGTAGGGATGATAGAAGGGTGAAGTGTAGAGAGAGGGTGTTTGAAAAAAGGAGAAGTGAAGGTAGAGGTGAGTTGAGTGAAATAGTGTGTGAGGAAGATATGAATGATTGGAATGAGTTGGCTGCTGGGATGGTTTTTTATTATGAGGGGGATGGGAGATAAGGTACTTACCGTGGGTCACTCTCTCTGCCGGCTGCCGCTCGGGTTATGAAGACCTGCAACAAAGAAAAGAAAAGATTAGTATAGTAAGGGTGGGAATATTTAATGAATTAATGTTAGTTTTGCTTTGATTTTGTTAAATTTATTGTTAAAGTTTCTTTTGTTTTTGTTTTTTGCTTATAAGTTCGGGGTTTGTATGTTAATTTAGTAATTAAGTAATACGAATTTTGGTTATTTTAGTTTATATAAATATGTATTATTTTTGAATTATTTGGAAGTTGTGTAAATAAAATAGATTGTGGGGGCCTTTTTTCTCCGCTGGTTTTTGGAAGGCGGAGGTGGCGGGTTGCCTTAACAGTGCTTTCGCTGGACGTAGGGTGTGTCGCATACCGCAAGGTGGGTCGACGTACTCGTACACTTTGTACGAGTACAGATTGTTTATGTCGTCTTTTCTGGTTAAAATTCTATCAAAAGATGTATGTATGTAGGCTTAGATGTGGTATCTTTATCTTTACTAACACCCCCCTGAATATGGTTATTGAAAGATTAGGGATGATTGATCACTATGGTCATTTGACTTTCTTTCAATGATACTAGAAACAGAAGTTTGGTACACCTATGGGCAGTCCACTGAGCCCCATTTTTTAGCCACCAATGCGATAGACTATGTTCTTGACAACCGTACTTACTCTTTTTTCAAGTTGCCCTTCTTCTTCACAGTGACCTTCAATGGGCACAACCCTCTTATCCAATTGACCATGGAAGAGATTAAAAAGTTATTTTATGCCCCTTTCAACATCACCTTAATATGAAGATTTTGCATTTACGATGAGGTCCTAAAGTTGAAAAATCTTAGCTTGTTGGTCGTCACTATCTCCAACAATAGTTACCCTATTTCCCAACTTAATATGATCTTTTTATATTATGATCTTATCTTACAATTATTCTTAGATAGACTCATCTTTAATGTGATGATCACGTAACCTCACCAGCATGAGCTTATTTAATGATGTTCAACAGCTACTTATCATTGCGGTTATCAGTATGATAAGATGAGTCCTTGGATGGTCAAATGGACGTAGGGCACAATAACTCTTCTAAGGCGTTTAATGCAATCCATGATCCCCTCTTCCTGAAATTCAGTATGTTTAGCTCTGCCCCTGGAATTATACATTTTCTTAAAACGTATTTGATCTGATGTCCCTAAGTGCTCTATCTTCACACTGTTTGTAACATTTTATTTTACTTATAAGTCTGGTGTAGGAGCTTATGCTGTGTAGTATTAAAATATTTCGTCCTATGACTTCGGATGATGACGTGGCTTCGATGCAATCAGATTTAGATAACTTGGTGCGACCGTAATCAGCTCAGGATTGATGTACAAATGTGTAATGTTATCACCTTCACATGGAGAGATAGTTATATCCCTTAAACTTACTGTAAATATAGAACTTGCTTAAAATAAGTTGCATTAAAAATTTTGGAGTAACTTGATAAGAGACTTTCGTAATATACACCGTAATATGTATAATCTATAGACTTTAAACTATAGCTAAGTTCATGTCGGTAAATCCAATGTCTGATTTTCTGATTGCCCCCACCACCGTCACATACGCGCTCTAGATTATATATAAAAGCCCAATTATTTAGAATTATTATCAACTCTCTATTAACAAGTAACGCTATCTATTGATAATCGTTTAATATTAATAATTGCGAGGTGACAAAAAATTGGAAAGAAGTTAAAAAGGGACATCAATGTGACGTTTGTTATTGGCTACTTTCATTTCTAAGTGCACGTTAGACAACTTAATTTGAAAGTTAAAGGTAAATAATTTTATTTCTCTTTTCAAATGTTTCAACAAAACTAAAATGGACTTCCTTTTCAAAAAGGAGAAAAGAAAATTGATAAATTCTTTGCGAACCAAAAACTTAAATTGGCCAGGAATTAGAAAACTTTTCCAGAAAGGACAATATGTAACGTCGCGGGACAAAAGCGGAAATGGTACCGAATTTTTCCCCCTCTTTCGTTTCCGCGCGCAATTTTTTTATCCCCTTTTTATTTTCGTAAGTAATTTAGGGTCGAGTCCGAAGTTCTTCCCAAGCAATTTCACCCCGAATTACTCGCCCCTCTATGTCTCCTTCTATGTCGTGTTCCTCCCCATGTTCGTGTTCTTTAACGCGGAAAACTTTTTTAAAATGATAGCAGCCCCATGTCTTTGTTGTAACTTTAAACTCTTTTCGACCTTTTCTCTCCGCTTTAACCGAATGTGACAAGCCAAAAACGAAAATTAATTTTGTTTTCTGTCTAAAATAATACACAAAAATAACATCGCCCTTTTCGTCGATAAACTACCAAGTCAAAAGGGACGAAACAGAAAGGAACCCGGAAAAAAAAGTAAAAAAAACGCTCAAAATGAGACTAGAATAAGGGAGGCTCCTTTTACCCTTTGTGATGAGAACGAGAAAAAAAGAAATCTTCACCGATAGCGAACACGAAAAGAGAAAGACGAAAAGGTCTCTGCGTTGAAAAACGGAAGGCTCCCGACATCATCGAACGGGATGCGGGATGGGGGTGGCATCGGTTCACGACTTCAAAGAACTCGAAAGAGGGAGATACAACTCCTCCTTAGCTACTTATTCCCCCCGAAAACTCGTCCTTGGAGAAAAAAAAATGTTAACTTAAAAAGAAACGACACAGTCTTATCTTATTTTATCCGTTTCGCTTCATTACTTTAAAAGGGTTTGTTTTAAGGTTGCGGTGTCAGTGTCGAAATTAGCTCGTATGGTCCGTGTAACGTGGGGTTGGCACCCCCGGGAGGGGGCGGCCGCGACGACACGAATTTCAATGTACCTGGCGGCCTCTAATTCGATTTTCTTGTAGTACGTTTCGCCCAACCCTAAAACCACCGCAACCCGAGTCTCTCCCTTAAAACCTCGCTTCTATCCCACTCGAGGGGGTGGGGGTTCGCTCTGTAGAGGTGGTAGTCGGTTTTCACCATCCTATGGCTCGTTGTTGGTGGCGGAAACGAGAAGAGAATTAAATTGGCCAGCATGATGTTCGCCACACGTTTACAATCTACTAAAGGGGGCGGGAGTTTTTGTTAAGCGTCAAATTTATGTTTTGTGGGTGTATTTGGAAATAAAAATTATATGTTTGTTTGTGTGTGTTAATTAATTTTGCTGATTTCTGCGAGTGTCATTATCAGGATGATAAGGGTAGGTAAAATTAAATATTAAAGTATATTTTGGAATTGTGAATAAAATAGTGAAAATTGTTTATAAATCAACGAAGAACGAAGAGATGCACAAACTGTCTCATATATCACATACAATGCTATAACATTCGTTCCATACTTACACATTTACTGTAATATTACATAACCCTCACAACATTGATACAGACTACGTGAAATGTCAAATACGTTTCACGTTTACATTGCCAATTAAATCCTCTCCACAACCGCTCCAGAATCCCTCAACATAGATCTATAAAAATACGTAACGATGAGATTTAAATCGTAGCCTTTACATTACAAGTACACTGATATCTATACTGCAACAATAATTTGTATGTTGCCTTATAACACATAACAGTGATTATAAAGAGGCTCCTTATGATTGCTTGATTCGTTGATCTCGTTTAAAGTTAACACCATCAACTCAAAGTTGGTCAACACCAAACACAACCTAACTTAACGACTTCTTAAGATATTACAATATCTCGTCTGCGGGAGCTTAGGACATATCCTCGATTCAGTTAGTACTGCAAAATAGAAGTTCTGCAAAGTATGGAATAATGGATGTGGCAGGACGTGGATATAGACGAAGAAAGAATAAGGTTAGCTGCAGGATGTACTACAAACAAAATGTTGAACATGAATATATATGATGAGATAGCAAGCACAAATTAAAACGATTAGTTAGATCAGAGAGTAAGAACCGCTTGATTAACGTATGATTGTTCAAGAGGCTCAAGAATTAATATTGACTCTTATTATACAAATATGAAACTGGGTCAACTTTAATATCCTCCTCCTCTTCCTCCTAGGCATATTGTATTTTCATAACAAACTCATCACATGTGATATAACTATTCCTTGAGTAGCTTTATCGCGGATTTAGTTTAAAACTTGTTACGCTGTCGTAGAACACGTTCTTTGTAAAGGAATATTCGTGAAGCTTGCAAAACGAGTTGTGTGAACTGTCTATGTTAAGGAAGTTATTACGCCAGGGAAAATGTTTTAAGAAAATTGGAGGTATAAACTTATTGCGCGAGGAGTTTGTTGTAAACAAATTTAGTTAAGTGGAAATAATTTTAATCAATTCGGTGTTGTTACAAGTTGCCCTATATTTAAGGATATCTACAATAAGAACCTTTTCTATACACATGTTTACATTCTGTTCTATATTAATATAAAACCACTCCATGTACGAAAAATTATACATCTATTACGCCGAGGTCGCCTATGGCGAGCAAGGCGCTACATTTTTTCCATATTGATATAAAACCACTCCGTTTTTAAGATTATTTATACTGACAAAAACGAGGTCGCTTGCGGGCGAGGCGCTACATCATTTCTATATTAATACATAATCACTTATTTTCGAAAAATTATACATCTATTACGCCGAGGTCGCCTATGGCGAGCGAGGCGCTACATTTTTTCCATATTGATGTAAAACCACTCCGTTTTTAAGATTATTTATACTAACAAAGCCGAGGTCGCTTGCGGGCGAGGCGCTACATCATTTCTATATTAATACATAATCACTTATTTTCGAAAAATTATACATCTATTATGTCGAGGTCGCCTTTGGCGGGCGAAGCGCTACATCATTTCCATATTGATAGAAAATCACTCCGTTTTTAAGATTATGTCTATTAACAAAGCTGAAGTCGCTTGCGGGCGAGGCGCTACATCATTTCTAGATTAATATATAATCACGCCAAGGTCACCTATAGCTTGCGAGGCGCTACATCATTTCTATGTTAATACATAATCACTTATTTTCGAAAAATTATACATCTATTACGCCGAGGTCGCCTTTGGCGGGCGAAGCGCTACATCATTTCCATATTGATAGAAAATCACTCCGTTTTTAAGATTATGTCTATTAACAAAGCTGAAGTCGCTTGCGGGCGAGGCGCTACATCATTTCTAGATTAATATATAATCACGCCAAGGTCACCTATAGCTTGCGAGGCGCTACATCATTTCTATGTTAATACATAATCACTTATTTTCGAAAAATTATACATCTTTTACACCGAGGTCGTCTTTGGCGGGCGAAGCGCTACATCATTTCCATATTGATAGAAAATCACTCCGTTTTTAAGATTATGTCTATTAACAAAGCTGAAGTCGCTTGCGGGCGAGGCGCTACATCATTTCTAGATTAATATATAATCACGCCAAGGTCACCTATAGCTTGCGAGGCGCTACATCATTTCTATGTTAATACATAATCACTTATTTTCGAAAAATTATACATCTATTACGCCGAGGTCGCCTTTGGCGGGCGAAGCGCTACATCATTTCCGTATTGATAGAAAATCACTCCGTTTTTAAGATTATGTCTATTAACAAAGCTGAAGTCGCTTGCGAGCGAGGCGCTACATCATTTCTATGTTAATACATAATCACTTATTTTCGAAAAATTATACATCTATTACGCCGAGGTCGCCTATGGCGAGCGAGGCGCTACATTTTTTCCAAATTGATAGAAAATCACTCCGTTTTTAAGATTATGTCTATTAACAAAGCTGAAATCGCTTGCGGGCGAGGCGCTACATCATTTCTAGATTAATATATAATCACGCCAAGGTCACCTATAGCTTGCGAGGCGCTACATCATTTCTATGTTAATACATAATCACTTATTTTCGAAAAATTATACATCTATTACGCCGAGGTCGCCTTTGGCGGGCGAAGCGCTACATCATTTCCATATTGATAGAAAATCACTCCGTTTTTAAGATTATGTCTATTAACAAAGCTGAAGTCGCTTGCGGGAGGAGGCGCTACATCATTTCTAGATTAATATATAATCACGCCAAGGTCACCTATAGCTTGCGAGGCGCTACATCATTTCTATATTAATACATAATCACTTATTTTCGAAAAATTATACATCTATTACGCCGAGGTCGCCTTTGGCGGGCGAAGCGCTACATCATTTCCATATTGATAGAAAATCACTCCGTTTTTAAGATTACGTCTATTAACAAAGCTGAAGTCGCTTGCGGGCGAGGCGCTACATCATTTCTATATTAATACATAATCACGCCAAGGTCACCTATAGCTTGCGAGGCGCTACATCATTTCTATGTTAATACATAATCACTTATTTTCGAAAAATTATACATCTATTACGCCGAGGTCGCCTTTGGCGGGCGAAGCGCTACATCATTTCCATATTGATAAAAAATCACTCCGTTTTTAAGATTATGTCTATTAACAAAGCTGAAGTCGCTTGCGGGCGAGGCGCTACATCATTTCTATGTTAATACATAATCATTTATTTTCGAAAAATTATACATCTATTACGCCGAGGTCGCCTTTGGCGGGCGAAGCGCTACATCATTTCCATATTGATAGAAAATCACTCCGTTTTTAATATTATGTCTATTAACAAAGCTGAAGTCGCTTGCGGGCGAGGCGCTACATCATTTCTATGTTAATACATAATCATTTATTTTCGAAAAATTATACATCTATTACGCCGAGGTCGCCTTTGACGGGCGAAGCTCTACATCATTTCCATATTGATAGAAAATCACTCCGTTTTTAATATTATGTCTATTAACAAAGCTGAAGTCGCTTGCGGGCGAGGCGCTACATCATTTCTAGATTAATATATAATCACGCCAAGGTCACCTATAGCTTGCGAGGCGCTACATCATTTCTATATTAATACATAATCACTTATTTTCGAAAAATTATACATCTATTACGTCGAGGTCGCCTTTGGCGGGCGAAGCGCTACATCATTTCCATGTTGATAGAAAATCACTCCGTTTTTAAGATTATGTCTATTAACAAAGCTGAAGTCGCTTGCGGGCGAGGCGCTACATCATTTCTAGATTAATATATAATCACGCCAAGGTCACCTATAGCTTGCGAGGCGCTACATCATTTCTATATTAATACATAATCACTTATTTTCGAAAAATTATACATCTATTACGCCGAGGTCGCCTTTGGCGGGCGAAGCGCATTTCCATATTGATAGAAAATCACTCCGTTTTTAAGATTATGTCTATTAACAAAGCTGAAGTCGCTTGCGGGCGAGGCGCTACATCATTTCTAGATTAATATAATAATAATAATAATAATAATAATCTTTATTGATGACACGTCAGCCGAAGCTATTTCACAAGTCATATATTTTAAGGCGAACACAATAGTTGTTTGTTATAATAGAAACACAGTAAATAACACATACATGCACTAGTTAAATAACGAACGGTCAGCAAATACAATTTTGTGGGTTGCAAGGAAAATGGCGAGATGGTCACATCAACCCAGCAAAACTGTCGGTTAAAAATTCATCCACACTATAAAAGGCTTTTTGAAGCAAATATTTTTTTAATACGATTTTAAATTTCAATGCATCTAACTTTCTCACATGTTCTGGTAAAGCGTTGTAAAATTTCAAACCATAAAAATTTGCCCCATATCTAGCCCTTGTCGTTCGAGTGAAAATTGAAACAAGATTACTTTTATTTCGAGTATTATAAGAATGATAATCCTGGCTTTCGCTGTAACTATTTAAGTTATTCTTTATGAGCAGTAAACAGTTAAAGATATACGCACAAGGAAATGTCAGAATTCCCAATTCGAAGAACTTAGCCCTGCAGCACTCCATAAAACCGATGCCTGCCAAAATTCTTACACATCTTCGCTGAGTACGGAAACAAGCGAAGCGTGAGCGGAATGCCCCCAACATATAATACCATATGTCATATGAGAATAAAAGTGTGCAAAGTAGGCAGCAAGTGCCAGCTTCAGCGACACCACATTGATTAAGTTGCGAATCAAATAGATACCAGTATTTAACTTTTTAATTAAATGAAGAACGTGCTTCTCCCATGTAAGTCCGGCATCAAGATGAATACCTAGATATTTAACTGAACTATTGTCATTCAGGGATTGCGCTTTCAATGAGAAAATTAGGGACTTGTGTTCATTCACACTAAGACGATTTTCAGCAAACCAATTAAAAATATTTTTTTGGGATTCATCAACTAGTTGTTCCAAATTACATAGCTTATCAGATCTATGCAACGCACTAGTGTCATCGGCAAAAAGTATAATTTCGCTCTTAGTATTATTATCACTATTAAGGCATAACAGATCGTTCATGAATATAATGAATAATATAGGGCCAAGCACAGATCCCTGAGGGACTCCGTACTTGATAGGCAGACCACCGGATGATTGATTGTTATAAGTAACATACTGAACGCGATCCTCCAGGTATGACTTCATTAAATTAACACTATTAGTATCAAAATGAAGAAGACGGAGTTTACTAAGAAGAAGGTCATGGGACACGCAGTCAAATGCCTTAGTCAGGTCGTAAAAAGATACCTGAGCATATAGCCTATCATCGAAGCAACGCGACACAAATTCCAAAAGTTTATTGACAGCAGCAGTCGTCGATTTACCCATCCTAAACCCAAACTGGGCACAGTGCAATAAATTGTTTTCTTCTAGGAAACACACAATTTGATTTTTAAGCACAATCTCAAAAATTTTACCGAAGATTGGTATAATAGAAATAGGCCTATAGTTCGCAACATCATCAGTAGGCCCCTTTTTGTGCACCGGTACAACTCTCGCGATCTTGAGACAGGACGGAAAAGTTTTGGAAACAATTCATTGATTAATCAACTTGCACAAAGGAACACAAATGAGATCAATAACTGTCCTCAGTAAAGTTGCGTTCAATGAATAGGCATCTCTACTAGATGATTTTTTTAAAGAACAAAGAACATCACGTAGCTGGACAAAACTCACCTCTCTAAACCTAAACTTAACCCTGGCGGCATCCTCAGGTAGTTTGTCGTAGCGACGTGTATTTATGTCATTCGCATTTGCTGAAATGATACTCTCAGCAATGTTGCTAAAAAACCTGTTAAAATCATCAGCATTAACATTTTCATCGATGGGAGATTTATTTGTTATTTTATTATTATTAATTACCTTCCACATGGCTGCTTGAGTATTATTAGCATTTTTATATAATCGATATTCGCATTCTTTTTATTTATTTTTATTGCTTCACGATACAGGCCCCTATGCCTTTGTATATCATGCCGCCCAACTAATTCAGGGTAACGCCTATGAAAATCATTTAGAGCGTGCAGCTTCTCTCTAAGAGATTTAGTATCTTCATTGAACCAATGCAAATTGAGTTCAGAATGAGTATTAGCCAACTTCGCTTTAACAGGAAAACTGTCATTAAAGGCAGCTGTGATTTTCTGTATAAACATGGAAAACTTGTCACCAATTTCAATTTCAACGCAATCTACAAATTTAAAGTCTATTTTTGCAACATTATTATAGAAAGTAAATAAACCAAGTTTCGTAACAGGTCTATAGGTTGTCATCATTTTTACAACTGAGGGATTTGCCGGAACAATACATTTAAAACAAATAGCCATGTGATCGGACAAGCATGGATCAACAACACTGCACAGATAAAAAGACTCCTGAATATTTGTGAAAACGTTGTCCAAACATGCATCGTTTCTAGTATTTGCATAATTTTTGCATAATTTACATAATTTGCATAGTTTAAAATTAATTTTTTAATTTAATTTAAAAAAGATATAATCACGCCAAGGTCACCTACAGCTTGCGAGGCGCTACATCATTTCTATGTTAATACATAATCACTTATTTTCGAAAAATTATACATCTGTTACGCCGAGGTCGCCTTTGGCGGGCGAAGCGCTACATCATTTCCACATTGATAGAAAATCACTCCGTTTTTAAGATTATGTCTATTAACAAAGCTGAAGTCGCTTGCGGGCGAGGCGCTACATCATTTCTAGATTAATATATAATCACGCCAAGGTCACCTATAGCTTGCGAGGCGCTACATCATTTCTATGTTAATACATAATCACTTATTTTCGAAAAATTATACATCTATTACGCCGAGGTCGCCTTTGGCGGGCGAAGCGTTACATCATTTCCATATTGATAGAAAATCACTCCGTTTTTAAGATTATGTCTATTAACAAAGCTGAAGTCGCTTGCGGGCGAGGCGCTACATCATTTCTAGATTAATATATAATCACGCCAAGGTCACCTATAGCTTACGAGGCGCTACATCATTTCTAGATTAATATATAATCACGCCAAGGTCACCTATAGCTTGCGAGGCGCTACATCATTTCTATACTGATATAATACTACTATTCTTATCATTTTCTTATTAATATAATAACACACCATTTTTAAAGCTATATAATTACGCCAACGTCACCCATGGCGGGCGAGGCACTACATTGATAATATATCAATATAAAACAACCTCATTTTTAAGCACGTTATCGAAGCAAACATCAATAACTCCAAAAAATAATATATCGATAGAAAATGACTGCGATTTTGATGGAGTTTTTCAATGTGATCTAATAAAATCAACTACTGAACGATAAAAAGTCCCACCACACCTCTATTGATAAAGACCGATTTATCCGGATGATTATATCCTCGATGTTCTCCTTTAATGGAGTGGTCTGTAAACAAAGTTTTGGCACACCAATTGGCAGCCCACTAAGCCCTATTTTGGCTACCATCGTCATGGAGCATGTCCTCGACAATTGTCTATCTACTTTACCCTTCCATGTCCCATTCATATATAAATATGTTGATGACATCATCCTCGTAATACCTTCAGATCGGAAACATGAAACCTTAGAAACCTTCAATGGGTTTAAGAATAAAATAAATACAAGTGTATTAACGATAAAGTTTATTTATTAATTCGGTGTAACCGGTTTCGGAATAACTTATTCCTTCTTCAGACACGACGTTAATAAATTCAATAAATTGACGTCGTGCCTGAAGAAGGAATAATTTATTCCGAAACCGGTTGTACCGAATTGAATTTCATAAATACACTTGTATTTATTTTATTCTTAAATAAACGATGAATTTAGAATCCATGATTGCTAAACTTCAATGGGTTTAATCACCACATCCAGTTCATTGTAGAGGAAGAAAAGAGCAGCTCTGTTCCCTTCTTGCACTCATTGGTTATACGCAATCCTGATCAATCAATTTCAATGGATTGGTATCGTAAACCTACATACTCTGGAAGGTTTATAAATTACTTCTCGTAGCACCCTCTCAGCATGAAGATCAACACACTCAAGGGCACGAAGAACCGTATAACTGGCATTTATAATGAAACCTTCGCTTAAGAAACCTCAGGTTGCCAGCTGACATCTTTCGTAACAATGGTTTCCCTCGCCCCTTAGTTAACAAGATTTTGTTAACTGTGTTGACCTCGGTTGTCATCTGCAGTTGTGCGGGACACAAGTCCTGTGGACGCAAATATGTCTCAAACACATCCACCTGATGTAGAGGAAATACCTGTTAAGTCTTTTGTAAAGTTACCCTTTGTTCCAGGCCTTACAGATAACCTAATTAAGGTCTTCAGTGGTAAACAATTTCGGTGGGCAAAATACACCTTGAACCCTCTGCGGTGCGCTTTCTTCCACATTCCTGACGATGTCAAGTCCAATTCGATTTACAGGATCAATTGCAAGGGTTGTTCGGGGTCGTATGTAGGTATGACCAGCCAATACTGAAAAAATAGAATTAAACAGCATATGAGAGACTGCAGGTTGAAAAAATCAAATGCTACAGCCCTCGCTGAACATCACATTTCTACAGGCCATGTTTTTGACTTTGAAAACTCCTCCATAGTCTGTTGTGAGCCCTCCTATTACAGACGCAGATTCTTGGAAATGTTCTATATATCGAAAGAAATTAATTCCATCAATTTTCGCACTGATGTACAAGGGGTGAGTGACAATCAATTTCAACATCTACTGCCCTACCCTTCCCCTCAGGACGACTATTCCATTGGTGCGGTGTGGTTCTGACATTTTGTTATATATTGGCTGGGTTTTGAATTTCCCGGTCTTTTCACTCTCGGGTTCTTTCTTCTTATGTTGTGGAGATTGGTATCACTGCCTCTTCTCTTGCTCTTTTCATGTCATGTTTTTAATATTGTCTCTTTCACCGTTCATGTTTGTTCTTGCTGTGATAAACTGCCATCCCAACTTGGCCATTACTCTTGGTATAATATACTACTCTTGGTACTCTTGGTACTAATTACCTCGATTATGTAAGTTAGGTTATGTTATAAATTGTAATTGTATGTTTTACTCTTGAATTTAAGGTCTGTAAAGACTTTGCTTTTTCTCTTTATAGCGTCCTCTGATGAAGAATTTAATAAAATTCGAAAGCCAAGGTTACAATAAGAAAAGAGGTTTAATTGCCAATACTTGGTTGAATTCCCAATAAATAGAAATACTTTTTAAAATTGCACAACTGATAAGTGAAATTTGTGATAAAAAGTACATTTTAATTACCGTGGTGGTACAGTCCACCAACTTTAATAACAGCTACGAAATGTGTACATTTCGAACACTAATACTTTGATGGATAGCTTGTTTGTTTAGTAATACCACTTAGGAGGAATTATTAAACGAGGAGTTCGGTATTAATTTTAGTAGTTTAGTGGTTAATTAGGAAGGTGTTTTAGAGCATTTCGTCTTCAACGCTATTATCAAGTCGATATCGTTTCAACATCGTAATAATTCAATTTTTGGATATTCACATAATTTAACTCGACGTTTACATTTTTATAACAAATACTTACAATCAAGAGATACATAAATGATTAAAAAATCTTATAGTTATTTACAAGAAGTCTTTGGTTTGCGAAGAGAGTGAGGATGTAAGAGATGGAGATATAGGATTGCAGATATTTACTCAAGGAAGATACCCCGAAGATATGTTTTGCTATGCGATTCCGGAGACTGGGAGGTATATTATTATTACCATTGATCTCTAACCAATCAATACCCAGGTACAAGTTCAAAGGCCAGGTGCTTGCTCACAGATTGCTAATCTCGTCTATAAAAAAATAAGACTTCTTGTTAGGTTTTTTGTTAGGCAAGATATACCAGATATTTAAAGGCGATAATAAAATTTTGATTTAACTGATTTTACTTCTGAAACGTCCCCTTTGGTGGGTAAGGCCATACACCGATGTTGTGTTAATATGACACTACTCCGTTTTGAAGGATATATGAACTAATTAAGCAGACGCCGTCTTTGACAGGCGAAGTCCTTCATCGATGTTGTGTCAATATGAAACCATCCCGTTTGGAAGGATATATGCATTAATTAAACCGAGGTCGCCTTTGGAGGGCGGGACGATATATAGATGCTGTGTCAAACTACCCCATTTTGAAGAATATATACACTCATTAAGCCGAGGTCGCCTTTGGCGGGCGAGGTCTTACATTTATGTTGTTACCCTGCATTAATGTTCTGTGAAACTATCACATATTGAAGGATATACACGCTTATTAAGCCATGGCCCTACATGGATGTTGTGTTAATTTGGAACTACCCCATTTTGAAGAAAAAACAATCTGTAATAAGTAGTATAAGTCCTGGATGTACACAGATAAAAAATGAAAGGAATTTTATTGGGATAAGCAGCCGGTATGGTCGATGGAGATAAAAAATTCCTTCAATATGTCCTAAGCTTTCGTTATTTATTTATAACATCATCAGAGGGTAGCTAAAAGTATCGTACTTATATGAGTTACATGAATCATACGAATCATCGTTATGCACTATAAGATCTCAACCAATTTACGTCTAGTGATTAAGATGGACTATGTCACAACCCAAACTTAAATAATTGTGGTAAATAACCCACACTAAAGCGTATAACACTTAATAAATTATGAACAAATAATAAAATTTATGAATAACATGTGCGCATGGCTAGGAACGCCACAAGATTGCCGCAAACACAGTTGTCAATCTACCTCGGTGGGTAATACAGGAACCTAGGAGGTGGGGAAACCTCACAAATGTAATGTTTGAATATTTTCATTAAAGGAAATCGGATTCGAGGTTCATAAACCCAAAATCATTGGGAAAGTATTTCTTATTATTGGGAATTCAACCAAAGGTTGGGTAAATTAACCTCTTTTTATTGTAACCTTAGTTTCGAATTTTATTAAATTCTTCATCAGAGGACGCTATAAAATGAGAAAGAAACCAAGGTGTTTAAAACCGTAAATTCACAATAACACACAATTACAATATATAATATAACCTAACTTACACAAACGAGGTTAAGATTGGTAACAGAAGCAAGGACGTAAAAACATTCTTGTATGTTATACCCAGAGTAATGGCCAAGTTGGGATGGCAGTTTATCACACCAAAAACAAACAATGAACGGTGAACGAGCCGTAAAAACAATAAAAATATATACATTAATAACAAGCACCTCATGAGGCAGCGTGATAATATCAAAACACGGCATGAAAGTAGCAAGAGAAGAGGCAGTGGTACCAATCTCCACAACAAGAAGAAGAAACCCGAGAGGGAGAAAGAGAGAAGACCGGGAAATTCAAAAATGCTTATCTCTAGGACCTAAATTTGGGCTGCCTGTACGACCAAGAGATGTTTCCATATCTAAGTTGCTATGTGATTTGGAGACCATTCATAGATGGTTGCCCCCTTACGATTGCAATATTCTGAGAGCTAAGTCGACGAATATCCTTACAAACTTTGTTTCTGGGAGAAGCTCCCCTAACCCATATGAATCTCTAATTGGGAGATTGTACTCGGAGACCCGTCTGTTTCTTGCATCTAACCGAGTCGATCCCTTGCTTGTTTTACCTGCTGACAAGGGACAGGTTTCTGTTGTAATGAACAAATTACAATATTTAACGAAATCCCTCCAACTACTGGATGATCCACACACTTACCAGGTTTTAAAATCTGATTGTACGCCTACTGTTCGAAGGAAATCCAATTCCATCTGCAAAGATCTCCACGATAGTGGACTCATCCCAGGAAAAGTATACAAGAAACTAATCTGCCATAATGGTGTAATACTTAAATATTATGGTCTGCTAAAAATACATAAAGTTGATGCCCCATTGCGTCCCATCATCTCTTTCGTCGGCTCTCCTACATACGCCCTCTCTTCCTTTTTGGGTGTAACACTATCTAATGCCTTCATAGACCGAACTGCATATAACATAAAGGATTCATTCACTTTTGTCACTAAAGTTAGGAGTTTGGTCTTGCCCGTTGGGTTTGTCTTGGCATCTCTTGATGCGGTATCCCTGTTTACAAACATCCCTTTAGAGATGGTCGTTGATAGGATTGTACGTGATTGCTCCTTGGTGTCCCACCACATCTCTCTGATAAAGACCGATTTATCCCGATAATCACTTTCCTGTTTGGGTCCTCTATGTTCTCCTTTAATGGAGTGGTCTATAAACAAAGTTTTGGCACACCAATGGGCAGCCCACTAAGCCCTATTGTGGCAACCATCGTCATGGACCATGTCCTCGATATTTGTCTATCTTCTCTACCCTTCCAGGTCCCAATCATATATAAATATGTTGATGATATCATCCTCGCAATACCTTCAGACCGGATTCAGGAAACCTTAGAAACCTTCAATGGATTTAACTACCACATCCAGTTCACTGTAGAGGAACAATAAGAAGAAGAAACCCGAGAGAGAGAAAGAGAGAAGACCCTGAAATTCAAAACCCAGCTCGTATATAACACAATGTCAGAACCACACCTAACCAATGGAATGGTCGTCGCGAGGGGAAGGGTGGTACTCGTTACAAGAGTTGATTAAATGGCAGTAGATGTCACTCACCCCTTGTACATCAGAGCGAAAATTGAAGGAGTTATTTTCTTTACATATGTAGAACATTTCCAAGAATTTGCGTCTGTAATAGGAGGGTTCACAACAGAGTATAGAGGAGTTCTCAAAGTCAAAAACATAGCCCGTAGAGATGTGATGTTCAGCGAGGGCTGTAGAATTCGACTTTTTTAACCTACAGTCTCTCATATGCTGTTTAATTCTATTTTTTCGGTATTGGCTGGTCATACCTATATATGAGCCCGAACAACCCTTGCAATTGATTCTGTAAATCAAATTGGACTTGACATCGTCAGGAATGCAGTCTTTGAGGTTGGAGAAAGCACGCCGCAGAGGGTTCAAGGTATATTTTGCGCATCGAAATTGTTTACCACTGAAGGTCTTAATTTGGTTATCTGTAAGGCCTGGGATAAAAGGTAACTTCACAAAAGGCTTAACAGGTATTTCCTCTACATCAGGTGGATGGGTGAGAGACAAATTTGCGTCTACATGACTTGTGTCCCGCACAGCTGCAGGTGACAACCGAGGTCCATCTAACGAGAACAAAATCTTATTGACCAAGGGGCTTCAACACAGATACGGGTTATACAAAAGCTTCATCACAGATACGGGTTATACGGTTCTTCATGCCCTTGAGTGTGTTGATCTTCATACTGAGATGGTGGCACGAGAAGTAATTTATAAACCTTCCAGAGTATGTAGCTTTACAACACCAATCCAATGAAATAGATTGATCAGGATTTCGTATGACCAAAGAGTCCAAAAAGTGAACAGAGTTGCTCTTTTCCTCCTCTATAGTGAACTGGATGTGGTGGTTAAACCCATTGAAGGTTTCTAAGGTTTCCTGAATCCGGTCTGAAGGTATTGCGAGGATTATATCATCAACATATTTATATATGAATGGGACCTGGAAGGGTAGAGAAGATAGACAAATATCGAGGACATGGTCCATGACGATGGTTGCCACAATAGGGCTTAGTGGGCTGCCCATTGGTGTGCCAAAACTTTGTTTATAGACCACTCCATTAAAGGAAAACATAGAGGACTCAAACAGGAAAGTGATTATCCGGATAAATCGGTCTTTATCAATAGAGGTGTGGTGGGACACCAAGGACCAATCATGTACAATCCTATCAACGATCATATCTAAAGGGATGTTTGTAAACAGGGATACCACATCAAGGGATGCCAAGACAAACCCAACGGGCAAGACCAAACTCTTAACTTTATTTGCAAAGGTGAATGAATCCTTTATGTTATATGCAGTTCGGTCTATGAAGGCATTAGATAGTGTTACAGCCAAAAATGAAGAGAGGCCGTATGTAAGAGAGCCGACGAAAGAGATGATGGGACGCAATGGGGCATCAACTTTATGTATTTTTAGCAGACCATAATATTTAGGTATTACAAATTATGGCAGATTAGTTTCTTGTATACTTCTCCTGGGATGAGTCCACTATCGTGGAGATCTTTGCAGATGGAATTGGATTTCCTTCGAACAGTAGGCGTACAATCAGATTTTAAAACCTGGTAAGTGTGTGGATCATCCAGTAGTTAGAGGGATTTCGTTAAATATTGTAATTTGTTCATTACATCAGAAACCTGTCCCTTGTCAGCAGGTAAAACAAGCAAGGGATCGTCTCGGTTAGATGCAAGAAACAGACGGATCTCCGTGTAAAATCTCCCAATTAGAGAGTCATATGGGTTAGGGGAGCTTCTCCCAGAAACAATGTTTGTAAGGATATTCGTCGACTTAGCTCTCAGAATATTGCAATCGTAAGGGGGCAACCATCTATGAATGGTCTCCAAATCACATAGCAACTTAGATATGGAAACATCTCTTGGTCGTACAGGCAGCCCAAATTTAGGTCCTAGAGATAAGCATTTTTGAATTTCCCGGTTTTCTCTCTTTCTGTCTCTCGGGTTTCTACTTCTTGTTGTGAAGATTGGTACCACTGCCTCTTCTCCTACTCGTTTCATGCCGTGTTTTGATATTGTCACGTTGCCTCCGGAGGTGCTTGTAATTAGTAGTATAGATTAGCCGATTCTAGAACCTCCTCCTCGAACCTGCGTCCAATAAACTAAAAGTAGTAACTAAAAGAAATGCAACATATCTATATCGGTTAGCAATTCCAATTTTACCCTAGTCATGCGTAGTAAGGCATCAAAACCGAAACCCGGTGATGTGAAATAATGACACTGATCCAAACCATAGTTCTGAATCGATATGGTTCGAAAATTCTCAAATACATCCGCCAAAAGTAAAACATCCGATGTTAGATATATGTCACTATATTCTCCTAAAGTGTGACAATTAAACACTTTCCACGCTGTTTGTGCTCGACAGTAATTTTCTTCAGTTACTTCTTCATCGCATAATGTATTATAAAAACTTTTTTGATCTGGCAAACAGTTGAAGTTTAGCTTTTCGAATGAGTCTACAAAACAGTATGAAAATACTCCCTTTTGACGCACTAATCGAAACTGTTCTTCATTTTTAAAATGCTTTCTGATTTCGATACATTGATTATCTTCCAAAAATGATCCCAATTTTTCTAACGATGAAGCCATAAATCTATATGAATCGACAAATCTTAATTTCATCGACACTCTTCTTAGCTTTCCCTTGCTATCAACATAATCTCCTACGACAATTTTTTTTGAAAACGATATGTATTTCTCTTTACTTTGTGCTATAACTTCAACATCTTCCTCTTTTAACGCCATATCTTTTACGAACATGTGACAATCGTAATTTGAAAGATTATGAAAAAATATTGGTATGAAGTTTGGTAATTGGTAATTTATATTACACACATTATGTGCAGGCCCTCGATATAAGCCGGTGAGGTGGTCATGATCGTATACTTTGCTGCCAGTTTTTATCTCTTTCGAACAAATGTGACACGTATCTTCCATATGATGTATTAATTTTTCTAGATTTTCTAATGGTAACATTTCTTTTGGCTTGCTTAAATAGTTGTTGTATATACTTAAAACATCTTCCTCCAACTTGTTCATAAAAATTTGTGCTGCATTACGCCCTCGATATATTTCAAATTTCGATAACGAATCATCATAAGAACATTTAATATAGTATGCAAACGCATACGGCTCGTGTTCAAAACATTTTACGGAGTATGAATTCTCATTGTTCTTTTCTGTATTCTCGATACAGACGATTGGTTTCTGTAACGATTCAAAGTCTGCATATACTACAAATGGTATTTTTAATTGTTTTTCAAAATTTTCAAATTGTAATACATTCTCCTGTTCTTACTCTCCATATTTATTTATTTTAATATTTGTTGTTGGTAAAATTGCTCTTACCTTGCTGCAATTGTGCGTTTGATGTCGCTGAAGTTGACACTCTGTTGAAAAGAATATCAAACATCCCTCGCAAATAAATTTTTCATGACCATTTTTAGATGCTTGTGCTGACAGTAATCTGGATAAACTTTTTATCCAACAGTAATGGCTATTTCCAAGATCATCCGATATTAATAATAAATTTATATGTCTTTCTTCCTTTTGTCGACATATGTACATGGTGATTATATCATAATTCATAACTCCGTCTTTAAAATATTCATTTAAACCATAGACATTTATCGAAACTTTGTTCTGCTTCTCAAACTCGGGTATGTCTCGTATTTTAACCGGAAATGTTATATTTGAATAGTCAAAGCCACAATTTTCATAATGAGGATACGAAGTTGTCCGCTGTGGTAAACCGTTCGGTTCACACACTGCTGATGTTAACGCCCAAGCAAAGCATGCATCATCAGCATTTTGGATATTTATTACAGCACGCTTAGCTTTTATATGGTACGGCAGATCCATGTAGCTCGAAGCTCTTGTGGGGTTATATTTGTTGAGATTAACCTCCATATACAGTATTTGTAATAGTGTCCACCCTGTATACAAATTGTTTTAATTAGTATTCTTCAAACCTTGCATCTTAGAGCGCTTACCTGAATCACGTTCTTGAAATTCCGACATTTTTGATGATATTTCATCGATGAAGTCATTATAAATTTTATACAAATCTGTCGCTAAAGATGCTACTTTATTTTTTGTATTAAACGATTTTATTTCCCAATCTTCTTTGGATTGCAAATAATACATTCCAAAACATTCTAGATTTAATTTAATGCTGCCATGAATATCGATAGCGCTTTGAATTAGATTTAAGATTTTTTCACGAATTCTATCCGAATATTCCTTCAAATCCACAAAAGTTCCCGGTTCGTTTATTCTATAGCTTACTATTTTATCGCCAAATGCCCCAACGATTCTCTCAACTCCATCGTCAATTATTACAAACGCATTGCGTTTATGCTCATTACTGCGCAAATGTGCAGAGTAACATTGCTTATTTACGTACTTATCGCACGCATCACATTTTGCCATATTTGATTTAGATATTTCTTCAAGTTTGATTCTTTTACCAATGCATGATTACCGCTGATGTCTCTTCAAGTTATCGGACCGGGTGAAACATTTTGCGCAATTATCACACACCAACATTTTGGACTTTATTCTTTTTCACTTCTCAACGAATAACTACGTCCCTGTGATACTTTACCACCGTTTATAAACCTTTCCACCTCCTCCCAATTCTTGCAGGAGTTTTATGCAGGTTTTTTTTGTGAACATAATGAACCCAAATGATGCCAGGTAAATATGACTCATTCCTTTTCTTCGAGCAAAACAGCACTTCTTATCTGCATATATTTTTTTACATAAACTTGCTTGGGCAGTATTACTACCTGAATAAATTTATAAAAAACCCTACTCTTATTTAATAATTACGGCCGATTTAAAACCTTTTTGCAAGCAAGTTCGATATACACGATTTTCAATTAGTCGCTTAAACCCTCCCACATTATATCATCCAAATCAGGTAGGATGGGATAATCATTTTAATTAGTATATATTAGTAAATATTACAAGATTATTTTTCATTCTATCGGAAGACGACGAAGAGTAACCATCTACGAACATGTCTTAACACGTCAACAGAGCGTTATTATTTTATTCTCTGGTTTCCCTATTTAAAGGTGTCACTTGGGGGGAGGTTGCAAATAATTAAAACTTAATTGGAAACTCCTCCCACATTACAACTTTTAAGGTTAGTAGGTTTGTAACAATTAGCCGATTCTAGAACCTCCTCCTCCTCCTCCTCCAACAATTAGCCGATTCTACAACCTCCTCCAAAAAATTAGTAGATACTACAACCTCCTCCTCCTCCTCCAACAATTAGCCGATTCTAGAACCTCCTCCTCGGACGCAGGTTCGAAGAGGAGGTTGAGGAGGAGGAAGAGGAGGAGGAGGAAGTAGAATAAACTGCCATCCCAACTTGGCCATTACTCTGGGTATAACATACAAGAATGTTTTTACGTCCTTGGTTCTGTTACCAATCTTAACCTCGTTTATGTAAGTTAGGTTATGTTATATATTGTAATTGTATGTTATTGTGAATTTACGGTTTTAAACACCTTGCATTCTTTCTCATTTTATTGCGTCCTCTGATGAAGAATTTAATAAAATTCGAAAGCTAAGGTTACAATAAAAATAGGTTAATTTACCCAACCTTTGGTTGAATTCCCAATAATAAGAAATACTTGTCTAAAAATTGCACAACTGATAAATGAAATCTCCAAAATCATTAGTTAGTTCATTATTAGCTCCAAGCAAGATTGAAGTAAGTTGTTTTTGGAGTTGTTCTTGATGTGCTTGGGGAGTACCCTTCTATTCTATAGCAGAGGAAAAAGTACTTATGATTCTTGAGGTTAGTTTGTTTGGTGTTCAGTGTCATCACACGAGAGCAATGTGTACTTTTCCAAGCATCAGATCGATCTCGTGAAAGAATCCCAATGTAATAATGTAATAATTTGAGGCAGTTTGTGTTACCCTACGTGCCGGCTCTACTACCTTACACATTTGTTGCGTTTATATACCTCCTTCTGATCAAAATGCCTTGTTTAATTTTATTAATGAAATTAATTTAATTATTGAAAGACACTCTAACGACAAATTTCTGATTTATGGTGATTTCAACTTACCTGATATTCGCTGGACAGCCGATCTCGCCACCGGCGCCTCCACATCTTCTGCTCGTTCGGGTGAGTTTTTGGATGCCCTTGCCTTATGTGGTCTTAACCAACTTAATTTTCACATGAATGTCTTTCATAATACTATTGATTTAATTCTTGCTAATTTTTCTAATATATCTTATATTACATTAAGCACCCATCCTCTGGTTCCTGAGTATGGCGCACATACCACTTTGGAATTCTTCTGCTCGCTTGAAATGCCACGCCGCCTTCCTGCTGAATCATCTAATGTGTTTAACTTCAAACGTGCTAACTTTTCTGAGATTGATTTGTACCTATCTACTATTAACTGGGATACAGAGCTAAATACTCGCGAAATGGACCCTGCTATTGACTTCTTTTATTACCATTTAAATGTTGCCATTCAAAAATTTACTCCGCTTAGGCGTAAAATCACCAGTAGTTTTCCTTTGTGGTTTTCGCGGGATACTATCAGAGTGATCAAAGAAAAGCGAAGAGCTCATGTTAAGTGGAAACGGTATGGTAAACAAATAGACTACTTGTCCTTTTCATTACTGCGAGGGCGTTCCAAGTTTCTCATTCGGCGCGACTATGGGAAGTATGTTGGTGGTGTCGAGAGCAGTATTAAAGCTGATCCTAAATACTTTTGGTCTTATATTAAAAATAAGAGAGGTGCGGATACAATTCCCACACCTATGTCATTAAATGGTACTATTGCCGGGGACGGTAAGGGTATCTGCTCGCTATTCGCAACATATTTCTCTTCCGTGTATATTTCGCCCTCTGTTAATCCACTTAATTCTGCTAACATTGGCCTTAATGATACTACATTTTTGGGTCCGATGCGCTTTGAGCAGTCTGAGGTTGTGGAGACACTTTCCTCCTTGAATATAAATAAAGGTCCGGGCACTGATGGAATCCCTCCTTTTCTAATAAAATCTTGTCTTGAATCTCTTTCTCTACCTCTTGTCATTTTATTTAATAAATCTTTAACGGAAGGTACGTTTCCCACTTTTTGGAAGCAAGCCTATATTTTGTCAATTTTTAAATCCGGTAGTCGTAACCTTATTTCTAACTATCGCCCGATATCTATATTGCCTGTGTTTGGTAAGGTTTTGGAGAAACTGGTTTATACTAGACTTTTCTTTACTCTTAAATCCAGAGAAGAAAGAGTACTTTTCATTACGATTACAGCGTCGCTGGCGAAAACTTAACACGCATTTCCTTCATTAGAGATCTTGATGTGACTCTCGATTACAAGCTTCTCTACGCTCAGCATATTGACAACATTGTTAATAAGGCTTGGCGTATGCTTGGCTTTATTATGAGATCCACTTCGTCCTTTACAAGCGTTGACGCTATCAAAAATTTGTATTTTGCCTATGTTTTCAGTGTTCTCAATTTTTGCACTGTAGTTTGGAATCCCCAATACCTTATTTATATTGATCGAATTGAGAAAATTCAATCTAGATTTGTGAAATATTTAAACTTTAAATCTTTCACACCTTACATTAATTACGATTCGTCTTGCAGATCTTTTTGTTTTGCCTCTTCGCCAGCGTCGTCTGTGTAATAACGCACTATTCTTCTACAAGGTCTTACACAATATGTGTGATTCCTCAGTTTATTTATTTATTTATTTTATACAATTTGGGGCGCAAACAGGGAGAACATCCCCAGCAAAGCGTCCACTTACAAAATACAAGAATACAATACAATTAATACAGTATAGTATTAAAAACAAGTAATATGAACAAGTATAATCAATACAAAATAATAATGCTTAAAAAGTATTAAAAAATCTAATTAAATACCAAGTGTTCCGCTACCAACGAGTCTGAATAAAATACATTTAAACGATTGCAACGGGATGGCAAATAGAGAAACATGATTGAGCCTCTGGTTATAAGTGTCAAGAATCCGTATAATAGGAGAGTTATAATAAGCGTTTGTGTTAGGTGTTTGTAAACGAAAAGTAGAATTGTTCCGAGTAAATCGCTGTGGTACGTTAAAATTCACCACAAATAGCAGATCAGGAGCGTCAACCATGCCATTAACAAGTTTGAAAAGAAAAATCTGATCAGATAAAAGACGGCGCTGACCCAAGGGTAGTAAGTTAAAAGCTGAACAACGCATAATATAATCGCAGTGCGGAAGATAATACTTACGCGCTAAGTAACGGACAAATCGACGTTGAACTGATTCGATACGGTCACGATAAACTGCGTACAAGGGATTCCACACTACAGAACCATAGCTCAACACACTGTTAACAAATACCATATAAAGAGACCTAATACACTTCAAGTTGGTGAAGTTCTTGCTCAATCTGATAACAAACCCCAGATTGCGCAGAGCTTTTTTCACCATAAATTCGATGTGCAAGTGGTATCGCAGTTTGGAGTCAAGCACAATGCCGAGATCCTTAACGCTATCAGTGGCCACAATAGCTTGACCGTTAAAGTTGTAATTAAAATTAATCGGATAACGCTTACACGAAAACGATATTTTTTGACACTTGTCATAGTTAAGGTGAAGTTTATTGATTACACAGTAATCATGCAACCGGTCAAGGTCCTCCTGAAGCCGTATGCAGTCAAGATTTGAGCCAATTTTTGTAAATATTTTATTGTCATCAGCATACAACAAGAATTTGGAGTATTTGAAACAAGAAGCAATATCATTTATATAAATTAAGAATAATGTTGGACCAAGGTGGCTACCTTGAGGTACTCCTGATGTGATAGGTCTATAACCGGACAGAAGGCCACCAATCTTGACCGCCAGACTTCTATCCGATAAATATGATATGATCCAGTGAATAATACCATTTGGGATATTTAAGTATAAAAGTTTTTGCACGAGAATAGTATGGTCAATTTTGTCAAAGGCTTTAGAATAATCAGTGTAAATGGCGTCGACCTGGCAGTCCCCATTCAAGGCAGATTGGAGAAAGTCAACATAAGACACCAAGTTGGATTCAACTGATCGCCCGGGCACGAAACCGTGTTGTTCTTTAATAAGAATGTGTTTAATCGAGTGGCTAAGGTATTCGTATACAATTTTTTCGAAAACTTTGGGAATAGACGAAAGAATGGATATTGGACGGTAATTAGATAACACCTGTCGGTCACCTGCTTTAAAGAATGGCACGACAAAAGCCGTTTTCCACTGGGATGGGAAAATACCTTCACGTAATGATTTCGAAAAAATTAAAAACAGAGGCTCAGATAGTTCAGTAGCAAATTCTTTGAGGAAGGTGCATGGAATACCATCAGGACCAGGCGTAGAAGACTGGGCAATATTTATCAAAATTTTATAAACCGCGTCCACAGAAAACCAAGGCGAAACACCTGAGCCACTAGATATTTTAGTGCTGTCAATGGTACCATCCACAAAAACTGAGGAAAAATAATCCGCAAACGCACAAGATATATCGGTACCCGAACTTACGCTTAACCCATTGGTAGTAATCATGGTAGCAGGTAAGCAAGACGCGGAACCTTTTTTCGATTTAACAAAAGACCAGATTTTCTTAGGGTTTTCCGGAACCTCCACCTGAATGGAATTTAGATAAGTTTTATAATCAGCAGCTATTAGCCTTTTAGATCTTGAACGTAAAATAGAAAACGTTAAATAATCACCGTTGGAACCAGTGGATTTCCATTTCTTATGAAAGCGTAACTTTTCGCTGATTACTCGAATAGTAGACCGTTTATACCAAACAGGAAATCGTTTCTTGGGCAGAGTGCGCTTAGGAACATCTCTATCAATTACAAAATAAACGCGATCATAAAAAGCCTCAACCATGCTCTCGACGCACATCCCAGCAAATAAAGACTGCCAATCTATGTTATATAAGAAATTCCGAATATTAACAGAATTTGCCTTAAAAAAAATTTGGCTAAGCTTGGGACCATCTCTTAAAAAAGTTGTTTCACATAATAAAGAAAATTCAAAGGGTGGATGGTGGCCGTCAGGATCCACTAGTGGATCATTACTGGGATGCACGCCCCGAACCCGTCCGTTAGCACACAACACAAGGTCTAAAATTCTGGCGTTATTGTTTACAACATTATTAAATTGACTAAAATTACAATATGAAAAAACGTTAAGAAACTCAACCGCGCGATGATCAAAACTTCCTGTGGGATTCAGCGTGATGTCATCCAGGAAGGCAGACCATGAGATGGTTGGTAGGTTGAAGTCACCGACAATAATGATCATAAGGTCAGGGTAAGTATCGCGCACAGTTGACACACTAGACAAGAATACATCCAGAGCCCCATCAGCAGAGGGCGGAAGATAAACGCAGCACAACAGAAAATGCACCCGACCGCACTGCACCCTCAACCACAAGTCCTCAGCATCACTATGCAGACTCGGCATGGGAATAGCGTGAACGCCATGCCGAACAGCGACAAGAACCCCACCACCGTCCTTCTTAACTGATGCCGTAGATTCTCTATCACGGCGATGTATGGCGTATGAAGAGTTGAGCAGTTCCCCGTCGAGTACAGTACTATTAAGAAATGTCTCCGTAAGACAGATGAAATCCGAGCATAAGGTGTGAGAATTTAAGGAACAAGTGCTCAATTTGGATCGCAAGCCGCGAACATTCTGATAATAAAAACTAAGACCCATAGACTGAATAGTAGTATCAAGAAATATGACAAGCAACAAGAGAAAATCTTAAAGCTTCTTCAGATCCGTAATAGACTTAATGACCAAGATCTTAGCTCTATCATCTTTTCTTACGTGGGGTACACAGTTCCTCGTCCAAACGTACTTATAACCTTTCTCCCTTGCAGCCGCCCGGACCTTATTAAGGAGATCCATATTTTTAGGTGTTAAATGTTCATTAATGACGAAATTATCCCCGACATTAGGCACAGATATACCTCGGCTGCTGGAATTACGACGATATAATTTGTATGCACTAAGAAGACCGCCTTGAAGACGTGTCGTTCTAGATAAGAATTTGATAATAATGGCCTCAGTGCGCGGACCTTCTTTCCCTAGCGATGGCTTAGGAGGCAGACGGTGAATAGCATCGATGTCGGAAGTAGTAATTGGAGAGTTTATGGCAGCAGCAATGTTTGATAATATAACGGGTAGATCTTCACCAACGCGTTTAGGAACTCCCGAGATAATCAGATTATTGTACCGCGAATACTGTTCAAGATCATCAAGGCGACTCTCGGCCATAACCAAATCAGTTCTTTTGGAGTCGGTTAATATTCATGTTCCTCCCCGCCTACTTCGCTTTAATTTCTTGTTCTGTACGCTTATTCCGCGCACCAATGCTTTTCGGAACTCTCCTATGTTGCGAATGGCTCGCCTGTCTGACAAATACTGACAAATAGCCTGACTGACTTTATTTCAGCACTCCTTTTTTACCTTCAGGCGATTAGTTCTTGATACTGTCAGCGAATTACCTCCTACGTTTTGATAGCTCGAGACTCTTATTAATTGAAGTACTTTAATTTAGCCGTTATTTTTTATTAGTAGGCATTGTTTATTTTGTTTTAAAGGTTTTTTAGTTTTGCTATGTTATTTTGTTTGTTTTATTTTATTATAATTTCTTTTTTCTTAATGACATTTAAGTCCACTGTTAAGTTTAATTTGATTTTTAATTGTTTAATTAAGGCAATTTTTGATTTCTTTTGTTACACGTTTTCTTTTTCTTTGTTATTATAATTTTTTAGTGGTACAGAACTTTTGGGTTTGTCCTGTCTCTGTACCCATAAAATGTAAATAAATAAGTAATAAGTAGGTATAAGCTGACCATACCGTCTGCTTATTCCAATAAAAAATCATTTAATTTGATATACAGTCTATTTCAGAGAGTCTATTTCATTCTCTATACGAAAGTATAGAGAACATTCTTTTACAAAAGTGTTTCGACTTTCTTAAAAATTGATTTTTCCCCATTAAAAAACTAGTTGACGTTTTATTCTAGTAACGCATGAATGTTTTATATTCAATGTTATTTTTGTCCAAATATCAAGTACCGATACAATATAAACATACTATATATAAACATACATGACTTTAATGTAGTACTCAAACAATAATGAATGCGATTTAGTTGTTAGTTCTTGTTAATATCAATTTTATTGTTAAAGATTATAATTGATAATATAGAAAAAATTGATACGTTTTTAAAATGCTCGTAAGTTATAAGTTATCTTACGAAGCAACCAGATTGCACAGAAATAAATATCAAAACAAAAGGCACCACCCTGAACAACGAACTAAATTATTGGAGAGAACTTGTTAAACGGAAACTGTGGATTATAAGAAACCGATACAAGCAACGGCACCTGCTTGTAATAACGACAATGAAAACCACGTAATGCTATACATTATTCAGAATCCCCATATCGTTAGTAATAGGAAGATTGCAATTTTGGTGGAATTTTGCATACTTCATAATTCTACCCATTCAAAATGATTGTTCACCAAGAATTAATCAAAAAAGATTTTTAGTTAAGAATTAACTTATCATCGCGGAGTTTGCAGCAGATTGGACAAAACAGAAACTTATTTAACGTTTTATTTTCGCACGAAGCAAGTTTTCGTAATGATGCTGTCGTTGTAACACATGACATAAAAGTTTTCTTAGCTAGTTAGCCCAACCGAATAGGCAATTGGAGAGTATGACATTAAAGAGTATGCCAGCAACCTGAGAGAATTTAATAATGTCACGTATGCTGGGTTCCGAGTCACAGTAACATTGATGATAATGAGAAGACATTGAACTTCAACCCGGTTATAAAATAACCACATAATAAAGGGCTGTCTGTCTGATTTGATTCAGTCAAGACTCTTACCTATGTAGAGTACCAGCTCATCCACATACTAATTATCCCTTATTCAAGGGTGTGTACATCGCTATATCGATGTTAAGTTGATATAAAACTACTTCATTATCAAAGATATCTACACTAATTAAGGCGAGATCGCCTACGGCGGGCGAGGCTTTACATCGATATAATTATCAAATTACAACTATTTTATTATCAAAGATATATGCACTAATGACGTCGATTTAGAATCCCGAATGAGGCTCTGCATTGATGTAATATTAATAATAATAATAATAATAATAATAATAATCCTTTATTTCCTACAGGTTTACACCACCCAGTTACAGGAAATCAATAACACAATTCAAAAAAAATATAAATGTAAGCGCATACTTATAGCGATATAAACAATACACTATATTGCAAATATTAAACATAGTACCTAAAAGCCAAAAAAACAACAAAGAGCAAATAACATTAATAAATAATCAACGAAACATGTTAAGCAAACTCGACAGCAACCCCGATCACGGTGCTCAAAGAATCAAAGAATAGATCACAGTGTGGCGCCACTCGGTTAGCATATTCACACATGAGCGAGATAGGGGATTTGCGTAATAAATTAGTCCGACTATAATAATTATAAAATATAACATTTGTACGCGAATTTAGCCTAGGCACAACAAATAATAATCTACCCAATAACCAGCTGCAATCTATATCTCCCTGCAAGAGCTTGTACAAAAATTTAATAGTGGCGACTACCCTGCGTTGCCGTAAAGAAAGGAAATTAAATCTCGATAAAAGTAGGTTGTAGTCTAAGCCGCGAGGCGGGTATACAAATTCAGAACGGAAGCATAAGTATTTTAAAAAGGATCTTTGAATCGACTCAAGTATGTTTGTATAATATATGTAAAAAGGGGACCAGACAGTTGCGGCATATTCTAAACGTGATCTAATCAGCGCACAAAACAAAGAGCACAAGCATTGCACAGATAACTCCCTACCATTACGAACTATAAAACCATAAATATTGTAGCACTTGGTAACAAGGGTTATAATGTGTTCATTAAACGTAAGACCACAATCGAACAAAACACCAAGGTCACGGCACTTAGACTCCGATTTTAACGGTTGATCGTTTAAGTAATACACATAGTTAACCGCGCCTAACTTCTTAGTAAAAGTCATGGTAAAAGATTTCGATGCATTAACGGATAAGCGATTACACCAGCACCATTCCTGCACTCGCACAAGATCACTTTGTAGGCGCTCACAATCAGTAACATCGTTTATGGACGAAAAAATTTTGAGGTCATCCGCAAACAAAAGCTTTTCACAGGCCAACACATCCGTTAAATCGTTGATGAATGCCAGAAAAAGTAGTGGTCTAAGGTTGGAACCCTGCGGAACACCTGAAGTCGGAGAAATACCCTCAGAGATGAAGCCTCCGTAACTAACAAACTGCTGACGACCCAGTAAGTAAGATTTCATTAACAGTACCAGTGTTGCACCAAATCCAAGATTGTGCAGTTTGTTAAGCAAGATGAAATGGTCCAGTTGATCAAAGGCCTTCTGAAAGTCCAAATATATAGCGTCGACTTGACCTCTAGTATCAACGATATCTGCCGTATATTGAGTGAAGCAGGAGAGATTTGTGACGGTAGAACGTCCAGCAACAAAACCATGCTGGTAGGGGCTTAACCAGGTTTTTAAGTGGAATGAGATATGCTTGAAGAGAATACTCTCAAAAGTCTTGGAAAAGCCGCACAGCAACGAAATAGGTCTGTAGTTCACTATTTCCGACGCGTTGCCTTTCTTTAAAATTGGACAGACGAAAGATTGCTTCCATATGGATGGAAATGTAGAGGTAGCCAATATTAAATTGAAGATCTTGAGGAGCGGCTTGGCTAAAATGGAAGCACAGTCCCTTAAGATGAAACTTGGAATCTCATCTACTCCGGCAGTACTGGCATTTTTAGCATGCTTCAATGCGTCAACAACCTCCTCCAATGTGAAGCAGTCAATGGACAGTAGGTTATGATGGGAATGGTCGACATTTACATTATCGTTCACAGGGTCTGATCGAATATAAACTGAACTAAAGTAATCTGCAAAAGCATCAACGATGCTTTGACCTGTAGTAAATTCCACATTGTCTCTCTTCATAATGCCGGGAATGCGTGTATTACCCTTTCGAGATCGTATAAATGTCCAAAAACTCCTGGGATCGGAACATAAAGAATTTTCAACTGAGCTTATATATGAAGTGTAAGCTATTTATAAGTTGTTTTGATAAGGTTCTAAAATGCCTATATTCATATAAAAAATGTACCGATTTGTATTGTTTATATTTCTTACGCATTTTCTCCTTAGCGCGAATACAATCTTTTACCTCCTTGGTGAACCAAGTGGGCCACAGGTGACTAGAAGATCCTCTTATGGTCTTAGGTACTGCGGCATCGAATGCATTTCTCAACCTTTCATAGAAAAGCGAACACATGTCTTCCACATCGTTGGAATATTCAAGGCAAGACCAATTCATATCTATCAGGGTTTGATACAGTAGTGGATAATTAGCTCGTTTAAAATTATAAGCACTAGTAGCATGGTGTTCAAAGTGACAAAGTGTTGGCTTGCATATAAATTCACATGATAGAGCAGGGTGATGGGAATCCTCATCGAGAAGTGGATTATAATCACGATCAAGTCTGCAGTCCACATTGGCAAAAACCAAATCAAGTAGGCGATTCTTATCATTCAGGACAGAATTAAATTGATGAAAATTATTAAAAGATTGGAAGTTGGCTACAGCTGTCTTATATCTGTCGTTAATAACAATCGATGCATATGAAGGCACATTGAAGTCACCCATAACTACGCAAACATCATCAGAACAGTAGAGTGCATTAAATAGATCCAAAAATATAGTTAGTTCGTCAAAAGTAATCGATGGAGGTATATAGAGTGAGAATATATTTATAAATTTTCCATGAGCGCCTTGTATTCTAATACCTACTATATCAACCATCGGGACGGCATTGAACAGATGGGATAGATCCAGTTGTACTACCCTAATGTTACTCTTCACACAAATCAGAACACCTCCTCCCCTAGATGCACCAACAGCAGTAAAACTACGATCCTTTCTAAATACAACATAAGCCGAGGGACAAAACTCAGCATCAAATACGTCTTCAGACAACCACGTTTCAGACAGCAGCACAACATCAAAGCAAGACGAACACAACGAATTGAATAGCATGTGTGTTTTGGTACGAATTCCCCTCACATTCTGATAGTAACAGAGGAGAGATTCATAACTGGGCGGTGTAGTTAGTTTAAATTATTTTTGATTTTAACAATTTTTGGATTGCCATCAAAATATCGTATTCTGAGATCCGACTCGCCATCGGCAATTCTCTGTTCCATTTCAATCTTTAGTTGATTGTAGTATTTTATTTGTCGGGGAGTCCTATCAAAATTTAGCCTAACATTTGAAAAAGTGGGCGATCCATTAAGGTTCCTAGCATGCCGGACTAATTGGCTTACACATTTCTCAGAATCAAAAGTAACCTTAATGGGGCGACCCCTATCAATAGCAGCACCATTTCGACCCAATCTAGTTACCTTGAAGGTACTGCTGAAAGATGGAACAACGAATCTTGCAATATCAGACACAGTAGCAATGTCCGCCTGCATAGGTGATTGATCATCTGTAGGGACAGGTTCCGGGACACCAAAAATAATCAAATTATTTTTTCGGTTCTGACGATCCGCAAACTCTTGATAAACATCTTCAAAGAGACGATCCGAAGCTACAGCAGAATGTTCTTTAATCATATCAGCCCGCAGATTGCGTAATTGTTCGCTAAAATCGTCGCGAAGCTTATCCACGATAGTCGAGAATTCCGCCTTCATGGAAGATAGAATAGATTGTAAGTTTTTAAATTGATGCATATTAGCATTGCATGAATTGCAAACAAATTTAATCGATTTGGATTTTTGACGCGTCGTGATAAAATCCCTCTCAGTAAGACCGACGCAATGCACATGAAGCGGCCCCTGACACGAATCGCACCGCGTCATGCAGGAATCTTAGTGCAAATAAGACAATTCATCCTTGCTCCACCCCCACCACACAGCAACGAAGAACGCGACAACTCACCCGCTACACACCGCAAGCGGACGGTCTCCCCGGTCAACCCGTCGGAGGAAAACAAAAACCGCCCGCAACAAAATGGCAATAAAATAACGAGACCAAACAAAATAAAAGCCAGAAAACAAGATGGAGAACTAATGTAAAACGTGCGTCATAAAGCCAAGCGTTCACTAAAACAAACGACACTAAGATTGGCAAAAAGTGCGCACAATAAACCACAATTTTGGCAAAAAAACACAGAGCACGAAGTGAATCGTACGCTTACACTTACTTGACTGTAATAATATTAATATTGTAATAATATAATATTAATATAGAACTATTCCATTATCAAAGATATACAGAATGTTTTCAGCAACTTGCGTATCTTGTGTAAGTGCGAAAAGATCGGCTATAAACTTTGTATAAGTTAACACATAACAGATATATTATGGCGGATTTTTTTGGTCGTTTGTAGTCAATGTTGTACTTCTTTATTTAAGGTATCGAGATCTAATTTCTTGTTCAAAGCTTGTATGCGCAAGTTGTCGAAAACATACATTCTTGTAGTGCGGCAAAAAACGAAGTTGTCGATGTTCTTTAACCTTTGACATTCGACAGAACCCTCTTGTGAAATAATTTTTTATCGAACCCTTATTGATGGTTGTGTCGCATTATTACATGCTATGAACAAAGTATGTCTCTGCTTTCATTGTAAAAACTGTATGCAAGAGTATCTAACTCATCTTTATGCAAACAAAATGATGAACTGTTCATAAACCATAATGGTCACAATTTATTGCAATAATTATAAAGAGTCCCATATATATTTTGATGCCAATAATATCATTAATACAAAATGGTCAAATTTGTGAAACATTTACTTAATTTATATGCAGGTGGGCCTTTCATCAAAATTCATCAGTTTTATGGAAAAAAAGTTTCAGATAGAACCTTCGTCATATTGCTTATTTGAGAGCCTTTTTAATTGTTGCCAGATCTGGTGAAATTTTATCACAATTGATGATTTTTTCGTGATCTGGTGAAAATTTCAGAGTAATTACACATCTCTGGTGATTTTTAAAATTTTCATTTCTTGATTAAAATTTCGAATAAAGTATCAGATAAACAAAAAAAAAACTGTATAACTTGTTGGCAGCATGATCAATTATTGTTTCAAATACTGCATATTAAAGACTATAAACTTGTTTGCAGTATGAGCTATTATGTCTCTAAAGGCGTGTTCATCAGTTTGAAGTCTGACAACATATTGGTAGCATGAGCTATTACTGTTTCACAGATTATATATTATCGTGATGACTGCCTACATATTGGCAATATGAGTTATTACTGCCAACGTCTGCTCATCAGTTTTAAGTTTGCAAACTTGTTGACAGTTACTTTTCCACAGATAATTATTACCTCGATGTCTACCAATATGCTAGGCAGCAAATTCTCGTTTATATCACTTCAGTTTGTCGTGATTTAAAAAGTCAATTTATGCAGTATTGAACGTGAATAATGACGATCAATTGATGGCCTAATTGTCCCAATATTTTGATGTTGCTGAAACGTAATTTGTCTCGTATTAATGATATCTGATAAATAGAGGGTATTTTAAATCAAATGGTATATCAAGTAAAGGTGACATTGCAACGTGGTGCCCCATCACTTTGCAAACGAAATGAATTATCCGTTCGTTTTGGAGACAAAGTTCATTTTAAAATCATTCTATTCTGAATGTATTCGCTACGCTCATGACGTCTCTCATAACAAGAGTATCCGGTATGAGTTTTTATACATTTTAAGCCCTGGCAGATGCGTCAACCAGAATACAAAATATTTTCAGTTTATAGAACTTATCAAACAAATTTAAACCATTACTTAATAAACTAAATAATTTAAAAATAAAATCTCGAACATATAGTTCAAGTGGTGACGATTTTGAATCTCCAAAGAAAATCCCCAATAACAAAGTGTTCAGTATGTGAATTTGATACAATTTGGTACCATCTTTCATGTCGAATTGAACTTAGATTTGTTGTTTTTAGGTTGATTTTATTTTTCTATTATTGGATTGGGTTGAGCTTCAACTTCCTCCTCCTTTCCGTCAGTCACATTGTTTACCGCGAAACCGCACATTGTGTTACTTTTTGAAAAGTATAGATGTTACTACGTACCTGAAAAAGGTAAGGGGGTTCCTCTTCCGTGACTTCTTTCTGGAGGGGGGTTGTAGTACCCTCTTCTTCCTGCGCTTTCTCATATTGCTCTTTCTTTTTCATTATTACGGTTACCATATTTTTAATGGCCGTCCATTTGTACTCTTTGCCAAGCATATGTTGAACCAGATTTTCCCGGCTCCTCACAGACAAAAACCGTGTGCTCCGCAGTATCTTCCAGATCACAGAACCAGCATATATCCGAAGCTTGCTTTCTGATTTTGTGTAGATACGCCTTAAAGACCCCTTGTCCCGTCAATACTTATGTCAGATGATAATTAATCTCTCCCCAGCCTCTCAACATCCACTCTTCAATGTTCGGGATGAATTTTGTCGTCCTTCCCTCCACCATATTCCATCTTGCCTGGCACTCCTTCATTAACTTTGTTCTAGTTTTGCTCAACCCAACCACAGATGAAAAACTCCATACTATCCCTCATGTTGAATGGTATGAAGTTTGAGCTCAATTCAACCCTACTTGATACAATCTCTCATGTTAAATTGAATTTAGAAGTTGTTGTTTTGGGGTTGATTTTGTTTTTCTATGATTAGGTTGGATTGAGGTTCAACTTTATACCTTCCCTTGTATTGAATGATATGAAGTTGAAGCTCAATCGAACCTAATTTGATACCATCACATATATTGTATTGAACGTATTGTTGTTTTGGGTTGATTTTGTTTTTCTATGCTTGGGCTAGGTTAAGTTTCATCTTCATATCATGCCTCATATTGAATGGTATGAAGTTTGAGCTCAACTCAAAGCAACTTGATACAATCTCTCATGTTGAATTAAACTTAGAAGATGTTGTTTTGAGGTTGATTTTATTTTTCTATGATTGGGTTGGGTAGAGCTTCAACTTCATATCTTCTCTTAGATTGATTGGTATGAAGTTGGAACTCAACCGAACCCAATTTGATACCATCTCTCATGTTGTATTGAACCTATTGTTGGTTTGGGTTTATTTTGTCTTTCTCTGGTTGGGCTGGATTCAACTTCATATCATGCCTCATATTGAATGGTATGAAATTGGTGCTCAACGCAACCCAAGCATAGAAGAAAAACTTCATACCATCCCTAATGTTGAATGGTATCAAGTTTGAGCTCAATTCAACCCAACTTGATACAATCTCTCATGTTGAATTGAATTTAGAAGTTATTGTTTCGGGGTTGATTTTGTTTTTCTATGATTGGGTTGGGTAGAGCTTCAACTTCATATCATGCCTCATATTGAATGGTATGAAGTTGGTGCTCAACGCAACCCAAGCGTAGAATAGAAACTCCATACCATCCCTAATGTTGAATGGTATGAAGTTTGAGCTCAACTCAACCCAACTTGATACAATCTCTCATGTTGAACTGAATTTAGAAGTTATTGTTTCGGGGTTGATTTTGTTTTTCTATGATTAGGTTGGGTTGAGGTTCAACTTTATACCTTCCCTTGTATTGAATGATATGAAGTTGAAGCTCAATCGAACCCAATTTGATACCATCACACATATTGTATTGAACGTATTGTTATTTTGGGTTGATTTTGTTTTTCTGTGCTTGAGCTGGATTGAGTTTCATCTTCATATCATGCCTCATATTGAATGGCATGAAGTTTGAGCTCAACTCAACCCAACTTGGTACAATCTCTCATGTTGGATTAAACTTAGAAGATGTTGTTTTGGGTTGGTTTGATTTGTCTATGATTGGGTTGGGTAGAGCTTCAACTTCATACCTTCTCTTAGATTGATTGATATGAAGTTGGAACTCAAGCGAACCCAATTTGATACCATCTCTCATGTTGTATTGAGACTATTGTTGTTTTGGGTTTATTTTGTCTTTCTATGCTTGGGCCGGATTCAGCTTCAACTTCATATCATGCCTTCATATCACTTCATATTAAATGGTTTGAAGTTGGTGCTCAACCCAACCCAAGCGTAGAAGAAAAACTCCATACCATCCTCATGTTGAATGGTATGAAGTTTGAGCTCAACTCAACCCAGCTTGATACATTACCTCATGTTGAATTGAGTTTAGAAGATGTTGTTGTGAGGTTGATTTTATTTTTCTATGATTGGGTTGAGTAGAGCTTCAACTTCATATCTAACCTTATATTGATTGACATGAAGTTGGAACTCAACCCAACCCAATTTGATACCATCTCTCATGTTGTATTGAACCTATTGCTGTTTTGGGTTTATTTTGTCTTTTTATGCTTGGGCTGGATTCAGCTTCAACTTCATATCATGCCTTATATTGAATGGTATGAAGTTGGTGCTCCACCCAACCCAAGCATAGAAAAAATTCCATACCATCCCTCATGTTGAATGGTATGAAGTTTGAGCACAACTCAAACCAACTTGACACAATCTCTCATGTTGAATTGAACTTAGAAGATGTTGTTTTGAGGTTGATTTTATTTTTCTATGATTGGGTTGGGTAGAATTTCAATTTCATACCTAACATTATATTGATTGACATGAAGTTGGAACTTAACCCAACCCAATTTGATGCCATCTTTCGTGATGTATTGAACCTATTGTTGTTTTGGGTTTATTTTGTCTTTCTATGCTTGGGCTGGATTCAGCTTCAACTTCATATCATGCCTCATATTGAATGGTTTGAAGTTGGTGCTCAACCCAACTCAAGCATAGAATTAAACTCTATACCATCCCTCATGTTGAATGGTATGAAGTTTGAGCTCAACTCAACCCAACTTGATACAATCTCTCATGTTGAATTGAACTTAGAAGATGTTGTTTTGAGGTTCATTTTATTTTTCTATTATTGGGTTGGGTAGAACTTCAACTTCATACCTAACCTTATATTGATTGACATGAAGTTGGAACTTAACACAACTCAATTTGATACCATCTTTCACGTTGTATTGAACCTATTGTTGTTTTGGGTTTATTTTGTCTTTCTATGCTTGGGCTGGATTCAGCTTCAACTTCATATCATGCCTCATATTGAATGGTTTGAAGTTGGTGCTCAACCCAACTCAAGCATAGAATTAAACTCTATACCATCCCTCATGTTGAATGGTATGAAGTTTGAGCACAACTCAACCCAACTTGATATAATCTCTCATGTTGAATTGAACTTAGGTGTTGTTTTGAGGTTGATTTTATTTTTCTATGATTGAGTTGGGTAGAGCTTCAACTTCATACCTAACCTTATATTGATTGACATAAAGTTGGAACTCAACCCAACCTAATTTGATACCATCTCCCATGTTGTATTGAACCTATTGTTGTTCAGCTTCAACTTCATATCATGCCTCATATTGAATGGTATGAATTTGGTGCTCCACCCAACCCAAGCATAGAAGAAAAACTCCATACCATCCCTCATGTTGAGTGGTATGAAGTTTGAGCTCAACTCAACCCAACTTGATACAATCTCTCATGTTGAATTGAACTTAGAAGATGTTGTTTTGAGATTGATTTTATTTTTCTATGATTGGGTTGGGTAGAACTTCAACTTCATACCTAACCTTATATTGATTGACATGAAGTTGGAACTTAACCCAACCCAATTTGATACCATCTCTCATGTTGTATTGTTGTTTTGGGTTTATGTTGTCTTTCTATGCTTGGGCTGGATTCAACTTCAACTTCATATCATGCCTCTATTGAATTAAGTGGAATAAAACAAATTGTACAATTCAGTGATAAAATCTTTAATCTTTCGACCGGTTTCGGTTTCTTAACAAACCATCTTCAGGAAATCGTCAATTAAAAAATAGAAAAACAAAATGTTAGGCTGTGTGAACATTAAAAACAGATAACATTGAATAAAAAATTAGAATGCTGATAACTAAACAATCCACCAAAAATAATAAATGTGTAGCAAAACATGTGGCATTAACGCTATGATAGCGTTAATGCCACATGTTCTCTCATGTTGAATTAAACTTAGAAGATGTTGCTTTGGGGTTTATTTTATTTTTCGATGATTGGATTGGGTAAAGCTTCAAAATTCATATCTTCCCTTATATTGAATGATATGAGTTGGAGCCCAACCGAACCCAATTTGATACCATCTCTCATGTTGCATTGAACTTATTGTTGTTTTGAGTTGATTTTGTTCTTCTTTGCTTGGACTGGGTTGAGTTTCAATTTCATATCATGCCTTATATTGAATGGTATGAAGTTGGTGTTCTACCCAACCCAATCATAGAAGAAGAACTCCATACCATCGCTCATGTTGAATGGTATGAAGTTTGACCTCAATTCAACTCAACTTGATGCCATTTCTCATGGCTTGATGAATTGAACTTAGAAGATGTTGTTTTAGGGTTGATTTTGTTTTTCTATGATTAGGTTCGGTTGAACTTCAACTTCATATAATGCTTCATATTGAATGGTAAGAAGCTTAAATTCAAGCCAACCTAATATGATTACATCTCTCATGTTGTATTGAACTTAGAAGATTTGTTGTTTTGGGTTAATTTTGTTTTTCTATGTTTGCGCTGGGTTGAGCTTCAGCTTCATATCATGCCTGATATTGACTGGTATGAAGTTGGTGCTCAACTCAACCCAACCATAGAAGATGCCCATAGAACATTCCTCATAATGAATGTTTTGGAACTGGAGCTTAACTCAACCCTACCATAGACAAAATCAATAAAATCCAACCATAAATGAAAGAAATTAAACCCAAAATTTATCTTTCGTATTGAATTGAACTTAGAAGGTTTGTATTTTGGATTTGATTTTTTATAAATCAGAGAGTTATAAAGTTGAAGCTTAAGTTCATACCATCCCTTATACTTAATAATTTGAAGTTAGGGCTCAGTCCAACTTCTTATTGAATGGTATGAAGTTGGAGCGCAACCCAATCAGTAGGAGAAGAATAGGAGAAGAAATCGTGGGATATTTTCAAAAAGCTTAAAAGAGATTTCGTTAGATTAGGTTGGGTTGGGTTGGTTTTAGCACCAACTTTGTATCATTCAATGTGAGGAATATTATGGGTTGGGTTAGATTGGTTGGGTTTGGTTTGATTAAGTTGGGTTGAGTTTGGTTAGGTTGGGTTGAACTCCAACTTTATACCACTCAATATGAAGGATAGTATGAAGTTGTTGCTCAACCTATAACATTCTTCAAATAAACAAGAATTAAATCACAAAGGATTTACGAAGAAAACCAAGGCGAGATAATAAGAGAGGCCAAAACCCCACATCAAAAAAAATTCTTATTAATTAACTTTATTAACATCCAACCAAATCTTATCATTCACCACCAACAACGAACAATTTTTATCAAACTTCACCGGATCCTTCGTATTAAAATTCAAACTAACTTTATAATCCTTTAACAACATCGTTAAAGCTATCTTAGTCTGTAACAATCCAAATTTCACCCCTAAAAATGATTGAATTAACTAAATTAATCAAATCGGACAAGAAATAACAAACCAATCGAAGATTTTGGCTCCAACCCAAACGGTAAATAACTTAACGGGTCAATTTTCATTTTATTTTCCTCAGAAAATCGTTCCGGGACGAAATAATCCGGTTTCGGATAAAAATTTGGGTCTCTTTGAATGGCAAAAGTCGCAATTTGAATTTTCGTTCCTTTTTCTAAAGTCGCTTCGCTTCCGGGTAATCGAAAAGGTTTCGTTACGGATTTATTTATGATTGGGACGAGGGGGTATTTTCTTAATGTCTCTATAAAAATATTAATTTTAATTAATTAATTTGAATCATTTTAATTTGATTTACCTTCAATAACTTGGTTGATGTATTTAAATTTTTTGATTGTCTCATAATCGAGGTTATTAAAATTAAGTATTTTCGATCTTAATTTATCTTGAACGTCCAAATTTTTCGATAACTCATAAAGCGAAAAAGTTAAAACATTAATCGCCGTTTTGAAGGAAGTCGCGAAAAAATCTAAAGCTTTTAAAGCGATTTTCTCCTCATAATCAACCTCTTTGAAATAAAGATCGTTTTGGTCGATTAAAATTTGCAAAAAATCCGATTTTTTTAGCCGATTTTCCTCGCGAAATTTCACGCTCTCCTTGACGATTTCGAAGAAAAAATCGTTCCTCTCAAACTTCCCCTCGAATTTCTTCGAGATAACCTCAAAAATCGGGTTGTAAATGTTCCGTTTAATCCGCCTCAACACCCCGAATTTTTTATACGGGCTAAATTTGAAATAATCGTCCAAAAATCCGTTCGAGTTAACTCCAAATCCGCAATTTTTGATAACATCGACCATAAAGCATCTCAAAACTTCGTCGATATCGATGGGTTGGGATTTATTTTGGAACTTTTTTAACCCATCAACCATTTGTTGGGAGCACTTTAAGATGGTTTCGAATAAAGCTTCGATTTTTGAGTCGTTTGAGTCATCCTCGAAATAATTTTTGTTATTAAAAACGATTTCGCCGTCGAAAATCAAATTTTTTATTAACCCCAAATCGATTGGGAGATAAATCGGAGTTGTAAAATCGTAAATTCCACAATGATTAAGATTCTCGCCTCTCATCCGGTCGTAAATCGATTTTAATTGTTCGTAATTCGAAGATTTCCTGAAGAAAGGATTTTGAGAGTTCCCCAAAGGGATTTTCGGGGTGAGATAGGGGATTTTTTTGTTCTTCCAAAAGTTGTAACAATTCTTGTAATAAACTATGATTGCGACGAACACCGCGATGAATGAGTTTAATAGGACCATAAAAACTTCTAGGAGGGCCATTTTTAATTAAATTAAATTAATTAAGTTAACTAAAAGAAAAAAATAAATGACTTGAGAAAAGAAATTTTGTTACTTACATTTTAATTTAGAAATCTTTTAAAAAAAACCTCTTCTTGCTTTGAGATGATTGCGTTGTGAAAGTAACTCGTTTACTAAGCCAACAGCAAATGACGAGGATTTGTAACTTTCACGTTTTATAAAACCTCGTACGATTACGTAAATATTAAACTATAGGTAGATGTATTCCGGTGAAATTATGCAATACGAATAAAATGAAGAAAATCAACGTTTAAGTTATTTCCGTTTGTCAATTATTAATTTGTTCTACAACGGCGAAATGAAGTTTAATCTAACAAAAACATTTAATCCTCAAATGTAAATCTTTTTTAATCATTTTATGCTTTGGAAGCAGCACTTTTCGGATTACCTGTCATTCGGTTGATGTGGTGTCCATTCTCCAATCTTTTCCATTTTTCCTATCGTTTACAAATTATTACTCGGTTCACATTTAACTTTTCTGCCAATTATTTTCGAGTTTCATTGATTCTTGTTCAATAAAGCCTGAAAATTCGCATCTTCAAAAGTTTTCGGCCTACTAAAGTATGTTAGAGCATGCTCATCTTAAGTCTTTATCAGCAAACGGTGATTTCTTTCTCAGCAGTTTATTTCTTTTCATAAAACTTCAAATTTGGTACAAAGTATCCCCAAACGTTCCTTTATGACCTCAACAAGTTTCATTTCTTCAATCTCAACCGTTTAGGAGGAAACATTGTTTATCTTCTTTAACCTCTCATTCAAGAAATGGCAAACAAAATTAACGATAATGAAAAATTAATTTTTGATTTTGGAAACATCAAATTTGGTACAAAGTAACCTCAAACGTTTCTTTATAACCTCAAGGAGTTTCATTTCTTCAGTTTTAACCGTTTAGGAGAAAACAATGTTTATCTTCTTTAACCTCTCATTCAAGAAATGGCAAACTAAATTACCAAATGGCAAACCTCAAACGTTCCTTTATAACCTCAAAAAGTTTCATTTCTTCAATCTTAACCGTTTAGGAGAAAACAAAGTTTATCTTCTTTAACCTCACATTCAAGAAATGGCAAGCTAAGTTAGTGGTCATAAAAAATTAATTATTGATTTTGGAAACTTCAAATTTGGTACAAAGTAACCTCAAACGTTCCTTTATAACCTCAAAAAGTTTCATTTCTTCAATCTTAACCGTTTAGGAGAAAACAATGTTTATCTTCTTTAACCTCTCATTCAAGAAATGGCAAACTAAATTAACAATAATGAAAAATTAATTTTTGATTTTGGAAACTTCAAATTTGGTACAAAGTAACCTCAAACGTTCCTTTATAACCTCAAAAAGTTTCATTTCTTCAATCTTAACCGTTTAGGAGAAAACAATGTTTATCTTATTTAACCTCTCATTCAAGAAATGGCAAACTAAATTAATGATAATGAAAAATTAATTTTTGATATTGGAAACTTCAAATTTGGTACAAAGTAACCTCAAACGTTCCTTTATAACCTCAAAAAGTTTCGTTTCTTCAATCTCAACCGCTTAGGAGAAAAAATGTTTATCTTCCTTAACCTCTCATTCAAGAAATGGCAAAGTAAATTAATGATAATGAAAAATTAATTTTTGATTTTGAAAACTTCAAATTTGGTACAAAGTAACCTCAAACGTTCCTTTATAACCTCAAAAAGTTTCGTTTCCTCAATCTTAACCGTTTAGGAGAAAACAATGTTTATCTTCTTTAACCTCTCATTCAAGAAATGGCAAACTAAATTATTAATAATGAAGAATTAATTTTTGATTTTGGAAACTTCAAATTTGGTACAGAGTAACCTCAAACGTTTCTTTACAGCCTCAGAAAGTTTCATTACTTCAATTTTAACAGTTTAGGAGAAAACAATGTTTATCTTCTTTAACCTCTCATTCAAGAAATGGCAAAGTAAATTAATGATAATGAAAAATTAATTTTTGATTTTGAAAACTTCAAATTTGGTACAAAGTAACCTCAAACGTTTCTTTATAACCTCAAAGAGTTTCGTTTCTTCAATCTTAACCGTTTAGGAGAAAACAATGTTCATCTTCTTTAACCTCTCATTCAAGAAATGGCAAACTAAATTATTAATAATGAAGAATTAATTTTTGATTTTGGAAACTTCAAATTTGGTACAGAGTAACCTCAAACGTTTCTTTACAGCCTCAGAAAGTTTCATTACTTCAATTTTAACCGTTTAGGAGAAAACAATGTTTATCTTCTTTAACCTCTCATTCAAGAAATGGCAAAGTAAATTAATGATAATGAAAAATTAATTTTTGATTTTGAAAACTTCAAATTTGGTACAAAGTAACCTCAAACGTTTCTTTACAGCCTCAGAAAGTTTCATTACTTCAATTTTAACCGTTTAGGAGAAAACAATGTTTATCTTCTTTAACCTCTCATTCAAGAAATGGCAAACTGAATTAATGATAACGAAAAATTAATTTTTGATTTTGGAAACTTCAAATTTGGTACAAAGTAACCTCAAACGTTTCCTTACAGCCTCAGAAAGTTTCATTACTTCAATTTTAACAGTTTAGGAGAAAACAATGTTTATCTTCTTTAACCTCTCATTCAAGAAATGGCAAACTAAATTATTAATAATGAAGAATTAATTTTTGATTTTGGAAACTTCAAATTTGGTACAAAGTAACCTCAAACGTTTCCTTACAGCCTCAGAAAGTTTCATTACTTCAATTTTAACAGTTTAGGAGAAAACAATGTTTATCTTCTTTAACCTCTCATTCAAGAAATGGCAAACTGAATTAATGATAACGAAAAATTAATTTTTGATTTTGGAAACTTCAAATTTTGTACAAAGTAACCTCAAACGTTCCTTTATAACCTCAAACAGTTTCGTTTCTTCAATCTCAACCGCTTAGGAGAAAACAATGTTTATCTTCTTTAACCTCTCATTCAAGAAATGGCAAACTAAATTAATGATAATGAAAAATTAATTTTTGATTTTGGAAACTTCAAATTTGGTACAAAGTAACCTCAAAAGTTTCTTTATAGCCTCAAAAAGTTTCATTACTTCAATTTTAACCGTTTAGGAGAAAACAATGTTTATCTTCTTTAACCTCTCATTCAAGAAATGGCAAACTAAATTAATGATAATGAAAAATTAATTTTTGATTTTGGAAACTTCAAATTTGGTACAAAGTAACCTCAAACGTTTCTTTATAACCTCAAGGAGTTTCATTTCTTCAATTTTAACCGTTTAGGAGAAAACAATGTTTATCTTCTTTAACCTCTCATTCAAGAAATGGCAAAGTAAATTAATGATAATGAAAAATTAATTTTTGATTTTGGAAACTTCAAATTTGGTACAAAGTAACCTCAAAAGTTTCTTTATAGCCTCAAAAAGTTTCATTACTTCAATTTTAACCGTTTAGGAGAAAACAATGTTTATCTTCTTTAACCTCTCATTCAAGAAATGGCAAACTAAATTAATGATAATGAAAAATTAATTTTTGATTTTGGAAACTTCAAATGTGGTACAAAGTAACCTCAAACGTTCCTTTATAACCTCAAAAAGTTTCGTTTCTTCAATCTCAACCGCTTAGGAGAAAACAATGTTTATCTTCTTTAACCTCTCATTCAAGAAATGGCAAACTAAATTAATGATAATGAAAAATTAATTTTTGATTTTGGAAACTTCAAATTTGGTACAAAGTAACCTCAAACGTTTCCTTACAGCCTCAGAAAGTTTCATTACTTCAATTTTAACCGTTTAGGAGAAAACAATGTTTATCTTCTTTAACCTCTCATTCAAGAAATGGCAAACTGAATTAATGATAACGAAAAATTAATTTTTGATTTTGGAAACTTCAAATTTGGTACAAAGTAACCTCAAACGTTCCTTTATAACCTCAAAAAGTTTCGTTTCTTCAATCTCAACCGCTTAGGAGAAAACAATGTTTATCTTCTTTAACCTCTCATTCAAGAAATGGCAAAGTAAATTAATGATAATGAAAAATTAATTTTTGATTTTGGAAACTTCAAATTTGGTACAAAGTAACCTCAAAAGTTTCTTTATAGCCTCAAAAAGTTTCATTACTTCAATTTTAACCGTTTAGGAGAAAACAATGTTTATCTTCTTTAACCTCTCATTCAAGAAATGGCAAACTAAATTAATGATAATGAAAAATTAATTTTTGATTTTGGAAACTTCAAATTTGGTACAAAGTAACCTCAAACGTTCCTTTATAACCTCAAAAAGTTTCGTTTCTTCAATCTCAACCGCTTAGGAGAAAACAATGTTTATCTTCTTTAACCTCTCATTCAAGAAATGGCAAACTAAATTAATGATAATGAAAAATTAATTTTTGATTTTGGAAACTTCAAATTTGGTACAAAGTAACCTCAAACGTTTCTTTATAACCTCAAGGAGTTTCATTTCTTCAATTTTAACCGTTTAGGAGAAAACAATGTTTATCTTCTTTAACCTCTCATTCAAGAAATGGCAAAGTAAATTAATGATAATGAAAAATTAATTTTTGATTTTGGAAACTTCAAATTTGGTACAAAGTAACCTCAAAAGTTTCTTTATAGCCTCAAAAAGTTTCATTACTTCAATTTTAACCGTTTAGGAGAAAACAATGTTTATCTTCTTTAACCTCTCATTCAAGAAATGGCAAACTAAATTAATGATAATGAAAAATTAATTTTTGATTTTGGAAACTTCAAATTTGGTACAAAGTAACCTCAAACGTTCCTTTATAACCTCAAAAAGTTTCGTTTCTTCAATCTCAACCGCTTAGGAGAAAACAATGTTTATCTTCTTTAACCTCTCATTCAAGAAATGGCAAACTAAATTAATGATAATGAAAAATTAATTTTTGATTTTGGAAACTTCAAATTTGGTACAAAGTAACCTCAAACGTTTCTTTATAACCTCAAGGAGTTTCATTTCTTCAATTTTAACCGTTTAGGAGAAAACAATGTTTATCTTCTTTAACCTCTCATTCAAGAAATGGCAAAGTAAATTAATGATAATGAAAAATTAATTTTTGATTTTGGAAACTTCAAATTTGGTACAAAGTAACCTCAAAAGTTTCTTTATAGCCTCAAAAAGTTTCATTACTTCAATTTTAACCGTTTAGGAGAAAACAATGTTTATCTTCTTTAACCTCTCATTCAAGAAATGGCAAACTAAATTAATGATAATGAAAAATTAATTTTTGATTTTGGAAACTTCAAATTTGGTACAAAGTAACCTCAAACGTTCCTTTATAACCTCAAAAAGTTTCGTTTCTTCAATCTCAACCGCTTAGGAGAAAACAATGTTTATCTTCTTTAACCTCTCATTCAAGAAATGGCAAACTAAATTAATGATAATGAAAAATTAATTTTTGATTTTGGAAACTTCAAATTTGGTACAAAGTAACCTCAAACGTTTCTTTATAACCTCAAGGAGTTTCATTTCTTCAATTTTAACCGTTTAGGAGAAAACAATGTTTATCTTCTTTAACCTCTCATTCAAGAAATGGCAAAGTAAATTAATGATAATGAAAAATTAATTTTTGATTTTGGAAACTTCAAATTTGATACAAAGTAACCTCAAAAGTTTCTTTATAGCCTCAAAAAGTTTCATTACTTCAATTTTAACCGTTTAGGAGAAAACAATGTTTATCTTCTTTAACCTCTCATTCAAGAAATGGCAAACTAAATTAATGATAATGAAAAATTAATTTTTGATTTTGGAAACTTCAAATTTGGTACAAAGTAACCTCAAACGTTCCTTTATAACCTCAAAAAGTTTCGTTTCTTCAATCTCAACCGCTTAGGAGAAAACAATGTTTATCTTCTTTAACCTCTCATTCAAGAAATGGCAAACTAAATTATTAATAATGAAGAATTAATTTTTGATTTTGGAAACTTCAAATTTGGTACAAAGTAACCTCAAACGTTTCTTTATAACCTCAAAGAGTTTCGTTTCTTCAATCTTAACCGTTTAGGAGAAAACAATGTTTATCTTCTTTAACCTCTCATTCAAGAAATGGCAAACTAAATTATTAATAATGAAGAATTAATTTTTGATTTTGGAAACTTCAAATTTGGTACAAAGTAACCTCAAACGTTTCCTTACAGCCTCAGAAAGTTTCATTACTTCAATTTTAACAGTTTAGGAGAAAACAATGTTTATCTTCTTTAACCTCTCATTCAAGAAATGGCAAACTAAATTATTAATAATGAAGAATTAATTTTTGATTTTGGAAACTTCAAATTTGGTACAAAGTAACCTCAAACGTTTCCTTACAGCCTCAGAAAGTTTCATTACTTCAATTTTAACAGTTTAGGAGAAAACAATGTTTATCTTCTTTAACCTCTCATTCAAGAAATGGCAAACTGAATTAATGATAACGAAAAATTAATTTTTGATTTTGGAAACTTCAAATTTGGTACAAAGTAACCTCAAACGTTCCTTTATAACCTCAAAAAGTTTCGTTTCTTCAATCTCAACCGCTTAGGAGAAAACAATGTTTATCTTCTTTAACCTCTCATTCAAGAAATGGCAAAGTAAATTAATGATAATGAAAAATTAATTTTTGATTTTGGAAACTTCAAATTTGGTACAAAGTAACCTCAAAAGTTTCTTTATAGCCTCAAAAAGTTTCATTACTTCAATTTTAACCGTTTAGGAGAAAACAATGTTTATCTTCTTTAACCTCTCATTCAAGAAATGGCAAACTAAATTATTAATAATGAAAAATTAATTTTTGATTTTGGAAACTTCAAATTTGGTACAAAGTAACCTCAAACGTTTCTTTATAACCTCAAGGAGTTTCATTTCTTCAATTTTAACCGTTTAGGAGAAAACAATGTTTATCTTCTTTAACCTCTCATTCAAGAAATGGCAAAGTAAATTAATGATAATGAAAAATTAATTTTTGATTTTGAAAACTTCAAATTTGGTACAAAGTAACCTCAAACGTTTCTTTATAACCTCAAAGAGTTTCGTTTCTTCAATCTTAACCGTTTAGGAGAAAACAATGTTTATCTTCTTTAACCTCTCATTCAAGAAATGGCAAACTAAATTATTAATAATGAAGAATTAATTTTTGATTTTGGAAACTTCAAATTTGGTACAAAGTAACCTCAAACGTTTCCTTACAGCCTCAGAAAGTTTCATTACTTCAATTTTAACAGTTTAGGAGAAAACAATGTTTATCTTCTTTAACCTCTCATTCAAGAAATGGCAAACTAAATTATTAATAATGAAGAATTAATTTTTGATTTTGGAAACTTCAAATTTGGTACAGAGTAACCTCAAACGTTTCTTTACAGCCTCAGAAAGTTTCATTACTTCAATTTTAACAGTTTAGGAGAAAACAATGTTTATCTTCTTTAACCTCTCATTCAAGAAATGGCAAACTAAATTATTAATAATGAAGAATTAATTTTTGATTTTGGAAACTTCAAATTTGGTACAAAGTAACCTCAAACGTTTCCTTACAGCCTCAGAAAGTTTCATTACTTCAATTTTAACAGTTTAGGAGAAAACAATGTTTATCTTCTTTAACCTCTCATTCAAGAAATGGCAAACTAAATTATTAATAATGAAGAATTAATTTTTGATTTTGGAAACTTCAAATTTGGTACAAAGTAACCTCAAACGTTTCTTTATAACCTCAAAGAGTTTCGTTTCTTCAATCTTAACCGTTTAGGAGAAAACAATGTTTATCTTCTTTAACCTCTCATTCAAGAAATGGCAAACTAAATTATTAATAATGAAGAATTAATTTTTGATTTTGGAAACTTCAAATTTGGTACAGAGTAACCTCAAACGTTTCTTTACAGCCTCAGAAAGTTTCATTACTTCAATTTTAACAGTTTAGGAGAAAACAATGTTTATCTTCTTTAACCTCTCATTCAAGAAATGGCAAACTAAATTATTAATAATGAAGAATTAATTTTTGATTTTGGAAACTTCAAATTTGGTACAAAGTAACCTCAAACGTTTCTTTATAACCTCAAAGAGTTTCGTTTCTTCAATCTTAACCGTTTAGGAGAAAACAATGTTTATCTTCTTTAACCTCTCATTCAAGAAATGGCAAACTAAATTATTAATAATGAAGAATTAATTTTTGATTTTGGAAACTTCAAATTTGGTACAGAGTAACCTCAAACGTTTCTTTACAGCCTCAGAAAGTTTCATTACTTCAATTTTAACCGTTTAGGAGAAAACAATGTTTATCTTCTTTAACCTCTCATTCAAGAAATGGCAAACTAAATTATTAATAATGAAGAATTAATTTTTGATTTTGGAAACTTCAAATTTGGTACAAAGTAACCTCAAACGTTTCCTTACAGCCTCAGAAAGTTTCATTACTTCAATTTTAACAGTTTAGGAGAAAACAATGTTTATCTTCTTTAACCTCTCATTCAAGAAATGGCAAACGAAATTATTAATAATGAAGAATTAATTTTTGATTTTGGAAACTTCAAATTTGGTACAGAGTAACCTCAAACGTTTCTTTACAGCCTCAGAAAGTTTCATTACTTCAATTTTAACCGTTTAGGAGAAAACAATGTTTATCTTCTTTAACCTCTCATTCAAGAAATGGCAAACTAAATTATTAATAATGAAGAATTTGGTACAGAGTAACCTCAAACGTTTCTTTACAGCCTCAGAAAGTTTCATTACTTCAATTTTAACAGTTTAGGAGAAAACAATGTTTATCTTCTTTAACCTCTCATTCAAGAAATGGCAAACTAAATTATTAATAATGAAGAATTAATTTTTGATTTTGGAAACTTCAAATTTGGTACAGAGTAACCTCAAACGTTTCTTTACAGCCTCAGAAAGTTTCATTACTTCAATTTTAACAGTTTAGGAGAAAACAATGTTTATCTTCTTTAACCTCTCATTCAAGAAATGGCAAACTAAATTATTAATAATGAAGAATTAATTTTTGATTTTGGAAACTTCAAATTTGGTACAAAGTAACCTCAAACGTTTCCTTACAGCCTCAGAAAGTTTCATTACTTCAATTTTAACAGTTTAGGAGAAAACAATGTTTATCTTCTTTAACCTCTCATTCAAGAAATGGCAAACTGAATTAATGATAACGAAAAATTAATTTTTGATTTTGGAAACTTCAAATTTTGTACAAAGTAACCTCAAACGTTCCTTTATAACCTCAAACAGTTTCGTTTCTTCAATCTCAACCGCTTAGGAGAAAACAATGTTTATCTTCTTTAACCTCTCATTCAAGAAATGGCAAACTAAATTAATGATAATGAAAAATTAATTTTTGATTTTGGAAACTTCAAATTTGGTACAAAGTAACCTCAAAAGTTTCTTTATAGCCTCAAAAAGTTTCATTACTTCAATTTTAACCGTTTAGGAGAAAACAATGTTTATCTTCTTTAACCTCTCATTCAAGAAATGGCAAACTAAATTAATGATAATGAAAAATTAATTTTTGATTTTGGAAACTTCAAATTTGGTACAAAGTAACCTCAAACGTTTCTTTATAACCTCAAGGAGTTTCATTTCTTCAATTTTAACCGTTTAGGAGAAAACAATGTTTATCTTCTTTAACCTCTCATTCAAGAAATGGCAAAGTAAATTAATGATAATGAAAAATTAATTTTTGATTTTGGAAACTTCAAATTTGGTACAAAGTAACCTCAAAAGTTTCTTTATAGCCTCAAAAAGTTTCATTACTTCAATTTTAACCGTTTAGGAGAAAACAATGTTTATCTTCTTTAACCTCTCATTCAAGAAATGGCAAACTAAATTAATGATAATGAAAAATTAATTTTTGATTTTGGAAACTTCAAATGTGGTACAAAGTAACCTCAAACGTTCCTTTATAACCTCAAAAAGTTTCGTTTCTTCAATCTCAACCGCTTAGGAGAAAACAATGTTTATCTTCTTTAACCTCTCATTCAAGAAATGGCAAACTAAATTAATGATAATGAAAAATTAATTTTTGATTTTGGAAACTTCAAATTTGGTACAAAGTAACCTCAAACGTTTCCTTACAGCCTCAGAAAGTTTCATTACTTCAATTTTAACCGTTTAGGAGAAAACAATGTTTATCTTCTTTAACCTCTCATTCAAGAAATGGCAAACTGAATTAATGATAACGAAAAATTAATTTTTGATTTTGGAAACTTCAAATTTGGTACAAAGTAACCTCAAACGTTCCTTTATAACCTCAAAAAGTTTCGTTTCTTCAATCTCAACCGCTTAGGAGAAAACAATGTTTATCTTCTTTAACCTCTCATTCAAGAAATGGCAAAGTAAATTAATGATAATGAAAAATTAATTTTTGATTTTGGAAACTTCAAATTTGGTACAAAGTAACCTCAAAAGTTTCTTTATAGCCTCAAAAAGTTTCATTACTTCAATTTTAACCGTTTAGGAGAAAACAATGTTTATCTTCTTTAACCTCTCATTCAAGAAATGGCAAACTAAATTAATGATAATGAAAAATTAATTTTTGATTTTGGAAACTTCAAATTTGGTACAAAGTAACCTCAAACGTTCCTTTATAACCTCAAAAAGTTTCGTTTCTTCAATCTCAACCGCTTAGGAGAAAACAATGTTTATCTTCTTTAACCTCTCATTCAAGAAATGGCAAACTAAATTAATGATAATGAAAAATTAATTTTTGATTTTGGAAACTTCAAATTTGGTACAAAGTAACCTCAAACGTTTCTTTATAACCTCAAGGAGTTTCATTTCTTCAATTTTAACCGTTTAGGAGAAAACAATGTTTATCTTCTTTAACCTCTCATTCAAGAAATGGCAAAGTAAATTAATGATAATGAAAAATTAATTTTTGATTTTGGAAACTTCAAATTTGGTACAAAGTAACCTCAAAAGTTTCTTTATAGCCTCAAAAAGTTTCATTACTTCAATTTTAACCGTTTAGGAGAAAACAATGTTTATCTTCTTTAACCTCTCATTCAAGAAATGGCAAACTAAATTAATGATAATGAAAAATTAATTTTTGATTTTGGAAACTTCAAATTTGGTACAAAGTAACCTCAAACGTTCCTTTATAACCTCAAAAAGTTTCGTTTCTTCAATCTCAACCGCTTAGGAGAAAACAATGTTTATCTTCTTTAACCTCTCATTCAAGAAATGGCAAACTAAATTAATGATAATGAAAAATTAATTTTTGATTTTGGAAACTTCAAATTTGGTACAAAGTAACCTCAAACGTTTCTTTATAACCTCAAGGAGTTTCATTTCTTCAATTTTAACCGTTTAGGAGAAAACAATGTTTATCTTCTTTAACCTCTCATTCAAGAAATGGCAAAGTAAATTAATGATAATGAAAAATTAATTTTTGATTTTGGAAACTTCAAATTTGGTACAAAGTAACCTCAAAAGTTTCTTTATAGCCTCAAAAAGTTTCATTACTTCAATTTTAACCGTTTAGGAGAAAACAATGTTTATCTTCTTTAACCTCTCATTCAAGAAATGGCAAACTAAATTAATGATAATGAAAAATTAATTTTTGATTTTGGAAACTTCAAATTTGGTACAAAGTAACCTCAAACGTTCCTTTATAACCTCAAAAAGTTTCGTTTCTTCAATCTCAACCGCTTAGGAGAAAACAATGTTTATCTTCTTTAACCTCTCATTCAAGAAATGGCAAACTAAATTAATGATAATGAAAAATTAATTTTTGATTTTGGAAACTTCAAATTTGGTACAAAGTAACCTCAAACGTTTCTTTATAACCTCAAGGAGTTTCATTTCTTCAATTTTAACCGTTTAGGAGAAAACAATGTTTATCTTCTTTAACCTCTCATTCAAGAAATGGCAAAGTAAATTAATGATAATGAAAAATTAATTTTTGATTTTGGAAACTTCAAATTTGATACAAAGTAACCTCAAAAGTTTCTTTATAGCCTCAAAAAGTTTCATTACTTCAATTTTAACCGTTTAGGAGAAAACAATGTTTATCTTCTTTAACCTCTCATTCAAGAAATGGCAAACTAAATTAATGATAATGAAAAATTAATTTTTGATTTTGGAAACTTCAAATTTGGTACAAAGTAACCTCAAACGTTCCTTTATAACCTCAAAAAGTTTCGTTTCTTCAATCTCAACCGCTTAGGAGAAAACAATGTTTATCTTCTTTAACCTCTCATTCAAGAAATGGCAAACTAAATTATTAATAATGAAGAATTAATTTTTGATTTTGGAAACTTCAAATTTGGTACAAAGTAACCTCAAACGTTTCTTTATAACCTCAAAGAGTTTCGTTTCTTCAATCTTAACCGTTTAGGAGAAAACAATGTTTATCTTCTTTAACCTCTCATTCAAGAAATGGCAAACTAAATTATTAATAATGAAGAATTAATTTTTGATTTTGGAAACTTCAAATTTGGTACAAAGTAACCTCAAACGTTTCCTTACAGCCTCAGAAAGTTTCATTACTTCAATTTTAACAGTTTAGGAGAAAACAATGTTTATCTTCTTTAACCTCTCATTCAAGAAATGGCAAACTAAATTATTAATAATGAAGAATTAATTTTTGATTTTGGAAACTTCAAATTTGGTACAAAGTAACCTCAAACGTTTCCTTACAGCCTCAGAAAGTTTCATTACTTCAATTTTAACAGTTTAGGAGAAAACAATGTTTATCTTCTTTAACCTCTCATTCAAGAAATGGCAAACTGAATTAATGATAACGAAAAATTAATTTTTGATTTTGGAAACTTCAAATTTGGTACAAAGTAACCTCAAACGTTCCTTTATAACCTCAAAAAGTTTCGTTTCTTCAATCTCAACCGCTTAGGAGAAAACAATGTTTATCTTCTTTAACCTCTCATTCAAGAAATGGCAAAGTAAATTAATGATAATGAAAAATTAATTTTTGATTTTGGAAACTTCAAATTTGGTACAAAGTAACCTCAAAAGTTTCTTTATAGCCTCAAAAAGTTTCATTACTTCAATTTTAACCGTTTAGGAGAAAACAATGTTTATCTTCTTTAACCTCTCATTCAAGAAATGGCAAACTAAATTATTAATAATGAAAAATTAATTTTTGATTTTGGAAACTTCAAATTTGGTACAAAGTAACCTCAAACGTTTCTTTATAACCTCAAGGAGTTTCATTTCTTCAATTTTAACCGTTTAGGAGAAAACAATGTTTATCTTCTTTAACCTCTCATTCAAGAAATGGCAAAGTAAATTAATGATAATGAAAAATTAATTTTTGATTTTGAAAACTTCAAATTTGGTACAAAGTAACCTCAAACGTTTCTTTATAACCTCAAAGAGTTTCGTTTCTTCAATCTTAACCGTTTAGGAGAAAACAATGTTTATCTTCTTTAACCTCTCATTCAAGAAATGGCAAACTAAATTATTAATAATGAAGAATTAATTTTTGATTTTGGAAACTTCAAATTTGGTACAAAGTAACCTCAAACGTTTCCTTACAGCCTCAGAAAGTTTCATTACTTCAATTTTAACAGTTTAGGAGAAAACAATGTTTATCTTCTTTAACCTCTCATTCAAGAAATGGCAAACTAAATTATTAATAATGAAGAATTAATTTTTGATTTTGGAAACTTCAAATTTGGTACAGAGTAACCTCAAACGTTTCTTTACAGCCTCAGAAAGTTTCATTACTTCAATTTTAACAGTTTAGGAGAAAACAATGTTTATCTTCTTTAACCTCTCATTCAAGAAATGGCAAACTAAATTATTAATAATGAAGAATTAATTTTTGATTTTGGAAACTTCAAATTTGGTACAAAGTAACCTCAAACGTTTCCTTACAGCCTCAGAAAGTTTCATTACTTCAATTTTAACAGTTTAGGAGAAAACAATGTTTATCTTCTTTAACCTCTCATTCAAGAAATGGCAAACTAAATTATTAATAATGAAGAATTAATTTTTGATTTTGGAAACTTCAAATTTGGTACAAAGTAACCTCAAACGTTTCTTTATAACCTCAAAGAGTTTCGTTTCTTCAATCTTAACCGTTTAGGAGAAAACAATGTTTATCTTCTTTAACCTCTCATTCAAGAAATGGCAAACTAAATTATTAATAATGAAGAATTAATTTTTGATTTTGGAAACTTCAAATTTGGTACAGAGTAACCTCAAACGTTTCTTTACAGCCTCAGAAAGTTTCATTACTTCAATTTTAACAGTTTAGGAGAAAACAATGTTTATCTTCTTTAACCTCTCATTCAAGAAATGGCAAACTAAATTATTAATAATGAAGAATTAATTTTTGATTTTGGAAACTTCAAATTTGGTACAAAGTAACCTCAAACGTTTCTTTATAACCTCAAAGAGTTTCGTTTCTTCAATCTTAACCGTTTAGGAGAAAACAATGTTTATCTTCTTTAACCTCTCATTCAAGAAATGGCAAACTAAATTATTAATAATGAAGAATTAATTTTTGATTTTGGAAACTTCAAATTTGGTACAGAGTAACCTCAAACGTTTCTTTACAGCCTCAGAAAGTTTCATTACTTCAATTTTAACCGTTTAGGAGAAAACAATGTTTATCTTCTTTAACCTCTCATTCAAGAAATGGCAAACTAAATTATTAATAATGAAGAATTAATTTTTGATTTTGGAAACTTCAAATTTGGTACAAAGTAACCTCAAACGTTTCCTTACAGCCTCAGAAAGTTTCATTACTTCAATTTTAACAGTTTAGGAGAAAACAATGTTTATCTTCTTTAACCTCTCATTCAAGAAATGGCAAACGAAATTATTAATAATGAAGAATTAATTTTTGATTTTGGAAACTTCAAATTTGGTACAGAGTAACCTCAAACGTTTCTTTACAGCCTCAGAAAGTTTCATTACTTCAATTTTAACCGTTTAGGAGAAAACAATGTTTATCTTCTTTAACCTCTCATTCAAGAAATGGCAAACTAAATTATTAATAATGAAGAATTTGGTACAGAGTAACCTCAAACGTTTCTTTACAGCCTCAGAAAGTTTCATTACTTCAATTTTAACAGTTTAGGAGAAAACAATGTTTATCTTCTTTAACCTCTCATTCAAGAAATGGCAAACTAAATTATTAATAATGAAGAATTAATTTTTGATTTTGGAAACTTCAAATTTGGTACAGAGTAACCTCAAACGTTTCTTTACAGCCTCAGAAAGTTTCATTACTTCAATTTTAACAGTTTAGGAGAAAACAATGTTTATCTTCTTTAACCTCTCATTCAAGAAATGGCAAACTAAATTATTAATAATGAAGAATTAATTTTTGATTTTGGAAACTTCAAATTTGGTACAAAGTAACCTCAAACGTTTCTTTATAACCTCAAAGAGTTTCGTTTCTTCAATCTTAACCGTTTAGGAGAAAACAATGTTTATCTTCTTTAACCTCTCATTCAAGAAATGGCAAACTAAATTATTAATAATGAAGAATTAATTTTTGATTTTGGAAACTTCAAATTTGGTACAGAGTAACCTCAAACGTTTCTTTACAGCCTCAGAAAGTTTCATTACTTCAATTTTAACCGTTTAGGAGAAAACAATGTTTATCTTCTTTAACCTCTCATTCAAGAAATGGCAAACTAAATTATTAATAATGAAGAATTAATTTTTGATTTTGGAAACTTCAAATTTGGTACAAAGTAACCTCAAACGTTTCCTTACAGCCTCAGAAAGTTTCATTACTTCAATTTTAACAGTTTAGGAGAAAACAATGTTTATCTTCTTTAACCTCTCATTCAAGAAATGGCAAACTGAATTAATGATAACGAAAAATTAATTTTTGATTTTGGAAACTTCAAATTTGGTACAAAGTAACCTCAAACGTTCCTTTATAACCTCAAAAAGTTTCGTTTCTTCAATCTCAACCGCTTAGGAGAAAACAATGTTTATCTTCTTTAACCTCTCATTCAAGAAATGGCAAACTAAATTAATGATAATGAAAAATTAATTTTTGATTTTGGAAACTTCAAATTTGGTACAAAGTAACCTCAAAAGTTTCTTTATAGCCTCAAAAAGTTTCATTACTTCAATTTTAACCGTTTAGGAGAAAACAATGTTTATCTTCTTTAACCTCTCATTCAAGAAATGGCAAACTAAATTAATGATAATGAAAAATTAATTTTTGATTTTGGAAACTTCAAATTTGGTACAAAGTAACCTCAAACGTTTCTTTATAACCTCAAGGAGTTTCATTTCTTCAATTTTAACCGTTTAGGAGAAAACAATGTTTATCTTCTTTAACCTCTCATTCAAGAAATGGCAAAGTAAATTAATGATAATGAAAAATTAATTTTTGATTTTGAAAACTTCAAATTTGGTACAAAGTAACCTCAAACGTTTCTTTATAACCTCAAAGAGTTTCGTTTCTTCAATCTTAACCGTTTAGGAGAAAACAATGTTTATCTTCTTTAACCTCTCATTCAAGAAATGGCAAACTAAATTATTAATAATGAAGAATTAATTTTTGATTTTGGAAACTTCAAATTTGGTACAGAGTAACCTCAAACGTTTCTTTACAGCCTCAGAAAGTTTCATTACTTCAATTTTAACCGTTTAGGAGAAAACAATGTTTATCTTCTTTAACCTCTCATTCAAGAAATGGCAAACTAAATTATTAATAATGAAGAATTAATTTTTGATTTTGGAAACTTCAAATTTGGTACAAAGTAACCTCAAACGTTTCCTTACAGCCTCAGAAAGTTTCATTACTTCAATTTTAACAGTTTAGGAGAAAACAATGTTTATCTTCTTTAACCTCTCATTCAAGAAATGGCAAACTGAATTAATGATAACGAAAAATTAATTTTTGATTTTGGAAACTTCAAATTTGGTACAAAGTAACCTCAAACGTTCCTTTATAACCTCAAAAAGTTTCGTTTCTTCAATCTCAACCGCTTAGGAGAAAACAATGTTTATCTTCTTTAACCTCTCATTCAAGAAATGGCAAACTAAATTAATGATAATGAAAAATTAATTTTTGATTTTGGAAACTTCAAATTTGGTACAAAGTAACCTCAAAAGTTTCTTTATAGCCTCAAAAAGTTTCATTACTTCAATTTTAACCGTTTAGGAGAAAACAATGTTTATCTTCTTTAACCTCTCATTCAAGAAATGGCAAACTAAATTAATGATAATGAAAAATTAATTTTTGATTTTGGAAACTTCAAATTTGGTACAAAGTAACCTCAAACGTTTCTTTATAACCTCAAGGAGTTTCATTTCTTCAATTTTAACCGTTTAGGAGAAAACAATGTTTATCTTCTTTAACCTCTCATTCAAGAAATGGCAAAGTAAATTAATGATAATGAAAAATTAATTTTTGATTTTGAAAACTTCAAATTTGGTACAAAGTAACCTCAAACGTTTCTTTATAACCTCAAAGAGTTTCGTTTCTTCAATCTTAACCGTTTAGGAGAAAACAATGTTTATCTTCTTTAACCTCTCATTCAAGAAATGGCAAACTAAATTATTAATAATGAAGAATTAATTTTTGATTTTGGAAACTTCAAATTTGGTACAAAGTAACCTCAAACGTTTCTTTATAACCTCAAAGAGTTTCGTTTCTTCAATCTTAACCGTTTAGGAGAAAACAATGTTTATCTTCTTTAACCTCTCATTCAAGAAATGGCAAACTAAATTATTAATAATGAAGAATTAATTTTTGATTTTGGAAACTTCAAATTTGGTACAGAGTAACCTCAAACGTTTCTTTACAGCCTCAGAAAGTTTCATTACTTCAATTTTAACCGTTTAGGAGAAAACAATGTTTATCTTCTTTAACCTCTCATTCAAGAAATGGCAAACTAAATTATTAATAATGAAGAATTAATTTTTGATTTTGGAAACTTCAAATTTGGTACAAAGTAACCTCAAACGTTTCCTTACAGCCTCAGAAAGTTTCATTACTTCAATTTTAACAGTTTAGGAGAAAACAATGTTTATCTTCTTTAACCTCTCATTCAAGAAATGGCAAACTAAATTATTAATAATGAAGAATTAATTTTTGATTTTGGAAACTTCAAATTTGGTACAAAGTAACCTCAAACGTTCCTTTATAACCTCAAAAAGTTTCGTTTCTTCAATCTCAACCGCTTAGGAGAAAACAATGTTTATCTTCTTTAACCTCTCATTCAAGAAATGGCAAACTAAATTAATGATAATGAAAAATTAATTTTTGATTTTGGAAACTTCAAATTTGGTACAAAGTAACCTCAAAAGTTTCTTTATAGCCTCAAAAAGTTTCATTACTTCAATTTTAACCGTTTAGGAGAAAACAATGTTTATCTTCTTTAACCTCTCATTCAAGAAATGGCAAACTAAATTAATGATAATGAAAAATTAATTTTTGATTTTGGAAACTTCAAATTTGGTACAAAGTAACCTCAAACGTTTCTTTATAACCTCAAGGAGTTTCATTTCTTCAATTTTAACCGTTTAGGAGAAAACAATGTTTATCTTCTTTAACCTCTCATTCAAGAAATGGCAAAGTAAATTAATGATAATGAAAAATTAATTTTTGATTTTGGAAACTTCAAATTTGGTACAAAGTAACCTCAAAAGTTTCTTTATAGCCTCAAAAAGTTTCATTACTTCAATTTTAACCGTTTAGGAGGAAACATTGTTTATCTTCTTTAACCTCTCATTCAAGAAATGGCAAACTAAATTAATGATAATGAAAAATTAATTTTTGATTTTGGAAACTTCAAATTTGGTACAAAGTAACCTCAAACGTTTCTTTATAACCTCAAGGAGTTTCATTACTTCAATTTTAACCGTTTAGGAGAAAACAATGTTTATCTTCTTTAACCTCTCATTCAAGAAATGGCAAACTAAATTATTAATAATGAAGAATTAATTTTTGATTTTGGAAACTTCAAATTTGGTACAAAGTAACCTCAAACGTTTCCTTACAGCCTCAGAAAGTTTCATTACTTCAATTTTAACAGTTTAGGAGAAAACAATGTTTATCTTCTTTAACCTCTCATTCAAGAAATGGCAAACTAAATTAATGATAATGAAAAATTAATTTTTGATTTTGGAAACTTCAAATTTGGTACAAAGTAACCTCAAACGTTCCTTTATAACCTCAAAAAGTTTCGTTTCTTCAATCTCAACCGCTTAGGAGAAAACAATGTTTATCTTCTTTAACCTCTCATTCAAGAAATGGCAAACTAAATTAATGATAATGAAAAATTAATTTTTGATTTTGGAAACTTCAAATTTGGTACAAAGTAACCTCAAACGTTCCTTTATAACCTCAAAAAGTTTCGTTTCTTCAATCTCAACCGCTTAGGAGAAAACAATGTTTATCTTCTTTAACCTCTCATTCAAGAAATGGCAAACTAAATTAATGATAATGAAAAATTAATTTTTGATTTTGGAAACTTCAAATTTGGTACAAAGTAACCTCAAACGTTTCTTTATAACCTCAAGGAGTTTCATTTCTTCAATTTTAACCGTTTAGGAGAAAACAATGTTTATCATCTTTAACCTCTCATTCAAGAAATGGCAAACTAAATTAATGATAATGAAAAATTAATTTTTGATTTTGGAAACTTCAAATTTGGTACAAAGTAACCTCAAAAGTTTCTTTATAGCCTCAAAAAGTTTCATTACTTCAATTTTAACCGTTTAGGAGAAAACATTGTTTATCTTCTTTAACCTCTCATTCAAGAAATGGCAAACTGAATTAATGATAACGAAAAATTAATTTTTGATTTTGGAAACTTCAAATTTGGTACAAAGTAACCTCAAACGTTTCTTTATAACCTCAAGGAGTTTCATTTCTTCAATTTTAACCGTTTAGGAGAAAACAATGTTTATCATCTTTAACCTCTCATTCAAGAAATGGCAAAGTAAATTAATGATAATGAAAAATTAATTTTTGATTTTGGAAACTTCAAATTTGGTACAAAGTAACCTCAAACGTTCCTTTATAACCTCAAAAAGTTTCGTTTCTTCAATCTCAACCGCTTAGGAGAAAACAATGTTTATCTTCTTTAACCTCACATTCAAGAAATGGCAAACTAAATTAATGATGATGAAAAATTAATTTTTGATTTTGGAAACTTCAAACTTGGTACAAAGTAACCTCACACGTTCCTTTATAACATCAAAAAGTTTCATTTCTTTAATTTTAACCGTTTAGCAGAATACAATGTTTATCTTCTTTAACCTCACATTCAAGAAATGGCAAGCTAAATTAATGATCATAAAAAATTAATTTTTGATTTTGGAAACTTCAAATTTGGTACAAAGTAACCTCAAACGTTCCTTTATAACCTCAAAAAGTTTCGTTTCTTCAATCTCAACCGTTTAGGAGAAAACATTGTTTATCTTCTTTAACCTTTCATTCAAGAAATGGCAAAGTAAATTAATGATAATGAAAAATTAATTTTTGATTTTGGAAACTTCAAATTTGGTACAAAGTAACCCCAAACGTTTCTTTATAACCTCAAAAAGTTTCATTTCTTCAATCTTAACCGTTTAGGAGAAAACAATGTTTATCTTCTTTAACCTCTCATTCAAGAAATGGCAAAGTAAATTAATGATAATGAAAAATTAATTTTTGATTTTGGAAACTTCAAATTTGGTACAAAGCAACTTAAACGTCGTTTAGTGACTATTTCATCTACTTTGACATTTCAATATCAAGTGAAACGTCACTTAATGACTAATATATCATCAACAAATTTATTTCAGTCATTTATTGACGTTTCAATGCCAACTTAAACGTCGTTTACTGACTATTTCATCTATTTTGACATTTCAATATCAAGTTAAACGTCACTTAATGACTAATATATCATAAACAAATTTATTTCAGTCATTTATTGACGTTTCAATGCCAACTTAAACGTCGTTTAGTGACTATTTCATCTACTTTGACATTTCAATATCAAGTTAAACGTCACTTAATGACTAATATATCATTAAAAATAAATTTTAAAGGATGTACGTCAATTTTGACGTATCAATTCAAATTTTTATTTTTAAACGGAATTTTTTTCCTTTTTTTGATATAAACTCATCGTTATTATTAAACATCCTCGGTTATTTCGAACCAAATCGATCCGACCCAAATTAAACCGCCGTCATCAACGAAACTAGCGTTCACAAAGTACTTCGAAATAGGTGCCCCGTACGGCGGATATATAGAGTCAAATCTTACGTTACCAACATACCAACCCTAAAATTGAGCCAAAAAAAATGAATTTAACAAAAAAAAATTCTAATTAAAGTAGTTACAGGCTTTAACGGACACGTTAAACGCCCCTTCATAACATCCTTAAGAATATCCCGCGTACCAAAAGCGTTCGATGAAAAAGCTTTGCAAAAGGGAACGTCAAATTGTATCCCGGAAAATAACGGAATATTGTTTCGGATAAAAAAAGTTTTAATGTTAACCTAAAAGGAATCGGGGTTACTTATTTTTTTTATTTTTTATGATTAAAATTATTAAATACTTTAGCCGAGTGACCTATCTCGCGTATAACATTCAACTTGCACCTGACTGTGGATAAAGTTTTATTTAAATGCGTCATTTTCATCTCAGCCATATCTAAGCGGGATTTATTCACGTAACTAAAATAAGCCCGGTTAAATGTTAATCTATTTTTGCCCTAAAACAATAAATAATGTAATAAGGTGCGTCTTGAATCGTTTGTGTACTTACAGATGTCGTGGTGATGAAATAACTGAGAATGAGGAAAATTAATTCTAATTTCATCGTGCATTTATTGCTTTCGAGTTAATCGGTTCATTTTTATATGCACTTTTAAAGGAAATGGGATTTAAATTATAGATATTTGCGGTATTGGTGATAAAAATCGAAAATCTTTTTTTAATTCGATGCAACGAAAGGGACGTTTGAATGAATAAGACGAAAAGATGACAAAAAGAGAATTGGAGTAAAGTGAATAAAGTCAGCAGATATCGTATTTATGGTTCTGAAGCTGCGCTGAACTTGAAACTTGAATACTGGAGAATGAGAATGTTAAAAGTAATTTGTAATATTTTAAAGTCTTGTGTTTTTTTGGTGGATAAAATGAATATGTTGGTTTACGAAAGATTGAAGTGGTTTGAGATTACAGAGAATAAGTGGGAGTGGTGATGGGGAATGAAAAGATGGTAGAATAAGAATGTTGTGTGACCAGAGGAGACAAAGTTAAGAAATACCACTATTCAATCTAACAGCTCTAATAGATTAATTCAGGTGATCTTGCAAATCAAGAAATCATTACCTCTACCATAAAACCTACACCATTACCTCAATTCAATATTTTAGATTCTTTTTGAACACCATTTATAATATAATGTAGAATATATATAAAATAAGATAGTTTCATATAAAAATAAATTTTAACTAGGATAGTTTTGTATCAACATGTTAGAACTCGGCTTAATATATGTGTATATCTTTGAACATGGGGAAGTTTTAACTCGGCTCTAAACGATACTATAAACGTTCGCTCCAACGTTGGGCCGAACTTTTGAAACAAGTAAGTTCGATGATGTGACGAATTATTAAGCTATGTAGTGAATGGAATATGTTCGATCGAATACATGATGTAAATAATTTGGTGCAAAAATCAATTTTTAAAAATGAACTGTTAGGACATTTTGAATTACACGTGTTGCAGTGACTAATGTTCCTAGTATTTTGTGAGCGCCTACGAAGTTAGTCGCCCATTACTGCACAGTGACCTCTTCTCGAGACAAATCTTCAAAACGCTGATATACAAATTCTTCTATTGCAGGTCGCTGACGGCTTTTGTATGCACGGTCAGGTAGTTAACAAGACTACAATGTGCCCCTTGTATGATTTGTAGTCTCTTTATTTCATAGCCCTTATCAGTTGCTTGGCCGTCTCTGCCATGTAGTGTATGCACTTTTGCACTGCTCTTTTTCCATTGATATCTGCTGCAAAGATGTGCGCGTGAGTGAATTTTTATGTATGATATTAATTTTTCAACGATAATAATACAGTGTCTTCATGATGAAAAAAATTAATTCAATAAAATTTTGAATACCCCTCTGGTCAATATTTAATTAATTTAGTTGGGTTGGGTTGAGTTCAGATCAGGTTAAAATTGCAGAAATGAAACTTTTTGATGTCATAAAGGAACGTTTGAGGTTAGTTTGTACCAAATTTGAACTTTCCAAAATCAAAAATTAATTTTTAATTATCGTTAATTTAGTTTGCCATTTCTTGAATGAGAGGTTAAAGAAGATAAACATTGTTTTCTCCTAAGCGGTTGAGATTGAAGAAACGAAACTTTTTGAGGTTATAAAGGAACGTTTGAGGTAACTTTGTACCAAATTTGAAGTTTCCAAAATCAAAAATTAATTCTTCATTATCATTAATTTAGTTTGCCATTTCTTGAATGAGAGGTTAAAGAAGATAAACACTTCAAATCTTGAAATGAAAATCGATTTTTAGGATCGACTTTTTATTAATTAAGAAATCTGTTCGAAAATTGTTGATAAACAAGAAGACAACCAAAAATTTCATTAAAAATTTCGTTTATATTTTGACAGCTGTCAAAATAGAAAAGTTTTTTCTAATTCTATTGAGTTGAGCTTGGTTAAAACAAATTTATTGATCAATTACGTTCAGAAATTAATTAGAATTTAATCAAAACGTATTATAGGTAACAGCTACATCTAAATACGTCAAATATTAATTTGACATCTGTCAAATCTTGAAATTAAAATCGATATTTAGGATCGACTTTTTTATTAATTAAGAAATCTGTTCGAAAATTGTTGATAAACAAGAAGACAACCAAAAATTTCATTAAAAATTTCGTTTATATTTTGACAGCTGTCAAAATAGAAAAGTTTTTTCTAATTCTATTGAGTTGAGCTTGGTTAAAACAAATTTTTTGATTAATTACGTTCAGAAATTAGTTAGAATTTAATCAAAACGTATTATAAGTAACAGCTACATCTAAATACGTCAAATATTAATTTGACATCTGTCTAATCTTGAAATTAAAATTGATATTTAGGATCGACTTTTTATTTATTAAGAAATCTGTTCGAAAATTGTTGATAAGCAAGAAGACAACCAAAAATTTCATTAAAAATTTCGTTTACATTTTGACAGCTGTCAAAATAGAAAAGTTTTTTCTAATTCTATTGAGTTGAGCTTGGTTAAAACAAATTTATTGATTAATTACGTTCAGAAATTAATTAGAATTTAATTAGAACGTATTATAAGTAGCAGCTACATCTAAATACGTCAAATATTAATTTGACATCTGTCAAATCTTGAAATTAAAATCGATATTTAGGATCGACTTTTTATTTATTAAGAAATCTGTTCGAAAATTGTTGATAAACAAGAAAACAACCAAAAATTTCATTAAAAATTTCGTTTATATTTTGACAGCTGTCAAAATAGAGAAGTTTTTTCTAATTCTATTGAGTTGAGCTTGGTAAAAGCAAATTTTTTGATTAATTACGTTCAGAAATTAGTTAGAATTTAATCAAAACGTATTATAAGTAACAGCTACATCTAAATACGTCAAATATTAATTTGACATCTGTCAAATCTTGAAATTAAAATCGATATTTAGGATCGGCTTTTTTATTAATTAAGAAATCTGTTCGAAAATTGTTGACAAACAAGAAAACAACCAAAAATTTCATTAAAAATTTCGTTTATATTTTGACAGCTGTCAAAATAGAGAAGTTTTTTCTAATTCTATTGAGTTGAGCTTGGTAAAAGCAAATTTTTTGATTAATTACGTTCAGAAATTAGTTAGAATTTAATCAAAACGTATTATAAGTAACAGCTACATCTAAATACGTCAAATATTAATTTGACATCTGTCAAATCTTGAAATTAAAATTGATATTTAGGATCGACTTTTTATTAATTAAGAAATCTGTTCGAAAATTGTTGATAAACAAGAAAACAACCAAAAATTTCATTAAAAATTTCGTTTATATTTTGACAGCTGTCAAAATAGAGAAGTTTTTTCTAATTCTATTGAGTTGAGCTTGGTAAAAGCAAATTTTTTGATTAATTACGTTCAGAAATTAGTTAGAATTTAATCAAAACGTATTATAAGTAACAGCTACATCTAAATACGTCAAATATTAATTTGACATCTGTCAAATCTTGAAATTAAAATCGATATTTAGGATCGGCTTTTTTATTAATTAAGAAATCTGTTCGAAAATTGTTGACAAACAAGAAAACAACCAAAAATTTCATTAAAAATTTCGTTTATATTTTGACAGCTGTCAAAATAGAGAAGTTTTTTCTAATTCTATTGAGTTGAGCTTGGTAAAAGCAAATTTTTTGATTAATTACGTTCAGAAATTAGTTAGAATTTAATCAAAACGTATTATAAGTAACAGCTACATCTAAATACGTCAAATATTAATTTGACATCTGTCAAATCTTGAAATTAAAATTGATATTTAGGATCGACTTTTTATTAATTAAGAAATCTGTTCGAAAATTGTTGATAAACAAGAAAACAACCAAAAATTTCATTAAAAATTTCGTTTATATTTTGACAGCTGTCAAAATAGAGAAGTTTTTTCTAATTCTATTGAGTTGAGCTTGGTAAAAGCAAATTTTTTGATTAATTACGTTCAGAAATTAGTTAGAATTTAATCAAAACGTATTATAAGTAACAGCTACATCTAAATACGTCAAATATTAATTTGACATCTGTCAAATCTTGAAATTAAAATCGATATTTAGGATCGACTTTTTATTTATTAAGATATCTGTTCGAAAATTGTTGATAAACAAGAAAACAACCAAAAATTTCATTAAAAATTTCGTTTACATTTTGACAGCTGTCAAAATAGAAAAGTTTTTTCTAATTCTATTGAGTTGAGCTTGGTAAAAGCAAATTTTTTGATTAATTACGTTCAGAAATTAATTAGAATTTAATCAAAACGTATTATAAGTAGAAACTACATCTAAATACGTCAAATATTAATTTGACATGTGTCAAGTCTTGAAATTAAAATTGATATTTAGGATCGACTTTTTATTAATTAAGAAATCTGTTCGAAAATTGTTGATAAACAAGAAGACAACCAAAAATTTCATTAAAAATTTCGTTTATATTTTGACAGCTGTCAAAATAGAAAAGTTTTTTCTAATTCTATTGAGTTGAGCTTGGTTAAAACAAATTTATTGATTAATTACGTTCAGAAATTAATTAGAATTTAATCAAAACGTATTATAAGTAACAGCTACATCTAAATACGTCAAATATTAATTTGACATCTGTCAAATCTTGAAATTAAAATTGATATTTAGGATCGACTTTTTATTTATTAAGAAATCTGTTCGAAAATTGTTGATAAACAAGAAAACAACCAAAAATTTCATTAAAAATTTCGTTTACATTTTGACAGCTGTCAAAATAGAAAAGTTTTTTCTAATTCTATTGAGTTGAGCTTGGTAAAAACAAATTTATTGATTAATTACGTTCAGAAATTAATTATAATTTAATCAAAACGTATTATAAGTAACAACTACATCTAAATACGTCAAATATTAATTTGACATCTGTCAAATCTTGAAATTAAAATTGATATTTAGGATCGACTTTTTATTAATTAAGAAATCTGTTCGAAAATTGTTGATAAACAAGAAAACAACCAAAAATTTCATTAAAAATTTCGTTTACATTTTGACAGTTGTCAAAATAGAAAAGTTTTTTCTAATTCTATTGAGTTGAGCTTGGTAAAAACAAATTTTTTGATTAATTACGTTCAGAAATTAATTATAATTTAATCAAAACGTATTATAAGTAACAACTACATCTAAATACGTCAAATATTAATTTGACACCTGTCAAATCTTGAAATTAAAATCGATATTTAGGATCGACTTTTTATTAAATAAGAAATCTGTTCGAAAATTGTTGATAAACAAGAAAACAACCAAAAATTTCATTAAAAATTTCGTTTAATTTTGACAGCTGTCAAAATAGAGAAGTTTTTTCTAATTCTATTGAGTTGAGCTTGGTTAAAACAAATTTATTGATCAATTACGTTCAGAAATTAGTTAGAATTTAATCAAAACGTATTATAAGTAACAGCTACATCTAAATACGTCAAATATTAATTTGACATCTGTCAAATCTTGAAATTAAAATTGATATTTAGGATCGACTTTTTATTTATTAAGAAGTCTGTTCGAAAATTGTTGATAAACAAGAAAACAACCAAAAATTTCATTAAAAATTTCGTTTACACCTTGACAGCTGTCAAAATAGAGAAGTTTTTTCTAATTCTATTGAGTTGAGCTTGGTTAAAACAAATTTATTGATCAATTACGTTCAGAAATTAATTAGAATTTAATCAAAACGTATTATAAGTAACAGCTACATCTAAATACGTCAAATATTAATTTGACATCTGTCAAATCTTGAAATTAAAATTGATATTTAGGATCGACTTTTTATTTATTAAGAAGTCTGTTCGAAAATTGTTGATAAACAAGAAAACAACCAAAAATTTCATTAAAAATTTCGTTTACACCTTGACAGCTGTCAAAATAGAGAAGTTTTTTCTAATTCTATTGAGTTGAGCTTGGTTAAAACAAATTTATTGATCAATTACGTTCAGAAATTAATTAGAATTTAATCAAAACGTATTATAAGTAACAGCTACATCTAAATACGTCAAATATTAATTTGACATCTGTCAAATCTTGAAATTAAAATTGATATTTAGGATCGACTTTTTATTTATTAAGAAGTCTGTTCGAAAATTGTTGATAAACAAGAAAACAACCAAAAATTTCATTAAAAATTTCGTTTACACCTTGACAGCTGTCAAAATAGAGAAGTTTTTTCTAATTCTATTGAGTTGAGCTTGGTTAAAACAAATTTATTGATCAATTACGTTCAGAAATTAGTTAGAATTTAATCAAAACGTTTTATAAGTAACAGCTACATGTAAATATGTCAAATATTAATTTGACATGTGTCAAGTCTTGAAATTAAAATTGATATTTAGGATCGACTTTTTATTAATTAAGAAATCTGTTCGAAAATTGTTGATAAACAAGAAAACAACCAAAAATTTCATTAAAAATTTCGTTTACATTTTGACAGCTGTCAAAATAGAAAAGTTTTTTCTAATTCTATTGAGTTGAGCTTGGTGAAAACAAATTTTTTGATTAATTACGTTCAGATATTAATTAGAATTTAATCAAAGCGTATTATAAGTAACAGCTAAACAAGAAGATAACCAATAATTTCATTATAATTTCGTTTACATTTTGACAGCTGTCAAAATAGAAAAGTTTTTTTTCTAATTTTATTAAGTTATGCTTGGTAGAAATAAATTTTTGGGTGGCTACGTTCAAAAATTAATAAGAATTTGATTATACCGCATTATAAGTGACAGTTACAGCTAAATATGTCACTTATTAGTTTGACATCTGTCAAAATTTGACATTTAAATTGATATTGACTCGATTTGTTTTTATTTATTAATAAATCTGTCCAAAAATGTTTCATAAACGATAAAATAACTTAGTAATAATAATTATTTTAATAAAAATTGATTACCAGCATTAATTACCACAAATTTTTATTTTTTTCAGGACCATTTCATCGTGACAACCCACCAGGTTACTACTCAAAGGTAAGTTTTTAAAATCATTAACATTTTTACAACGAGAAGAGGTTTTTGAGCAATTACGAGGAAATTGCGTTGGAACTTTGGTGAATATCGCCTCTGTAACGCGGGATTTCTATAACAATGTTGGCTATTGTGCCTCTTTTGTGGTACCACATATTACGCGTATTATTAACCGACGTTAATTAAATTTTTCTTTCGTCTTTTGTTCTAAAATTCGTGTCGGCCGAGTGATAATCGTATCAGGATTCCGCGCGCTATATCCAAGAGTACCTATAAAGACTTGATCGTTAATTAAATTTGCCTAAATTGGATTACGTAACGGCAAGAATAAATGAGTCAATTAGATTTTGAGATATACAACGATTTATTTCGTTAATGTTAATTAATTACGTATTTAAGATTATACAAAAAAGAAAGAATATCTTAAGATGATTCCAAAAAATGATCATTAAATGATTAAATATTAATTGAATTTGATTCAAATTGCTTTTTATTCGATGGTAACTCAATTAATTTTAGATATATGCAACGATTAATTATCTTAACGTTTCTGTTTAAAAATAAGTTTATGCCAGGTTGAGTTAAAAAAATGATATCTCTCAGATTTGAAGAGTCGAAGTAATGATCTTTAAAATATTAATTATTGATGAAATTTGTGTCAATCTGCATTTTATTTCATTAAGATATCTGAATTAGTATTTGTTTAAAAAACAAAAATCTTAAAATATGGATAAATGAACTTACAGATACTTTTGATCTTCTTACATAAAGCATAATAATTGGCAGACATCATTTGGTAATGGATTATGTATTTTAGGATTATTAGGAACGATTTTTATTAATGGCATATTTTTCTATCTACTTTGGTTCTTTAGTTACAACCTATGCTTATAACCAAAATTTTAGATTTTAGCATTTTGATATTTCCTGCTGCGTACGTAAAGAATTGTCATCGTTAAACATTACAAGTAATGGACTACGTATTTTAGGAATATTATGATCAATTTTTGTTAATGAAATTTACCTCTATCTGTTTTGGTTCTCAAGATATAACCTATGTTTATAACCAAAATTGTCAATTTTAACATGTTGATATTCCCTCCTGGATATATAAAGTACTGTTATCGTTAGACATAATCTGGTTATAAATTACGCATTTGAGGATAATTATGAACAATTTTTATTCATAACATTTTTTCCATCAGTTTTAGTTCTTGCTATATCAGCTATGTTTACAATCAAAATAGCCGATTTTGACATTTTGATGATTCATAAAGAACAATGGTCGATTATCTGGTAATGGATTATGTATTTTGGGATCATTATGAACTATTTTTGTTATTAACATTTCTTCCTATCCATTTTGGATCTCAAATTACAAACTATGCGTATAAACAAAATTGTCGATTTTAATATTTCCTGTTACATACATAAAGAACTGTCATCGTTAGGCTTTACCTGGTAATGAGTTATGTATTTTGGGATTATTATGAACAATTTTTGTTAGCAACATTTGTTTCTATCCATATTAATTCTTGAGTTAGAACCTATATATATATAACCAGCATGGTCGATTTTGACAATTTGGTATTTCCTGTTAGATACATATAGAACTGTCATCGTTACGCTTTACTTGATAATGAGTTATATATTTTGGGACCATTATGAACAATTTCCCTTCATGATACTTCATTCCATCAGCTTTATTTCTTGAGATACCAGCTCTGTTGACAACTAAAACTGTCGATTTTAACATTTCGATATTTCTTTCAAAATTAATCAGGAATAATGATCGATAGGCTTTATCTAGTGATAGATTATGTATTTTGGGATTACTATGACCAATTTCCCTTCATGATATTTCATTCCATCAGCTTTATTTCTTGAGATACCAGCCATGTTGACAACAAAAATTGTCGATGTTAACATTTTGATATTTCTTTCAAAATTCATCAGGAATAATGATCGATAGGCTTTATCTAGTGATAGATTATGTATTTTGTGATTATTATGAACAAGTTTTGTTAGCAACATTTGTTTGTATCCATATTAATTCTTAGAGTTAGAACCTATATGTATAACAAAATGATCGATTTTGGCAATTTGATATTTCCTGTTAGATACATATAAAACTGTCATCGTTAGACTTTACCTAGTAATGGATTGTGTATTTTAGGATCACTATGAACAATTTTCCTTGACAACGTTTCGTTCCATCAGTTTTACTTCTTGAGATACCAGCTATGTTAACAACGAAAATGGTCGATTCTGAGTTTTCGTTATTTCTTTCTACATTCATAAAGAGCAATGATGATATGCTGTATCTAGTGATGGATTATGTGTTTTGAGTTTATTACGACATTTTTTATTACAAATATTTGTTTCTATCCATATTGGTTCTTAAATTAGAACCTATGTGTACAACCAAAATGATCGATTTTGGCAATTTGATATTTCCTGTTAGATACATATAAAACTGTCATCGTTAGAGTTTACCTAGTATTGGATTGTGTATTTTGGGATCACTATGAACAATTTTCCTTAACAACGTTTCGTTCCATCAGTTTTACTTCTTGAGATATCAGCTATGATAACAACGAAAATTGTCGATTCTGAGTTTTCGTTATTTCTTTCTACATTCATAAAGAGCAATGATTATATGCTGTATCTAGTGATGAATTATGTGTTTTGGGTTTATTATGACATCTTTTGTTACAAATATTTGTTTCTATCCATATTAATTCTTGAGTTAGAACCTATATGTATAACCAAAATGGTCGATTTTCACATTGTGGCATTTCCTGTTAGATACATATAAAACTGTCATCGTTAGACGTTACCTGATATTGAATTGTGTATTTTGGGATCACTATGAACAATTTTCCTTGACAACGTTTCGTCCATCAGTTTTATTTCTTGAGATACCAGCTATGTTAACAACGAAAATTGTCGATTCTGTGTTTTCGTTATTTCTTTCTACATTCATAAAGAGCAACGATGATATGCTGTATCTAATGATGGATTATGTGCTGTGGGATTATTGTGAACATTTTTTGTTACAAATACTTGTTTCTATCCGTATTGGTTCTTGAGTTAGAACCTATACGTATAACTAAAACGGTCGATTTTGACAATTTGGCATTTCCTGTTAGATACGTAAAGAACTGTCATCGTTAGACTTTACCTAGTATTCGATTATGTATTTTGGGATCTACGTTTCGTTCCATCAGTTTCAATTCTTGAGATACTAGCTATGCTAACAACGAAAATGATCGATTCTGACTTTTCGTTTTTTTTTTCCACGTTCATACAGAGCAATGATCAATAGGCCATATCTGGTAATGGATAATGTATTTTGGGATACTTATGAACAATTTTTATTAATAACATTTATTTCTATCTATTTTGGTTCCCATGTTATATCTATACTTTATTTATGTGTTAATCATTCATTAACACATTTTTTCTTGATTTTTTTCTTACACAACCATATGATTTGATATGTTTATCGCATAGAGGAATTTATCCCCTATCAAAACAACAAAAAAACATACGCATTCCATTTAAAATATGACGTTTGCAAGATTTAAAGGTTCAGTACAAATTTATTGCATTTTATTTCATTAAGATATATCAATTAGTTTTTGCAATACGTAAAGGTACTAATCTTAACATTTCTGTTTTAAGATTATGCCAGGTATGGGTACGATTATGAGAGAATTATGCGAGGATTATGAGAGGAAAGATATCTCGAAATGATGTTCTTAAAAATATTAAGTACCAATTAAATTTGTTTCAATCTACATTTTATTTTATTAAGATATCTCAAGAAGTTTTTGAGATACACAACAAAGATCTTAAAACATAGTTAGATGGACTTATAGATTCTCTTTACTTATACAGAGTGGTTAAACAAAAAGTTGTATAAAAGACATTTAAATCATAAAAGGCATTTCGAAACAGCCTGTATAAAGAACTATGATATATCAACAGGCGTTATCTGGCGACGAATTTCTTGATGACGTTTTATTCCATCAGTTTTAGTTCTTAAGATACCACCTATATTTACAACCAAAATGTTCGATTTTGACATAACTATGTTATTTCCTACATTAGTAAAGAACAGTAATCGATAGACTTTATCTAGTGTTAAATTATATGTTTTGGGATCATTACGAACAATTTTTGTTAATAAAACTTCTGTCTATGGCTTTGGTTATCGAGTTACAACCTATGTTTATAACTAAAATTATCAAAATTTTGGCATTTTGGTATTTCCTGCTGAGTACATAAGAAACTGTGACCATTACACATTTTCTGGTAATCAATTATGTATTTTGGGATCATTACGAACAATATTTGTTAATTAGATTTATTTCTATCTATTTCGGTTTTCAAGTCACAACCTATGTTTGTATTTAAAATTGTCGATTTTGATATTTTGACATTTCCTACTACATGCATAAAGAACTGTCATGTTTAGGCTTTTCCTGGTGATGGATTATGTATTTTGGGCTGATTAAAAACATTTTTTTAATGATATATCTTCCTATCTTTTTTGGTTCTCGAATTACGACCTATGCTTAAATATACCTATGCTAACTAAAATTATCAATTTTAACATTTTGATATTTCTTGCAATATCCATAAAGAACTATCTCCTTTAAGTTCTATTTGGTAATTAATTATATATCTTTGAATCATTATGGACAATCTTTGTTAGTTACATATCTTTTTATCTATTTGAGCACTCGAATTACAATCTACGCTTATAATTAAAATTGTCGATTTTAACACTGATATTTTCTGCTACTGCTTGACAAATCCATTATGGCTGGTCAGTTGTGCAGAAAAAGGAGTGTGACGGCAAATCATCGAATTAAGATAGAAAATCTCGTGACGACAACGGCAGTGTAGGTATTTGAACAATTCAGGTATAGATCACCTCGTTGTTCAAACAGCCAAATTTAGCAGTTATTAATGGTTACATTTAGTAGCGACTTTATTTTTTTGACAGCGCAACTATACGCATTTTCAGTATTGCCTTCAAGTCTTTTTTGTAACTTGTAGCCTACTCAAGTCTTTAGAAGTCGATTGCACATCTATAACAACTGTGAATGTCGCTTAAACTATTATTGATTTTAGTCACCCCTGGTTTAGTATATACACCGTAATATCACAAAACCTTCAAAACACACTGTAACCCTTATTTAAACATTTTGGAGTTTATTAATTTTATTGTGTTAACTTTATGGTATATAACTGTTAATAATTATTTTAAGGATTTCTGTTAAACATAAACACAGGTGAATAAATCATTTCAAGGGACTAAAAATACATTTGACAGAGTAAATGAGCTCCGGAGATAACGCCTACATTTACTGTGACGCATCTGACCTTGATCGGCCAAAATTGATTTGTCAATCTGTACCCACATAAAAAACTCATCGATAGGCTTTACCAAGTAATGAATTATATATTGGGATCGTTATGAATAATTTCTATTAATGACATTTATATCTAACTATTTTGAATCTCGATTTACAACCTAGCTTTTAACCAAAATTGTTGATTTTGACATATTGACGTTTCCTGCTACATTTATTAAGACTCGGAATTGTCAGGCTTTACCTGGTGATTGATGTCGTGTTTTGAGATTATTTAGAACAATCTTTAATGATGACATTTTTTTCTATTTATTTTAATTCTCGTGTTGCAACCTATGTTTATAGCCAATATTGTCGATTTTGATATTTCCTGCTACATACATTAAAAACTATCATCGTTAGGCTTTTACTTGCTCATGGATTAAGTATTTTGAGATCATTTTGAACAATTTTTGTCAATGACATTTATTTCCATCTATTTTGGTTCTCGAGTTACAACCTATGCTTATAATCAAAATTGTAGATTTAGACATATTGACGTTTCCTGCTACATTTACTAAGAATCGGAATTGTCGGGCTTTACGTGGTAATTGATGTCGTGTTTTGAGATTATTTAGAACAATCTTTAATGATAAAATTTTTTTTTCTATTTAGTTTGTTTCTCGTGTTGCAACCTATGTTTATGGCCAATATTGTTGATTTTGATATTTCCTGCTACATACATTAAAAACTATCATCGTTAGGCTTTTACTTGCTCAGGGATTAAGTATTTTTAGATCATTTTGAACAATTTTTGTTAATGACATTTATTTCCATCTATTTTGGTTCTCGAGTTACAACCTATGCTTATAATCAAAATTGTAGATTTAGACATATTGACGTTTCCTGCTACATTTACTAAGAATCGGAATTGTCAGGCTTGACCTGGTGATTGATGTCGTATTTTGAGATTATTTAGAACAATCTTTAATGATAACATTTTTTTTCTATTTAGTTTGTTTCTCGTGTTGCAACCTATGTTTATGGCAAAGATTGTCGATTTTGATATTTCCTGCTACCTACATTAAGAACTATCATCGTTAGGCTTTACTTGCCCATGGATTAAGTATTTTGAGATCATTTTGAACAATTTTTGTCAATGACATTTATTTCTATCTATTTTGGTTCTCGAGTTACAACCTATGCTTATAATCAAAATTGTAGATTTAGACATATTGACGTTTCCTGCTACATTTACTAAGAATCGGAATTGTCAGGCTTTACTTGGTGATTGATGTCGTATTTTGAGATTATTTAGAACAATCTTTAATGATAACATTTTTTTTCTATTTAGTTTGTTTCTCGTGTTGCAACCTATGTTTATGGCCAATATTGTCGATTTTGATATTTCCTGCTACCTACATTAAGAACTATCATCGTTAGGCTTTACTTGCCCATGGATTAAGTATTTTGGGATCATTTTGAACAATTTTTGTCAATGACATTTATTTCCATCTATTTTGGTTCTCGAGTTACAACCTATGCTTATAATCAAAATTGTAGATTTAGACATATTGACATTTCCTGCTACATTTACTAAGAATCGGAATTGTCGGGCTTTACGTGGCGATTGATGTCATATTTTGAGATTATTTAGAACAATCTTTAATGATAAAATTTTTTTTTCTATTTAGTTTGTTTCTCGTGTTGCAACCTATGTTTATGACCAATATTGTCGATTTTGATATTTCCTGCTACCTACATTAAGAACTATCATCGTTAGGCTTTACTTGCCCATGGATTAAGTATTTTGAGATCATTTTGAACAATTTTTGTCAATGACATTTATTTCCATCTATTTTGGTTCTCGAGTTACAACCTATGCTTATAATCAAAATTGTAGATTTAGACATATTGACGTTTCCTGCTACATCTACTAAGAATCGGAATTTTCAGGCTTTACTTGGTGATTGATGTCGTATTTAGAGATTATTTAGAACAATCTTTAATGATGACATTTTTTTCTATTTATATTACTTCTCGTGTTGCAACCTATGTTTATAGCCAATATTGTTGATTTTGATATTTCCTGCTACATACATTAAAAACTATCATCGTTAGGCTTTTACTTGCTCAGGGATTAAGTATTTTTAGATCATTTTGAACAATTTTTGTTAATGACATTTATTTCCATCTATTTTGGTTCTCGAGTTACAACCTATGCTTATAATCAAAATTGTAGATTTAGACATATTGACGTTTCCTGCTACATTTACTAAGAATCGGAATTGTCAGGCTTGACCTGGTGATTGATGTCGTATTTTGAGATTATTTAGAACAATCTTTAATGATAACATTTTTTTTCTATTTAGTTTGTTTCTCGTGTTGCAACCTATGTTTATGGCAAAGATTGTCGATTTTGATATTTCCTGCTACCTACATTAAGAACTATCATCGTTAGGCTTTACTTGCCCATGGATTAAGTATTTTGAGATCATTTTGAACAATTTTTGTCAATGACATTTATTTCTATCTATTTTGGTTCTCGAGTTACAACCTATGCTTATAATCAAAATTGTAGATTTAGACATATTGACGTTTCCTGCTACATTTACTAAGAATCGGAATTGTCAGGCTTTACTTGGTGATTGATGTCGTATTTTGAGATTATTTAGAACAATCTTTAATGATAACATTTTTTTTCTATTTAGTTTGTTTCTCGTGTTGCAACCTATGTTTATGGCCAATATTGTCGATTTTGATATTTCCTGCTACCTACATTAAGAACTATCATCGTTAGGCTTTACTTGCCCATGGATTAAGTATTTTGGGATCATTTTGAACAATTTTTGTCAATGACATTTATTTCCATCTATTTTGGTTCTCGAGTTACAACCTATGCTTATAATCAAAATTGTAGATTTAGACATATTGACATTTCCTGCTACATTTACTAAGAATCGGAATTGTCGGGCTTTACGTGGCGATTGATGTCATATTTTGAGATTATTTAGAACAATCTTTAATGATAAAATTTTTTTTTCTATTTAGTTTGTTTCTCGTGTTGCAACCTATGTTTATGACCAATATTGTCGATTTTGATATTTCCTGCTACCTACATTAAGAACTATCATCGTTAGGCTTTACTTGCCCATGGATTAAGTATTTTGAGATCATTTTGAACAATTTTTGTCAATGACATTTATTTCCATCTATTTTGGTTCTCGAGTTACAACCTATGCTTATAATCAAAATTGTAGATTTAGACATATTGACGTTTCCTGCTACATCTACTAAGAATCGGAATTTTCAGGCTTTACTTGGTGATTGATGTCGTATTTAGAGATTATTTAGAACAATCTTTAATGATGACATTTTTTTCTATTTATATTACTTCTCGTGTTGCAACCTATGTTTATAGCCAATATTGTTGATTTTGATATTTCCTGCTACATACATTAAAAACTATCATCGTTAGGCTTTTACTTGCTCAGGGATTAAGTATTTTTAGATCATTTTGAACAATTTTTGTTAATGACATTTATTTCCATCTATTTTGGTTCTCGAGTTACAACCTATGCTTATAATCAAAATTGTAGATTTAGACATATTGACGTTTCCTGCTACATTTACTAAGAATCGGAATTGTCAGGCTTTACCTGGTGATTGATGTCGTATTTTGAGATTATTTAGAACAATCTTTAATGATAACATTTTTTTTCTATTTAGTTTGTTTCTCGTGTTGCAACCTATGTTTATGGCAAAGATTGTCGATTTTGATATTTCCTGCTACCTACATTAAGAACTATCATTGTTAGGCTTTACTTGCCCATGGATTAAGTATTTTGAGATCATTTTGAACAATTTTTGTCAATGACATTTATTTCCATCTATTTTGGTTCTCGAATTACAACCTATGTTTATAACCAAAATTGTCGAATTTAACATTTTTATATTTCCTACAACATCCTTAAAGTACCGTCACCATTAGGCTTTATCTCATAATGGATAGTATATTTTAAGATGATTACGAACAATTTTGTTAATAGTTTATTTTTTTGATATCGTATAATTGAATAAATAATAAAAGATATTGCACATTAAGACATTAATTTTTCTACTAGTTTCGAAATACAATCTTCATGTTCAGGAATAATACCTATGAAACCAACATTTTAACATTAACAATTATTGCGTTATATAAATTAAAAATATCGTTATTAAAGTTTTACTTTAATATCTGTTTCTCTTTTGGTTGAATAAAATTAAAAACTAATGAGCAACTTACTTACATCAATGTACAATACAAATTAATTAACATATTAATAACTAAACTTTTGTGTTGAAACTATTAGTAATAATGTTAAAGATCTTTGAAACAAAATACATCATATTAATGATTCACATGAGTAATCATCTCGAGTTATAACTTATGCTTATAACCAAAATAATCAATTTTGACATATTGCTATTTCCTGCTACTTTCATAGTAAATCGTCATAGCCAAGCTTTAGCTGATAATGGATGATATATTTTGGGATCATTTAGAACAACATTTATTAATGATATTGCTTTCTTTCTACTTTGGTTCTCGAGTTACAACCCATGCTTATAACCATAATTTTCAATTTTGATATTTCCTGCTACATTTATAAAGAATCGTCACCACTAGACATTATCCAACAATGGATAGTATATTTTGGGATCATTATGAACAATTTTTGTTAATAATATTTATTTCTATCCAATTAGGTTCTCGAGTTACAACCTATAACCAGAGTTTACAATCAAAATAGTCGATTTTAATATTTTGAAATTTTTAGCTACTTTCATGCTAGATCGTCATAGCCAAACTTTAGCTGATAATGGATAATATATTTTAGGATCATTTAGAACAACTTTTATTAATGATATTTCTTTCTATGTAATTTGGTTCTCGAGTTACAACCTATGCTTATAACAAAAATTTTCAATTTTGATATTTCCTGCTACATTATAAAGAATCGTCACCGCTAGACATTATCCAACAATGGATAGTATATTTTGGGATTATTATGAACAATTTTTGTTAATGATATTTATTTCTATCCAATTAGGTTCTCGAGTTACAATCTATGCTTATAACAAAAATTTTTAATTTTGATATTTCCTGCTACATTATAAAGAATCGTCACCGCTAGACATTATCCAACAATGGATAGTATATTTTGGGATTATTATGAACAATTTTTGTTAATAATATTTATTTCTATCCAATTAGGTTCTCGAATTACAACCTATGTAACAATCAAAATAGTCGATTTTAACATTTTGAAATTTTTAGCTACTTTCATACTAGATCGTCATAGCCAAGCTTTAGCTGATAATGGATAATATATTTTAGGATCATTTAGAACTACTTTTATTAATGATATTTCTTTCTATCTCATTTGGTTCTCGAGTTACAACCTATGCTTATAACAAAAATTTTCAATTTTGACATTTCCTGCTACATTATAAAGAATCGTCACCGCTAGACATTATCCAACAATCGATAGTATATTTTGGGATTATTATGAACAATTTTTGTTAATGATATTTATTTCTATCCAATTAGGTTCTCGAGTTACAACCTATGTTTGCAATCAAAATAGTCGATTTTAACATTTTGAAATTTTTAGCTACTTTCATACTAGATTGTCATAGCCAAGCTTTATCTGATAATGAATAATATATTTTAGGATCATTTAGAACAACTTTTATTAATGATATTTCTTTCTATCTCAATTTGGTTCTCGAGTTGCAACCTATGCTTATAACAAAAATTTTCAATTTTGATATTTCCTGTTAAATTATAAAGAATCGTCACCGCTAGACATTATCCAGCAATGGATAGTATATTTTGGGATTATTATGAACAATTTTTGTTAATGATATTTATTTCTATCCAATTAGGTTCTCGAGTTACAACCTATGTAACAATCAAAATAGTCGATTTTAACATTTTGAAATTTTTAGCTACTTTCATACTAGATTGTCATAGCCAAGCTTTAGCTGATAATGGATAATATATTTTAGGATCATTTAGAACAACTTTTATTAATGATATTTCTTTCTATCTAATTTGGTTCTCGAGTTACAACCTATGCTTATAACAAAAATTTTCAATTTTGATATTTCCTGCTACATTATAAAGAATCGTCACCGCTAGACATTATCCAACAATGGATAGTATATTTTAGGATTATTATGAACAATTTTCGTTAATGATATTTATTTCTATCCAATTAGGTTCTCGAGTTACAACCTATGTTTACAATCAAAACAGTCGATTTTAACATTTTGAAATTTTTAGCTACTTTCATACTAGATCGTCATAGCCAAGCTTTAGCTGATAATGGATAATATATTTTAGGATCATTTAGAACAACTTTTATTAATGATATTTCTTTCTATCTCGTTTGGTTCTCGAGTTACAACCTACGCTTATAACAAAAATTTTCAATTTTGATATTTCCTGTTAAATTATAAAGAATCGTCACCGCTAGACATTATCCAACAATCGATAGTATATTTTGGGATTATTATGAACAATTTTTGTTAATGATATTTATTTCTATCCAATTAGGTTCTCGAGTTACAACCTATGTTTACAATCAAAATAGTCGATTTTAACATTTTGAAATTTTTAGCTACTTTCATACTAGATCGTCATAGCCAAGCTTTAGCTGATAATGGATAATATATTTTAGGATCATTTAGAACAACTTTTATTAATGATATTTCTTTCTATCTAATTTGGTTTTCGAGTTACAACCTATGCTTATAACAAAAATTTTCAATTTTGACATTTCCTGCTACATTATAAAGAATCGTCACCGCTAGACATTATCCAACAATCGATAGTATATTTTGGGATTATTATGAACAATTTTTGTTAATGATATTTATTTCTATCCAATTAGGTTCTCGAGTTACAACCTATGTTTGCAATCAAAATAGTCGATTTTAACATTTTGAAATTTTTAGCTACTTTCATACTAGATCGTCATAGCCAAGCTTTAGCTGATAATGGATAATATATTTTAGGATCATTTAGAACAACTTTTATTAATGACATTTCTTTCTATCTAATTTGGTTCTCGAGTTACAACCTATGCTTATAACAAAAATTTTCAATTTTGATATTTCCTGTTAAATTATAAAGAATCGTCACCGCTAGACATTATCCAACAATGGATAGTATATTTTGGGATTATTATGAACAATTTTTGTTAATGATATTTATTTCTATCCAATTAGGTTCTCGAGTTACAACCTATGTTTACAATCAAAATAGTCCATTCTAACATTTTGAAATTTTTAGCTACTTTCATACCAGATCGTCATAGCCAAGCTTTAGCTGATAATGGATAATATATTTTAGGATCATTTAGAACAACTTTTATTAATGACATTTCTTTCTATCTAATTTGGTTCTCGAGTTACAACCTATGCTTATAACAAAAATTTTCAATTTTGATATTTCCTGTTAAATTATAAAGAATCGTCACCGCTAGACATTATCCAACAATGGATAGTATATTTTGGGATTATTATGAACAATTTTTGTTAATGATATTTATTTCTATCCAATTAGGTTCTCGAGTTACAACCTATGTTTACAATCAAAATAGTCCATTCTAACATTTTGAAATTTTTAGCTACTTTCATACCAGATCGTCATAGCCAAGCTTTAGCTGATAATGGATAATATATTTTAGGATCATTTAGAACAACTTTTATTAATGATATTTCTTTCTATCTCATTTGGTTCTCGAGTTACAACCTATGCTTATAACAAAAATTTTCAATTTTGATGTTTCCTGCTACATTATAAAGAATCGTCACCGCTAGGCATTATCCACCGATGGAAAGTATATCTTGGGATCATTATGAACAATTTTTGTTAATGATATTTATTTCTATCCAATTAGGTTCTCGAGTTACAACCTATGTTTACAATCAAAATAGTCGACTTTAACATTTTGAAATTTGTAACTACTTTCATACTAGATCGTCATAGCCAAGCTTTAGCAGATAATGGATAATATCTTTTAGGATCATTTAGAACAACTTTTATTAATGATATTTCTTTCTATCTAATTTGGTTCTCGAGTTACAACCTATGCTTATAACAAAAATTTTCAATTTTGATATTTCCTGCTATATTATAAAGAATCGTCACCGCTAGGCATTATCCACCGATGGAAGGTATATTTTGGGATCATTATGAACAATTTTTGTTAATGATATTTATTTCTATCCAATTAGGTTCTCGAGTTACAACCTATGTTTATAATCAAAATAGTCGATTTTAACATTTTGAAATTTTTAGCTACTTTCATACTAGATCGTCATAACCACGCTTTAGCTGATAATGGATGATATATTTTAGGATCATTTAGAACAACTTTTATTAATGACATTTCTTTCTATCTCATTTGGTTCTCGAGTTACAACCTATGCTTATAACAAAAATTTTCAATTTTGATATTTCCTGTTAAATTATAAAGAATCGTCACCGCTAGACATTATCCAACAATGTATAGTATATTTTGGGATTATTATGAACAATTTTTGTTAATGATATTTATTTCTATCCAATTAGGTTCTCGAGTTACAACCTATGTTTACAATCAAAATAGTCCATTCTAACATTCTGAAATTTTTAGCTACTTTCATACCAGATCGTCATAGCCAAGCTTTAGCTGATAATGGATAATATATTATAGGATCATTTAGAACAACTTTTATTAATGATATTTCTTTCTATCTCATTTGGTTCTCGAGTTACAACCTATGCTTATAACAAAAATTTTCAATCTTGACATTTCCTGCTACATTATAAAGAATCGTCACCGCTAGACATTATCCAACAATGGATAGTATATTTTGGGATTATTATGAACAATTTTTGTTAATGATATTTATTTCTATCCAATTAGGTTCTCGAGTTACAACCTATGTTTACAATCAAAATAGTCGATTTTAACATTTTGAAATTTTTAGCTACTTTCATACTAAATCGTCATAGCCAAGCTTTAGCTGATAATGGATAATATATTTTAGGATCATTTAGAACAACTTTTATTAATGATATTTCTTTCTATCTAATTTGGTTCTCGAGTTACAACCTATGCATACAAAAAAAATTTTCAATTTTGATGTTTCCTGCTACATTATAAAGAATCGTCACCGCTAGGCATTATCCACCGATGGAAAGTATATTTTGGGATCATTATGAACAATTTTTGTTAATGATATTTATTTCTATCCAATTAGGTTCTCGAGTTACAACCTATGTTTACAATCAAAATAGTCGATTTTAACATTTTGAAATTTTTAGCTACTTTCATACTAGATCGTCATAGCCAAGCTTTAGCTGATAATGGATAATATATTTTAGGATCATTTAGAACAACTTTTATTAATGATATTTCTTCCTATCTAATTTGGTTCTCGAGTTACAACCTATGTTTATAACAAAAATTTTCAATTTTGATATTTCCTGTTAAATTATAAAGAATCGTCACCGCTAGACATTATCCAACAACGGATAGTATATTTTGGGATTATTATGAACAATTTTTGTTAATGATATTTACTTCTATCCAATTAGGTTCTCGAGTTACAACCTATGTTTACAATCAAAATAGTCGATTTTAACATTTTGAAATTTTTAGCTACTTTCATACTAGATCGTCATAGCCAAGCTTTAGCTGATAATGGATAATATATTTTAGGATCATTTAGAACAACTTTTATTAATGATATTTCTTCTATCTCATTTGGTTCTCGAGTTACAACCTATGCTTATAACAAAAATTTTCAATTTTGACATTTCCTGCTACATTATAAAGAATCGTCACCGCTAGACATTATCCAACAATCGATAGTATATTTTGGGATTATTATGAACAATTTTTGTTAATGATATTTATTTCTATCCAATTAGGTTCTCGAGTTACAACCTATGTTTACAATCAAAACAGTCGATTTTAACATTTTGAAATTTTTAGCTACTTTCATACTAGATCGTCATAGCCAAGCTTTAGCTGATAATGGATAATATATTTTAGGATCATTTAGAACAACTTTTATTAATGATATTTCTTTCTATCTCGTTTGGTTCTCGAGTTACAACCTACGCTTATAACAAAAATTTTCAATTTTGATATTTCCTGTTAAATTATAAAGAATCGTCACCGCTAGACATTATCCAACAATCGATAGTATATTTTGGGATTACTATGAACAATTTTTGTTAATGATATTTATTTCTATCCAATTAGGTTCTCGAGTTACAACCTATGTTTACAATCAAAATAGTCGATTTTAACATTTTGAAATTTTTAGCTACTTTCATACTAGATCGTCATAGCCAAGCTTTAGCTGATAATGGATAATATATTTTAGGATCATTTAGAACAACTTTTATTAATGATATTTCTTTCTATCTAATTTGGTTCTCGAGTTACAACCTATGCTTATAACAAAAATTTTCAATTTTGACATTTCCTGCTACATTATAAAGAATCGTCACCGCTAGACATTATCCAACAATCGATAGTATATTTTGGGATTATTATGAACAATTTTTGTTAATGATATTTATTTCTATCCAATTAGGTTCTCGAGTTACAACCTATGTTTACAATCAAAATAGTCCATTCTAACATTTTGAAATTTTTAGCTACTTTCATACTAGATCGTCATAGCCAAGCTTTAGCTGATAATAGATAATATATTTTAGGATCATTTAGAACAACTTTTATTAATGATATTTCTTTCTATCTCATTTGGTTCTCGAGTTACAACCTATGCTTATAACAAAAATTTTCAATTTTGATATTTCCTGCTACATTATAAAGAATCGTCACCGCTAGGCATTATCCAACAATGGATAGTATATTTTGGGATTATTATGAACAATGTTTGTTAATGATATTTATTTCTATCCAATTAGGTTCTCGAGTTACAACCTATGTTTACAATCAAAATAGTCGATTTTAACATTTTGAAATTTTTAGCTACTTTCATACTAGATCGTCATAGCCAAGCTTTAGCTGATAATAGATAATATATTTTAGGATCATTTAGAACAACTTTTATTAATGATATTTCTTTCTATCTCATTTGGTTCTCGTTTTACAACCTATGCTTATAACAAAAATTTTCAATTTTGATATTTCCTGCTACATTATAAAGAATCGTCACCGCTAGACATTATCCAACAATCGATAGTATATTTTGGGATTATTATGAACAATTTTTGTTAATGATATTTATTTCTATCCAATTAGGTTCTCGAGTTACAACTTATGTTTACAATCAAAATAGTCGATTTTAACATTTTGAAATTTTTAGCTACTTTCATACTAGATGGTCATAACCACGCTTTAGCTAATAATGGATAATATATTTTAGGATCATTTAGAACAACTTTTATTAATGATATTTCTTTCTATCTCATTTGGTTCTCGAGTTACAACCTATGCTTATAACAAAAATTTTCAATTTTGATATTTCCTGCTACATTATAAAGAATCGTCACCGCTAGGCATTATCCAACAATGGATAGTATATTTTGGGATTATTATGAACAATGTTTGTTAATGATATTTATTTCTATCCAATTAGGTTCTCGAGTTACAACCTATGTTTACAATCAAAATAGTCGATTTTAACATTTTGAAATTTTTAGCTACTTTCATACTAGATCGTCATAGCCAAGCTTTAGCTGATAATAGATAATATATTTTAGGATCATTTAGAACAACTTTTATTAATGATATTTCTTTCTATCTAATTTGGTTCTCGAGTTACAACCTATGCTTATAACAAAAATTTTCAATTTTGATATTTCCTACTACGTTATAAAGAATCGTCACCGCTAGACATTATTCACCGATGGAAAGTATATTTTGGAATCATAATGAACAATTTTTGTTAATGATATTTATTTCTATCCAATTAGGTTCTCGAGTTACAACCTATGTTTGCAATCAAAATAGTCGATTTTAACATTTTGAAATTTTTAGCTACTTTCATACTAAAGCGTCATAGCTAAGCTTTAGCTGATAACGGGTGATGTATTTTAGGATCATTTAGAACAAGTTTTATTAATAATATTTATTTCTGTTCCTTTAGGTTCTCGAGTTATAACCTATGCTTATAACCAAAATTGTCGAATTTGACATTTTGAAATATCCTGCTACTTTTATAATAAATCATCATAGCTAATCTTTAACTGATAATGGATGATTTATTTTGGGATTATTAGGAATAATTTTTATTAATAACATTTATTTCCATCCATTTTGGTTTTCTAGTTACATCCTATGCTTATAACCAAAATTTTCACTTTTAACATTTCGATTCTTCCACATCATTAAGGCCAATTTCGTCTAAAAATTTACAAATTCTTCAATCTTAAAAGCATTAAATATTAATTAAATTACCTTCAAACCCCTTTTCATTCCATCAAGATATCCCAATCGCCTTTTAAGATACCAACTTTTAAAAATATAAATAAACACATTACGTTAAAAATCATTTATTAATCGACTAGATAAAAACGTGATTATTGAGTTAAAATCGATTGCGTCAGTACAAAAATATATAAAACAGCTACGTTTAATCAACAACAATTAATTAATTAAGTTTAATGTAATTTTAGTTTTTTTTTAAGTTTTAATCTTCTCAATATCCAACCAAACTTTGTTCTTCGAGGTCATAAGAAGCGCACTCGGCTCCATCTTAAGAGGAAGTTCGGTTCTTGAGCTCAATCCGACTTTAAAATTTTTCAAAATCAGGATTAACCCAACTTTGGTTTGCATCATACCAAATCTCGAACCTAAATTAATTAATTTTTGATTAATTAAATTTATTTAAATCAAAATCTTACCGATGCAATTTCTCGGTCCTTCCCCGAATGGGATGAAAGTAAATGGGTGCCTTTTCGCTTTATTTTCATCGTTGAATCGTTCCGGGTCGAAAACTTCCGGGTTTGGGTAAAATTCGGGATCTTTGTGGATCCCCAAAACTGAGATAAAAACTTTCGAATTTTTTTCTAATTTCACATTCATCTCGGGGACTTCGTATTCGTTGGTGCATTTCCTGGATAGATGAGGAACTGGGGGATATTTTCTTAAAGTTTCTTCGACGACTTGGTTTAAATATTTTAATTCCCCTATTAATTCGTATTTTAATTCGTCGTTTTCCCCGAAAACTTTATTAATTTCGTTTCGGACTTTATCCTGTATCTCCCGGTTTTGAGCCAATTCGAACAAGCAGAAATTAATTGTCGTCGCGGAAGTCTCGAATCCCGCGATGAAGAAGACGAAGGCTTGGGCCGCGATTTGATTGACGCTTAAATTGTTGAGATCGATCAAAATTTGCATGAAATCGTTTCTTTTGATGTTATTCGCCGCGCGGTGATCAATCATCGTTTTGACCACTTCCAAAAAGAAATTTGTTACCTCTTTTGGGATAAAAACCAACCCCAATTTTTTGCACAAATTCGGAAATGAGGTTATCAAAAAAACTCTGACTTTCCTTTTTAGACTAGGCTCGAAAATTTTCTTCCCATTTTTTCGAAATTCCGCTTTGGGATCTTTAAAACTATTACACTCCAATCCAAAAGCAACCGAGCCGATTACATCAGTCGAAAAGCAACTTAAAATTTCTTTAATATCTACAGGGTGGTCCAAATTTTTCTCCAACTCCTCAATCATTTGATGCCCACACGTCAACAAAGTAGGGAACATCATCTTCATTTTTCCGCTTGTAAACGTCCCGGTTAATTTAGCCCTCAACTCCCTCCATTGTTTTCCTTCCAAATTAAATAAATGTCCGCTTAATGGGTCGACTTTTTCGTTATAAAACGTTCCGCGATCGTGGAAATGTCCAAAATCTCGTAACATGACGTTTTTGACGATTTCAGGGTCGACTGCTAAATAAACGGGGCGGGACATCATGTATAATCCCCCGTGCCTTTCGTTTTTGTTCTTAAAGCTGAAGTAGTAATCCTTGACTTTCATGTAGAAGGGTTCTCGGATTCGGAAGGGATTCGGCGCGTTTCCGAAAGGAAGGGGTAAATTATCTAGTTGGGGGACGCCCTTTTTGATCCAATATTTAAAGTTTTGTTTCATTCTTAGGTAAATTATTAGGATTAAGGTGATGATTAGGAGGAGAAATGACGATAGGGCTTCGATCTGCAAAAGAAAATAATGATTAAAAGGGTGTATATTAAAATTTGATGTTGTAAAGTTAATTGATTCGTTTAACGAGGTCATAAACACGATTGTAGGAAGATATACCCTTCAGTGTTTCTTAAAAGCTTGTCATTTGTTTCTATCTATTTTGGTTCTTGAGATACAATCTATGCTTATAACTAAAATGATCGATTTTGACATTTACAACGACATACCTAAAGAATTGTCATCGTTAGGCTTTAGCTAGTAATGAATTATGTATTTCGGGATGATTATAAACAATTTTTGTTAATGACATTTCCTTCTATCTCTTTTGGTTCTCAAATTACAACCTATGTTTATAACTAAAATTGTCGATTTTGGCATTCTGATATTTCATGCTACATACATAAAAAATTGACATCGTTAGGCTTTACCTAGTAATGAATTATGTATATTGGGATTATTATGAGAAATTTTTGTTAATAAAATCTCTTCCTATGTCTTTTGGTTCTTGAATTACAACCTATGCATATAACTAAACCTGTGGATTTTGACACTTTGACATTTTCAGCGACGTACCTAAAGAATTGTCATAGCTAGGCTATACGTAGTAATGAATCATGTATTTTGGAATCATTATAAACAGTTCTTGTTAATAAAATTTCTTTCTATGTCTTTTGGTTCTCGAGATACAACCTATATTTATAACTACAATTGTCGAATTTAACAATTTGGCATTTCCTCTTATATACCTAAGGAACTGTTATCGTTGGACCTTATCTGGTAATGAATGATGAATTCTGGGATCATTATGAATAATTATTGATAATAAAATTTCTTTCTATGTCTTTTGGTTCTCGATGTACAACCTATACTTATAACCAAAATTGTCGAATTTGACAATTTGGCATTTCCTCTTATATACCTAAGGAACTGTTATTGTTGCATCTTATCTGGTAATTAATGATGAATTCTGGGATCATTATGAACAATTATTGATAATAAAATTTCTTTCTATGTCTTTTGGTTCTCGATGTACAACCTATACTTATAACCAAAATTGTCGAATTTGACAATTTGGCATTTCCTCTTATATACCTAAGGAACTGTTATTGTTGCATCTTATCTGGTAATTAATGATGAATTCTGGGATCATTATGAACAATTATTGATAATAAAATTTCTTTCTATGTCTTTTGGTTCTCGATGTACAACCTATACTTATAACCAAAATTGTCGAATTTGACAATTTGGCATTTCCTCTTATACCTAAGGAACTGTTATTGTTGCATCTTATCTGGTAATTAATGATGAATTCTGGGATCATTATGAACAATTATTGATAATAAAATTTCTTCCTATGTCTTTTGGTTCTCGAGATACAACCTATACTTATAACCAAAATTGTCGAATTTGACAATTTGGCATTTCCTCTTATATATCTAAGGAACTGTTATTGTTGCATCTTATCTGGTAATTAATTATGAATTCTGGGATCATTATGAACAATTATTGATAATAAAATTTCTTCCTATGTCTTTTGGTTCTCGAGATACAACCTATACTTATAACCAAAATTGTCGAATTTGACAATTTGGCATTTCCTCTTATATACCTAAGGAACTGTTATTGTTGCATCTTATCTGATAATTAATGATGAATTCTGGGATCATTATGAACAATTTTTGATAATAAAATTTCTTTCTATGTCTTTTGGTTCTCGAGATACAACCTATACTTATAACCAAAATTGTCGAATTTGACAATTTGGCATTTCCCCTTAAATGCCTAAGGAACTGTTATCATTGGACTTTATCTGGTAATGAATGATGAATTCTGGGATCATTATGAACAATTTTTGATAGTAAAATTTCTTCCTATGTCTTTTGGTTCTCGAGATACAATCTATACTTATAACTAAAATTGCCAAATTTGTCAATTTGTCATTTCCTCTTATATGCCTAAGGAACTGTTATTGCTGGATCTTATCTGGGATCATTATAAACAATTTTTGATAATAAAATTTCTTTCTATGTCTTTTGGCTCTCGAGATACAACCTATACTTATAACCAAAATTGTCGGATTTGACAATTTGGCATTTCCTCTTATATACCTAAGGAACTGTTATTGTTGGACCTTATCTGGTAATGAATGATGAATTCTGGGATCATTATGAACAATTTTTGATAATAAAATGTCTTTCTATGTCTTTTGGTTCTCGAGATACAACCTATACTTATAACCAAAATTGTCGAATTTGACAATTTGGAATTTCCTCTTAAATGCCTAAGGAACTGTTATCATTGGACCTTATCTGGTAATGAATGATGAATTCTGGGATCATTATGAACAATTTTTGATAGTAAAATTTCTTCCTATGTCTTTTGGTTCTCGAGATACAATCTATACTTATAACCAAAATTGCCGAATTTGTCAATTTGTCATTTCCTCTTATATGCCTAAGGAACTGTTATCGCTGGATCTTATCTGGGATCATTATAAACAATTTTTGATAATAAAATTTCTTTCTATGTCTTTTGGCTCTCGAGATACAACCTATACTTATAACCAAAATTGTCGGATTTGACAATTTGGCATTTCCTCTTATATACCTAAGGAACTGTTATTGTTGGACCTTATCTGGTAATGAATGATGAATTCTGGGATCATTATGAACAATTTTTGATAATAAAATGTCTTTCTATGTCTTTTGGTTCTCGAGATACAACCTATACTTATAACCAAAATTGTCGAATTTGACAATTTGGCATTTCCTCTTATATACCTAAGGAACTGTTATCGTTGGACCTTATCTGGTAATGAATGATGCATTCTGGGATCATTATGAACAATTTTTGTTAATAAAATTTCTTTCTGTGTCTTTTGGTTCTCGAGATACAACCTATACTTATAACCAAAATTGTCGAATTTGACAATTTGGCATTTCCTCTTATATACCTAAGGAACTGTTATCGTTGAACCTTATCTGGTAATGAATGATGAATTCTGGGATCATTATGAACAATTTTTGATAATAAAATTTCTTTCTATGTCTTTTGGTTCTCGAGATATAACCTATACTTATAACCAAAATGGTCGAATTTGACAATTTGGCATTTCCTCTTATATACCTAAGGAACTGTTATCGTTGGACCTTATCTGGTAATGAATGATGCATTCTGGGATCATTATGAACAATTTTTGTTAATAAAATTTCTTTCTGTGTCTTTTGGTTCTCGAGATACAACCTATACTTATAACCAAAATTGTCGAATTTGACAATTTGGCATTTCCTCTTATATACCTAAGGAACTGTTATCGTTGAACCTTATCTGGTAATGAATGATGAATTCTGGGATCATTATGAACAATTTTTGATAATAAAATTTCTTTCTATGTCTTTTGGTTCTCGAGATATAACCTATACTTATAACCAAAATGGTCGAATTTGACAATTTGGCATTTCCTCTTATATACCTAAGGAACTGTTATCGTTGGACCTTATCTGGTAATGAATGATGCATTCTGGGATCATTATGAACAATTTTTGTTAATAAAATTTCTTTCTGTGTCTTTTGGTTCTCGAGATACAACCTATACTTATAACCAAAATTGTCGAATTTGACAATTTGGCATTTCCTCTTATATACCTAAGGAACTGTTATCGTTGAACCTTATCTGGTAATGAATGATGAATTCTGGGATCATTATGAACAATTTTTGATAATAAAATTTCTTTCTATGTCTTTTGGTTCTCGAGATATAACCTATACTTATAACCAAAATGGTCGAATTTGACAATTTGGCATTTCCTCTTATATACCTAAGGAACTGTTATCGTTGGACCTTATCTGGTAATGAATGATGCATTCTGGGATCATTATGAACAATTTTTGATAATAAAATTTCTTTCTGTGTCTTTTGGTTCTCGATGTACAACCTATTATAACCAAAATTGTCGAATTTGACAATTTGGCATTTCATGCTGCATACATAAAGAACTATAATCGGTAAGGTCTACCTGTTACTAAATTATGTATTTTAGGATCATTATAAACAATTTATTCTAAAGATATTTCTTTCTAAATATTTTGGTTCTCGAGTTCCAACCTATGTCTCCAAAATTGTTGATTTTGACATTTTGCTATTTCTTGCTACATACGTAAAGAATTATCACCGTTAGGCTCTACCTGTCAATGAATTATGTAGTATGGGATCATTATGGGATCATCATTACCTTGACCTAGTTCGGCAAAAATTTGAAATATCAAAATTGCCAATTTTGATATTTTTTGCTAAATACATAAAGAACTGTCACCGTTAGGTTCTATCTGATATTGAATGATGTATTTTGGGATCTTTATAAACAGTTTTTGTCAATGATATTTCTTTCTATCCCTTTTGGTTCTCGAATTACAACCTATGCTTATAACTAAAATTGTCGATTTTAACATTTTGTTATCTCTTGCTACATATATAAAAAACTGTCGCCGTTAGGTTCTATTTTCTGTCTAATTATACCTTCTGGGATCATTTTAAACAATTTTTTGCTAATAACATTTCTTTTTATCTCTTTTGGTTTTCGAGTTACAACTTATGCCTAAAACTAAAATTGTTGATTTTGACATTTTGCTATTTCTTGCTACATACATAAAGAATTATCACCGTTACACTCTACCAGTTAATGAATTATGTATTATGGGATCATTATGTACAATTTTTGTTAACAATATTTCTTTCTATTTTAGTTCTCAAAATACAACCTATGTCTATAACCAAAATTGTTGATTTTGTCATTTTGCTATTTCCTGCTGCATACATAAAGAAGTGTAATCGGTAGGATCTACCTGTTAATAAATTATGTATTTTAGGATCATTATAAACAATTTCTTCTAAAGATATTTCTTTGTAACTATTTTGGTTTTCGAGTTACAACCTGTGTCTAAAACCAAAATTGTTGATTTTGACATTTTGCTATTTTCTGCTGCATACATAAAGAACTGTAATCGGTAGGATCTACCTGCTAATTAATTATGTATTTTAGGATCATTATGAACAATTTCTTCTAAAAACATTTCTTTTTAACTAATTTGGTTATCGAGTTACAACCTATGTCTAAAACCAAAATTGTTGATTTTGACATTTTGCAATTTATTACTACATACATATGAACTATCACCGTTAGGTTCTACCTGTCCATGAATTATGTATTATGGGATGATTATGAACAATTTTTGTTAACAATATTTCTTTCTATCTATTTTGGTTCTCGAAATACAACCTATGTCTATAACCAAAATGATCGATTTTGACATTTTGCTATTTCCTGCTTCATACATAAAGAGCTGTAATCGGTAGGATCTACCTGTTAATAAATTATGTATTTAAGAATCATTATGAACAACTTCTGCTAAGACATTTCTTTTCTAACTAATCTGGTTGTCGAGTTACAACCTATGTCTAAAACCAAAATTGTTGATTTTAACATTTTGCTATTTCATGCTGCATACATAAAGAACTGCAATCGGTAGGGTCTACCTGTTATTAAATTATGTTTTTTAGGATCATTATGAACAATTTCTTCTAAAGACATTTCTTTCTAAATATTTTGGTTCTCGAGTTCCAACCTATGTCTCCAAAATTGTTGATTTTGACATTTTGCTATTTCTTGCTACATACGTAAAGAATTATCACCGTTAGGCTCTACCTGTCAATGAATTATGTAGTATGGGATCATTATGGGATCATCATTACCTTGACCTAGTTCGGCAAAAATTTGAAATTTATGTTGGCAGCACAAAAATGTCCCTACATAATTTTAATGTTTACGTTTTCCGTTAGTTCCGTACGTATTGTTAGCATTCTATTTCTGAGTCTTTTCTATAGTTTTCCAATCTTTTTGTAATAATTATTAAATAATAAACAAATTTTTTGTTTTAATATTGTGTTTGAAACGTTCGTTGTACCATATTTTTCAGTAACGTTTACAGTTAACTTTCAGTAACTTTTTTTGCGATTTACCAATAGGTGTAATGTTGGTTGTCTGCACCCCATCCCAAACATTTTTGAACACTTTGTACAACCTATGTTTATAACCAAAATAGTCGATTTTAACATTTTGCTATTTCATGCTGCATACATAAAGAACTGTAATCGGTAGGATCTACCTGTTATTAAATTATATATTTTAGGATCATTATGAACAATTTCTTCTAAAGACATTTCTTTCAACCAAAATTGTTGATTTTAACATTTTGCAATTTATTACTACATACATATGAACTATCACCGTTAGGTTCTACCTGTCCATGAATTATGTATTATGGGATTATGAACAATTTTTGTTAACAATATTTCTTTCTATCTATTTTGGTTCTCGAAATACAACCTATGTCTATAACCAAAATGATCGATTTTGACATTTTGCTATTTCCTGCTACATACATAAAGAGCTGTAATCGGTAGGATCTACCTGTTAATAAATTATGTATTTAAGAATCATTATGAACAACTTCTTCTAAGACATTTCTTTCTAACTATTTTGGTTCTCGAGTTCCAACCTATGTCTAAAACCAAAATTGTTGATTTTAACATTTTGCTATTTCTGCTATATACATAAAGAACTATCGCCGTTAGGCTCTACCTGTCAATGAATTATTTATTATGGAATCATTATGAACAATGTTTGTTAATGATATTTCTTTCTATCTATTTTGGTTCTCGAAATATAACCTATGTCTATAACTAAAATTGTTGATTTTGATATTTTCTGCTACATACATAAGGAACTATCATCGTTAGGCATTACCTGGTAATGAATTATGTATTTTAAGATCATTATGAACAATTTTAATTAATAACATTTATTTCTATCCATTTTGGTTCTTGAGTTAAGACCTATGATTATAACCAAAATTGTTGATATTTTCCACAACATGCTGACAGACGTTACTAAACTAGTAAATGTTAATTTACTAAACATATATTTTAATTCTCGATTAGTTGTTTATTTTATGTATAAATTACAATGACTTTTAGCAACTATCAACAACTTTGTTAAAGTATTGTTAAAGTAATGTTTTTTCGTCTTGAACAAATTAAAGAAATTTTTATTTAATTTTGTACTTTTTTTATTATAAGCACGAATTTTATTTGCTATAGTTCGTCATAAAATAAAACCGGTGAAACCGGTAGATTCGGCCCTGTTTAGCCATCTTCAGGAACTTTCGAGTACTGTTGATCTTCAGATTATTTAAAATTTATTAAAAATTTGTGGGTTTTATATTGGCGTGTTTTATTTTATGACGAACAATAGCAAATAAAATTCGTCTTTATAATAAAAAAAGTACAAAATTATATGAAAATATCTTTAATATCAACAACTTCTATTTTTTTTTATTTACAAAAATCGTTATTAATTTTTCTTTTTTGCTCTAGTATCTATATTTTATTTAAATTATTTCCTATTTTATTTTATATTCCTGTCATCTATCAATTAAAACATCTTTTAGGTTTGTTATTAAATAATTTAATTAGTAGATGTCATTGCTTAATCATTGTAACATTTAACAGATAATACATACAGTATGAAAAAAAAAATCAATACAGTAGGAATTACGAATATTCCTTTCATGGAATGATAGATATGTATCTATGTCATTGGCTTGCGAATTTCATTTTACGTAGTGCAGAGAAATGTTTTTTGCATGAAGAATTGCAAATCAAAAAATGTTTGATAATATCTATGGAAGGTTAAGAGAATTCAACTAAAATTAATTCTAGAAGATGGAGTTGCTAGAACTCCGAAATCTGAGGATGTGGATTGTTTCAAAACAATAGAAAATAAATCTAAAGTTTGTATGCAAAATACTTTAAGTACAACAATTACATCTTTGATGTTATGAAATATGTATTATAGGATCATAATGAACAATTTTTGATAAAGACGTTTATTTCTATCTATTTTGGTTCTCGAGATACAACCTATGCTTATAACTAAAATTGTTGATTTTAACATTTTGATTTTTCTTACTATATACATAAAGAACTGTCACCACCAAATCCTATCTGACAATGAATTATGTGCTTTGAGATTATTATGAACAGCTTTTGTTCATGATTTTTCTTGCTATTTCTTTTGGTTCTTGAATTACAACCTATGCTTATAACAAAAATTGTTAATTTTGATATTTCTTGCTATATATATAAATTATCTGTCACCGTTAGGTTTTATATGATAACAAATTATGTATTTTGGGATCATTATGAACAACTTTTTTTGATGATATTTCTTTCTATCTCTTTTGGTTATCGAATTACAACCTATGCTTATAACTAAAATTGTCGTTTTTGACATTTTGATATTTCCTGCGACATATACAAAAAACTTTCAACGTTAAGTGCTATCTGGTAATGAATTATGTATTTTGGGATTACTATGAACAATTTTTGTTAATTACATTTCTTTTTATCTCTTTTGGTTCTCGAATTACAACCTATGCTTATAACTAAAATTGTCGATTTTAACATTATGTTATTTCTTGCTACATATATAAAAAACTGTCGCCGTTAGGTTCTATTTTCTGTCTATTATACCTTCTTGGATCATTATAAAAAATTTTGCTAATAACATTTCTTTTTATCTCTTTTGGTTTTCGAATTAGAACCTATGCTTATAACTAAAATTGCCAATCTTGACATTTTGATATTTCCTGATAATGTATTATGGAATCATTCTGAACAATTCTTGTTAATCACATTTATTTCTATCTATTTTTGTTCTCAAGCTAAAACCTATGTAAGATATACATATATATCCGAAAATTTAATACAATTTCGCACAAATTGATGGATTTACAATTTTTTTTTGATTATTTTTAATTATTGCTATTGGGGGTCATATTATCTTTTAAGGAAAGTACGATTCAGGGGTGTTATTCATTGCATCCATATATACAAAAGAAATAGAAATTTGATTGCCCCTCCTGCTCATAAGACCTCTCTATTTGAAAGATCATTTAGTTACATTTATGCCTGTTATAACCCCCTTATATGGTATTTAGTATTTAAATCAAAAGGCATAGCGGCGTTCAGGTGTGCAGTTTTTGAATTTTTTTTAAGAACTTGTGAATTTACTTGAATTATGTCAGTTGCTTCTTTGGCGAATTGATTGATTATTGAACAATTTTTCATAATATATAGTTTTCTTTTCTTTTTATTTTGTATGCGGATATTCTTAGTTTAAGTCTTGGTTATAGGCAGAAGTTTGATTTTAATTTTTCAAAATATGCATCGTTTACAAGGTATATTCAAAATATTAAACATACATAAAGAACTGTCATCGTTAGGCGTTACGTGATTATGGATAATGTATTATGAGATCATCATAAATAATTTTTGTTAATGACATCTATTTCAATCTGCTTTGGTTCTCGTGTTACAATCTATACTTATAACCAAAATAGTTAATTTTAACAAATTTGTTATTTCCTGCTATATACATAAAGAACTGTCATAGTCCAGCTTTATCTAGTAATGAATTATATCTTTTGGGATCATTATGAACAATTTTTGTTAATGATATTTCTTCCTAATTATTTTGCTTCTCGAGTAGTTTTAGGCTGATTATGAACAGTTTTTGTAATGGTATTTCCTTCTATCAATTTAGGTTCTTAAGTTACATCCTATGTTGATAACAAAAACTGTAGATTTAGACATTTTGATATTTCCTGCTACATACATAAAGAACTGTTATAGTTAGGCTTTACTTGGTAATTGATTAAGTATTTTGGGATCGTCATGAACCATTTTTGTTAATGACATTTCTTTCTATCGATTTTGGTTCTTAAGTTGCATCCTATGATGATAAGAAAAATTGTCAATTTTGAGACTTTGATATTTCCTGCTACATACTCAAGAACTGTCGGTGTTAGGCTTTACTTGGTAATTGATTAAGTATTTTAGGCTGATAATGAACAATTTTTGTAATGGCATTTCTTTCTATCAATTTTGGTTGTTAAGTTACATCCTATTTTGATTACAAAAGCTGTAGATTTAGACATTATGATATTTCCTGCTACATACATAAAGAACTGTCGTAGTTAGGCTTTACTTGGTAGTTGATTAAGTATTTTAGGCTGATTATGAACAATTTTTGTAATGGCATTTCTTTCTATCAATTTTGGTTGTTAAGTTACATCCTATGTTGATAACAAAAACTGTAGATTTAGACATTTTGATATTTCCTGCTACATACACAAAGAACTGTCGTAGTTAGGCTTTACTTGGTAATTGATTAAGTATTTTGGGATCATCATGAACCATTTTTGTTAATGACATTTCTTTCTATCGATTTTGGTTCTTAAGTTGCATCCTATGATGATAAGAAAAATTGTCGATTTTGATATTTCCTGCTACATACTCAAAACTGTCGCTGTTAGGCTTTACTTGGTAATTGATTAAGTATTTTAGGATAATTATGAACAATTTTTGTAATGGAATTTCTTTCTATCAATTTAGGTTCTTAAGTTACATCCTATGTTGATAACAAAAACTGTAGATTTAGACATTTTGATATTTCCAGCTACGTACATAAAGAACTGTCGTAGTTAGGCTTTACCTGGTAATAGATTAAGTATTTTGGGATCATCATGAACCATTTTTGTTAATGACATTTCTTTCTATCGATTTTTGTTCTTAAGTTGCATCCTATGATGATAAGAAAAATGGTCGATTTTGATATTTTGATATTTCCTGCTACATACTCAAGAACTGTCGTTGTTAGGCTTTACTTGGTAATTGATTAAGTATTTTAGGCTGATTATGAACAATTTTTGTAATGGCATTTCTTTCTATGAATTTTGATTGTTAAGTTACATCCTATGTTGATAACAAAAACTGTAGATTTAGACATTTTGATATTTCCTGCTACATACATAAAGAACTGTCGTAGTTAGGCTTTACTTGGTAATTGATTAAGTATTTTGGGATCATCATGAACCATTTTTGTTAATGACATTTCTTTCTATCGATTTTGGTTCTTAAGTTGCATCCTATGATGATAAGAAAAATTGTCGATTTTAAGATTTTGATATTTCCTGCTACATACTCAAAACTGTCGTTGTTAGGCTTTACTTGGTAATTGATTAAGTGTTTTAGGATGATTATGAACAATTTTCGTAATGGTATTTTTTTCTATCAATTTAGGTTCTTAAGTTACATCCTATGTTGATAACAAAAACTGTAGATTTAGACATTTTGATATTTCTTGCTACGTACATAAAGAACTGTCGTAGTTAGGCTTTACTTGGTAATTGATTAAGTATTTTGGGATCATCATGAACTATTTTTGTTAATGACATTTCTTTCTGTCGATTTTGGTTCTTAAGTTGCATCCTATGATAATAAAAAAAATGGTCGATTTTGAGATTTTGATATTTCCTGCTACATACTCAAGAACTGTCGTTGTTAGACTTTACTGTGTAATTGATTAAGTATTTTAGGATGATTATGAACAACTTTTGTAATGGCATTTCTTTCTATCAATTTTGGTTGTTAAGTTACATCCTATGTTGATAACAAAAACTGTAGATTTAGACATTTTGATATTTCCTGTTACATACATAAAGAACTGTCGTAGTTAGGCTTTACTTGGTAATTGATTAAGTATTCTGGGATCATCATGAACCATTTTTGTTAATGACATTCCTTTCTATCGATTTTGGTTCTTAAGTTGCATCCTATGATGATAAGAAAAATTGTCGATTTTGAAATTTTGATATTTCCTGCTACGTACTCAAGAACTGTCGGTGTTAGGCTTTACTTGGTAATTGATTAAGTATTTTAGGCTGATTATGAACAATTTTTGTAATGGCATTTCTTTCTATGAATTTTGGTTGTTAAGTTACATCCTATGTTGATAACAAAAACTGTAGATTTAGACATTTTGATATTTCCTGCTACATACATAAAGAACTGTCGTAGTTAGGCTTTACTTGGTAATTGATTAAGTATTTTGGGATCATCATGAACCATTTTTGTTAATGACATTTCTTTCTATCGATTTTGGTTCTTAAGTTGCATCCTATGATGATAAGAAAAATTGTCGATTTTGATATTTCCTGCTACATACTCAAGAACTGTCGGTGTTAGGCTTTACTTGGTAATTGATTAAGTGTTTTAGGATGATTATGAACAATTTTCGTAATGGTATTTTTTTCTATCAATTTAGGTTCTTAAGTTACATCCTATGTTGATAACAAAAACTGTAGATTTAGACATTTTGATATTTCCTGCTACGTACATAAAGAGCTGTCGTAGTTAGGCTTTACTTGGTAATTGATTAAGTATTTTGGGATCATCATGAACTATTTTTGTTAATGACATTTCTTTCTGTCGATTTTGGTTCTTAAGTTGCATCCTATGATAATAAAAAAAATGGTCGATTTTGAGATTTTGATATTTCCTGCTACATACTCAAGAACTGTCGTTGTTAGACTTTACTGTGTAATTGATTAAGTATTTTAGGATGATTATGAACAACTTTTGTAATGGCATTTCTTTCTATCAATTTTGGTTCTTAAGTTACATCCTATGTTGATAACAAAAACTGTAGATTTAGACATTTTGATATTTCCTGCTACATACATAAAGAACTGTCGTAGTTAGGCTTTACTTGGTAATTGATTAAGTATTTTGGGATCATCATGAACCATTTTTGTTAATGACATTTCTTTCTATCGATTTTGGTTCTCGAGTTCATACCTATGGTTATAAATAAAACAGTAAATTTTGATATTTCAATATTTCTTCGCACATACATAAAGAATAATTATAGATAAACTTTATCTGGTAATGGGTTATCCATTTTGGGATCATTTTGAGCAATTTTTGTTAATAACATTTCTTTCTATTTATTTTAGTTCTCGGTCTACAACCTATGTTTATATCCGAAATTGTCTGTTTTGATATTTTAACATTTCCTGTTGCATACATAAAGAACTGTCACTATTAAGCTTTACCTTTAATGATAGCAGTCATCTTCGAAACCTGAAAATAATATTCAGCATTTTCTCTTAGCCATTTTAATCATAAAATTTTGAGTAGTTTCTGAGATATGGTGCACGCTTATTTAGCCACCTTGTACATAAATTATGGAATCGATTCAATAAAAATTCGAATGATATACTTTAAAAAATAAGGCTTGCATATCTAAAAATATATAACATTTTTAATATCATGGCATTTTTTTGAAATAAAATTAAAACATACAGGTGTCCCAAAATTAAGATACCGTACCAAACTTGACATTTTGAAATACGATCCCTCATTTTTTGTTACATTTATAGATTTCTACGATAAATTCTAAGTGTTTATTTTATTGTTTATCTCAAATTACCTAATTTCTGCATTGCAAAAAAAAACCTGCAAATAAACGGATGTCTAGTATTTACAAAAACCAATTGATGACATAAAACTCGATTCTATAAGTGACCTATTTTGGAAACAAAGATAATGTACACATTTGAAGAAATGTGTACATTATTACACACAAAGAAATGAGTTATATACCCACTTTTTGCACTATGTAGACAGCGATCTAAATATAATAATATATTAAAAAATCGTTAAAAATAATAATAAATAACGTGGTTCGTGGTGACGTTGTTTTCGGATGCGCTAATATCGAGATAAATACGAAAATGTGTAAATTTGATTAATTTGATTGTTTTATAAGTAAACTATGGTAACACTCGGGGTTCTAAGCATGTTATAAAAAAACTTCTAGAACTAATGTTGTAATTAATTTTATTTTAAACAATATTACTCTTTTGCACCTTTGTTCTTAAATTGATAGATATTAAGATAAATAAGAAATGTGAAATTTTGACGAATTTCGTCGATTTACAAATTAATAATGTTTAAAACAAATTAGAAAATGTTACATGTTACAAAGAAAATTATTAGAAAAAAATTAAGCAATTTGTTCAATTTTTGTTAATAACATTTATTTCTATCTATTTAGATTCTCAAGTTATCACCTATGTTTATAACCAAAATAGTCAATTTTGACATATTTGCTATTTCCTGCTAAATACATAAAGAAGTGTGACCATTAGGCTCTACCTGATGATGAATTATATATTTTGGGATCATTATGAACAATTTTTGTTAATGAGATTTATTTCTATTTATTTTGGTTCTCTAGTTACAACCTATGTTTCTAGCCAAAATTGTCGATTTTCAAATTTTGATATTTCCTACTACATTTATAAAGAACCGTCATCGTTAGACTTTACTTGATAATTAGTTAAGTATTTTGGAATTATTATGAAAAATTTTTATTGATGATATTTATTTCGAACGATTTTGAATTTTAAGTTACATCCTATGTTGATAACAAAAATGGTCGATTTTAACATTTTAATATTTCCTGCTACACGAAAAAAGAACCGTCACAGTTTAGTTTTACACGGTAATAAATTATGTGATGTCTGTAATAAAAATTATCGATTTTGACATTTTCATACTTCCTACTATATACATAAAGAACTGTCACCGTTAGGTTTTACCTGGTAATGTATTATGTATTTTGGTACTATTATAAACAATTTATGTGAATTATATTTCATTCAATCTATTTTGGTTCTCGAGTTACAACCTATATCTGTGACCAAAATTGTCGATTTTGACAATCATATTTCCTGCTACATACATAAACGACTGCCATCGTTAGGCTTTACCTAGTAATGGATTATGTATTTTGAGATAATTATAAACAATTTTTGTTAATTATATTTCATTCAATTTATTTTGGTTCTCGAGTTACAACCTATGTCTGTTATCAAAATTATCGATTTTGGCATTTTCATATTTCCTGCTATCTAAAACAACTGCCATCGTTAGGCTTTACCTAGTAATGGATTATGTAATGTGGGATTATTACAAATATTTTTTGTTAATTATATTTCATTCCATCTATTTTGGTTCTCGAGTTGCAACCTATGTCTGTAATGAAAATTGTCGATTTTATTATTTTCTGAATTGATTATTAGCAATTGAGAGACTATATAAGTTTAAAATATTTATCACAGCTTAAGAAGAGGCTGTTATCAGCGTAATATTTGTCACACAAGTCCAGATCAGCTTGAAGTTTAAGTTTCTTGAAGTACATTCATCAGTATAAAGCAGCAATTCAGAGTGTTCAAAACATGTCGGAACATCATTAATGTATGCCATGAAAAGTACTTAAAATTGTCAACTCTAATCGTATGGTAATGGTCACTGACATAAGAAGGCAATCACTCAAAAATTATAGCAACTTTAATTCTAAACAATATTGCTTTCTTGTATTTGTGTTCTCAATTACATAGATCTCGAGAAAAATACGAAAATATAAAAATTAATGAATTTCATTATTTTGTGAGTTATGGTAATCCTCGGGAATTTAATGATGTTGCGAAAGAGCTTTTATAACAAAAACTATAACAAATTTAATTCTAAACAATATTGCTCTCAAAAACATCGATTTTGAGAAATATTCGAAAACGTGAAATTTTTAAAATTTTTTTTATTTTCTGAGTTATGGTAATCCTTGGGAATCTAATTACGCTATGAAAAAACTTTTATTATAAAAATTATCGCAAATTTAATTCTAAATAATACTGCTTTCTTGTATTTTTGCTCTCAATTATATAGATCTCGAGAAAAATACGAAAATGTGAATAATTGAAGAATTTCATTATTTGGTGAGTTATGGTAATAATCGGGAATCTAATCATGGTGTGAAAAAACTTTTATAATAAAAACTATAGCAAATTTAATTCAAAACAATATTGTTCTCAAAAACATCGATGTCGAGAGAAATTCGAAAATGTGAAATTTTCAAGAATTTTACTATTTTGTGTTATGGCAATCCACGGGAATTAATCATGCCATGAAAAAACATTTGTAATAAAAATTATTGCTAATTTAATTCTAAACAATATTACTTTCTTGCATTTTTGCTCTCAATTATATAGATTTCGAAAAAATACGAAAATGTAAGAATTAATGAATTTCAATATTTTGTGAGTTATGGTAGTCCACGGGAATTTATTAATTATGATGTTATGAAAAAACTTTTATAACAAAAATTATAGAAAATCTAATTCTAAACAATATTGCTCTCAAAAACATCGATCTCGAGAGAAATTCGAAAATGTGAAATTTTCAAGAATTTTATTATTTTGTGAGTTATGATAATTCTTGAGAATCTAATCGTGCCATGAAAAAACTTTTGTAATAAAAATTATCGCAAATTTAATTCTAAACAATATTGCTTTCTTGCATTTTTGCTCTCAATTATATAGATCTCGAGAAAAATACGAAAATGTAAATAGTTGAAGAATTTCATTATTTTGTGAGTTATGGTAATCCTCGGGAATTTATTGATGTTATGATAAAAATTTTATAACAAAAATTATAGCAAATCTAATTCTAAACAATATTGCTCTCAAAAACATCAATCTCGAGAGAAATTCGAAAATGTGAAATTTTCCAGAATTTTATTATTTCGTGAGTTATGGTAATCCTCGGAAATCTAATCAAGCTATGAAAAAACTTTTATAATAAAAATTATTGCAAATTTAATCCTAAACAATATTGCTTTCTTGCATTTTTGCTCTCAATTATATAGATCTCGAGAAAAATACGAAAATGTAAATAGTTGAAGAATTTCATTATTTTGTGAGTTATGGTAATCCTCGGGAATTTATTGATGTTATGATAAAAATTTTATAACAAAAATTACAGCAAATCTAATTCTAAACAATATTGCTCTCAAAAACATCAATCTCGAGAGAAATTCGAAAATGTGAAATTTTCCAGAATTTTATTATTTCGTGAGTTATGGTAATCCTCGGAAATCTAATCAAGCTATGAAAAAACTTTTATAATAAAAATTATTGCAAATTTAATCCTAAACAATATTGCTTTCTTGCATTTTTGCTCTCAATTATATAGATCTCGAGAAAAATACGAAAATGTAAATAGTTGAAGAATTTCATTATTTTGTGAGTTATGGTAATCCTCGGGAATTTATTGATGTTATGATAAAAATTTTATAACAAAAATTATAGCAAATCTAATTCTAAACAATATTGCTCTCAAAAACATCAATCTCAAGAGAAATTCGAAAATGTGAAATTTTCCAGAATTTTATTATTTCGTGAGTTATGGTAATCCTCGGAAATCTAATCAAGCTATGAAAAAACTTTTATAATAAGAATTATTGCAAATTTAATCCTAAACAATATTGCTTTCTTGCATTTTTGCTCTCAATTATATAGATCTCGAGAAAAATACGAAAATGTAAATAGTTGAAGAATTTCATTATTTTGTGAGTTATGGTAATCCTCGGGAATTTATTGATGTTATGATAAAAATTTTATAACAAAAATTATAGCAAATCTAATTCTAAACAATATTGCTCTCAAAAACATCAATCTCGAGAGAAATTCGAAAATGTGAAATTTTCAAGAATTTTATTATTTTGTGAGTTATGGTAATCCTCGGAAATCTAATCATGCTATGAAAAAGCTTTTATAATAAAAATTATTGCAAATTTAATTCTAAACAATATTGCTTTCTTGCATTTTTGCTCTCAATTATATAGATCTCGAGAAAAATACGAAAGTGTGAAATTTTTAAGAATTTCATTATTTTGTGAGTTATGGTAATCCTCGGGAATTTGATGATATTATGAGAAGCTTTTTATAACAAAAATTATAGATAATTTAATTCTAAACAATATTGCTCTCAAAAACATCGATTTCGAAAGAAATTCGAAATTGTGAAATTTTCAAGAATTTTATTATTTTGTGAGTTATGATAATCCTTGAGAATCTAATCGTGCCATGAAAACACTTTTGTAATAAAAATTATCGCAAATTTAATTCTAAACAATATTGCTTTCTTGCATTTTTGCTCTCAATTATATAGATCTCGAGAAAAATACGAAAATGTAAATAGTTGAAGAATTTCATTATTTTGTGAGTTATGGTAATCCTCGAGAATTTCTTGATGTTATGATAAAAATTTTATAACAAAAATTATAGCAAATTTAATTCTAAACAATATTGCTCTCAAAAACATCGATCTCAAGAGAAATTCGAAAATGTGAAATTTTCAAGAATTTTATTATTTTCTGAGTTATGTTAATCCTTGAGAATCTAATCGTGCCATGAAAAAACTTTTGGAATAAAAATTATAGCAAATTTAATTCTAAATAATATTGCTTTCTTGCATTTTTGCTCTCAATTACATAGATTTCGAGAAAAATACGAAAATGTAAAAAATTGAAGAATTTCATTATTTTGTGAATCATGGTAATAATTGGAAATCTAACCATGGTCTGAAAAAACTTTTATAATAAAAATTATCGCAAATTTAATTCTAAACAATACTGCTTTCTTGTATTTTTGCTCTCAATTATATAGATCTCGAGAAAAATACGAAAATGTAAAAAATTGAAGAATTTCATTATTTTGTGAGTTATGGTAATCTTCTGGAGTCTACTCATGCTATAAAAAAACTTTTATTACAAAAATGTTTGCAAATTTAATTTTAAACAATATTGCTTTGTTGCATTTTTGCTCTCAATTATATAGATCTCAAGAAAAATACGAAAATGTAAATAATTGAAGAATTTCATTATTTTGTGAGTTATGGTAATCTTCTGGAGTCTACCCATGCTATAAAAAAACTTTTATAAAAAAAATTTTAGCAAATTTAATTCTAAACAATATTGCTTTCTTGCATTTTGCTCTGAATTACATAAATTTCGAGAAAAATACGAAAGTGTGAAAAATTGAAGAATTTCATTATTTTGTGAGTTATGGTAATCCTCGGGAATTTAATGATGTTATGAAAAAAATTTTATAACAAATTTATTTCTTAATAATATTACTTTCTTATATTACAGCATTTTTGTTCTCAAATGCATACATATCGAGATAAATTCAAAAATATGAAACGAATTTTGTTATTTTACAATATCTTACGTAATCAACATAATCATCATTAACTCAGCACCAAATGCGACGCATTTCCAATAAAAACAAAATTGTAAAAAAAGAAAGAGAAACAGCTGACAGAAGATAAAAACATTCGAACAAAATTCATTTGTTTATTAAGTTAATTCGGGATATCTTCTAAACTATTTAAGATAAACCCATCGAGTTTGAAATCATTTAAAACCATTTTCAACCCCCTTTACGACCATTTTAAATGAATTAAATTTTTTTTTTCAAAAATTATCTCTGAAACGTTTTAAATGAATCTAAATCGTTTTTAAGCGGAAATCTTTTAATTCCTCCATTTCGACGGCGTCGTCTTAAAATAACTTTTTCGAGAGTTTTAGTCACGAATTAATTCGGCGTCCGCGGCCCGTTTATAATCTTTGTTATTAAGAAGATAAGGAGATAAAACGTTCGGTTCTGATTAAGAGAGATTAAAGAAAAAAATTAATTTAATTAAAAATTAATTTTTTTTTGTTTTTACGAAATTCGAATAGCACGAGAATTTCAAGAACGTTTTATTAAATTTTATGTTCAAATACCCATTAAATTAAATCGTATAAACAACTAAAAATAGAATTTTAAACAAACTCACCGAAATCATTTTTTTATTTATATTATTTTTCTTGTTTAAGCTCCGAAATATTCACGATTATTAAATAAACAAATTTTTTTTTAAATAGCACAATTTTTTATCACCAACAAAATATTTTTTTACTTTATTTTATTATTTTTTTTTTTAATTTATTGTTTGACTCGTGCGCATTTATTGAGCATCGTTGTAGTGCTCAAACGACACTCAAAGGCCATTGTTACGCACTGAGTCCATAAACAAAACGCGCTCCTTCTTTACACCAGTCTCTCGTGTGTTGATGTGTGCGTGATTTTTTTCTTTATTTTTCCGTCTCTTTTCCTCTCGATAAGTTGGCCGTAACTTTTAGTACGTTGTAAGTTTTTGGTATCGTTCGAGTTTGCGCTTTGAAAACTTTAAAGTGATACACGAGTGACGACGATTTCGAACGATCCGAAATCGTTTAGTGAAAAAATTACATTATTCGATAATGAGTGCATAAAAATATTTACAAAGTATGTGTAGTATGTGTGGATTGGATTGCGAGTGTGGTGCACTCGAAAAGGAAGATTGCCGTCCAATTCAAGTTAATCGAATTATGGTTTAATTTATTTTTGGAAATTTTAGATTTGTATAAACGAATCGTGTTATCTAATCAAGGTTCGGTTGAGGTATTCATTGTTTATTCTTGACAGGTTACTTATTTATCGATTAATGAATTAATTCTTTCATAGGCGGACTTTTTTTTTCTAATAAAAAACCTAAAGTGGGCACAACATTTTAAAAGCGTTTTTATTTAAAAAAATTAAATTAAATATTTATTTTTTTAAACATTAGTTGTCTAGTAGCGCTTACAGTACCACATGCACAAATATGTTTCCCTTGAAACTGTTCCATCAGTTTGGGTGAAGTAAAGAAATTATCAAAGTACACATGATGGCCTCTATTTTCTAAACCTTTACACAGATCTTTTACAACGCGGTTTCCTAGACCCACCTCTGTGGAATCTTCGTTCTTTCCAGTATAGATATCAAATTTTAAGCAATAACCACATCTGCCATCATCCACACCTTGTAGCGTCTTTTAATCGGTTTTTAGGCATGTATTGCTTCAGAGACGATCGCCTTTTAGATTTGACCTGTACAACAAAAGGCGCAGAGAATAAAAAAGTGGTTTATTTGTGTACCAGCGAGCACAAAGATCAAAATTTAAGGTGGTACATTAAGCCACTCACCAACCCTCAAAGAGAAATAAATTCGATTTTCTATCACGTACATAAAGAATTGCCATCGTTGGGCTCTACCTGATAATAAATTATGTATTATGAGATCATTATGAATAATTTTTGTTAATGACATTTCTTTCTATCTATTTTGGTTTTCGAGTTACAACCTATGCTTATAACCAAAATTGTCGATTTTGACATTTTGCTGTTTTCCGCTACATACATAAAGAACTGTCATAGTTAGGTTGCATCCAGTAATGAATTAAGTATTTTGGGACCATTTGAACAATTTTCATCAATGGTATTTTTTACTGTCTACTTTGGCTCTCGAGTTACATCCTATGTCTACAACAAAAATTACCGATTTCGACATTTTGATATCTTCCGTCACATACACCGAAAACTATCTCAGCTATGTCCTATTCAGTAATGAATTGAGTGTTTTGGGACCATTATGCACAATTTTTATTAATTACATTTCTTTCTAACTATTTTGGTTCTCGAGTTACAACCTATGCTTATAACTAACATTGTTGATTTTAATATTTTGATGTTTCCCGCTACATACATAAACAACTGTCATAGTTAGGTTGCATCTAGTAATGAATTAAGTATTTTGGGACCATTATGAACAATATTTATTCATGATATTTTTTTCTGTCTACTTTGGTTCTCGAGTTACATCCTATGTCTACAACAAAAATTATCGATTTCGACATTTTGATATCTTCCGTCACATACACCGAAAACTGTCATAGTTATGTCGTATCTAGAAATGAATTAAGTATTTTGGGACCATTATGAACAATTTTTATTAATGGTATTTTTTTCTGTCTACTTCGGTTCTCAAGTTACATCCTATGTCTACAACAGAAATTATCGATTTCGACATTTTGATATCTTCCGTCACATACACCGAAAACTATCATAGTTATGTCCTATTTAGTAATGAATTAAGTGTTTTGGGACCATTATGCACAATTTCTGTTAATGACATTTGTTTCTAACTATTTTGGTTCTCGAGTTACAACCTATTCTTATAACCAACATTGTTGATTTTGATATTTTGATATTTACCGCTACATACATAAACAACTGTCATAGTTAGGTTGTATCTAGTAATGAATTAAGTATTTTGGGACCATTATGAACAATTTTTATTAATGGTATTTTTTTCTTTCTACTTCGGTTCTCAAGTTTCATCCTATGTCTACAACAAAAATTATCGATTTCGACATTTTGATATCTTCCGTCACATACACCGAAAACTGTCATAGTTATGTCGTACCTAGAAATGAATTAAGTATTTTGGGACCATTATGAACAATTTTTATTAATGGTATTTTTTTCTGTCTACTTCGGTTCTCAAGTTACATCCTATGTCTACAACAGAAATTATCGATTTCGACATTTTGATATCTTCCGTCACATACACCGAAAACTATCATAGTTATGTCCTATTTAGTAATGAATTAAGTGTTTTGGGACCATTATGCACAATTTCTGTTAATGACATTTGTTTCTAACTATTTTGGTTCTCGAGTTACAACCTATTCTTATAACCAACATTGTTGATTTTGATATTTTGATATTTACCGCTACATACATAAACAACTGTCATAGTTAGGTTGTATCTAGTAATGAATTAAGTATTTTGGGACCATTATGAACAATTTTTATTAATGGTATTTTTTTCTTTCTACTTCGGTTCTCAAGTTTCATCCTATGTCTACAACAAAAATTATCGATTTCGACATTTTGATATCTTCCGTCACATACACCGAAAACTGTCATAGTTATGTCGTACCTAGAAATGAATTAAGTATTTTGGGACCATTATGAACAATTTTTATTAATGGTATTTTTTTCTGTCTACTTCGGTTCTCAAGTTACATCCTATGTCTACAACAGAAATTATCGATTTCGACATTTTGATATCTTCCGTCACATACACCGAAAACTATCATAGTTATGTCCTATTTAGTAATGAATTAAGTGTTTTGGGACCATTATGCACAATTTCTGTTAATGACATTTGTTTCTAACTATTTTGGTTCTCGAGTTACAACCTATTCTTATAACCAACATTGTTGATTTTGATATTTTGATGTTTCCCGCTACATACATGAACAACTGTCATAGTTAGGTTATATCTAGTAATGAATTAAGTAATTTGGAACCATTATGAACAATTTTTATTAATGGTATTTTTTTCTGTCTACTTCGGTTCTCAAGTTTCATCTTATGTCTACAACAAAAATTATCGATTTCGACATTTTGATATCTTCCGTCACATACACCGAAAACTGTCATAGTTGTGTCATATCTAGTAATGAATTAAGTATTTTGGGACCATTATGAACAATTTTTATTAATGACATTTCTTCTTATCTATTTTGGTTCTCGAGTTACAACCTATGCTTATAACCAACATTGTCGATTTTGACATTTGAATGTTTCCCGCTACATACATAAAGAACTATCATAGTTAGATTTCGGCTAATAATGAATTGTTTCTATCGATTTTGGCTCTCGAGTTACAACCTATGTCTACAAACAAAATTGTCGATTATGACATTTTGATATTTCCCGGTACATACATAAAGAACTGTCATTATTACGCTTTATTTGGTAACGAATTATGTCCTTAGTAATTAGGATCATTATAATCAATTTTTGTTAATGACATTTCTTTCTATCTATTTTGATTTTCAAGTTACAAACTATGTCTACACCAAAAATTGTCGACATTTTGATATTTTCCGTCACATACATCAAATCTATCATAGTTACGTAGCATCTAGTAGTAAATTAAGTATTTTAGGACCATTATGAACAATTTTTGTTAATGATATTTCTTTCTATCTATTTTGGTTTTCGAGTTACAACCTATGCTTATAACCAAAATTATCGATTTTAACGTTTTGATGTTTCCTGCTACATACATAAAGTACTGTCATAGTTAGGTCCAATCTAATAATTAACTATGTATTTTGGGATCATTGTGAACAATTTTTATTAATGGTATCTTTTTTTATCTACTTTGGTTCTCGAGTTACATCCTATGTCAAATTTATTCTATGACATTTTTATATTTTCCGTTACATACATCGAAAACTGTCATAGTTACGTCCCATCTAGTAAAGAATTACGTATTTTGGGATCATTATGAACATTTTTTATGAATGGCATTTCTTCCTATCTATTTTGGTTCTCGAGTTACAACCTATGCCTATAACTAAAATTATCGATTTCGACATTTTGTTATTTTCTGTCACTTATATAGAAATAAACATTAATTGGAATTTATTTTGTACGTGTAACCTATAAATGAAAAACAGAAGGAAAGAAATTTTACCTAACACACGTAGAGACAGGAATAATTATGAAAAGAAATGATAGCAGCGCTGGTTAGGTAAAATTTCTTTCCTTCTGTATTTCACTTATATAGAAAACTGTCATAGTTACGTCCTATCTAGTAATGAATTGAGTGTTTTAGAACCATTATAAACAATTTTTATTAATGATATTTCTTTCTATCTCTTTTGGTTTTCGAGTAACAACCTATATCTATAACCAAAATTTTCGATTTTGACGTTTTGATATTTCTTGCTACATACATCTAGAACTGTCATAGGTAAGTCCTATCTAGTAATGAATTAAGTATTTTAGGACCATTATGAACAACTTTTGTTAATGACATTTCTTTATAATATCTCCAATTATGTAGAATGATTTTCTGTGTATATAATAATAATAATAAGCTTTATTGTCTCAAGAGCACAGATTTTACAAAAATAAAGATTGTGTACGGTACATAAAACAGATAAAAATTAAATAGAAAAATACATTAAATATATAAAAGGAAAGGAAATTAAATCGAAACTCAAGAGACAATCTCATGGTGGGGTTCAATTACAAGAATTGTTCTTCCACCCAAACCATGCAGGAATTATAGTTTTTTTTTCAAAATAATAATAATAATTGGCATTCAATGTTTCATTCATTACAATTACAACCATAATCACAATTAGCTATAATTAGTTATAATTCGTGCACCGACAACCCAATATCCACGCTCAACACCCCGCTAGAGCCGCCGGACCTCGACGTACTGACCCCCCGAGTAAATAACTTTTATATTGTTTTTTGAATAGTTTCAAAGATGTGCTCCACAGATGTGCTGGCAAATGATTAAAGAAATGTACTATTCGGTATGAAAAACAGGATTTGTAGTTTTCTGTTTTATGAATAGGCGGTGTTAGCCGGACCCTGAATCTAATATTGACGTTATGCACATCTGAACGGAATGTCAGCTTTTGATAAAGGTATGGAGGTTTTTCTGTTGTAATAATGTTGTAAAACAAGCATGCAGAGTGAACAAGCCTCCGATTACACATATTTAGCCACTCCGACGTATGCATAAATGGTGACACTCGCTCCCATCGACGCAGCCCAAACATGAACCGCAAACATGAATTTCGTATTTTTTGTATTTTGTACTTTAGTGCTGAGGTTAAAAATGTAGAGTAAAGAACATCACCGCAATTGAAAGTAGACAACACCAACGAATCGTATATTTAATATGTTGTTTTGAACATGTCCATGTTGATATTATAGGCTCTCTGCTTGCGTCTGGGGTTTGTTTTTACATATTAACAATAATACAATGATTTACTAGATGGACAGAAGCTTTTTCCTCTTCAAACATAATCAAAATTCACAATTGGAATCTCAATTATTAAGAATTTGATACATTTTTGTCGATACATAAAGAACTGTCATCCTTAAACTCTACCTGGTCATGGATTATGTATTTTAGAATCATTATGAACAATTTTAGTTAATTACATTTATTTATATTTATTTTATCTCTCAAGTTGCAACCTATGTTTATAACCAAACTGGTCGATTTTGACATTTTGATACTTCCTGCTACATACATAAAAAACCGTCATCGTTAGATTCTACCTGGCAATAGATTATATATTTTGGGATCATTATGAACAATTTTTATTAATGACATTTCTTTTTATCTTCTTTGGTTCTCAAATCACAACTTATACTTAGAACTAAAATTGTCGATTTTAACATTTTGATATTTCGTGCTAAACACATAAAGGAGTCTCATCCTTAGGCTCTACTTAGTTTAGTTATGAATCACATATTCTAAGATCATTATAAACAATATTTGTTCATGATATTTCTTTCTATCTACTTTAATTCTCGAGGTACAACCCATGCTTATAACTAAAATTGTTGAATTTGACATTTTAATATTTCCTGCTACATACATTAAGAATCATCACCATTCAGCTCTGCCTAATAACGAATTATGTATTTTGGAATCCTTATAAATAATTTTTGCTAATAACATTTCTTTCTATCTATTATAGTTCTCAAGTTACAACCTATGTCTACAACCCAAATTGTCGATTTTTTTTTGACATTTTGATATTTCCCGCTACATACATAAAGATATTTTAGGATCATTATTATCAATTTTTGTTAATGATATTTTTTCCTATCTATTTTGATCTTAAGTTACAAACTATGTCTACAACAAAAATTGTCGATTTCGACATTATTTTAGGACCATTATGAACAAGTTTTGTTAATAATAATTATTTCTATCTATTTTGGTTCTCGAGTTACAACCTATGCTTATAACCAAAATTGTCGATTTTGACATTTTGATGTTTCCCGCTACATACATAAAGAACTGTGATAGTTAGGTTCCATCTAGTAATTAATTAAGTATTTTGGGATCATTATGAACAATTTTTATTAATGGTATTTTTTTCTATCTACTTTGGTTCTCGAGTTACATCCTATGTCTACAACAAAAATTGTCGATTTCGACATTTTTATATTTTCCGTCACATACATCGAAAACTGTCATAGCTACGTTCCATCTAGTAATGAATTAAGTATTTTGAGACCATTATGAACAATTTTTATTAATGGCATTTCTTCCTATCTATCTTCGTTCTCGAGTTACAACCTATGCTTATAACTAAAGTTGTCGATTTCGACATTTTGTTATTTTCCGTCACTTACATCGAAAACTGTCATAGTTACGTCCCATCTCGTAATGAATTGAGTGTTTTAGAACCATTATAAATAATTTTTTGTTAATGATATTTCTTTCTATCTCTTTTGGTTCTCGAGTAACAACCTATGTCTATAACCAAAGTTCTCGATTTTGACGTTTTGATATTTCCTGCTACATACATCAAGAACTGTCATAGGTAAGTCCTATCCAGTAACGGATTAAGTATTTTGGGACCATTATGAACAATTTTTATTAATGGCACTTTTTCCTATCTATTTTGGTTCTCGAGTTACAACCTATGCTTATAACCAAAATTGTAGATTTCGACATTTTGTTATTTTTCGTCACTTACATCGAAAACTGTCGTAGTTGCATCCCATCTCGTAATGAATTGAGTGTTTTAGAACCATTATAAACAATTTTTATTAATGATATTTCTTTCTATCTCTTTTGGTTCTCGAGTAACAACCTATGTCTATAACCAAAGTTCTCGATTTTTACGTTTTGATATTTCCTGCTACATACATCAAGAACTGTCATAGGTAAGTCCTATCTAGTAACGGTTTAAGTATTTTGGGACCATTATGAACAATTTTTATTAATTGCACTTTTTCCTATCTATTTTGGTTCTCGAGTTACAACCTATGCTTATAACCAAAATTGTAGATTTCGACATTTTGTTATTTTTCGTCACTTACATCGAAAACTGTCATAGTTACGTCCCATCTCGTAATGAATTGAGTGTTTTAGAACCATTATAAACAATTTTTTGTTAATGATATTTCTTTCTATCTCTTTTGGTTCTCGAGTAACAACCTATGTCTATAACCAAAATTCTCGATTTTGACGTTTTGATATTTCTTGCTACATACATCAAGAACTGTCATAGGTAAGTCCTATCTAGTAACGGTTTAAGTATTTTGGGACCATTATGAACAATTTTTATTAATGGCACTTTTTCCTATCTATTTTGGTTCTCGAGTTACAACCTATGCTTATAACCAAAATTGTCGATTTTGACATTTTGCTATTTCCTGCTGAAAACATAAAGAACTATCATCGGTAGAGGCTACCTATTAATAAATTTTGTATTTTAGGATCGTTATAAACAATTTTTTCTAAAGATATTTCTTTCTAACTATTTTAGTTCTCGAGTTACAACTTATGTCTAATACCAGAATTGTTGATTTTAACATTTTGATATTTTCGCTACATACATAAAGAACTGTCATCAATAGGCTCTACCTAGTAATTGATTATGTATTTTAGCATCATTAGGAATAATTTTTATTAATTACATTTCTTTCCATCTATTTTTGTTTTCGAAATACAACCTATATTTATAACTAAAATTGTCGATTTTAACTTTTTGTTATTTCCTGCTACATACATCGAAAACTGTCATCGTTAGTGTCTAGCTGTTAATAAATTATGCAGTTTAGGATCATTATAAACAATTTTTGTTAATGATATTTCTCTCTATCTATACTGATTCTCGAGATACAACCTATGTCTATAACCAAAATTGTCGATTTTGACATTTTGCTATTTCCTGCTGAGAACATAAAGAACTATCATCGGTAGAGGCTACCTATTAGTAAATTTTGTATTTTAGGATCGTTATAAACAATTTTTTCTAAAGACATTTCTTTCTAACTATTTTGGTTCTCGAGTTACAACCTATGTCTAATACCAGAATTGTTGATTTTAACATTTTGATATTTTCGCTACATACATAAAGAACTGTCACCAATAGGCTCTACCTAGTAATTGATTATGTGTTTTAGCATCATTAGGAATAATTTTTATTAATTACATTTCTTTCTATCTATTTTTGTTTTCAAAATACAACCTATATTTATAACTAAAATTGTCGATTTTAACTTTTTGTTATTTCCTGCTACATACATCGAAAACTGTCATCGTTAGCGTCTAACTGTTAATGAATTATGCAGTTTAGGATCATTATAAACAATTTTTGTTAATGACATTTCTCTCTATCTATACTGATTCTCGAGATACAACCTATGTCTATAACCAAAATTGTCGATTTTGACATTTTGCTATTTCCTGCTGAGAACATAAAGAACTATCATCGGTAGACGCTACCTATTAATAAATTTTGTATTTTAGGATCGTTATAAACAATTTTTTCTAAAGACATTTCTTTCTAACTATTTTGGTTCTCAAGTTACAACCTATGTCTAATACCAGAATTGTTGATTTTATTTAACATTTTGATATTTTCGCTACATACATAAAGAACTGTCATCAATAGGCTCTACCTAGTAATTGATTATGTGTTTTAGCATCATTAGGAATAATTTTTATTAATTACATTTCTTTCTATCTATTTTTGTTTTCGAAATACAACCTATATTTATAACTAAAATTGTCGATTTTAACTTTTTGTTATTTCCTGCTACATACATCGAAAACTGTCATCGTTAGCGTCTAACTGTTAATAAATTATGCAGTTTAGGATCATTATGAACAATTTTTGTTAATGATATTTCTCTCTATCTATACCGGTTCTCGAGATACAACCTATGTTTATAACTAAAATTGTCGATTTTGACATTTTGCTATTTCCTGCTGAGAACATGAACTATCATCGGTAGAGTTTACCTATTTATAAATCTTGTATTTTAGGATCGTTATAAACAAGTTTTTCTAAAGACATTTCTTTCTAACTATTTTGGTTCTCGAGTTACAACGTATGTCTAATACCAGAATTGTTGATTTTAACATTTTGATATTTTCGCTACATACATAAAGAACTGTCATCAATAGGCTCTACCTAGTAATTGATTATGTGTTTTAGCATCATTAGGAATAATTTTTATTAATTACATTTCTTTCTATCTATTTTTGTTTTCGAAATACAACCTATATTTATAACTAAAATTGTCGATTTTAACTTTTTGTTATTTCCTGCTACATACATCGAAAACTGTCATCGTTAGTGTCTAACTGTTAATAAATTATGGAGTTTAGGATCATTATAAACAATTTTTGTTAATGATATTTCTCTCTATCTATACTGATTCTCGAGATACAACCTATGTCTATAACCAAAATAGTCGATTTTGACATTTTGCTATTTCCTGCTGAGAACATAAAGAACTATCATCGGTAGAGGCTACCTATTAATAAATTTTGTATTTTAGGATCGTTATAAACAATTTTTTCTAAAGACATTTCTTTCTAACTATTTTGGTTCTCGAGTTACAACCTATGTCTAATACCAGAATTGTTGATTTTAACATTTTGATATTTTCGCTACATACATAAAGAACTGTCATCAATAGGCTCTACCTAGTAATTGATTATGTGTTTTAGCATCATTAGGAATAATTTTTATTAATTACATTTCTTTCTATCTATTTTTGTTTTCGAAATACAACCTATATTTATAACTAAAATTGTCGATTTTAACTTTTTGTTATTTCCTGCTACATACATCGAAAACTGTCATCGTTAGTGTCTAACTGTTAATAAATTATGGAGTTTAGGATCATTATAAACAATTTTTGTTAATGATATTTCTCTCTATCTATACTGATTCTCGAGATACAACCTATGTCTATAACCAAAATAGTCGATTTTGACATTTTGCTATTTCCTGCTGAGAACATAAAGAACTATCATCGGTAGAGGCTACCTATTAATAAATTTTGTATTTTAGGATCGTTATCAACAATTTTTTCTAAAGACATTTCTTTCTAACTATTTTGGTTCTCGAGTTACAACGTATGTCTAATACCAGAATTGTTGATTTTAACATTTTGATATTTTCGCTACATACATAAAGAACTGTCATCAATAGGCTCTACCTAGTAATTGATTATGTGTTTTAGCACCATTAGGAATAATTTTTATTAATTACATTTCTTTCTATCTATTTTTGTTTTCGAAATACAACCTATATTTATAACTAAAATTTTCGATTTTAACTTTTTGTTATTTCCTGCCACATACATCGAAAACTGTCATCGTTAGCGTCTAACTGTTAATAAATTATGCAGTTTAGGATCATTATAAACAATTTTTGTTAATGACATTTCTCTCTATCTATACTGATTCTCGACATACAACCTATGTCTATAACCAAAATTGTCGATTTTGACATTTTGCTATTTCCTGCTGAGAACATAAAGAACTATCATCGGTAGAGGCTACCTATTAATAAATTTTGTATTTTAGGATCGTTATAAACAATTTTTTCTAAAGACATTTCTTTCTAACTATTTTGGTTCTCGAGTTACAACTTATGTCTAATACCAGAATTGTTGATTTTAACATTTTGATATTTTCGCTACATACATAAAGAACTGTCATCAATAGGCTCTACCTAGTAATTGATTATGTGATTTAGCACCATTAGGAATAATTTTTATTAATTACATTTCTTTCTATCTATTTTTGTTTTCGAAATACAACCTATATTTATAACTAAAATTGTCGATTTTAACTTTTTGTTATTTCCTGCTACATACATCGAAAACTGTCATCGTTAGTGTCTAACTGTTAATAAATTATGCAGTTTAGGATCATTATAAACAATTTTTGTTAATGACATTTCTCTCTATCTATACCGGTTCTCGAGATACAACCTATGTCTATAACCAAAATTGTCGATTTTGACATTTTGCTATTTCTTGCTGAGAACATAAGGAACAATCATCGGTGGAGTCTACCTATTTATAAACCGTGTATTTTAGTATCGTTATAAATAATTTTTTCTAAAGACATTTCTTTCTAACTATTTTGGTTCTCAAGTTACAACCTATGTCTAATACCAGAATTGTTGATTTTAACATTTTGATATTTTCGCTACATACATAAAGAACTGTCATCAATAGGCTCTACCTAGTAATTGATTATGTGTTTTAGCACCATTAGAAATAATTTTTATTAATTACATTTCTTTCTATCTATTTTTGTTTTCGAAATACAACCTATATTTATAACTAAAATTGTCGATTTTAACTTTTTGTTATTTCCTGCTACATACATCGAAAACTGTCATCGTTAGTGTCTAATTGTTAATAGATTATGCGTTTTAGGATCATTATAAACAATTTTTGTTAATGACATTTCTCCCTATCTATACCGGTTCTCGAGATACAACCTATGTCTATAACCAAAATTGTCGATTTTGACATTTTGCTATTTCCTGCTGAAAACATAAAGAACAATCATCGGTAGAGTCTACCTATTTATAAACCTTGTATTTTAGGATCGTTATAAATAATTTTTTCTAAAGACATTTCTTTCTAACTATTTTGGTTCTCGAGTTACAACCTATGCCTAATACCAGAATTGTTGATTTTAACATTTTGATATTTTCGCTACATACATAAAAAACTGTCATCAATAAGCTCTACCTAGTAATTGATTATATGTTTTAGCACCATTAGGAATAATTTTTATTAATTACATTTCTTTCTATCTATTTTGGTTTTAGAAATACATCCTATGTTTATAACTAAAATTTTCACTTTTAATATTTCCTGCTATATACATAAACAAACATCACCTTTAGGCTCTCCTTGGCAATAAATTCAAGGAGATAATTAACATCCACTTCAAATGAATTGAATTTTGAGAGAGAGAGAATAATATTTATTTGTCCTGTCATACTATTACAAGAAAAAAATAATAACATAAATAAATAAATAAAAGAAAAAAAAACCTTAAATATATACTATATATGACATGGCCAAAAGGGCTATCGACCTGGGTCTTCCTTCCTGAATTTTGATTTTTTTGGAATTTTGGTTTTGTATAAACAAATCGCGCTATCTTATCAAATAGAGAAAAATCAAAAAGGTCGTTCAAGGTATTCATTATTAACTTTTGGCAGGTTCATACTCACGTCTATATTTATAAATTAAATTAAAAATTTTTTGATAAACTTGAATTGATTGATTAATTTGAAATTCGATACGCAATTTTGTGCACTACATTAATTAATCACCCATTCATGTTTCTCGCGATGAAATGCGACAACACACCGATCTTCGTGAGTTGTCCATACTTTGTTGTTAATGTAGTGTTAAAACGCACAGCCAAAGATGGAGAGATTACATCAGCGAAACCATACAAAGTAGGTGTATGTCACTTTGTATTGATATATACTTGAATGAATTATAATGTTGATGGTAACATTCGAGAATTTGATTATGCATAAGAAAAAAACATTTCGAACAAAAGTTGTAACAAATTTTATTCTAAACAATTTTACTCACAAGTGTATAGATATCGAGATAAATGCGAAAATGAGATAATTTAAGGTATTTTAAAATTATACCGTGAAGGAAGGACATATTTTTTATACCTCAATTAAAGCGTGAAGAAACTCCCATTATTATATAAAGTACTGTTAAGACTTGAAGATGTATAAGTTTGTATAAAAATCAATTTTAAACGATTCAAAAATCTCGATTCAATAATAAGTATATAAAAATATTTGTAAACGTAATTACACTCGAAAAAAAAGGATTAATGATCAATTGAAATTGCTCAAATTGTAGATAATAAAATAATAATTTTTTATTTAAATTTGTATGAAATGTTGAGTTTGAATTAACAAATCGCGGTATCTAATCAGGAAAAGAAAATAGTCGTTGTTTCATTGTTTATTTTTTCACAGGTATTTTTTCATAGATATTTAATTGAATTGATTGATTAAATTTAAATTAAAATTCTATGCCCATTTTTACAAGTTAGATTTATTAACCACCCATTTATATTTACTTACTTTGTTGACCATACTTTGTTGTAAATACAATGTTTACGTAATACGGTGAGATTACATCAGCGCAACCAAATTGAGTACATTTGATTTGCTTTGTATTGAAGATTAAATTGATATTTATATATTTTCTTTTTCGAAATCGGCGAACAAATGTCGGAAATGCAGCAGACGTTTCCTGAATGATAATGAAGTTATTCGATTTGGGCTTATCGTTTGTATATTTTAATCGTAAAGTCGATGTACTTTAATGCTAAGGAATAAAAAATTGGCAAGAAACTTTTGTTAATAAAATTTTTGAATTGTTTAATTTTAATTTTGCATTGAATAATACGTTATATGATGGGTATATGATAATATACTATCATATAGTAAGAAAGAAATTTTGTAATAATCATAATTTGTTTATAATGCGATTTAAAATCGATTATGTTGATAAAGTTCTTTTGGTATCTCCACCAGGGCGCGATATAGCTGGCATAATAATCGAAATTTTTGAGATCATGTCAATAATAATAATCTTTAATAATCTTTATTTGTGCAAAAAAGTGCAGGCACTCTTACACCTGTCAAAAACATATTACAATAAATAAAAAGCAGTATACAATAATTATTCTTACAAAATAAAAGGTGCGGCAGAAAGAACTCCCCGATTTGGGAAGCCAATAAAAAGCAAACCAAGTAAGAGATGACATTTTTATTGTTATTATCAAAGAACACATATAATGCGGTTTAATCATAGGTAATTTAATGTGTTTTAAACAATACGTCACTCAAATGGCCGCCTCCGTTGTTGATGATTGAGCCGTTCTCTAAAGCTGTTTATTACTCTGCGAGTCATGTTGGGCGTGATTGCTTCAACCTCTTGAGTTAACATTTCCTTGAGAGCTTCTAAAGTTTGAGGGCGATGTTGGTATACCTTGAACTTGAGATAGCCCCACAGAAAATAATCACAGGGCGTCAAGTCTGGCGAACGTGGTGGCCAACCAATATCACCACGCAAAGAAATGACATGTCCAGGAAAATTTCCCTCACCAATGCCAGTGATTGACGTGCTGTGTGGGCTATAGCGCCAACTTGCTGAAACCACACATTCGCAAGATCATTAAACAGTGCGCCGAGTTTTCGCTGTAGGTAGTCACGGAGCATGGCACAGTACCAATTGCTGTTTACAGTAACAGTCTCACCATTTTCTTGAAAAAGATACGGACCAATCACACCAGAATTAAAAACAGCGCACCACACTGTGACTTTGGGACTATGGAGTGGACGTTGATGCATTTCCTGGGGATTGTTTTCCGACCAGTATCTGCAATTTTGTCTATTGACTGCACCTGACAAATGAAAATGTGCCTCGTCTGAAAAAATTACCACATCTTCTCGGTGAATGTTCCGAAGCATGTCTTGACACAAGTTTCTACGGACTTCGTAATCTCTTTCAAACAGTTCTTGCACCATCACAATCTTATAGGGATGCATTTTCAAATCTCGATGCAAGATTCTTCTCACACTTCGATCAGATAATCGTAAGGCTGATGCATGCTTTCTTGACGAACGTTGAGGAGATTGTTGAACTGAATCTCTCACTGCAGCAACATTTTCTCGGCATGTGACAGTCCGTCGTCGACCTTGGGGTTTACGTTTCAATGCAGAACCTGTCTGTCGAAAATTCGACACCCACGAGTATATGGTTTTCTTATCGGGAACAGGGTCCCGTCGACCGAGCGCAAAGCGAATGCGGAAGGCACGTTGAGTTGTTATTGGCGATCTGCCATTTTCAATAAACTGCTGAACGACAAACGCGCGATCTTCACCTGATCAAGTCATAGTGTACACTATGTCTCAAATCGGGGAGTTCTTTCTGCCGCACCCTGTACATATCATCCACACTACAAATTAAAAACTCTTGTGTGGAATAAAACGCGTTTTTCAATAAGAAAACCTTAAATCGAGCCTTTATCCCAGCTGGAGGTAATTCACGCAACCGTCGTGGCAACCTATTAAATAGTTTTTGGCCCATATACAAGGGACCGCCCTGGGTCTTTGTAAGCCGGAAAAAGGTTGGACGTAGATCTTCTTTCCCACGTGTATTGTGAGAATGAACATCAGAGTGCTCACTGAAACAATTGCGATTCTCCACAATGTACATAATACAGCGCAATATATATAAACATGGTACAGTCAATATAGATAGGCGAACAAAAGCAGGTCGACAGTCGTCCCTATTAGCAATTCCAGCCAGAACTCGCACAGCTCTGCGTTGTATTTTAAACATCTGCTCATTCGCGGGATCTGCACCCCATGCAAGAATTGCATAGCTAAGTAACGAATGAACAAATGCATAGTAAGCATTTTTTGCTACATTCCGTGATACACCCGCAGCGAGTCTGTGCAGTAAATAAATATTTCTACTTAGCCTGTACTCCATACAATTGAAGTGGTCAGCAAAGCGCAATGAGGGATGTTTCCCGCTACATACATAAAGAACTGTCATAGTTAGGTTCCATCTAGTAATTAATTAAGTATTTTGGGATCATTATGAACAATTTTTATTAATGGTATTTTTTCTATCTACTTTGGTTCTCGAGTTACATCCTATGTCTACAACAAAAATTGTCGATTTCGACATTTTTATATTTTCCGTTACATACATCGAAAACTGTCATAGTTACGTCCCATCTAGTAATGGATTAAGTATTTTGAGACCATTATGAACAATTTTGATTAATGGCACTTTTTCCTATCTATTTTGGTTCTCGAGTTACAACTTATGCTTATAACCAAAATTGTCGATTTTGCCATTTTGATGTTTCCCGCTACATACATAAAGAACTGTCATAGTTAGGTTCCATCTAGTTATTAATTAAGTATTTTGGGATCATTATGAACAATTTTTATTAATGGTATTTTTTTCTATCTACTTTGGTTCTCGAGTTACATCCTATGTCTACAACAAAAATTGTCGATTTCGACATTTTTATATTTTCCGTCACATACATCGAAAACTGTTATAGTTACGTCCCATCTAGTAATGAATTAAGTATTTTGAGACCATTATAAACAATTTTTATTAATGGCATTTCTTCCTATCTCTTTTGGTTCTTGAGTTACAACCTATACTTATAACAAAAGTTGTCGATTTCGACATTTTGTTATTTTCCGTCACTTACATCGAAAACTATCATAGTTACGTCCCATCTCGTAATGAATTGAGTGTTTTAGAACCATCGTAAACAATTTTTATTAATGATATTTCTTTCTATCTCTTTTGGTTCTCGAGTAACAACCTATGTCTGTAACCAAAATTCTCAATTTTGATGTTTTCATATTTCCTGCTACATACATCAAGAACTGTCATAGGTATGTCCTATCTAGTAACGAATTAAGTATTTTGGGACCATTTCTTTATAAAATCGCCAATTATGTAGATTGATTTTCTGTGTATATGTTGTTTTGAACATGTCCATGTTGATATTATAGGCTCTCTTCTTGCGTCTGGTGGTTGTTTTTACATATTAACAATAATATAACGATTTACTAGATGGACAGAGGCTTTTTCCTCTTCCATCAATTTCCTCATCAACGTTTAGGTATTCCACATTCAATAACACATAATCAAAGTTCACAATTTGAATCTTAATTATTAAGAATTCGATACATTTTTGTCGATACATAAAGAAGTGTCATCCTTAAACTCTAGCTGGTCATGGATTATGTATTTTAGAATCATTATGAACAATTTTTGTTAATTATATTTATTTATATTTATTTTATCTTCTCAAGTTACAACCTACGTTTATAACCAAACTGGTCGATTTTGACATTTTGATACTTGCCGCTACATACATAAAAAACCGTCATCGTTAGATTCTACCTGGCAATATATTTGTTTGGGTGCCATGAAGTCTACTTTCATCGAAGCACTTAACTTTAAACGCATTTCCTTGTCCATGAAGCAAGTGGTTAAATTGGTCATTTCGAGCCATAAAACGTTGCAATCTGTCATGTCTTGACACAAGTTTCTACGGACTTCGTAATCTCTTTCAAACAGTTCTTGCACCATCACAATCTTATAGGGATGCATTTTCAAATCTCGCAAGATTCTTCTCACACTTCGATCAGATAATCGTAAGGCTGATGCATGCTTTCTTGACGAACGTTGAGGAGATTGTTGAACTGAAACTCTCACTGCAGCAACATTTTCTCAGCACGTGACAGTCCGTCGTCGACCTTGGGGTTTACGTTTCAATGCAGAACCTGTATCGAAAATTCGACACCCACGAGTAAATGGTTTTCTTATCGGCAACAGGGTCCCGTCGACCGAGCGCAAAGCGAATGCGGAAGGCACGTTGAATTGTTATTGGCGATCTGCCATTTTCAATAAACTGCTGAACGACAAACGCGCGATCTTCACCTGATCAAGTCATAGTGTACACTATGTCTCAAATCGGGGAGTTCTTTCTGCCGCACCCTGTACATATCATCCACACTACAAATGAAAAACTCTTGTGTGGAATAAAACGCGTTTTTCAATAAGAAAACCTTAAATCGAGCCTTTATCCCAGCTGGAGGTAACTCACGCAACCGTCGTGGCAACCTATTAAATAGTTTTTGGCCCATATACAAGGGACCGCCCTGGGTCTTTGTAAGCCGGAAAAAGGTTGGACGTAGATCTTCTTTCCCACGTGTATTGTGAGAATGAACATCAGAGTGATCACTGAAACAATTGCGATTCTCCACAATGTATATAATACAGCGCAATATATATAAACATGGTACAGTCAATATAGATAGGCGAACAAAAGCAGGTCGACAGTCGTCCCTATTAGCAATTCCAGCCAGAACTCGCACAGCTCTGCTTGTATTTTAAGCATCTGCTCACTCGCGGGATCTGCACCCCATGCAAGAATTGCATAGCTAAGTAACGAATGAACAAATGCATAGTAAGCATTTTTTGCCACATTCCGTGATACACCCGCAGCGAGTCTGTGCAGTAAATAAATATTTCTACTTAGCCTGTACTCCATACAATTGAAGTGGTCAGCAAAGCGCAATGAGGGATGTTTCCCGCTACATACATAAAGAACTGTCATAGTTAGGTTCCATCTAGTAATTAATTAAGTATTTTGGGATCATTATAAACAATTTTTATTAATGGTATTTTTTCTATCTACTTTGGTTCTCGAGTTACATCCTATGTCTACAACAAAAATTGTCGATTTCGACATTTTTATATTTTCCGTCACATACATCGAAAACTGTCATAGTTATGTCCCATCTAGTAATGGATTAAGTATTTTGAGACCATTATGAACAATTTTGATTAATGGCACTTTTTCCTATCTATTTTGGTTCTCGAGTTACAACTTATGCTTACAACCAAAATTGTCGATTTTGCCATTTTGATGTTTCCCGCTACATACATAAAGAACTGTCATAGTTAGGTTCCATCTAGTTATTAATTAAGTATTTTGGGATCATTATGAACAATTTTTATTAATGGTATTTTTTTCTATCTACTTTGGTTCTCGAGTTACATCCTATGTCTACAACAAAAATTGTCGATTTCGACATTTTTATATTTTCCGTCACATACATCGAAAACTGTTATAGTTACGTCCCATCTAGTAATGAATTAAGTATTTTGAGACCATTATAAACAATTTTTATTAATGGCATTTCTTCCTATCTCTTTTGGTTCTTGAGTTACAACCTATACTTATAACAAAAGTTGTCGATTTCGACATTTTGTTATTTTCCGTCACTTACATCGAAAACTATCATAGTTACGTCCCATCTCGTAATGAATTGAGTGTTTTAGAACCATCGTAAACAATTTTTATTAATGATATTTCTTTCTATCTCTTTTGGTTCTCGAGTAACAACCTATGTCTGTAACCAAAATTCTCGATTTTGATGTTTTCATATTTCCTGCTACATACATCAAGAACTGTCATAGGTATGTCCTATCTAATAACGAATTAAGTATTTTGGGACCATTTCTTTATAAAATCGCCAATTATGTAGATTGATTTTCTGTGTATATGTTGTTTTGAACATGTCCATGTTGATATTATAGGCTCTCTTCTTGCGTCTGGTGGTTGTTTTTACATATTAACAATAATATAACGATTTACTAGATGGACAGAGGCTTTTTCCTCTTCCATCAATTTCCTCATCAACGTTTAGGTATTCCACATTCAATAACACATAATCAAAGTTCACAATTTGAATCTTAATTATTAAGAATTCGATACATTTTTGTCGATACATAAAGAAGTGTCATCCTTAAACTCTACCTGGTCATGGATTATGTATTTTAGAATCATTATGAACAATTTTTGTTAATTATATTTATTTATATTTATTTTATCTTCTCAAGTTACAACCTACGTTTATAACCAAACTGGTCGATTTTGACATTTTGATACTTGCCGCTACATACATAAAAAACCGTCATCGTTAGATTCTACCTGGCAATATATTTGTTTGGGTGCCATGAAGTCTACTTTCATCGAAGCACTTAACTTTAAACGCATTTCCTTGTCCATGAAGCAAGTGGTTAAATTGGTTATTTCGAGCCATAAAACGTTGCAATCTGTCATGTCTTGACACAAGTTTCTACGGACTTCGTAATCTCTTTCAAACAGTTCTTGCACCATCACAATCTTATAGGGATGCATTTTCAAATCTCGCAAGATTCTTCTCACACTTCGATCAGATAATCGTAAGGCTGATGCATGCTTTCTTGACGAACGTTGAGGAGATTGTTGAACTGAAACTCTCACTGCAGCAACATTTTCTCAGCACGTGACAGTCCGTCGTCGACCTTGGGGTTTACGTTTCAATGCAGAACCTGTATCGAAAATTCGACACCCACGAGTAAATGGTTTTCTTATCGGCAACAGGGTCCCGTCGACCGAGCGCAAAGCGAATGCGGAAGGCACGTTGAATTGTTATTGGCGATCTGCCATTTTCAATAAACTGCTGAACGACAAACGCGCGATCTTCACCTGATCAAGTCATAGTGTACACTATGTCTCAAATCGGAGAGTTCTTTCTGCCGCACCCTGTACATATCATCCACACTACAAATGAAAAACTCTTGTGTGGAATAAAACGCGTTTTTCAATAAGAAAACCTTAAATCGAGCCTTTATCCCAGCTGGAGGTAACTCACGCAACCGTCGTGGCAACCTATTAAATAGTTTTTGGCCCATATACAAGGGACCGCCCTGGGTCTTTGTAAGCCGGAAAAAGGTTGGACGTAGATCTTCTTTCCCACGTGTATTGTGAGAATGAACATCAGAGTGCTCACTGAAACAATTGCGATTCTCCACAATGTACATAATACAGCGCAATATATATAAACATGGTACAGTCAATATAGATAGGCGAACAAAAGCAGGTCGACAGTCGTCCCTATTAGCAATTCCAGCCAGAACTCGCACAGCTCTGCTTGTATTTTAAGCATCTGCTCACTCGCGGGATCTGCACCCCATGCAAGAATTGCATAGCTATGTAACGAATGAACAAATGCATAGTAAGCATTTTTGCCACATTCCGTGATACACCCGCAGCGAGTCTGCGCAGTAAATAAATATTTCTACTTAGCCTGTACTCCAAACAATTGAAGTGGTCAGCAAAGCGCAATGAGGGAGCAGTAATAGAAGTACCCAGAAATTTTATCTTACTTGGATTGCAAACCTCAAGCCTCCGCAAACCAAAAGAAAGTTGCACAGTTTTATTATCATTTAAACATAGTTCGTTCGCTATACACCAGTCAATCGCCCTTGACAACGCCTCCACCGAAAGCCTCAATGCGTCGTTGTAATTCGATCCCCGAATCAACAACGTGGTATCATCCGCATAAAGCAAGCACTTTAGACTATTAATGTTTTTAGTTACGTAGTAAGGAAAGTCATTAAAGTATATAAGAAATAGTAAAGGGCCAAGAATCGATCCCTGTGGTACTCCTCTTGTTACATTCACGGTATCGGATGTTAATTCACCCTTTTACAGTTTGAGTTCTACGCATCAGAAATGATTGAATCAAATGTAAGGTAGTACAATCCATATTATATTTTTTTTCCAATTTCTGCAAGAGTATGCGGTGAGAGACTCAGTCGAAAGCGCGCTACAGGTCCAGAAACAATGCAATGCAATAATCACTACCTTCAAATGCACTATGGCAGAAATTTACAAACTCAACCACCGCATCCTCCGTGCACCGCCCCCTACGAAAACCGAATTGGGCCCCAAACAACATATCGTGCCCCTCCAGATAATCTATAATTCTATTATAGATAATCCTTTCATAGACCTTCGAGAACACTGGCAGGATGCTTATGGGACGGTAATTTTTGATATCTTCTTTACTACCGTTTTTAAAGACTGGAATTACCAATGCACGCTTTAGAAGGTCAGGAAATCTCCCTTCCATAAGCAAACAATTTATAAGTTTAGTCAATGGAGAGACATATAGATTAACAGTTCTCTTTATAAAACTGACAGAGAACCCAAAGTAGTCCCTTGCAGGGCTACTCCTTAATGAGTTAACTATATCACGAACCTCAACTTGAGTAACAACATTTAGACTTAATTTATGTTTGGACACACCCGGAATATCACAGATGAGTATAGGGTCGTGTTTAGCAGTTGGCAAATTCTTAACTATGTCGAGAGGGGTGTTTGTAAAGAAATAATTCAGCTCATCTGCGTCCAGTAATACATTATTAGCTTCAAATTTTTGGTAGGTTGAATTGATCACATTCCACATTGCACGAGATTTATTGTTTGAATTTTCACTGTATAAGGTTGTAGCTTGTACCTTTGCTTCCCGTATCGATTGTCGATACGTGGACCTAAGCCTGTTACGCATATGGAGCAAGTCATCAGATTTATACTTATTGTATATTTCACAGATCAAAACATAAGTTGATCTCAAGTCAGATAATGATTGATTGAACCACTTTACTCCACAGTCAACGTTTCTTACTTTTTGCTGCCGGTAAGGAAAAGCCAAATTAAACGCTGTTGATATATTATCAAAGAATATATCGTACTTTTTATCAGCATCAAGGTTATTAGATGCTAAATAATGCCAACTAAAACTATCAATCATACCGAAATAGGAATACAATCCGCGTTGTGTTATACATCTTACCAGTTTCCTTTCTATTCGTATGTTATTTTCAATGATAGGTACAGTCAAAAACTGTCCGAAATGATCAGAAAGGCTACAGTCATCGAAAACACCCGCCTCGAAATTTGAACAAGAGAAATTTAGAAACAATTTTTACCCCTAGTTGGCGCCTTAATTGCTCTCAAATATCCAAACGAGTCGAAAATACTCACCACCCGCAGAGCATTGGCGCTTCTTGTTCCAAAATGAAGGTTAAAATCGCCGGCTATCATCACTAATCGATCGCGAAGCTTCTCCAATAAGCATGTCAGCACATGGCAAAAAGTTTGATGATCACCTTCAGTTGATCTATACAAGCATACATATACTATTCGCGTGTTATTAATAATCATTGCTCGAATCAAAATTTTTTATAAGCAATATTTGTTCAGAATTGAACTGGAAGAAACTTTCATTAACAAACTTTTTTAAAATGACATAATTTTAATTTCCCAATTATATGATGTTTATATGATAAATTTTGCACTAATCAAAAAAAAATTGCCTACAAAAATTGTTTATAATACGATTTAAAATCGATTATGTTAATAAAGTTTACTACCATCTCCACCAGGTGGCGATGTAATTCCGATTGTCGATTTGAAGTAATAATCGATATTTTTGAAGTTATGTTGGTTGATGCGAAATATCATTCGTTCGTCTTCTTGGTTGTTAAATTTCAGTGCTTTGTCGTAGTCTCCTGTTGGCAAACTGAGGTACTGTAATAAGAAAAAAATCTCCTTTTCTTCGCATGTTGGTGCTAGATTTATTTACAGATCTTAAGTGGGATGCGTAGGTGAGGGATTTTACTTTGAATTTAAAGAACTTATTGTTAGTCGTATGTTGAACATATATCATCCTTGAAGGATTTCGAATCGAATGGTAGGTACATTTGCGGATTCATGCAAGGTGGTGATGAGTGTTCTGCAATCAACTGGGAGAATCAGTCTAAGGGCTTTATTTTGGATAGTTTAGAACTTGTTGTAGTTGGATTTGTTAGTGTTGCTGTAGATTTGACATAAGTACAGGATGATGTGGAGGAGTTTGGTATTCCTGGAGACATGATTGAACTTGTTGAGGAGGGGATAAAGGTAAGAGAAGCTGGCACGAGTCTTCTTTTGGATTGTACGGATGTGGTTTGAGAAGGACAGTTTTTGATCTAGAATTATTTCTAGTTATTTTATGGATTGGGTTGGTTGTTGAAGGTTGGGAGGGAGTCTGGTATGAATTTTATTTTATGGGTAATCTTGTCGCGATTGGCTACGATTTTCAATTTCTAGAAAAAGTCTTGAAGGAGGCTTAGGTGAGTTTGGAGGTATTTGGTTAATTTGGGTTGACTCGAAGCTTATTTCAAGGAGTAGATGGAAGGTCATTGATGATCCTTAGGAAACGCCTGTCGGTTATGGTTTTGGGGGGGATCTATTCTTTAGGAAGGATTTTGTGATGTTGATGAGGTGAGGTGCGATATTGTGTTGAATGAGTTTGTGGATAAATTAGGGTGGAAGTACTGGTTGCACTAGTTAAGAAATTAAGTGTGGATATTGGGAATTCAACCAAAATGTCCTTAGGTTCCTTAGGGTCCTAGCTATCCTATCAGACACCATAATCCGTCACCCTCGACATCGAAAAAGCCTTCGATACCATCTGGCACGATGCCTTTATCCACAAATTAAGTGTGAATATTGGGAATTCAACCAAAACGGGGAAGAATTAAAAACGTCCTTTAACCAAAACCAAGCTTTTGATAATATATTTTTATCTTCTTCAGGGTATGCTACAAACAATAACCATTTAACAATTTTTTTTTCTATAGAGAAAGTAATCTAACTTACATTTAGAGATCACAATATATGTAAAAACATGTTGTTAAATTAAGGGTCCCCAAAAGACATCAGAACAGAAGCGATCTATATTTCTCGTCAAATTATAACGTTAAGGACAACACCAACAAAGAAAGAACGTGGTTAAGATCCAGCGACAATAAGGCGCAATGACAGGTCGAAACCAAGTACGCCAACTCACATTGGGGGAAAACTTTATGGCGAAAAAATCACACAGATGTATTTCACGCTCGAAATTTAAAAAGCTTTATTCCTAACCTACGTATGCATCCATCGATCTTCTCCATCATTTGCTTGGATGCCTCATCGAAGTTGTGCAGATTTCTCGAGTTGTCCATATTGTGACGAGGAACGATGCCTGATCTTCGGCACTTAAGAAGGGAATGCTTCCAGTTGTTGAAAGTGGCTAATTTTATGTTAACCTTAATGTGTTTTTTGATGTTGGATTTGATTTCTTTTTGATTTCTTTTTGATTTGGGTTTGATGTTGGACCGGACTGTCTCCAACAGTCCGATTGTATTTCTGATGTTGTTAAGTAATGCCGTATGGAATTTAAGTTAGGATGGAAGTACTGGTTGCACTAGTTAAGGAATTAACTAAAAAATATATTATCGAAAGCTTGGTTTTCGATAAAGTTTGGTTAAAGGAGGTTTTAATTCTTCCCCGTTTTGGTTGAATTCCCAATATTCACACTTAATTTGTGGATAAAGACATCGTGCCAGATGGTATCGAAGGCTTTTTCGATGTCGAGGGTGACGGATTATGGTGTCTGATAGGGTAGCTAGTTGCATGGTGATGCTGTGTTGGGATCGGAAGCCGAATTGTTAGAGGTTTAGGGACGCGTCTTTCCAGGATTTTGGCGAGAGTATTAAGAAGGCTTATAGGTCTGTAGGAATTCGGGTTGTTGCTGGGTTTCTTTGGTTTACGAATGGGGATCACAACATCTTGTTTCTTCCAAGCCGTTAGAGGAGGTATTGGAGATATAGACAGAAATTGTAAATGTAATAAAGTTGAACAATGGATTTCATTGGAAGTTCCTTCAGGGTTTTCTTGGAGATTTGGTCGAATCCGGAATTTAAGATAGGAGCGTATGTTTAGGGATCGGACATTTTGTTATTGGCATTATGGATACCTAGGTAACTGTCGGTCAGGGTTATGGCTATGTCCGTGTTTGATTGGGTTTGAACTTTGTTGTGGATCAGGTTTGATGAAGGGTTGGTTTTTGAACTTGACTAGGATTTTGAAGAGATCCCAGATGAATTTGGCCGAGTCGGATTTTTGGACATTTTGTTCTCTCACTTGTCTAATTTAAGGGATTGGATTTGGGCGCTGATGGTGTTGTTGAGGAGACGGATTTGGTCCTTATAGTAGGATGATTGGATTCTTTTTGTTTGCATCTAAGTCTGTTATGTCAGGTCTTTAATTCCTGAATCTCGGGGATAATCCAGATGGTATTGGGATTGATGGTTTTTATGGTGGTGGAGGCAGAGTATTGGATGGTTTCCGTGATGGATTGGATAGCGATGTCTACGGATTTGGAATTAGGAAGTTGGTTGTTGATGTTTAGGTTTTAGTTTATGGTTTTGTGGAAATCGGGCTAACAGGTGAGCGGGTTCTGGTTTGATTTGGAGGCCATATTCAGTCAGAGGATAGATCATGCAGGATCTTAGAGATAGTTGCTGCAACGTTTTATTTTATTAGAAAGTCTATGGTGCTACTGTTGTGGAAGGGTGTGCTGGGAACATGGGTGTGGGAGGAAGGAAACTGCAGGTTAACGTTCGACTGGTTTAGAAGGGATATATTTAGACGAGGACAATTCGTTGGTTGGAGTCTAGGAGGTTGCGGATTTCTACAGGATCTAGTGAGGATTTATGATCGTTGTAGATGTTGACAATGATAGTTGATTGAACTTAGATTCCTAAACAGTCTGTGTTGGTAAGTTTTATGGGGATCAGGATGGATGGTATGTGTTTTTTGATGTAGGTGTTTAGGCCTTATACGTTTGCATTTTAAAGTAATAGTAGTCGGGAAGCTTGGGAGGGCAGTTGTTGTGGATTAGGGTTTCTTAGATACAGATTATATCTAGCGATTCGGATTTGGTCAGGAGTTAAAGATCGGGTATTTTAGGGCGGAGTCCCTGGGAGTTCCAGGATGTTAGTGATATTAAGTTTGAAGTCCGTCTGTTGAACATTCTTCATTTGGACTTGGGCAAGGACCATGGCTTGGGTGTAAGGGCCTTGGGTTGTTTGGAGGACTAATACGACTTCAGCGGTTATTTTGACAAAGAGGAAAGAACTTTGACAAGAATTTATATTGCATAATAAATTGATTAGGTTGAGGTTATCTTGTAAAGTTTGGAACTTGTCGGGTTCTGGGATTGGGTTGGTGATTGAGGTGGTTATCGGGGTGCGGATATTATGAGTTACTGTATAACGTCAGTCATAGGTAGTGGGGGGAGATCATTGACCTGCCGTCAGGCGGTTAAGAGTTTTGGGGATTTTTCACCAGATATAGCTTTGGTGACGTAATCTATGAGCGGGAAGCGGTCACCGATCTGCTGTCCGGTGATTGCTGGCTGTGAGATGTTCCCACGTTTCAGGTGTGGCGGGCACTTCGCTGTTTTGTTATCTTGAGTTTAATAATTTTTGTATCATGAAAATTGCCCTAGATCTGTGTAAGTGATCTAAGTGGTATAGGAATGTTCTCCATGCAGCTGACAAGTGCAGAGCATCATTTTTCTTGTTGAGGATGCCATTCTTCGCTTATTCGATGGATTCCCGAATTAATCTGGTTCTCCAATAAGGAACTTTAGCTATCTCTTTGCAACCCTCGAAATTGATGGTATGGCTTGTACCTAGATGGTGGAGGAAGAGAGCAGAAAGAGCTGCTTCTTACAAGTGCTCAGTTTGTATTCTTCTATTGCCGCACGAGCTGCAAGGGATAGAATCAGCTCCTACATTTTCCAATTTTATTTGGTCTTTTGGATTCCTGAGAGACGCTCCTCAGGAATCATAGTCTTGCTGGGTTTGTAGGTGGTACTGATGTTGTGTTTGCGTAACAATCTCTACATGTGATCAGTTGTTCCATTGGTGTAAGGTAGTACGACTTTGGGTCTTCTGGTCTCTTCTTGTGAAGGTGGGACCTTCTGCTTGAATTGTCGATCGATGGCTTTCTTCACCATCTAATCTCGATCTTGAGATTAGGTAGTTAACGACTGAATTGATTTGTGAAGGATGATGATGGGAAAAGGAATTTAAGTATCAGTTCGTGTGGGTAGGTTCTCTATATACAGTATGGCAAAGGCTGTTGAGAGATTTCTTTACTAGTACGTGCAGAAATGGAAGCTGTCCGTTTTCTTCTATTTCTATGGTGAACTGGGTCTTTGAATGAATGGTATTTAAATGTCCTTGGAATTCTAACAAAGTTAATAACTTGTTTTTTATAAAAGTTATATGATACATTGACGCATTAATCATAATTTTTTGATATAATATTTATTCATGTTGCTTTGAACGGTCGTGCACTTAGAGCTATTACTAATTGGCGGACAAATTTTAAAGTCTTCAACATACATGAAAAAATTGGAGTTAGGAATAAAATTGGTTTAATTTCCTAATGTAGATGGTAAATAAAAGTGGTCAATCACATAACTGAATATCTGTTATCGTCATAAAATGACTAACTAAAATGACTATCTAGTTCGCCCAATGATACGGCATCCAAATCCGCACTGTATCATAACGAGAAGAGCTTCTTTACTCCACTAAATTATTCACTAAATTATCCGTGAAAGCGTACAAAGTAACAACGTTATTGGGGGAAATGTAAACGTAACAAACGTGCAATTCTGTTCCACCAAGATGCAATGTCACGCAAACCACCTCCACCCCAGGAAATCAATCGCTTGACTCAGAACTGAGAATAGTGCTTGACACGCCAATAACTACACCACACTCATGAAGATGATGATTTGCAGTAGAAACATGATCGCATTTATAAACAGTATAGAACTGCGAAAATATCTTGCTTGAAAAAGTTATTTGTCAGTTATTTTGATACATTAACATTATTTGTATATAATTAATTAACATATTTATAAATGATGAAAGATGGAATCTCAATTAGCTAGTTGTTTGGTTGTTTTTATTTCAAGTTATAAATTTTCGATTTTCTTCTTGAATTTATAGTATTTGTCGTTTAAATTTTTTGCAATTTTTCTATCTCTCCTTCTAAATATTTTTTTATCTTTCGTACTTCTTTGTTTTGCATTTTTATACCATAAGCGCAAATGGAGTAGATCCTCTACTTCGAGTTTGTCTTGAGTTTAAAATTTTTTGCAGCTTATCTATTTATTTGTACCACTTTGATGGTTGTGTACCTTCCTCTTCATTTTTCAATTTGTTTTTAATTGCAAGTATAGTTTTTTCTATATAGAACTTTTTCTGTTGATTATCATTATTGAGTATCTGCTTAAAACATCTACATGTCTCATTTCTGAATCATCTTGCAATTTTTACACCTATTTCTTTCTAATTTATCGTTTGAGTAAAAGCTTTACAACGTGGTCTTCATATCAAAAAGTGATAGCTGATCAAACGCCTACCATAAGGCATACAGATTAATCAGCCTGACTTTCTTTCTCCAAAAAGAAATGGAAAATGTCATAGATCAATACCTTAGGAATGAAGTGGTTGTCATTGATCCATTCCATTTAAGTTAACATGCTTATCAAAAAGCAAGAGGAAATAATTGCAACTAAAGAAATAGTTCTATGTGCTTTCATAGACATTGAAGATATTTTCGATAACACCACACAATAAAAGATGCCTTCAAAGAGAGTACTCCCCTCTCACCTCTCCTAGGGTGTCTGGTAATGAATGACTTAACAAAAAATGATTCACGATTCAAGGATACATTAATGACCGTGTAATCACAATCCGAGGCAAATATAAAACAATCATACCTCAATTAATGCAGAAAACCTTACTACTTATTATGGGTTCGGCATCGATCCCAACAAAATCGTGGTACTCCCATTTACTCGGAGAAAGAAGCACTCTCCATTCCAAACTATAAACCTCAATATAAATAATATAATATTAGCCTACGTAGCAATAATTAGACCTACGCTCATCTTATGTCTCACTGGCTTAGTGGCCAAAAACATATCATAAAGCAGCACAACAGTTACTGGCATAAATACAGCGACTTGTATGTGTTAACATAACAAAGAATACAGCCTCAATTGCCTTATCATTGAAAAATTTGCTCTTCATCCAAATTGATGAATGGAAAAACACCCAGAAGTCCTCAAAGATCTTATTCTGACAGAATACAACTTTAACCAGGTGTACAAGGTCATATATAGAAACAGGGATAATTGAACGAAGGGTAAGCCTCAACTAAAAAGAGGAGGAACCTCCAAAAAGAACAAATAGATACATTAATCAACATTTTCACAGACAATCTGGCCGCCTTGAAGGAAATCCAGCCCTCTACTTGTGAATACACTGATCAAAGATTATATCAGCAATTTGAAGGTACTAGCTAGGAGCAATGATGTTACTCTTTGGTGGGTTCTAGATCACAGTGACATTGAGGCAGTGGAAACACCCTTCATTGGACTCCGATCCGATACATTCCGGCCACATAAAAAAGGTAATCAACAGATGGGAAGCCTCACGCTGGAAAGAACTTTCAGGTCGCAGACAGACGAAATGTATGAGTACCCTTCGCTAAACAAAACCCTCGAGATTTGATGCCTTAGAAAAGGGGATCTAAGACACTCTCAGATTTTCTAATACACCTCTCAAACACCATCTTTACCATATTAAGCAAGTTGAGGATCAAATTGGTCATCTTTGTAACTACGAGTCTAAAATAACTGAATTACTGATATTTTCGTCTCTTTTTCTTAACTTGTTACCATAATAACTGCTTTAGTACCACGATTGCCATTTCAATTTCAAAATATCCTATAGTTATTTCCTTTTCCTTTTACTAGATAAATTCTGGAGGGATGGTCATTTTCTCCACAATTATAACATTATCTCTTAGCTCATAGCTTTTTCATGTTGTCTACTTTCTTCCTTCTGTTTCATTTATTTTAAATTTATTTCTTGTTGTAACAGCTTCCTTTTCTTTTACTTCTCCACAAACTTGTAGTCTGTCTTTCAAAATATGTAAGTTTTTGGTATCATTTTATTGTCAAAATCATCAGAAATTCCATCAACGATGTTTTCGATCAATTCTATTATATGATTACTTCAGTTAGCATATTTGTTCATCTTAAGAAATTATCCTTGCAAAATTTCTTGTTTCTTCATTTTACGGTCATTTGATATTTTGTGCAACTATGCTCTGTTGATTCTTACGTTTCCTGAAGGATAATAAACTTATTCGATGTGGCTTAATGTATTTTAATACCTACGAATGACAAATTGTAAAACGATTGAAATGACTTAATTTTAACTTCCCTTTGAATCGTGCATTATATGAATATATGATAGCAAAAAAGTTTTGGAACCATCAAAACAAATTCCTACAAAGTTTGTTTATAATAAGATTTAAAATCCATTATTTTAATAACAATTTTTGATATCTCCACGAGGTGGCTTTGTAACTAGCATCAAAATCAACATTCTTGAGGTTATATCAATAATTATTGTCCGAATCAAAATTTTTTTATAAAAGATATTAGTTTAAAATTAAATTACAAACAACTTTTATAAGAAAATTTTTCAAAATTACTTAATTTTAATTTTCCAATTATATGATGTTTATATGATAGACAGAACAAATTTTATAATAATCAAAAAATTTTTCCTACAAAATTTGTTTATAATACGATTTAAAATCGATTATTTTAATAAAAGTTTTTTATATCTTCACTAGGAGCCCTTGTAATTGGTAATGTCCTGATAAGTTATATGATGGGTATATGATAAGAACAAATTTTGTAGTAATCAAAACCTTTTTAATACAAAATGTGTTTATAATACGATTTAAAATTGATTATGTTAATAAAAGTTTTTTATATCTTCACTAGGGGGCCTCGTAATTGGTAATGTACTAACAAATTATATGATGAGTATATGATAACAACAAATTTTGTAGTTATCAAAATCTTTTTAATACAAAATGTGTTTATTATACGATTTAAAATCGATTATTTTAATAAAAGTTTTTTATATCTTCACTAGGGGGCCTCGTAATTGGTAATGTACTAACAAATTATATGATGAGTATATGATAAGAACAAATTTTGTAGTAATCAAAAATTTTTAATACAAAATGTGTTTATTACACGATTTAAAATCGATTATTTTAATAAAGGTTTTTTATATCTTCACTAGGGGGACTCGTAATTGGTAATGTACTGACAAATTATATGATGAGTATATGATAACAACAAATTTTGTAGTTATCAAAATCTTTTTAATACAAAATGTGTTTATTATACGATTTAAAATCGATTATTTTAATAAAAGTTTTTTATATCTTCACTAGGGGGCCTCGTAATTGGTAACGTACTCATAAGTTATATGATGAGTATATGATAAGAACAAATTTTGCAGTAATTAAAAAAAAATTACTACAAAATGTGTATATAATACGATTTAAAATCGACTATTTTAATAAATGTTTTTGTTAACTTCATTAAGAGGCGTCGTAACTAATAACGTACTGATACGTTATATGATGAGTATATGATAAGAACAAATTTTGCAGTAATTAAAAAAAAATTGTACAAAATGTGTATATAATACGATTTAAAATCGATTATTTTAATAAAAAATTTTGATATCTCCACCAGGTGGTGTTATAACTCAAATAAAATGAACATTTTTGAAGTTATATCAATAATTATTGTCCGAATTAAAATTTTTTATAAACAATATTTGTTTAGATTTGAATGATAAGCAACTTTTATTAAGAAATTTTTTTTAAATTACTTAATTTTAATTTCTCAATTATATGATGTTTATATGATAGCGAGAACAAATTTTATAGTAATCAACAAATTTTTCCTACAAAATTTCTTTATAATACGATTTAAAATCGACTATTTTAATAAAAGTTTTTGATATCTTCATTAGGGGGCATTGTAACTAGTAACGTAATGATACGTTATATGATGAGTATATAATAAGAACAAATTTTGCAGTAATTAAAAAAAATTGTACAAAATGTGTATATAATAATAATAATAATAATAATAATGTATTAGTCTCAGTGCCACATAACTGTAGATGGAGATAAGTCATACAATACATTATTACACATAACAAAATACACAAAGAAAAAAAAAAAAAAAGCTAAATACATCTTTATGCCTATGGTAAGTCCGTGGCCCCACAGAGATACTCCCGTAAACTATAAAAAACATTCTCGATCAAGTACGCCTTAACTTTATTTTTGAATGTACGAGGAGCGGTGATGCTTTTTATTGAGACAGGTAACTTATTATATAGTTTTACAAAATCGTATTGCGGACTTTTCTCAAAAAATGCTGTTTTGAGTCGCAACAACGCCAAATCAACACGTCTCGTCTCATACTGGCTAACAGAGCCCAAAAATCTTTCACGATTTCCGTTGACAAACACCACAGCTTTGAGAATATAGATACAAGGGAAGGTAAGAATACTATTATTTTTAAAAACTTCCTTGCAGGATTCACCACATTGTAATTGAAAAGTTAATCTGATTATTCGTTTCTGAGTCACAAATACACGCCGCCACTGAGAACTTCTGCCCCACAAAAGAATATTGTATGAAATATGTGAGTAGCAAAGCGCGTAATATGCGTCCAGGAGTGACGTCCTGTCCAACGAATATTTGAGCTTGAGCAACGCAAAATACGACGAATTTAATCTTTTACATACGTTATTTATATGTGGTCCAAAACTCATTTCGGTATCAATGCTCAAGCCCAAAAAGTTGGCTTCCTTCTGTAAAGGAATCCCAGCAAGATGTTCTATGGAAAGCGGTCGCCGAACATGAAAATTTACGCAGACTGTTTTCTGTACATTCAAGATTATTCTGTTTCGGGTGCACCAACCCACAAAACGCTCTACAGTGCTACCAACCAACCTATCAAGCTCACTCCGATCACGAGCAGCAATAGCGATAGAGGTGTCATCCTCATACATCACCACATGAACATTCTCGAAAAAACTTGGTAAATCATTTACAAAAATTAAGAACAGTAAGGGACCCAGTATGGAACCCTGAGGTACGCCAAGATTTACAGGTGAGTCCTCCGAGGCTATTCCCGACAGAACCACTCTCAAACTACGACTTGTAACGAAAGAAGTTAACCATTTAAGCAGACTTCCACGAATACCCACATTGTATAACTTTTCCTTGATGAAGTGTGGAGGCAACGAATCGAACGCTCGGGAAAGGTCAAAAAAAAAGACCAACCACATAATTACCTTTGTCAAGGTGTTCATAGACATATGAAAAGAAATCGACAGTAGCGGTCTCAGTTGATAAGCCCCTTCGAAATCCGTGCTGCGATCGACACATTACTCGAAATGCATCAAAAAAACTCAACAATCTCCGCTTAACAACGCTTTCGAATATTTTTGAAAACACGCTACAAATAGAAATAGGCCTGTAGTTCTCAATACTATGCGCATCACCCTTTTTGAAAACAGGCGTTACCCTTCCCACCTTCAGTAAGTCAGGAAAAACCCCTAACTCAATTGACCGATTCAAAATCTTGGCCAAAGGCACGCATAAGCTATCACTCACAAATTTCAACACACGCATTCAACAGTAACATCATCCCATCCAACAGCTTTAACATTTTTCAAGCCTTTAATAGCATCGAAGACCTCTGTATCCGTAACGGGAGCAAAATACAAAGAAGAGCCCACACAGTCACCCAGCGTACAAGATAGTGACAAAGATGACCCGTAAGTAGCCACCAATCTGTCCTGAACTACAGATGAAAAATACTCGCCAAAATGATTGCAACACTCTAACACATCATCTATCAACCTGTCATCAATAGACAACACCACAGGACTACTCTGCGGATGACGCCCCAACTGCTCGTTGATGCAACACCACAGCATTCTACATTTGTTTGAAGAATTATTAATTTTATTTACTAAAAAATCTCTCTTTGCCTGGTTAATTAAATCTCTATATGTTCTTTTTTTATTGTTATATTCCGCTCGAAGTTCCGAAAAACCATTTGTTAGTAACCAATGGAAATTTTTTAGTTCCTGCCCGGCTTGTACGATCGCAGATGTTACCCATCTTTTATGTGAACCACTTTTTACGGGAGTATCCCTTCTAACAGTCGGACAATATAAGTTATAATAATACTGAAATGTCTCAAAAAAACTGGCGTACAAGGAATTTACATCATTCAAATTCACAGCAAGGAGAGAATCCCAATCGAACAAAATTAGTTTATGATTTAAGAAAGATAAATTATTATAGGAAAATCTCCGCTTAGAAATGGAAACCGTTGGGTTGGAATCCTCAATTTGCAAACTTTGAGCAGTATAGACCAAGGAGCAGACAAAATGGTCTGCTATATTTCCGTCAAAAACATCAAAAGAACATAAAGACGGCGATAAATTTGTTACAATATAGTTAAGTGTTGACCTACTTACTGCTTCATTTAAGTTACAACAAATTCTAGTATATTTCGTCGTATCTCCGCGCAGTTCATAAGAATGAAACAAATCGCCGAGGATTTTAGATTCCATAGTATCATTGTTTATATCAACATTCAAATCCCCGCAAAGCACGACAAAATCATTATTACAATACAAAAACTCCAGCATTGAAGCTAAAATATCTATAAAAGCGTCAAAGCAACTTGAGGGAGGCCTATAAACACAAGCGCAAACATAACTCTGATTTGAATGTTTAAACCGGATCGCACAGCACTCAAACAACATATCCTTAGCGAATCTATCCAACTCAACTGAGTTCACATGAAAGTCAGATCTCGCGAGTATAAGAGTACCACCATGCGCTCCAGCAGAACGAAAATAAATACTTACAAGCTGGTAACCCGGTACATTATGGCCTTCTGCGCAGCAGACGTCGCCCAATGCTCGCTAATACATAAGATATGTGGAGCATGTTCAATAGTTAATAATTCTATTTTGTTAAACTTATTAAAGATCGACTGAACATTGACATGCAGAAAGTTAATTTTTGCTAGTTGCGAGCATCGAAAACTCCGCCACCGTGAAAAGACGAAATTTCACAAGTCACCTCAACTGAAGTTCCATTCTTCTCATTATTAACCATGTCCGAAATCGCGTTATGACGGCACACATCCCGATCCGCAGCGAAAATCACATCATGCACAGCCCGAACACTCCCAGAACGAGACACTCGCGCAACCACAGGATTAGCAAAATTTGACCGACATTCCAACTCAACTTCCGGCTGAGTCACCAAATGGACAAGATTTCCCATATTTACATGGTCATTTGCAGCATCAATAGGGTTGACCATGTCCAGCAAAGACCTCACCAATAAATACAATTTAAAATCGATTATTTTAATAAAAAATTTTGATGTCTCCACCAAGTGGCGTTATAACTCAAATAAAATTTACATTTTTGAAGTTATATCAATAATTATTGTCCGAATTAAAATTTTTTATAAACAATATATTTGTTCAGATTTGAGTGATAAGCAACTTTTATTAAAAAAAAATTATAAATTACTTAATTTTAATTTCTCAATTATATGATGTTTATATGATAGCGAGAACAAATTTTACAGTAATCAAAAAATTTTTCCTACAAAATTGGTTTATAATACGATTTAAAATCGATTATTTTAACAAAAATTTTTGATATCTAAACCAGACTGTTTCGTAAACACATTTTTTCAATCAATTTTTTTTTAACCCATCACAAAAACGTCTCTTTTTATCAACCCCCTTTTCATTCTTATTTTTATTCCCTTTTAATCTCAAATACTTCGTCAAAAGGACGAAAATTACTAAAAGCTAAACTTTCCGGGCTCCATTACCCATTGAAAGTGCCATCTCCCCGCCGTAAAGCAAAGTACACAAGATTTATATATTCATTACACGGCGAGACGTTTCGTAAGTTGAAAAGGGGTTTATATGTATTAATAACTTTTTTATTGTTTCTTTCGAATCCGTTTTAAAAATGCACGCGGTTTCCATGATGGTAACAACGGGATTTCTCCCATTCGGCCTCGTTTATTTTGACCTCACAGGTTAATAAATAACATTTACGAGCTTCGATAAATATTAAACAGCCAGAAAAGAAGAGAATATTTCAGGTCGAGTTATTTTTTCTCTCTTTCTCTCTCCCTCTTTTTGGGTGGAGGTACAAAATTTTTACGTTCGGCAATACTTTATCAACTTTATCTTCTCTTCGCGAAACACTCAACTTTTCCACTAAATCATCGCTACCCCCTTTCTTTTTCGATTTTATTTTTGCACTTTTTAATTCGTACTTTTTGATGAATCGTTTCAAAACAACAATATTGATAAATTTCATAAATTTTGCATTCGATTATGGTTAAAGCGCGAACGAGATGAAAGTGGGAAAAAATGTGTCGGAAGGCTCGAGGTTTTTTTTTAAATATAAACAGAGACAAGCCGTGAAATATACCCTTAATATATTTCAACGTGGCAAACTCCCCGAGTTTCCGGTTCTTGTTTCGTTCGTATTTCTCATTTTATTTTGTTCTCATTTCTGTTCATGTTGCGCACTCGGTTACTCTTCCTTTTATTTATTTTTTTTTTGGGCGCTATGTGGAAATGTGAAAAGTGAGGGGATTTGAAAAACGATCCCCGAGGGAATTGCTTAAAAAATGCGGCACGAATTTATTATGTCAAATGACAGATTTAAAATTTCGTGGCGATATCTCATTTAGTTCTTGAGATATGACCCTATCATGTCATCTTCATTATATTCAATCATTTTGACAATTTTATCTTCTAGTCTTAAAACAAAAGACGATAACGCTTTGGGGTTTTCAACATTAAAATTTATTTAAAAAAAAGACGAAGTTTTTGTAAAAGTGCAATTTTTTTGCTACTGCCAAATTTGAATTGAGTGTACTCGTGTTTCTTGGGTCATTTTGAACATATTAGGATAAAAAATGATCACAAAATGCAAATTTGAAAATTTAAAGCTAATTAAATCACCTTTTATAACAATGTAATTCTTTTTGCTACTGCCAAATTTAAATTAAGTGTATCCCTCGTATTCCTCAGGTCATTTTGAATATATTAGGATAAAAAATTTGTTCAAAAAATGCAAATTTGCAAATTTAGAGCTAATCAAAGCACTTTTTGTAAAAGTGCATTTTTTTTGCTACTGCCAGATTTGAATTGAGTGTACTCATCGTGTTTCTTAGGTCATTTTGAACATATTATGATAAAAAAATGATCAAGAAATGTGAATTTGCAAATTTAGAATTTATCAAATTACCTTTTGTGATAGTGTAATTTCTTTTGTCACTGCCAAATTTGAATTGACTGAACTCGTCGTGTTTCTCTCGTCATTTTGAATATGTTAAGATAAGAAATGGTCAAGAAATGCAAATTTGAAAATTTAAAGCTAATTAAATCGCCTTTTATAACAGTGTAATTCTTTTTGCTACTGCCAAATTTAAATAAAGTGTACTCTCCGTGTTCCTCAGGTCATTTTGAGGATATTAGGATAAAGAATTTGTCAAAAACTGCAAGTTTGCAAATTTAGAGCTAATCAAAGCACTTTTTGTAAAAGTACAATTTTTTTGCTACTGCCAAATTTGAATTGAGTGTAGTCATCGTGCTTCTTGAATTATTTTGAACATATTAGGATAAAAAAATGATTTAAAACTGTGAATTTGCAAATTTAGAACTTATCAAATTATCTTTTGTGATGGTGTAATTTTGTTTGTTACTGCCAAATTTGAATTGAGTGTACTCATCGTGTTCCACTCGTCATTTTGAATATGTTAAGATAAACAATTGTCAAAAAAATGCAAATTTGAACATTTAGAGCTAATTAAATCACCTTGTATAACAATGTAATTCCTTTTGCTGCTGCCAAATTTAAATTAAGTGTACTCTCCGTGTTCCTTCGGTCATTTTGAATATATTAGGATAAAGAATTTGTCAAAGAATGCTAATTTGCAAATTTAGAGCTACTCAAAGCAGTTTTTGTAAAAGTGCAATTTTTTGCTACTGCCAAATTTTAATTGAGTGTACTCATCGTGTTTCTTGGGTCATTTTGAACATATTATGATAAAAAATGATCAAAAAATGTGAATTTGCAAATTTAGAACTTATCAAATTACCTTTTGTGATAGTGTAATTTCTTTTGTTACTGCCAAATTTGAATTGAGTGAACTCATCATGTTCCACTCGTCATTTTGAATATGTTAAGATAAACAATTGTCAAAAAATGCAAATTTGAAAATCTCTACCTAATTAAATCACCTCTTATAACAATGTAATTCTTTTTGCAATTGCCAAATTTAAATTAAGTGTATCCTCCGTATTCCTCAGGTCATTTTGAATATATTAGGATAAAAAAATTTGTTCAAAAAATGCAAATTTGCAAATTTAGAGCTAATCAAAGCAATTCTTGTAAAAGTGCAATTTTTTTGCTACTGCTAAATTTGAATTGAGTGGACTCATCGTGTTTCTTGGGTCATTTTGAACATATTAAGATAAAAAAAGATCAAAAAATGTGAATTTGCAAATTTAGAACTTATCAAATTAGCTTTTGTGATAGTGTAATTTCTTTTGTTACTGCCAAATTTAAATTGTGTGTACTTACCTTGTTCCTCAGGTCATTTTGAATATGTTAAGATAAAAAAATTGTCAAGAAATGGAAATTTGAAAATTTAGAGCTAATTAAATCACCTTTTATAACAATGTAATTCTTTTTGCTATTGCCAAATTTAAATTAAGCGTACTCTCCGTGTTCCTCAGGTCATTTTGAATATATTAGGATAACAAATTTGTCAAAAAATGCAAATTTGCAAATTTAGAACTAATCAAAGCACTTTTTCTAAAAGTGCAATTTTTTTGCTACTGCCAAATTTGAATTGAGTATACTCATCGTGTTTCTTAGGTCATTTTAAACATATTAAGATAAAAAAATAATCAAAAAATGTGAATTTGCAAATTTAGAACTTATCAAATTACCTTTTGTGATAGTGTAATTTCTTTTGTTACTGCCAAATTTGAATTAAGTGAGTGTACTATCCGTGTTCCTTCGGTCATTTTGAATATATTAGGATAAAAAATTTGTCATAAAATGCAAATTTGCAATTTTAGAGCTAATCAAAGTACTTTTTGTAAAAGTGCAATTTTTTTGCTAGTGCCAAATTTGAATTGAGTGTACTTATCGTGTTTCTTGGGTCATTTTGAACATATTATGATAAAAAAAATTATCAAAAAATGTGAATTTGCAAATTTAGAACTTATCAAATTACCTTTTGTGATAGTGTAATTTTTTTTGTTACTGCCAAGTTTGAATTGAGTGGACTCATCGCGTTCCACTCGTCATTTTGAACATATTATGTCTAAAAAATTGCTTTGATAATACTTTGGGGTTTTCAACATTAAAATTTATTTTAAAAAAGGAGACGAAGTCATAAAAGCCACTATTTTTCCATGTCATATAGTTTCTTAGATATCATATTGGGACATTATAAGATATATGATAACAACACCTCAACTATCATATTAATCAAAAAATTTTCCCCACAAAATTTGTTCATATTACAATTTAAAATCCACTCATTTAACAAATATTTTTATGTCAAATGACAGATTTAAAATTTGCTTCAAATTTCGCCCTGATATCTCATTTAGTTCTTGAGATATGACCCTATTATGCCATCTTCATCATATACTATCATTTTGACAATTTTTTCTTCTAGCCTTAAACCAAAAGACGATAACGTTTTTAGGTTTTCAGCATTAAAATTTAAAAGAAAGAGACGAAGTCATATAAGCCACTTTTTTCCATTTCATATAGTTTCTTAGATATCATATTGGGACATTATATGATATATGATAGCAGCACCTCAATTATCACATTATTCAAAAAAAATGTTCCCACAAAGTTTGTTCATAATACAATTTAAAATCGACTCATTTAACATTTATTTTTGTGACAAATGAGAGATCTAAAATTTGCTGCAAATTTCGTCGCGATATCTCATTTAGTTCTTGAGATAATGACCCTATCATGTCATCTCATCATATTCAATAATTTTGATAATTTTATCTTCTAGCCTTAAAACAAAAAATGATAACGCATTGGGGTTTTCAATATTAAAATTTATTTAAAAAAAGAGACGAAGTCATATAAGCCTTTTTTTTTCTTTCTCATATAGTTTCTTAGATATCATATTGGGGCATTATATGACATATGATAACAACACCTTAACTATCATATTAATCAAATAAATTTTTTTAGTATAATTTAAAATCGATTCATTTAACAAATGAAGACCTGAGTGCAAAAACCAGGTACCTCCATTATTACAAACTTTCGGGAAAATAGAAAAAACTGTATAACTAATTCTATTATGGTAATACAGTAGTGCTAATTTTTATTTAAGTAATACATATACAATTATTAAAGTAATAAAAATTATTGTAACATTTTTTGTTATATATATATAAAATATTGAAAATGAGACGAAAATGGATTTACCCGATTTTTGCACCGAAAGTGGGTGTTTTTCGGAACAATAAATAAAACGAACATACTTAAGAAAAAAATGTATTCACTTAAGTCAGTTACAGATGTGGATTCCTGATCTATAACTTTCGGAGATGCTGTGGCCAGATTAGCATAAAAGTCTAAGTCTCGTTTGGCGACATATTCCTGATCCAAAGTCATTACATTTTTTAGCTTTTTAGCCTTAATAGGTAAAGGATTTTGGTATAATAAATACTCATTTGATGGCAAACTACTAGTTTGATTACTTTTCACTAAGCAGCAACCTTCAGTTATTCTTAGAGATTAGGTACAACAAACATTTATATTATTTGGTTTGGTTTTGTCAAAATGTAGCTAACGGTATTTCGAAATGGTAAATTTTTGCTTATTTTCATTAGTAATAGTCTTTTTAAAAACTGGCTGAAAGTGATCCTTGAAATTTAAAAACATATTTTAATTAACCTCTTTTAGATGAAACTTTTTTGAAGTGTTCTGTATCAAATTACACCATTCAGATGGTAAAGAAATATCTTCTCTTTTGAACTTGTGACCTGGCTCAGGCTACCTATGAGTAATAATGTCAAACCGATTTGTCTAATTCAAGACCGAGTAGTACTGACACAAAACTATATTTTTATTTTGTGCCGCGCAGTTATCCGAAAAAATATATAGACGCTTAACTTGTGCACGAACAAAATTTTTTATATAATGATCTAAGCAACTAATAACTTCGTTTGGAGATTTTTTCCCGTCAATTTCAGTAAACACGTAACAAAAATTTTTTTGCAACTTAGCACTATAAATACAAAATGGATACACCCATAGCTGATGAAGGTAAAATGCATCTCCTGAAGTTACATATGGTAATGGAAGATTTTGTTGAAAATCGAAAGCAATAACTTCAATAGATGCATCTTCCTTTACCAACTTATTTTTTTCTTTAGGGTCTTTATAAAAAACATCTGCTTTTGTAAGGTGAAGCGTTTTTCCAATTTCCAATGCTTTCTTTCCGTAATCTGTTTCTGTGGCTTTTATTTGGATTAGAAATTTATCACACGTTTTGACGTGTCTGATCTAGGGCGGCAAAAAAAAGTTAAAATTTTCTGTTATAATCATATGTTATTGTAGGCTTTTTTTCTTTTTGGTCCTCTTGTTCAAAGATTGCGTAAAATTCGGGTTCAAATTTCTGGAGATACAATGTGTACATTTTCTGAATGCTCAGTTCTGGTGATAAATAGTACCGCTGCATGTTTTTTGACCGACTATAATGCGATTTTCAAAACATTTCCAGTGGCAGTTGCAATCAACGCCTGTTTTCCTGGAAGGAACTAACCGGTTTTTTTGTATTTACATACGGTTTTCCAGATGCACGATTATATTTTCTGATATTCCTTTTCCATTTTTTCGGATTACGTGTTCGTTTTCTCCGAGCTTGTAAATGCAATGGTTGACTGCGTTCATTACCATCGCTGCTTGATTCTGAGGCCTGCTGCAAAATTTCGGAGACTCTAGCTCCTGCTTGGGGACGGCGACGTCGTGAAGGGCCCGGTCTATTTAGTTCGCCATCACTACTATTAGGGTAATATTCTGAAGGTGACTCCTCGAAGTCACTAAATTTTTCTAAGCTATTCTCGGAATCGGACATATTTCAAGGAATTGATGCGTAACACGACTGAGTGCAACGAAAGTAAGGTTAAACTAAATGGGTCGGAATAGAAAAGACGTGCTTGTAAATAACATAATATTACTTTTATTATGGAGCTATCTATCAGTCAGTGCCTGATTTAAAACTGTGCAAAAACCAGGCAGATCCGAAGCTGCTTGCTTCTTGCTCCGAATGTGTAAACAGGTAGCTCCAAAATGTGTTATATCTGGTCTAATACTTTATGGATCCACATTATTCTTGCACCGAACGATGGGTAAGCTTATGTAGATAGTAGAAACACACTTAACTCGATATACATCAAAAATGGAGCTACCTGGTTCTTGCACTCGGGTCTCAAATAATTTTGTGTCAAATGACAGATTTAAAATTTGCTTCAAATTTCGTCGCGATATCTCGTTTAGTTCTTGAGATATGACCCTATCATGCCATCTTCATCATGTTCTGTCATATTAACAATATTCTAGCCTCGAAACAAATGACGATAACGCTTTTAGGTTTTCAACATTAAAATATATTTAAAGAAAGAGACAAATTTATATAAGCCACTTTTTTCTATCTCAAATAATTTCTTAGATATCATAATGGGACATTGTATGATACATGATAGCAACACCTTAACTATCATATTAATCAAACAATTTTTCCCACAAAATTTGTTCATAATACAGTTTAAAACCGCCTCATTTAAGAAATATTTTTGTGTCAAATGACAAATTTAAAGTTTGCTTCAAATTTCGTCGCGATATCTCATTTAGTTCTTGAGATATGACCCCATCATGTCATCTTCATCATATCCTGTCATATTAACAATTTTATCTTCTTGCCTCGAAACAAAAGACGATAACGCTTTGAGGTTTTCAACATTAAAATTTAAAAAAAAGAGACGAAGTCATATAAGTCACTTTTTTCTATCTCATATAGTTTCTTCGATATCATATTGGGACATTATATGATCTATGATAGCAACACCTTAACTATCATATTAATCAAACAACTTTTCCCACCAAATTTGTTCATAATACAGTTTAAAACCGACTCATTTAAGAAATATTTTTGTGTCAAATGACAAATTTAATGTTTGCTTCAAATTTCGTCACGATATCTCATTTAATTCTTGAGATATGACCCTATCATGTCATCTTCATCATATCCTGTCATATTAACAATTTCATCTTCTAGCCTTAAAACAAAAGATGATAACGCTTTGGGGTTTTCAACATTACAATTTATAAAAAAAAGAGACGAAGTCATATGAGCCACTTTTTTCCATCTTATATAGTTTCTTAGATATCATATCGGGGTATTATATGATACATGATAGCAGTACCTTAACTATCATATTAACCAAACAATTTTTCCCACAAAATTTGTTCATGATACAGTTTAAAACCGCCTCATTTAAGAAATATTTTTATGTCAAATGACAAATTTAAAGTTTGCTTCAAATTTCGTCGTGATATCTCATTTAGTTCTTGATATATGACCCTATCATATCATCTTCATCATATACTATCATTTTAAAAATTTTATCTTCCAGCCTTAAAACAAAAGACGATAACGCTTTGGGGTTTTCAACATTACAATTTATTTAAAAAAAGAGACGAAGTCATATGAGCCACTTTTTTCCATCTTATATAGTTTCTTAGATATCATATCGGGGTATTATATGATACATGATGGCAACACCTTAACTATCATATTAATCAAACAATTTTTCCCACAAAATTTGTTCATAATACAGTTTAAAACCGCCTCATTTAAGAAAAATTTTTGTGTCAAATGACAAATTTAAAGTTTGCTTCAAATTTCGTCGCGATATCTCATTTAGTTCTTGAGATATGACCCTATCATGTCATCTTTATCATATACTATCATTTTGACAATTTTATCTTCTAGCCTTAAAACAAAAGACGATAACGCTTTGAGGTTTTCAACATTACAATTTATTTAAAAAAAGAGACGAAGTCATATGAGCCACTTTTTTCCATCTTATATAGTTTCTTAGATATCATATCGGGGTATTATATGATACATGATGGCAACACCTTAACTATCATATTAATCAAACAATTTTTCCCACAAAATTTGTTCATAATACAGTTTAAAACCGCCTCATTTAAGAAATATTTTTATGTCAAATGACAAATTTAAAGTTTGCTTCAAATTTCGTCGCGATATCTCATTTAGTTCTTGAGATATGACCCTATCATGTCATCTTCATCATATTCTTTCGTTTTGAGAATTTTTTTTCCGTTTCATACAGTTTCTTAGATATCATATTGGGATATTATATGATATATGATAGCAACACCTCAACTATCATTTAATCAAAAAAGATTTCCCGCAAAATTTGTTCCTAATACAATTTAAAATCCACTCATTTAACAAATATTTTTGTGTCAAATGACAGATTTAAAATTTGCTTCAAATTTCGTCGCGATATCTCATTTAGTTCTTGAGATATGACCCTATCATGTCATCTTCATCATATTCTTTCGTTTTGAGAATTTTTTTTTCTATCTCATATAGTTTCTTAGATATCATATTTGGACATTATATGATATATGATAGCAACTCCTTAATTATCATATTAATCAAAAAACTTTTCCTGCAAAATTTGTTCATAATACAATTTAAAATCGACTCATTTAACAAGTATTTTAATACCTCCTCCAGGTAACCGGTATAAACGGCCCTCCCCCCCATATAATGAATATATAAATCTTGCGTTACGATTTGCTTTACGACGTAGAGATGGCGCTTTTAATGGGTAATAGAGCCCGGGAAATTTAAGTCGTAGTAATTTTTTGAAACGGCGTTAAGAATAAGAATGAATAAAGGGGGAGAGAGGAAGAGAGATGAGATGAGATAAGATGGTGAGTGTTAATAAATAAAATTCCGGTCGAGTTTAATATTAACAAGTTGAGAGGTTAGGGTGGGAGACGGTGTTTGTTCCACGCAAGTTGTATATCAACCCCGTCGTGTGGAACTCGAGGATTTCCTATTCTAAACCTCCCATTTCATCCCATCGCCTCGCCCCTTCATCTCTCATCCTCTCCCCTTCGTTGCCATGAATAATTTACAAGGAATTTTGGTGTCCGTGGAATTTCCACTAGCACCCAACGAGAAGACTGATGTTTCCTTCCACAAACACCCATATTATTTATCACCACTATAACAAACCCTTCTGTTAGAAAAAAAAGAAAATTAAAAAAAATTAATTTTTTTTACTTTCATTTAGATGATTGATCGGCAAAACCGAAGTAGGAATTAATTTCGGTTTCGATCCATTATTCAATTATGGCCGAACATTTATAGATGGCCTCGATGGCCTGATGATAATTCTAACAGTGGCGTGCCTCCGGGGCGCGGACGCGATCCGGATTAATTTGATACGGTTCTGTGTGCGTATGTCGATGGGATCGAGGGCGGCTTTGTTTGAAAAATAACGAACGCCAATGAATGTATGGCTATTTACGCCGACGGCTTCGCTTCGATTCAATGATGATATAACGCGCTCTTTGAGGTGATTGAAACGTGGCGATTTTTTTTGCAGATCTCAATTCTGTTTCAAATAAAATTCGAATTTAGAACGAGTCCAATATCGGTTCAATATTTAAAGTTAATAAAACAGCTTTCAATAATTCAATTTTAATTATCCTCCGGAACGATACGTTATATGACAAATATCGATGTCGAAGCATTTTATAGCATTCATCTAAAAATTTTAAAATTTTGTTTAAAATATGATATACAATAGATCATTTTAATAAAAAAATGTTTAAAAAATGCAAATTTGGAAATCAAATGACTTTATGTAACAGTGTAATTTTTTTTTGCTACTGCCAAATTTGAATTGAGTGTACTTACCGTGTTCCTCAGGTCATTTTGAATATAAAAAGGTAAAAAAATTGCCAAAAAATGCAAATTTGGAAATTTGGAGCTAATCAAATCACTTTTTATAACAGTGTAATTTTTTTTGTTACTGCCAAATTTTAACTGAGTGAATTCATCGTGTTTCTTGGCTCATTTTGAACATATTAGAACAAAAGAAATGTCAAAAAATTCAAATTTGGACATTTAGAGCTTATCAAATAATCTTTTGTGACAGTGTATTTTTTTGCTACTGCCAAATTTAAATTGAGTATACTCACCATGTTCCTCAGGTCATCTTAAATATATCAAGATAAAAAAATTGTGAAAAGATGCAAGTTTACTAATTTAGAGCTTATCAAATTTAATTTTGTGACAGTGTATTTTTTTTTTGCTGCTGCCAAATTTGAATTGAGTTTACTGAACGTTTTCCTCAGGTCATTTTGAATATAAAAAGATAAAGAAATTGACAAAAAATGCAAATTTGGAAATTTAGAGCTTATCAAACTACTTTTTGTAACAGTTTAATTTTCTTTGCTACTGCCAAATTTGAATTGAGTGTACTCAACGTGTTCCTCAGGTCATTCTAAATATAAAAAGATTAAAAAATTGTAATAAGATGCAAGTTTACTAATTTAGAGCTTATCAAATTACCTTTTGTGACAGTGTAATTTTGTTTGCTACTGCCAAATTTAAATTGAGTATACTCACCGTGTTCCTCAGGTCATTTTAAATATATCAAGATAAAAAAATTGTGAAAAGATGCAAGTTTACTAATTTAAAGGTTATCAAATTACCTTTTGTAACAGTGTAATTTTTTTTGCTACTGCCAAATTTAAATTGAGTGTACTCAACGTGTTCCTCAGGTCATTCTAAATATATCAAGATAAAAAAATTGTGAAAAGATGCAAGTTTACTAATTTAGAGCTTATCAAATTACCTTTTGTGACAGTGTAATTTTTTTTGCTACTGCCAAATTTGAATTGAGTGTACTCAACGTGTTCCTCAGGTCATTCTAAATATAAAAAGATTAAAAAATTGTAAAAAGATGCAAGTTTACTAATTTAGAGCTTATCAAATTAACTTTTGTGACAGTGTAATTTTGTTTGCTACTGCCAAATTTAAATTGAGTATACTCACCGTATTCCTCAGGTCATTTTGAACATAAAAAGATAAAAAATTGACAAAAAATGCAAATTTGGAAATTTAGAGCTTATCAAACTACTTTTTGTAACAGTTTAATTTTTTTTGCTACTGCCAAATTTGAATTGAGTGTACTCAACGTGTTCCTCAGGTCATTCTAAATATAAAAAGATTAAAAAATTGTAAAAAGATGCAAGTTTACTAATTTAGAGCTTATCAAATTACCTTTTGTGACAGTGTAATTTTGTTTGCTACTGCCAAATTTAAATTCAATATACTCACCGTGTTCCTTAGGTCATTTTGAACATAAAAAGATAAAAAAATTGACAAAAAATGCAAATTTGGAAATTTAGAGCTTATCAAACTACTTTTTGTAACAGTGTAATTTTTTTTGCTACTGCCAAATTTGAATTGAGTGTACTCAACGTGTTCCTCAGGTCATTTTGAACATAAAAATATCAAAAAATTGGCAAAAGAATGCAAATTTGGAAATTTAAAGCTTATCAAATCACTTTTTGTAACAGTGTAATTTTTTTGCTACTGCCAAATTTGAATTGAGTGTACTCAACGTGTTCCTCAGGTCATTCTAAATATAAAAAGATTAAAAAATTGTAATAAGATGCAGGTTTACTAATTTAGAGCTTATCAAATTACCTTTTGTGACAGTGTAATTTTGTTTGCTACTGCCAAATTTAAATTGAGTATACTCACCGTGTTCCTCAGGTCATTTTAAATATATCAAGATAAAAAAATTGTGAAAAGATGCAAGTTTACTAATTTAGAGCTTATCAAATTACCTTTTGTGACAGTGTAATTTTTTTTGCTACTGCCAAATTTGAATTGAGTGTACTCAACGTGTTCCTCAGGTCATTCTAAATATAAAAAGATTAAAAAATTGTAAAAAGATGTAGGTTTACTAATTTAGAGCTTATCAAATTACCTTTTGTGACAGTGTAATTTTGTTTGCTACTGCCAAATTTAAATTCAATATACTCACCGTGTTCCTTAGGCCATTTTGAACATAAAAATATAAAAAAATTGAAAAAAAAATGCAAATTTGGAAATTTAGAGCTTATCAAACTACTTTTTGTAACAGTGTAATTTTTTTGCTATTGCCAAATTTGAATTGAGTGTACTCAACGTGTTCCTCAGGTCATTTTGAACATAAAAGATAAAAAAATTGGCAAGAGAATGCAAATTTGTAAATTTAAAGCTTATCAAATCACTTTTTGTAAGAGTGTAATTTTTTTGCTACTGCCAAATTTGAATTAAGTGTACTCAACGTGTTCCTCAGGTCATTCTAAATATAAAAAGATTAAAAAATTGTAAAAAGATGCAAGTTTACTAATTTAGAGCTTATCAAATTCCCTTTTGTGACAGTGTAATTTTGTTTGCTGCTGCCAAATTTAAATTGAGTATACTCACCATGTTCCTCAGGTCATTTTAAATATATCAACATAAAAAAATTGTGAAAAAATGCAAGTTTACTAATTTAAAGGTTATCAAATTACCTTTTGTAACAGTGTAATTTTTTTTGCTACTGCCAAATTTGAATTGAGTGTACTCAACGTGTTCCTCAGGTCATTCTAAATATAAAAAGATTAAAAAATTGTAATAAGATGCAAGTTTACTAATTTAGAGCTTATCAAATTACCTTTTGTGACAGTGTAATTTTGTTTGCTACCGCCAAATTTAAATTCAATATACTCACCGTGTTCCTTAGGTCATTTTGAACATAAAAAGATAAAAAAATTGACAAAAAATGCAAATTTGGAAATTTAGAGCTTATCAAACTACTTTTTATAACAGTGTAATTTTTTTTGCTACTGCCAAATTTGAATTGAGTGTACTCAACGTGTTCCTCAGGTCATTTTGAACATAAAAAGATAAAAAAATTGGCAAAAGAATGCAAATTTGGAAATTTAAAGCTTATCACATCACTTTTTGTACCAGTGTAATTTTTTTGCTACTGCCAAATTTGAATTAAGTGTACTCAACGTGTTCCTCAGGTCATTCTAAATATAAAAAGATTTAAAAATTGTAAAAAGATGCAAGTTTACTAATTTAGAGCTTATCAAATTCCCTTTTGTGACAGTGTAATTTTGTTTGCTACTGCCAAATTTGAATCGAGTATACTCACCGTGTTCCTCAGATCATTTTGAATATATCAAGATAAAAAAATTGTGAAAAGATGCAAGTTTACTAATTTAGAGGTTATCAAATTACCTTTTGTGACAGTGTATTTTTTTTTGCTACTGCCAAATTTAAATTGAGTGTACTCACCGTGTTCCTCAGGTCATTTTGATTATAAAAAGATAAAAAAATTGACAAAAAAATGCAAATTTGGAAATTTAGAGCTTATCAAATCACTTTTTGTAATAGTGTAATTTTTTTTGCTACTGCCAAATTTTAACTGAGTGTATTCATCGTGTTTCTTGGGTCATTTTGAACATATTAGGGTAAAAGAAATGTCAAAAAATGCAAATTTGGAAATTTAAAGCTTATCAAATAATCTTTTGTGACGGTGTATTTTTTTTTGCTACTGCCAAATTTAAATTGAAATTTAGAATTTAATTTAAAATGAAAATCTAGATAAAGCCATTCGAGAGCTCAAAAACTTTGTAAATAAAATTCATAAATGGTTATTGATTTCCATTTAAATTTAAGTAAATGTGAGGTCAAAATATTTACCCTTAGGCAAATTAAATTCTCCAATAGCTACAATAGAAAAATCTCCTTTCAAAATGGAATCGAAATGACGTGGAAATATCATATTAATAAAAAATTAAATGAAGATCTGCAAGACTAAAAGAACTCGGTAGAAACATCGGTAGAAAATCAATGCATCAAATTAAATTAATATATTCCCAACTTGGAATACCAATGCACGAAACTTGCTATCATATACCCATCATATAACTAGAGAAAATTGATAATGTCCAAAAATATTAATTCATTCACCAGAATATAGCGCAACCTGATAGAAATATCAAAAAACTTTATAAAAATAATCTATTTCAAATATTATAAAAAAATTTTGTAGAAAAAAATTGTTGATTACTGCAAAATTTTGTTCTTGTTATCATATACAAATAAATGATAACATATATGATCGCTATATTATAGCAAGAACAAATTTTTCTTATAAAATTTGTTTATAATATGATTTAAAATCGATTTTAGAAAATTATTTTTATATCTCCATCAGGTGGCGCTATACATCACTCCGAATTGAATATGGTGATTATTAATATGGTAGAATTCGTTATATGATCGCTATATGATAGTAAGAACAAATTTTTACGTAATCAAAAAATGTTTTTTTCAAAATTTGTTTATAATACGATTTAAAATCGATTATTTTGGCAAAGTTTTTTTATATTTCCAACAGGTGGTGCTATACGTCTCACCGAATTGAATATGGTAGTTATTAATATGGTAAAATACGTTCTATGATCGCTATATGATAGCAAAAATAAATTTTAGCGTAATCAAAAAATGTTTCTTACAAAATTTGTTTATAATACGATTTAAAATCGATTATTTTGGCAAAATTTTTTGATACCTCCACCAGGCAGCGCTATACACTGTTCCGAATTGAATATGATAGCATACACTGTTCCGAATTAATATGGTGGAATACGTTATATGATTGCTATATGATAGCATGAAACAATTTTTGCGTAGATTATTTTGGCAAAATGTTTTTATATCTCCGCCAGGTGGTGCCATACATCGCACTGAATTAAATGTGGTGTTAATTAATATAGCGGAATACGTTATATGATCGCTATATGACAGCAAGAACAAATTTTTAACCAATAAAAAAATTTATCTTACAAAATTTGTTTATAATACCATTTAAAATCGACTGTTTTAGCAAAATTTTTTGGTATCTCCACCAGGTGGCACGATACATCGTGCCAAATTGAATATAGTGGTTATGAATATTTTGGAGTACGTTATATGATCGCTATATGATAACAAGAACAAATGTTTGTGTAATCAAAAAATTTTTCCTACAAAATTTGTTTATAATACCATTTAAAATAGACTGTTTTAGCAAAATTTTTTGGTATCGCCACCAGGTGGCCAAACTGAATATGGTGGTTATCAATATGTTGGAGTATGTTATATATGATCGCTATATGCTAACAAGAACGAATTTTTGTGTAGTCAAAAAGTGTTTGAACTAAAATTAGAGCTAGCACTAGCACTAATACTAGAACTATCACTAGAACTATCACTAGGACTAACACTAGATCTAAAACTAGAAACCTTCGGGTTTCGCCGTGCGTTTTTTGAAAAAATGTTTGACGTTTCGGATGCCATGTTGCAACCTTCTTCAGAAAACTTTACTTCGAACCAGTTTCCAGCATCCGAAACGTCAAACATTTACTCAAAAAATGCACGGCAAAATCCGAAAGTTTCTAGTTTTAGATCCAGTGTTAGTCCTAGTGATAGTTCTAGTATTAGTGCTAGTGTTAGTTCTAATTTTAGTTCAGTTAACACCGGTCGTGAAAGCCTTCGTACTTATACAAACAATTTTTCTTACAAAATTTTGTTTATGTTTCAAAATCGATTATTTTAGCAAAATGTTTTGATACCTCCTCCAGCTGGCGCTATACATCCCACTGAATTAAATATGGTGGTTATTAATATGCTGGAATATGTTATATGATCGCTATATGATAGCAAGAACAAGTTTTTGTGTAATCAACAAATTTTTCTTACAAAATTTTGTTTATAATATGGTTCAAAATCGATTATTCTAACAAAATGTTTTGATATCTCCACCAGCTGGTTATATCAATAATTTTTGCTCGAATCAATTTCTTTTATAAGCAATATTTGTGGAGAATTGAATTATAAGCAAATTTTCTTAACAAGTTTTTCCAAAACTGCTTAATTTAAATTTTTTCTTTATATATGATGACTATATGATAACAAAAATAAATTTTGCAGTTATCAAAAAATATCTTGTACAAGATTTGTTTATAATACAATTTAAAATCGATTATTTTAATAAAAATGTTTGATATCTAATCCAGATGTCGCTATACCTCGCATAGAATTCAACATTTTGGAGGTTATATCAATAATTATTGCTCGAATCAAAATTTTTCATAACCAATATTTATTGAGAATTGAATTAAAAGCAACTTTTATTAACAAACTTTTCTAAAATTATTTAATTTTAGTTTCCAACTGAATTATATGGTATATGATGTGTATATGATAACAAGAACAAATTTTGCAGTAATCAAAAAATTTCTTGTATAAAATTTGTTTATAACGCAATTTAAAATCGATTATTTTAATAAAGTTTTTTGATATCTCCTCCAGACGGGGCCATAACTCGCATAGAACTCAACATTTTGGAGGTTATATCAATAATTATTGCTCGAATCAAAATTTTTCATAACCAATATTTGTTCAGAATTGAATTACAAGTAGGTTTTATTAACAAACTTTTCTAAAATTATTTAATTTTAATTTCCAACTGAATTATATGATATATGATGTGTATATGATAGCAAGAACAAATTTTGCAGTAATCAAAAAATTTCTTGTATAAAATTTGTTTATAACGCAATTTAAAATCGATTATTTTAATAAAATTTCTTGATATCTCCTCCAGACGGGGCCATAACTCGCATAGAACTCAACATTTTGGAGGTTATATCAATAATTATTGCTCGAATCAAAATTTTTCATAACCAATATTTATTGAGAATTGAATTAAAAGCAACTTTTATTAACAAACTTTTCTAAAATTATTTAATTTTAGTTTCCAACTGAATTATATGGTATATGATGTGTATATGATAACAAGAACAAATTTTGCAGTAATCAAAAAATTTCTTGTATAAAATTTGTTTATAACGCAATTTAAAATCGATTATTTTAATAAAGTTTTTTGATATCTCCTCCAGACGGGGCCATAACTCGCATAAAACTCAACATTTTGGAGGTTATATCAATAATTATTGCTCGAATCAAAATTTTTCATAACCAATATTTGTTCAGAATTGAATTACAAGTAGGTTTTATTAACAAACTTTTCTAAAATTATTTAATTTTAATTTCCAACTGAATTATATGATATATGATGTGTATATGATAGCAAGAACAAATTTTGCAGTAATCAAAAAATTTCTTGTATAAAATTTGTTTATAACGCAATTTAAAATCGATTATTTTAATAAAATTTCTTGATATCTCCTCCAGGCGGGGCCATAACTCGCATAGAACTCAACATTTTGGAGGTTATATCAATAATTATTGCTCGAATCAAAATTGTTCATAATCAATATTTGTTCAGAATTGAATTACAAGCAACTTTTATTAACAAACTTTTCTAAAATTATTTAATTTTAATTTCCAACAGAATTGTATGATATATGATGTGTATATGATAGCAAGAACAAATTTTGCAGTAATCAAAAAATTTCTTGTATAGAAATTGTTTATAACACAATTTAAAATCGATTATTTTAATAAAGTTTTTTGATATCTCCTCCAGACGGGGCCATAACTCGCATAAAACTCAACATTTTGGAGGTTATATCAATAATTATTGCTCGAATCAAAATTTTTCATAACCAATATTTGTTCAGAATTGAATTACAAGCAACTTTTATTAACAAACTTTTCTAAAATTATTTAATTTTAATTTCCAACAGAATTGTATGATATATGATGTGTATATGATAGCAAGAACAAATTTTGGAGTAATCAAAAAATTTCTTGTATAGAAATTGTTTATAACACAATTTAAAATCGATTATTTTAATAAAGTTTTTTAATATCTCCTCCAGACGGGGCCATAACTCGCATAGAACTCAACATTTTGGAGGTTATATCAATAATTATTGCTCGAATCAAAATTTTTCATAACCAATATTTATTGAGAATTGAATTAAAAGCAACTTTTATTAACAAACTTTTCTAAAATTATTTAATTTTAGTTTCCAACTGAATTATATGGTACATGATGTGTATATGATAACAAGAACAAATTTTGCAGTAATCAAAAAATTTCTTGTATAAAATTTGTTTATAACGCAATATAAAATCGATTATTTTAATAAAGTTTTTTGATATCTCCTCCAGACGGGGCCATAACTCGCATAGAACTCAACATTTTGGAGGTTATATCAATAATTATTGCTCGAATCAAAATTTTTCATAACCAATATTTGTTCAGAATTGAATTACAAGTAGGTTTTATTAACAAACTTTTCTAAAATTATTTAATTTTAATTTCCAACTGAATTATATGATATATGATGTGTATAGGATAGCAAGAACAAATTTTGCAGTAATCAAAAAATTTCTTGTATAAAATTTGTTTATAACGCAATTTAAAATCGATTATTTTAATAAAATTTCTTGATATCTCCTCCAGACGGGGCCATAACTCGCATAGAACTCAACATTTTGGAGGTTATATCAATAATTATTGCTCGAATCAAAATTGTTCATAATCAATATTTGTTCAGAATTGAATTACAAGCAACTTTTATTAACAAACTTTTCTAAAATTATTTAATTTTAATTTCCTACTGAATTGTATGATATATGATGTGTATATGATAGCAAGAACAAATTTTGCAGTAATCAAAAAATTTCTTGTATAGAAATTGTTTATAACACAATTTAAAATCGATTATTTTAATAAAGTTTTTTGATATCTCCTCCAGACGGGGCCATAACTCGCATAAAACTCAACATTTTGGAGGTTATATCAATAATTATTGCTCGAATCAAAATTTTTCATAACCAATATTTGTTCAGAATTGAATTACAAGCAACTTTTATTAACAAACTTTTCTAAAATTATTTAATTTTAATTTCCTACTGAATTGTATGATATATGATGTGTATATGATAGCAAGAACAAATTTTGCAGTAATCAAAAAATTTCTTGTATAGAAATTGTTTATAACACAATTTAAAATCGATTATTTTAATAAAGTTTTTTGATATCTCCTCCAGACGGGGCCATAACTCGCATAAAACTCAACATTTTGGAGGTTATATCAATAATTATTGCTCGAATCAAAATTTTTCATAACCAATATTTGTTCAGAATTGAATTACAAGCAACTTTTATTAACAAACTTTTCTAAAATTATTTAATTTTAATTTCCAACAGAATTATATGATATATGATGTGTATATGATAGCAAGAACAAATTTTGGAGTAATCAAAAAATTTCTTGTATAGAAATTGTTTATAACACAATTTAAAATCGATTATTTTAATAGAGTTTTTTAATATCTCCTCCAGACGGGGCCATAACTCGCATAGAACTCAACATTTTGGAGGTTATATCAATAATTATTGCTCTAATCAAAATTTTTCATAACCAATATTTGTTCAGAATTGAATTATAAGTATGTTTTATTAACAAACTTTTCTAAAATTATTTAATTTTAATTTCCAACTGAATTATATGATATATGATGTGTATATGATAGCAAGAACAAATGTTGCAGTAATCAAAAAATTTCTTGTATAAAATTTGTTTATAACGCAATTTAAAATCGATTATTTTAATAAAATTTTTTGATATCTCATCCAGACGGGGCCATAACTCGCATAGAACTCAACATTTTGGAGGTTATATCAATAATTATTGCTCGAATCAAAATTTTTCATAACCAATATTTGTTCAGAATTGAATTACAAGCAACTTTTATTAACAAATTTTTCTAAAATTATTTAATTTTAATTTCCAAATAAATTATATGATATATGATGTGTATATGATAGCAAGAACAAATTTTGCAGTAATCAAAAAATTTCTTGTATAAAATTTGTTTATAACACTATTTAAAATCGATTATTTTAATAAAGTTTTTTGATATCTCCTCCAGACGGGGCCATAACTCGCATAGAACTCCACATTTTGGAGGTTATATCAATAATTATTGCTCGAATCAAAATTTTTCATAACCAATATTTGTTCAGAATTGAATTACAAGCAATTTTTATTAACAAATTTTTCTAAAATTATTTAATTTTAATTTCCAAATAAATTATATGATATATGATGTGTATATGATAGCAAGAACAAATTTTGCAGTAATCAAAAAATTTCTTATATAAAATTTGTTTATAACGCAATTTAAAATCGATTATTTTAATAAAATTTTTTGATATCTCATCCAGACGGGGCCATAACTCGCATAGAACTCAACATTTTGGAGGTTATATCAATAATTATTGCTCGAATGAAAATTTTTCATGACCAATATTTGTTCAGAATTGAATTACAAGCAACTTTTATTAACAAACTTTTCTAAAATTATTTAATTTTAATTTCCAACTGAACTGTATGATATATAATAAATGAAATATTCAAAATGTTGAAGAAAATTATATTTTATTGCTCTCGACTACCGGGTTTCGCAGCAGTTGCTTCGTCTTCAGGTCGTACGCTACAAAGAGACATGTTTAATTAAGGCAATGAATTTCCTCATTTTTACGTAAACTTAGAAATATTAATTATTAAATATTATAGAAAACAAGATTAGAGATATTAAGATTAGGAACTTTAACAGCTACATTAGGTTAAATTCAAGAAAAAATCAAAATAATGAAAACATTAACTCTAGGAGAATTACAGATAATAGTTTAGATGTTGACAATAATAATATAATCCTTTATGCTAGCAGGTTTACCGATAATATTACCAACATCAGAGATAACAAATTAATATTTAGCAAATTACAAATTAATGAGGTGAGTTTCGCTCCCAGATTCACCAATCTTTCCAACACCATATTAAACAAATCTGAAACAAATCTTTTAGAGCTAGGCTATAAATTTACAATGAGAGACAATAACTATAGAGTCGAAGATCTTGCCATAGATTTAGAAAGTCAACTGTCTTATAATCCAGAGTATCAAAGTATAAGAGAAATTATTCCTATCCTCAACCAACTTCACATCACAAAAAGTACCCCTTCCACCAACAAATTTGAAAAATACCAAACAAAATCCTTGAAATCCTTAAGAAAGAAATGACATGAAAATAATCTTATCACAACTATGGGAGATAAAAATGCGGGGATAGTTATTTTATATAAAAAAACCTATCAAGAAAAGACGTTTAAATTTTTTCAAGAGAATGGCATACAACCAATGAAAGAGACTCCATTAGACATATATGTTAGAAAGACCAAACAAGTCCTTAAAGAATGTAAAGAAACCCTAAATAAATTTAATGTCAACACTTATAAAGTCACCAACATGAACCCACAAGCCCCCACTCTATATAGTATGATAAAATTGCATAAAACCGAAAAATCAATCAGACCTATTATAAATAATAGAAACACACCTACTCATCTTCTGAATAAAAATATTCACGACATCTTATTACACAAATTTCAATACATTTCTAAATATTCCATTAAAAATACCGCTCAACTAATAGAAAAACTTAAAAATCTTAATATAGACTATAACACCAAGTTTATATCATTTGATATAAAAAATCTGTATACCAACATCTCTATACAAGAAACATTGAATATCACAAAGAATATGATGCTGAATAACCGTTATAATGTAGATTATATCCAAGAGAAAGACATACACTATATATATCACTTACACATTAGAACACATTACAAAACAGAACTTCTTTATTTTTGAAGACAAATATTATGAAATGCCCAATGGTCTACCCATGGGGTCCTCATTAACCGGTCTCCTGGCTGATATATATGGAGATTCCCTAGAAACAGAACTCTTTTCAAATAAATATGAGGTTTTCACCAATAATATTTCCCTATACTGTAGATACGTAGATGACATCTTAATAATCTATAACGGTTCAGATGCCGGTCTTATAGCACTGCATAATCTTCTTAATTATTTGGACAATCTAGAATACACTATAGAAAAGGAGAAAGATGACAAATTAAATTTTTTGGACATCACTCTAATTAAGAACTTAAAAGAAAATAAGATAGACTTCAAAATTTTTCATAAATCAACTACAACAGACACGATTATCCCCAAAAGCTGATACAACGACATAAAACACAAAAAAGCCGCATTCCGTTTTCTACTTAATAGATTAACCAACACACCTCTCTCATTACACCATTTTGCAGAAGAAATAAAATTTATTTTGAAGCTGGCGTTGAATAATGGTTACAGTATAGATTTCATCCAAAACCTATACAATAATACAAAACAAAAACATAATCCAAATGGTTTATCCACACTTCAAAGCAAAACAGAAATTCATCTCAATTACTTATAATAAATCATATGAAATTATTCAAAAGAAGCTCAGAGAATTTAATATAAACATCGTTTACAGAGATAATCTAAAACTAAAAAACAGCTTAATCAACTGCAAACAGAAGACAAAAAAGGAACAAAACAGCGGCGTCTACAAAATAAGTTGTATTGATTGTGACCATATATATATTGGACAAACAGGACGAAGTATAAGAACTAGGTTAAAAAAGCACAAAAATAATAACAACTCTTCAGTTTACAAGCATACCAATAGCAACAAACATACAATAAACGAAGATTCAATACAATTACTCCATATTCTGAAGAAATCAAATAAGATGGATCTATACGAAGAGTTGGACATTTATAAACATAAAAACAAAGGAGAAAACCTAATGAATGATCTCACGGACGTAAATCTTGCTCATATTTTTACACATTTAAGTTACCTAAAATAAATGTATAAAGATAATAATTTTTTAATTTGGACAATTTGCCGCGCGAAAAATTTTTAAAACTAAAATAACTGTTATCTAACTTCATGACTGTTCGTTTAAAATTATGTATTTCCAGTTCCGTATATGTATTCAATGTCATTTTATGTTACAAAAAACTGTGCTTTACTTCATAAATTTTATTTTAACTACAGATATACAATCGACACTGAAGTATTTTAATTTTGATTTCCGTTCTCAACGGTTTTTTGTTGTTTTTTGGATGTTTCACGGACCGTATTATCTGGTTTTTCGAGTCAACACAACCTCTACAGTTGACATTTCGATGTTATCCCTTGTTCTTATAAATATTTAATGCAACTCTAGAAGATTTTTGACGGTAAATGTTTTTTTAATTTAATTGATTAATTTGTGTCTAGTTTGAATATTGTTTTTTTAAATTTTGTTTTAATATTTCTAAGTTTACGTAAAAATGAGGAAATTCATTGTCTTAATTAAACATGTCTCTTTGTAGCGTACGACCTGAAGACGAAGCAACTGCTTCGAAACCCGGTAGTCGAGAACAATAAAATATAATTTTCTTCAACATTTTGAATATTTCATTTATTATTATCATTTTGAAGAAATAATGGAGGATTTCATAACTTCAATGTATGATATATGATGTGTATATGATAGCAAGAACAAATTTTGCAGTAACCAAAAATTTCTTGTATAGAAATTGTTTATAACACAATTTAAAATCGATTATTTTAATAAAGTTTTTTGATATCTCCTCCAGACGGGGCCATAACTCGCACAGAACTCAACATTTTGGAGGTTATATCAATAATTATTGCTCGAATCAAAATTTTTCATAACCAATATTTGTCCAGAATTGAATTACAAGCAACTTTTATTAACAAATTTTTCTAAGATTATTTAATTTTAATTTCCAAATGAATTATATGATATATGATGTGTATATGATAGCAAGAACAAATTTTGCAGTAATCAAAAAATTTCTTGTATAAAATTTGTTTATAACGTAATTTAAAATCGATTATTTTAATAAAGTTTTTTGATATCTCCTCCAATTATATCAGATGGGGCCATAACTCGCATAGAACTCAACATTTTGGAGGTTATATCAATAATTATTGCTCGAATCAAAATTTTTCATAACCAATATTTGTTCAGAATTGAATTACAAGTAGGTTTTATTAACAAACTTTTCTAAAATTATTTAATTTTAATTTCCAAATGAATTATATGATATATGATGTGTATATGATAGCAAGAACAAATTTTGCAGTAATCAAAAAATTTCTTTTACAAAATTTGTTTATAATACAATTTAAAATCGATTATTTTAATAAAGTTTTTTGATATCTCCTCCAGACGGGGCCATAACTCGCACAGAACTCAACATTTTGGAGGTTATATCAATAATTATTGCTCGAATCAAAATTTTTCATAACCAATATTTGTCCAGAATTGAATTACAAGCAACTTTTATTAACAAATTTTTCTAAGATTATTTAATTTTAATTTCCAAATGAATTATATGATATATGATGTGTATATGATAGCAAGAACAAATTTTGCAGTAATCAAAAAATTTCTTGTATAAAATTTGTTTATAACGTAATTTAAAATCGATTATTTTAATAAAGTTTTTTGATATCTCCTCCAATTATATCAGATGGGGCCATAACTCGCATAGAACTCAACATTTTGGAGGTTATATCAATAATTATTGCTCGAATCAAAATTTTTCATAACCAATATTTGTTCAGAATTGAATTACAAGTAGGTTTTATTAACAAACTTTTCTAAAATTATTTAATTTTAATTTCCAAATGAATTATATGATATATGATGTGTATATGATAGCAAGAACAAATTTTGCAGTAATCAAAAAATTTCTTTTACAAAATTTGTTTATAATACAATTTAAAATCGATTATTTTAATAAAGTTTTTTGATATCTCCTCCAGACGGGGCCATAACTCGCACAGAACTCAACATTTTGGAGGTTATATCAATAATTATTGCTCGAATCAAAATTTTTCATAACCAAAATTTGTTCAGAATTGAATTACAAGCAAGTTTTATTAACAAACTTTTCTAAAATTATTTAGTTTTAATTTCCAAATGAATTATATGATATATGATGTGTATATGATAGCAAGAACAAATTTTGCAGTAATCAAAAAATTTCTTTTACAAAATTTGTTTATAATACAATTTAAAATCGATTATTTTAAGAAAGTTTTTTGATATCTCCTCCAGACGGGGCCATAACTCGCACAGAACTCAACATTTTGGAGGTTATATCAATAATTATTGCTCGAATCAAAATTTTTCATAACCAATATTTGTTCAGAATTGAATTGCAAGTAAGTTTTATTAACAGACTTTTCTAAAATTATTTAATTTTAATTTCCAAATGAATTATATGATATATGATGTGTATATGATAGCAAGAACAAATTTTGCAGTAATCAAAAAATTTCTTTTACAAAATTTGTTTATAATACAATTTAAAATCGATTATTTTAAGAAAGTTTTTTGATATCTCCTCCAGACGGGGCCATAACTCGCACAGAACTCAACATTTTGGAGGTTATATCAATAATTATTGCTCGAATCAAAATGTTTCATAACCAATATTTGTTCAGAATTGAATTGCAAGTAAGTTTTATTAACAGACTTTTCTAAAATTATTTAATTTTAATTTCCAAATGAATTATATGATATATAATGTGTATATGATAGCAAGAACAAATTTTGCAGTAATCAAAAAATTTCTTTTACAAAATTTGTTTATAATAAAATTTAAAATCGATTATTTTAAGAAAGTTTTTTGATATCTCCTCCAGACGGGGCCATAACTCGCACAGAACTCAACATTTTGGAGGTTATATCAATAATTATTGCTCGAATCAAAATTTTTCATAACCAATATTTGTTCAGAATTGAATTGCAAGTAAGTTTTATTAACAGACTTTTCTAAAATTATTTAATTTTAATTTCCAACTGAATTATATGATATATGATGTGTATATGATAGCAAGAACAAATTTTGCAGTAATCAAAAAATTTCTTTTACAAAATTTGTTTATAATACAATTTAAAATCGATTATTTTAATAAAGTTTTTTGATATCTCCTCCAGACGGGGCCATAACTCGCATAGAACTCAACATTTTGAAGGTTATATCAATAATTATTGCTCGAATCAAAATTTTTCATAACCAATATTTGTTCAGAATTGAATTACAAGCAACTTTTATTAACAAACTTTTCTAACATTATTTAATTTTAATTTCCAACTGAATTATATGATATATGATGTGTATATGATAGCAAGAACAAATTTTGCAGTAATCAAAAAATTTCTTTTACAAAATTTGTTTATAATACAATTTAAAATCGATTATTTTAATAAAGTTTTTTGATATCTCCTCCAGACGGGGCCATAACTCGCACAGAACTCAACATTTTGGAGGTTATATCAATAATTATTGCTCGAATCAAAAATTTTCATGACCAATATTTGTTCAGAATTGAATTACAAGCAACTTTTATTAACAAACTTTTCTAAAATTATTTAATTTTAATTTCCAACTGAATTGTATGATATATGATGTGTATATGATAGCAAGAACAAATTTTGCAGTAATCAAAAAATTTCTTTTACAAAATTTGTTTATAATACAATTTAAAATCGATTATTTTAATAAAGTTTTTTGATATCTCCTCCAGACGGGGCCATAACTCGCATAGAACTTAACATTTTGGAGGTTATATCAATAATTATTGCTCGAATCAAAATTTTTCATAACCAATATTTGTTCAGAATTGAATTACAAGCAACTTTTATTAACAAACTTTTCTAACATTATTTAATTTTAATTTCCAACTGAATTATATGATATATGATGTGTATATGATAGCAAGAACAAATTTTGCAGTAATCAAAAAATTTCTTTTACAAAATTTGTTTATAATACAATTTAAAATCGATTATTTTAATAAAGTTTTTTGATATCTCCTCCAGACGGGGCCATAACTCGCATAGAACTTAACATTTTGGAGGTTATATCAATAATTATTGCTCGAATCAAAATTTTTCATAACCAATATTTGTTCAGAATTGAATTACAAGCAACTTTTATTAACAAACTTTTCTAACATTATTTAATTTTAATTTCCAACTGAATTATATGATATATGATGTGTATATGATAGCAAGAACAAATTTTGCAGTAATCAAAAAATTTCTTTTACAAAATTTGTTTATAATACAATTTAAAATCGATTATTTTAATAAAGTTTTTTGATATCTCCTCCAGACGGGGCCATAACTCGCATAGAACTTAACATTTTGGAGGTTATATCAATAATTATTGCTCGAATCAAAATTTTTCATAACCAATATTTGTTCAGAATTGAATTACAAGCAACTTTTATTAACAAACTTTTCTAACATTATTTAATTTTAATTTCCAACTGAATTATATGATATATGATGTGTATATGATAGCAAGAACAAATTTTGCAGTAATCAAAAAATTTCTTTTACAAAATTTGTTTATAATACAATTTAAAATCGATTATTTTAATAAAGTTTTTTGATATCTCCTCCAGACGGGGCCATAACTCGCACAGAACTCAACATTTTGGAGGTTATATCAATAATTATTGCTCGAATCAAAAATTTTCATGACCAATATTTGTTCAGAATTGAATTACAAGCAACTTTTATTAACAAACTTTTCTAAAATTATTTAATTTTAATTTCCAACTGAATTGTATGATATATGATGTGTATATGATAGCAAGAACAAATTTTGCAGTAATCAAAAAATTTCTTTTACAAAATTTGTTTATAATACAATTTAAAATCGATTATTTTAATAAAGTTTTTTGATATCTCCTCCAGACGGGGCCATAACTCGCATAGAACTTAACATTTTGGAGGTTATATCAATAATTATTGCTCGAATCAAAATTTTTCATAACCAATATTTGTTCAGAATTGAATTACAAGCAACTTTTATTAACAAACTTTTCTAACATTATTTAATTTTAATTTCCAACTGAATTATATGATATATGATGTGTATATGATAGCAAGAACAAATTTTGCAGTAATCAAAAAATTTCTTTTACAAAATTTGTTTATAATACAATTTAAAATCGATTATTTTAATAAAGTTTTTTGATATCTCCTCCAGACGGGGCCATAACTCGCATAGAACTTAACATTTTGGAGGTTATATCAATAATTATTGCTCGAATCAAAATTTTTCATAACCAATATTTGTTCAGAATTGAATTACAAGCAACTTTTATTAACAAACTTTTCTAACATTATTTAATTTTAATTTCCAACTGAATTATATGATATATGATGTGTATATGATAGCAAGAACAAATTTTGCAGTAATCAAAAAATTTCTTTTACAAAATTTGTTTATAATACAATTTAAAATCGATTATTTTAATAAAGTTTTTTGATATCTCCTCCAGACGGGGCCATAACTCGCATAGAACTTAACATTTTGGAGGTTATATCAATAATTATTGCTCGAATCAAAATTTTTCATAACCAATATTTGTTCAGAATTGAATTACAAGCAACTTTTATTAACAAACTTTTCTAACATTATTTAATTTTAATTTCCAACTGAATTATATGATATATGATGTGTATATGATAGCAAGAACAAATTTTGCAGTAATCAAAAAATTTCTTTTACAAAATTTGTTTATAATACAATTTAAAATCGATTATTTTAATAAAGTTTTTTGATATCTCCTCCAGACGGGGCCATAACTCGCACAGAACTCAACATTTTGGAGGTTATATCAATAATTATTGCTCGAATCAAAAATTTTCATGACCAATATTTGTTCAGAATTGAATTACAAGCAACTTTTATTAACAAACTTTTCTAAAATTATTTAATTTTAATTTCCAACTGAATTGTATGATATATGATGTGTATATGATAGCAAGAACAAATTTTGCAGTAATCAAAAAATTTCTTTTACAAAATTTGTTTATAATACAATTTAAAATCGATTATTTTAATAAAGTTTTTTGATATCTCCTCCAGACGGGGCCATAACTCGCATAGAACTCAACATTTTGAAGGTTATATCAATAATTATTGCTCGAATCAAAATTTTTCATAACCAATATTTGTTCAGAATTGAATTACAAGCAACTTTTATTAACAAACTTTTCTAACATTATTTAATTTTAATTTCCAACTGAATTATATGATATATGATGTGTATATGATAGCAAGAACAAATTTTGCAGTAATCAAAAAATTTCTTTTACAAAATTTGTTTATAATACAATTTAAAATCGATTATTTTAATAAAGTTTTTTGATATCTCCTCCAGACGGGGCCATAACTCGCACAGAACTCAACATTTTGGAGGTTATATCAATAATTATTGCTCGAATCAAAAATTTTCATGACCAATATTTGTTCAGAATTGAATTACAAGCAACTTTTATTAACAAACTTTTCTAAAATTATTTAATTTTAATTTCCAACTGAATTGTATGATATATGATGTGTATATGATAGCAAGAACAAATTTTGCAGTAATCAAAAAATTTCTTTTACAAAATTTGTTTATAATACAATTTAAAATCGATTATTTTAATAAAGTTTTTTGATATCTCCTCCAGACGGGGCCATAACTCGCATAGAACTTAACATTTTGGAGGTTATATCAATAATTATTGCTCGAATCAAAATTTTTCATAACCAATATTTGTTCAGAATTGAATTACAAGCAACTTTTATTAACAAACTTTTCTAACATTATTTAATTTTAATTTCCAACTGAATTATATGATATATGATGTGTATATGATAGCAAGAACAAATTTTGCAGTAATCAAAAAATTTCTTTTACAAAATTTGTTTATAATACAATTTAAAATCGATTATTTTAATAAAGTTTTTTGATATCTCCTCCAGACGGGGCCATAACTCGCATAGAACTTAACATTTTGGAGGTTATATCAATAATTATTGCTCGAATCAAAATTTTTCATAACCAATATTTGTTCAGAATTGAATTACAAGCAACTTTTATTAACAAACTTTTCTAACATTATTTAATTTTAATTTCCAACTGAATTATATGATATATGATGTGTATATGATAGCAAGAACAAATTTTGCAGTAATCAAAAAATTTCTTTTACAAAATTTGTTTATAATACAATTTAAAATCGATTATTTTAATAAAGTTTTTTGATATCTCCTCCAGACGGGGCCATAACTCGCACAGAACTCAACATTTTGGAGGTTATATCAATAATTATTGCTCGAATCAAAAATTTTCATGACCAATATTTGTTCAGAATTGAATTACAAGCAACTTTTATTAACAAACTTTTCTAAAATTATTTAATTTTAATTTCCAACTGAATTGTATGATATATGATGTGTATATGATAGCAAGAACAAATTTTGCAGTAATCAAAAAATTTCTTTTACAAAATTTGTTTATAATACAATTTAAAATCGATTATTTTAATAAAGTTTTTTGATATCTCCTCCAGACGGGGCCATAACTCGCATAGAACTTAACATTTTGGAGGTTATATCAATAATTATTGCTCGAATCAAAATTTTTCATAACCAATATTTGTTCAGAATTGAATTACAAGCAACTTTTATTAACAAACTTTTCTAACATTATTTAATTTTAATTTCCAACTGAATTATATGATATATGATGTGTATATGATAGCAAGAACAAATTTTGCAGTAATCAAAAAATTTCTTTTACAAAATTTGTTTATAATACAATTTAAAATCGATTATTTTAATAAAGTTTTTTGATATCTCCTCCAGACGGGGCCATAACTCGCATAGAACTTAACATTTTGGAGGTTATATCAATAATTATTGCTCGAATCAAAATTTTTCATAACCAATATTTGTTCGGAATTGAATTACAAGTATGTTTTATTAACAAACTTTTCTAAAATTATTTAATTTGAATTTCCAACTGAATTATATGATATATGATGTGTATATGATAGCAAGAACAAATTTTGCAGTAATCAAAAAATTTCTTGTATAAAATTTGTTTATAACGCAATTTAAAATCGATTATTTTAATAAAGTTTTTTGATATCTCCTCCAGACGGGGCCATAACTCGCACAGAACTCAACATTTTGGAGGCTATATCAATAATTATTGCTCGAATTAAAATTTTTCATAACCAATATTTATTGAGAATTGAATTAAAAGCAACTTTTATTAACAAACTTTTCTAAAATTATTTAATTTTAATTTCCAAATGAATTATATGATATATGATGTGTATATGATAGCAAGAACAAATTTTGCAGTAATCAAAAAATTTCTTGTATAAAATTTGTTTATAACGCAATTTAAAATCGATTATTTTAATAAAGTTTTTTGATATCTCCTCCAGACGGGGCCATAACTCGCATAGAACTCAACATATTGAAGGTTATATCAATAATTATTGCTCGAATCAAAATTTTTCATAACCAATATTTGTTCAGAATTGAATTACAAGCAACTTTTATTAACAACTTTTCTAAAATTATTTAATTTCAATTTCCAAATGAATTGTATGATATATGATGTGTATATGATAGCAAGAACAAATTTTGCAGTAATCAAAAAATTTCTTGTATAAAATTTGTTTATAACGCAATTTAAAATCGATTATTTTAATAAAGTTTTTTGATATCTCCTCCAGACGGGGCCATAACTCGCATAGAACTCAACATTTTGTAGGTTATATCAATAATTATTGCTCGAATCAAAATTTTTCATGACCAATATTTGTTCAGAATTGAATTACAAGCAACTTTTATTAACAAACTTTTCTAAAATTATTTAATTTTAATTTCCAACTGAATTATATGATATATGATGTGTATATGATAGCAAGAACAAATTTTGCAGTAATCAAAAAATTTCTTGTATTGAAATTGTTTATAACACAATTTAATATCGATTATTTTAATGAATAATAATGGCCATAACTCGCATAGAACTGAACATTTTGGAGGTTATATCAATAATTATTGTTCAAATCACATTCTTTTATAAGCAATATTTATTCAGAATTGAATTACAATCTACTTTTATTAAAATTGAGCTTATTTTGGATTCTTTTGTTGTATATGATGAGTATATGATAACAAAAACTAATTTTGCAGTAGTCAAAAAATTTCTTTTACAAAATTTGTGTATAACACGATTTAAAATCGATTATTTTAATAGAAAAATTTGATATTTAAATTTTTTGATAATACTTTTAGTTCGAATTAAAGTTTTTTATCCACCATATTTATTTAAAATTGCATCACAAACAACTTGCATTACTAAAATTTGTTAATATAATTCAATTTTAGTTTCCGCCCGAACAATATGTTCCAAAACATTTACATTATTTCCATTTCAAAGTAAAATATTGTTTTTATCGAAAAATGTTTCAATGTGGGAGAAATAATTTTAATGAATAAATAGATATCTCCACCAGGTGGCCCTCTACATTAACACATTTTTATCGTTACCTCAATTTTTCAAAAAGTTTTTTCATAAACAACATTAATTGATGATTCAATTTTGTTATTGCGCACTTTATAATCAAATTAAATTCTTCATTAATTTCGTTTTTTAAATCGATTTTCAACTAAAAGTGCTCGAAATCTAGGGTAGAAACGTATTTGCGATGTAAAATCGTATTTCATTTCGTTATCTGCAAATGTATTTCCCTTCGGTAGTCGTCCTCGACGTCTTGCAGCCCCCAATTCTCTTTTTCGCCTACCCAAAAACGACTATTCCGTTTAAAACGTAAACCATCAATCATTTTGCTAAAAGTATTTTTATCTAAAATTCTCTAATTTTTTTTTTGCAATAAAATGATTATCATAAAATTTCTTAAATTCTCGCGTACTTAATTAAATTGCAGCTAGAGTTGGGTTTTCGTTTCAGCGTGACGGTAACGTTTTTATTAACCCCTTGGTTTTTGGGTTTTTGGGGGGGTTGAGGGGGAGGGGGAGGTTGGGGTCACGGTCCGCAGTGCCGCCTCTGTAATTGCCAGCCGCGACCGTTCCGGAAGTTCCGAATTAAATAGTTGCGGAAAACGGGTTCCCGAAAATTGAAACGAGTCTCGCTCCACTTCCAACACTTCCCGTCGTTGTCAGCAGAAATTCTCGAAATTAACCGAAAGCGCAACTCTTTAAAACCGCAAATTAAGCTTTTAAAATTATCATTAATAAATTTAAAAAAAAATAAATTGTTTTTTAACAAACGCGACACGCCAAACATGTCCCGAAACAAAGTTACTTGTTGTTTGGCAACTGAAAACACGAAATTGTCAACTATTCGAAGTTTGTATTCAAAATGGGGGGTCGAGTCGAGTCGCATTGAGAAACTATGTGTAATGGCGAATCTGTGTATAGTATAATAAGAGGAACGTGTTTGGAGAGCCCCGAAAACCGCGGGCGCTGAAATCTTGAGGTTTAGCAATTCGAACCGAGAACGGCTCATGCATTATTTAATACGTTATGGTATAATTTGGACGTTATGTGCGGTTCGTTTTCGTTTTTTTAGGCGATATATTAACCTTTACCGGGTGGTTGTAAAAAATTCACATCGTAAAAAGCGGGAATAATTTGCATACTTCTACTCGTGTAATATGAACGTTGAAAATGGGACGTGAATGGATGAAAAGTTGAGGAGTTAATATCAATAATGTTTTCTTTTTAATAATTCAATTTTAATTTCGCTCGAATAATGCGTTACGTGTGATATGATAACGATTTTGAGCTAAATTGCAAACATCGATTTTTAACACATTCCGGACCATGTGTGCCACATGGTGGTACACGAATGTTGGTCGCTCTATGACCGCGTGTACCACAAGGTTTTAGGCAAATTTATTTATTAATTTTGTAAGAAAAAATTAATTTTATTATATAATTTATTTTTTCAAGGTTTACATACAAAAAATCAAAAAATTACAAAATTATAGTAACGACAAAACGTTTCTTAGCATAATTTATGCTTTGTTTGAAAACATTCTAAGCAATAGAACGCGCTGCAGTTTGAACATTTTGTATTTACTCTTTTGCATGAATTTCTTGCGTGCGCTGTGTTGTGACGTTTTACTGTTTTATAACATAGGACACAACGGCGGCGTGTTGTACGCTTGGGACCTAAAATAATGATTAAAAATAATGATTAGAGCTGTATGTAATAATATGTAATTCTTCTACCTGGCACTTCAACAAGTTTGTGATTACCAGCACATGATAATCGAGGTCGACGTTCTTCTAATAAAAATGCTTCAATTATTTGGCATTTGAACTCGGTAATAGAAATATGACCTTTCAAGTTTTTTGATATCTCCTCCAGACGGGGCCATAACTCGCACAGAACTCAACATTTTGGAGGTTATATCAATAATTATTGCTCGAATCAAAATTTTTCATGACCAATATTTGTTCAGAATTGAATTACAAGCAACTTTTATTAACAAACTTTTCTAAAATTATTTAATTTTAATTTCCAACTGAATTATATGATATATGATGTGTATATGATAGCAAGAACAAATTTTGCAGTAACCAAAAAATTTCTTGTATAAAATTTGTTTATAACGCAATTTAAAATCGATTATTTTAATAAAGTTTTTTGATATCTCCTCCAGACGGGGCCATAACTCGCATAGAACTCAACATTTTGGAGGTTATATCAATAATTATTGCTCGAATCAAAATTTTTCATGACCAATATTTGTTCAGAATTGAATTACAAGCAACTTTTATTAACAAACTTTTCTAAAATTATTTAATTTTAATTTCCAACTGAATTATATGATATATGATGTGTATATGATAGCAAGAACAAATTTTGCAGTAATCAAAAAATTTCTTGTATTGAAATTGTTTATAACACAATTTAAAATCGATTATTTTAATAAAGTTTTTTGATATCTCCTCCAGACGGGGCCATAACTCGCATAGAACTCAACATTTTGGAGGTTATATCAATAATTATTGCTCGAATCAAAATTTTTCATAACCAATATTTATTGAGAATTGAATTAAAAGCAATTTTATTAACAAAGTTTTCTAAAATTGTTTAATTTTAATTTCCAACTGAATTATATGATATATGATGTGTATATGATAGCAAGAACAAATTTTGCAGTAATCAAAAAATTTCTTTTATAAAATTTGTTTATAACGCAATTTAAAATCGATTATTTTAATAAAGTTTTTTGATATATCCTCCAGACGGGGCCATAACTCGCATAGAACTCAACATTTTGGAGGTTATATCAATAATTATTGCTCGAATCAAAATTTTTCATAACCAATATTTATTGAGAATTGAATTAAAAGCAATTTTATTAACAAAGTTTTCTAAAATTGTTTAATTTTAATTTCCAACTGAATTATATGATATATGATGTGTATATGATAGCAAGAACAAATTTTGCAGTAATCAAAAAATTTCTTGTATAAAATTTGTTTATAACGCAATTTAAAATCGATTATTTTAATAAAGTTTTTTGATATCTCCTCCAGACGGGGCCATAACTCGCATAGAACTCAACATTTTGGAGGTTATATCAATAATTATTGCTCGAATCAAAATTTTTCATGACCAATATTTGTTCAGAATTGAATTACAAGCAACTTTTATTAACAAACTTTTCTAAAATTATTTAATTTTAATTTCCAACTGAATTATATGATATATGATGTGTATATGATAGCAAGAACAAATTTTGCAATAATCAAAAAATTTTTCCTACAAAATTTGTTTATAATACGATTTAGAATCGAATATTTTAATATATTTTTTTAATATTTCCAATAAGGGGCGGTGTAAGTAGCATAAATATCAAAATTTTTGAGGTTATATCAATAATTATTGCTCGAATCGAAATCTTTCATTAACAATATTTGTTTAGAATTGAATTACAAGCAACTTTTATTAAAGACATTTTTTAATATTAGTTAATTTTAATTTCTCAATTATATGATGTTCATATGATATCGAGAACAAATTTGGCAATAATCAAAAAATTTTTTCTACAAAATTTGTTGATAATATGATTTAAAATCGATTATTTTAATAAAAAATTTTAATATTTCCAACAGGGTTCGGTGTAATTGGTATAATCTCCAATAATTTTGAGGTTATATCAATTATTATTACTGAATCAACTTTCTGTTGATCAATGTATATGTTTTTATATTCTTCCTGTTACATGTTTCGACTCCACTTATTTTCCCTGTTGCACAAGAGTCTCATCACTTCGGCCGTATTGAGACTGCAATAACCAAGAATTTAGCGAATCTTGCTGACTGCAATGGTCACTTTTCAAAATTTCACCCGACTACAGTCTGAATAAAGCCTCATCTCCATCACTTCGAACAGTAAAAAAGATTTTTTGATTGATTCAAGGTATAATTCAACATTTAGATCTCCAAAATAAATAAAAAATGTATTTCTTCAACAACAGAAACTCTCCACCTTAAATGACGATGTAAGCGCTTTAATTTGTAAGAAAACAACCTTACATTTTAGTCTTTTTAGTTTTTTTTTAACTTTAGTTTATACATTTTAAAGAAAACATTTTTGATTTTAATTTAGAATAAAATTTGATTGTGATTTTAAATTTTATGCGTAGGAACTCTCTCATGATGGCTCTGAAGGAGCCGAAACGTGTAAGGGAAAGGATATAGCAAATATATATCGATCAACAGTAAATAAAATAGAAAGTTTATTTATTTGATTTAATCTATATCGATGAAAACGGATATATATAGTAATTAGTAATATATGATATTAATATCTTAAAATTGAACATTTTTGAGATTATATCAATAATTATTGTTCGAATCAAAATTTTTTATAAATAATATTTGTTTAAAATCGCATTACAAATAACTTTTATTAAAACAATTTTTAAAAATTACTTAATTTTAATTTTCCAATTATATGATATTTATATGATAGCGAGAACAAATTTTGAAGTAATCAAAAAATGTTCCCTACAAAATTTGTTTAAAATACGATTTAAAATTGATTATTTTAATAAAATTTTTCGATATCTCCACCAGGTGGCGTTGCAACTGGGTTAAAAATTAATATTTTTGATGTTATATCAATAATTATTGTTCGAATCAAAATTTTTTATAAATAACATTTGTTTAAAATCGTATTACAAATAATTTTTATTAACACAATTTTCAAAAATTACTTAATTTTAATTTTCCAATTATATGATATTTATATGATAGCGAGAACAAATTTTGAAGTAATCAAAAAATGTTTCCTACAAAATCTGTTTAAAATACGATTCCAAATTGATTATTTTAATAAAATTTTTCGATATCTCCACCAGGTGGCGTTGTAACTGGGTTAAAATTTAATATTTTTGATGTTATATCAATAATTATTGCTCGAATCTAAATTTTTTATAAATAATATTTGTTTAAAATCGCATTACAAATAACTTTTATTAAAACAATTTTTAAAAATTACTTAATTTTAATTTTCCAATTATATGATATTTATATGATAGCGAGAACAAATTTTGAAGTAATCAAAAAATGTTTCCTACAAAATTTGTTCAAAATACGATTTAAAATTGATTATTTTAATAAAATTTTTCGATATCTCCACCAGGTGGCGTTGTAACTGCGTTAAAATTTTATATTTTTGATGTTATATCAATAATTATTGCTCGAATTAAATTTTTTTATAAATAATATTTGTTCAAAATCGCATTACAAATAACTTTTATTAACACAATTTTTAAAAATTACTTAATTTTAATTTTCCAATTATATGATATTTATATGAAAGTGAGAACAAATTTTGCAATAATCCAAAAATTCTTCCTACAAAATTTGTTTAAATCGATTATTTTAATAAAGTTTTATAATATTTCTAACAGGGGATTGTGTAATCGCCATTATTAACAACATTTGACTCATACACTCTTTAATACGTCATATTACAATTTAGGTGTGATGTGGGATTTCTTTTTGTATTTTTCTTAAACCATATTAACTTGTACCTTTTTTATTAGTTATAGAAAATTGAAATCGTAAAAAACGCGAATAATTAGCACATTTCTCTTACTTGTACATAACACTAACATTGAAAATAGAACCTGAAAATAGGCGAGCCAAGTTTACGAAATCTAAATTTGTAATGATGATTGATTTTAATTAAGGGGCAGTGAGAGAATATTAAATGAGATGTTATTTCTAGAATCTGTTTGCCGACTTCGCGTACTAAAAAAATCTAAATTAAATTGTTCAATTAATTGATTCATTACAAAACCGCAAATATTGCATCATAAATTTTCCGATATATTTATGAATTGCTTGATTCATAAATTTATTGTGGCGTTTTGCGGTGATATTTTGGGTTTTGCCCGATCCACTAATTTATACGAAGCTCTCCTACGCACTTACTGTAATGGATCTTTCCCAACCGATACTATGACCCGGGCCCTATTAAACCCACGTGGTGTTTCAAATAATTCCTCTTTGTGTATTTGCCTATATTAACTTTCTGTTATTGTCCCTTGTTTTTAATGCTAATATCATTTTAATCGTTACATTTTGAGGTAGAATATTTAAATTGGACATCATGACAGTTAGGTATTACGGGTTGATTAAGTAGATAGCAAGGCAGTGATATCACATCGTTATATCAAGATTGCTTGTAACTTCAGTGTAATCATCGTTTGATTTATCTTCTAAAACATTCATAATACAATATATCAACATTAAAAATAGATTATAAAAAACTTTGTAGGACTTGCTATCATATACCCATCATATACCGTACTATGCAGTGGTATGATTAAATAATTATAAATAAACAAAAAACTTTATTAAAATAATGGATTTCACATATTGCGTACAGCTATCGCTTCTATATTAATTCTTGTGTCTCCAAAATGCGTGTACAACCACCCAAGTTACTTCATTTCGCCGCTAGAGAGCTTCAAAGTTAGCAAAGAAAATTATTTTATTCCTTAGAACTCGAAAATGCGTTAATCAATCTTTCTTCAAAAAGCAAATACAACACCAATAAGAAATAATCCGCTAAATTATTTTTATATTTTTTATTTATTTATTTATACATATTCGGGATGCAAACAGGGAGCATGTCCCCAACAAAGCATCCTCATAAGAATGAAAATTAATATAAAAATTCTAGAATAAACTAAAGTAAACAAAACAATAACTCAACCAGCAAACATCCGCTAAACGTTAGATATTACATATTTTCTAAAAGAACGTAAAGAAATGTCGAAGAGAGGTACATGGTCGAAGTTTTGGTTGTAGGAATTAAGAATTCGAACTAATGGCGAGTTTTGGTACATGTTCGTGTTAGGTACGTTAACACGAAATGTAGCGTTGTTTCGTGTAAGCCGCTGCGGGACATTGAAGCTCAGTTCAGGCAGAAGATCGGGGGTATCCAGCATGCCATTAACAAGCTTGAAAAGGAAGATCAGATCAGAGACAAGTCGACGTTGCTGCTGAGACAATAAGTTGAAGACTACGCAACGCCTATCGTAATCGCAGTAAGGAAGATGAAATTTGTGTGCTAAATAACGTACAAAGCGTCGTTGAATGGCTTCAATACGATCACGATACACCGCATACAAAGGGTTCCATATTACTGAGCCGTAACATAGCACGCTGTTAACAAATGCCAAATAGAGGGTTCTTATACACAAAAAATTTGTGAAATTTTTACAGATTCTGATAATAAACCCCAAATTACGTAGAGACTTCTTCACCATAAATTCAATATGATGATGAAATCGCAATTTGGAATCTAATATAATGCCGAGATCCTTTATGTTATCAGTAGACCGGATAGCGGTACCATTAAAGTTGTACGGAAAGTTGAAGGGATAACGTTTCCGAGTAAATGTAATTTTTTGGCATTTGTCATAATTTAAGTAAAGTTTGTTGACATGGCAGTAGTCATGCAGGCGGTCAAGATTCTCCTGTAGTCTTAGACAGTCCAGGTTAGACCCAATGCTTGCGAATATTTTATTATCATCAGCATAGAGTAAAAACTTAGAAAATTTAAAACAAGAAGAAATATCGTTTATGTACGTTATGAATAGTAAGGGTCCAAGATGACTACCCTGAGGCACACCGGATGTGACAGGTTTGTAACCGGATACAAAGCTACCAATCCTAATCGCCTGACTTCTGTTAGATAAATACGACACAATCCAGTGAACAAGACCATCAGGAATATCAAAAGTGAAAAGTTTTTGTACGAGAATTGTATGATCGATTTTGTCAAAGGCCTTAGAATAGTCCGTGTATATTGCGTCAATCTGAGTATCCTCGTGTAAACCAGAATGAATAAAGTTTACATAGGACACAAGATTCGACTCCACCGATCGCCCGGACAAGAAACCGTGTTGTTCATTAATTATAGATTGCGTAACAGAGCGACTAAGATACTCGTGGACAATTTTTTCAAACACCTTAGGGATAGCTGAAAGGATAGAAATAGGACGGTAATTAGAAACCAATTGTTTATCACCGGATTTAAATATTGGAATGACGAAGGCCTTTTTCCACATACTAGGGAAAACACCTTCAAGTAAGGACTTCGAAAATATATGAAACAGAGGCGTAGACAGCTCAGTTGCAAACTCTTCAAGAAACAACGAAGGAATACCATCCGGACCAGGGCTAGAGGACCGGTCGAGATTCAACAGAACCTTATGAATTACATTAGCGGAGAACCACGGTAAAATTCCAGAGCCGTGAGCAACCACTGAGCTGTCGATTGCTCCATTTACAAAAACAGACGAGAAGTAATCTGAGAAAGCACTGGAGATTGCAGGACACGAGTCAACAATAGTGCCATCAATTGAAGCCATTGAGGCTGGCATGCCGGATGGGGAACTCTTTTTGTTATTAACAAACGACCATATCCTCTCTGGTTTCCCAACCACATCTGCCTGAATAGAGCTCAGATAAGATTTGTAGTCAGCAGCAATCAATTTCTTAGCTCTGCGACGCAAAATTAAAAAAGATAGATAATCACAGTTACGTTTACTGGACTTCCACTTTTTGTGAAATTTTAACTTTTCCTTAATAATGCGGTAGAACGGGTATACCAACGAGGGAAGCGTTGCTTAGGTAAGATACGTTTCGGAACATATCTATTAACAGTAAAGTTAATATGCGCGTAAAAAACCTCAACCATGCCCTCCACGTCCATCCCGGCAAAGACAGAACCCCAATCAATACTATTTAAATACTGCTTTATGCCTAAGGAATTTGCTTTCTTGTAAAGAAAACAAGTTTTCGGGCCATCGGTCAAGTAAGATGACGTGACGGATATAACGAATACAAAAGGCGTTTTGTAGCGTGCTCTGCAAGACACCACGGCTAACTATTATCATTTAGTTATATAAAAAAATACTTTTTTCGTTTGTTTATAAAAAACAACAACATAATAAATAATCAAACTGCTGACAAGTAAAAATCTCTCAATCTTTTTATAATAAATAATATAGGATAGTAAACCTTAACTCTACCCTATATATTGGTGACCCCGACGTGATGTAAAAACCTTATCATACATACTGGTAATCCCGGAACCCAGAAGAGAGACACCAACACTCCTGCCAGCAGCCGTATTGAACACCAATCAACCTAAACTGCCAGATCAAGAGCATCCAAAGGCTCGGCGTTCAAACCCAAACAACCAATCACCTACCACCGCCCGCTCTGCATCAACTATTTGGATCATCCATCGAAGGAACCGTCCATGAGCAACCATTAACCGCTTTTGGTAGTTGTCCCCAGGATCCTGGAAGCGGAACTCGATTAAGTGTTACAAAGTGAAAATTAATTCCCATTCAAGTGACTGTTCTCAGAATTAAGAAAAACACTCACCTGTGGAATAAATCGAATACAACTGTTCTATTGTTCAAATGTCACTGGTTTTCCAATCCAGAAGTGTGGTTCCGTTAAGTGGAATCCCAGTTCGTACTGTCTAGGATCCACTCCGAAAAAAACACGGTATCACTACATTTTGGCAAATTTGCCAACCGATGTAGTAAATCTGGCGCTAGATCTTTTACAAGATCCCTCTACCGAAAACCCATACACTTCATTAAAGAAGTTATTAATCGAAAGACTAACATCGAGCGAGGAACAACGCCTGGATGTTTTTCTTTCAGATACCGAAATGGGAACCCAGCGACCGTCGGAATTCTTTCGACAGCTTTCCTCGACGATCGCTGATCCCCATTTAGTACCCCCTAAACTACTAATTAAAATATGGTTACGTCGCTTACCCCAACCAATTCATCTCGCGTTGACTTCTTCCGGTAAAGAAGATCCAGACGAACTTCTTCGCCTTGCAGACAAAGTGTGGGACGCCCTATCGTCCACCACACCTTCACTATTACCTTCTACCATCCCATCGCTTCCATTTTTTCACCACACCACTACACAATCACATAAAACACGTTCAGATTTTCGCGCGAACTCTACCGACACGACACCCACACCGACGTACGATGACGGACAGTTACTAAACGTCGTCCAAAAACTGACGACTACGTGCGAAAAATTAATTCAGACAGTTGCTCAGCAACAAGAAAATAACGTAATTTCGGCCAGAAACTTAGAAAAAGAAATTAATTATCTAAATTCCAAATTAAATTCTCGGCTATTAGACCCTTGTTGCAATCACACATGCAACAGACAACGTATCAATCATAGAGGCCGATCACCCGCACGTAGTCGATTTTCCTTCCCGACCAGTAAAAATTTCCTGGTATCATAGCAAATTTGGAAGCAACACCCAAAAATGTGAAGGAACTTTCTGTACTTTTAACGATGATTTCCTTAAAAATCACCATAACATCGTTCCAAAAAACGATTAAAGGTTTCAAAAGAAAAAACTCAATTTTCCAAATTCAAAATTAAGGCTAACAATCCGTCCCACCATTCGGCCAACACCCTTTCATTAACAAGGCTTTTTACTTTCGATAACAAAAATAACATGAACTTTTTAATCGACACGGGTGCCGATGTTTCCGTGCTACCGAAAAAGTGGTTTCCTCAGAGTCAACGAGACTCTATTTCAAATTTAACCGCTGCAAATGGTACCGAAATAAATACGCATGGAAAGAAAATGATCACAGTTTCGTTAAACTTGAGACGAAACTTTCCATATGTATTTATCATCGCCAGCGTAAATAAAAAATAATACGATATTAAACATAAAAAATTAATTGATTCAAAAACAAACCTTTTTGCAATTGGATCAATTAATCAATTCAAAATTGAGTCACCTAAGCTTTTTTCTTTTGAAACTAAATATACACTACTCTTAAAATCTTTTCCAAATTTAACATCACCTCCAAATTTTTCAAGCCCTGTTCGACACAATACTAAACATAAAATCATCACTAATTCGCATCGTCCGTATTGTCGTCCTAGGCGTTTAAATCCCCAAAAGTTATTGCTTGCCAAACAAGAATTCGAGCAAATGGTCTCATTAGACGTTTGCCGACCATCTTCATCATCTACTGCATCACCACTTCACATGGTCCCAAAAACGGACTCCAACGATTGGCGACCATGTGGAGACTACCGTCAACTAAACAATATCATCGTTCCAGACAGATACCCTTTACCACATATTCATGACTTCAATTTACATCTGGACGGATGCAAAATTTTTTCAAAAATTGACCTGGTATGTGCCTACCACCAAATACCAGTGGAAGATGAAGATATTCACAAAACAGCCATTACTACTCCATTTGGCCTTTTCGAGTTTACGAGGATGCCATTTGGACTTCGAAATGCTGCCCAAACATTCCAACGTTTCATGAACGAAATACATTCAGGCCTTAATTTCATTTTTGTGTACCTTGATGATATTTTAGTAGCAAGTCGCAATGAAGAAGAGTATTACACGCATCTCAAAATACTCTTCGAACGACTTAATGTATTTAACATTAACATACAAACAGCAAAATGTGTTTTTGGTGTTAATTCAATAAACTTTCTAAGCCATCACATTTCATCTGAAGGCATCCGACCTTCAACTATCAAAATACAAGCCATTACAAATTTTCCACAACCAACAACTTTAAAACAATTACAAAGATTCTTAGGCATGATTAACTTTTACCACCGTTTCTTGCCTAACATTTCTTCAGTCTTAGCACCCCTACATGATCTTGCCAAATCATTAAACTCACAAAAACAGAAAACAATCACCGCTTGGTCAAAAGAACATGAAAATTCTTTTTCGACCTCGAAAGACATTTTTGCAAATTGCAGTCTTCTTGTCCATCCCTCTCAAAATTCAACCTTTAGTCTGATAACTGACGCTTCCAGCAATGGCATAGGAGCCGTCTTGTCACAATCAACAAATGAGAAAAATCAACCTTTAGCGTTCTTTTCTCAAAAATTAACTTCAACCCAACAAAAATACTCAACCTATGACAGAGAGTTATTGGCAATTTACACTTCAATCAAATTTTTTAAACATTTCTTGCATGGAAATGAGTTTACAACAGTCTACACAGACCACAAACCAATTACTTCCTCAATTTTCTCGGCCACTGACAAATCACCTCGTCAAACACGATATCTGAACTATATAACAAAGTTCACATTCGATATTCGTTATATAAAAGGTGATTCCAACATAGTTGCCGACACCCTGTCAAGATTGAATGTCGAACTTCTCGATACTCAATATCCTGACGCTTAAATTATTAGAAATGAACAATTCAATGACACTGAGTTAACAGCAACCAAACCATCACGATATTTGTTTTGTTATCACAACAATCAATCTTACCGTCAAGCATCAAAGTATGGTGCGAAATCTCAAAGAATAAACCTCGCATCTACATACCTCAAAATTATCAAAGATAAAGAATTAAAATATATAATTAACACAAATTAATTAATAAACTATATCAAAAATTACAAAAACAACAAGACCCAATATATACAAAAAACCCAAATAACAATTTATATAAACCAATACCCTTTAATACACTAAGTTTCAAATCTAAAAAAATATTTTCTAACAATAACATCACACTGGCTTTTTCAAATCAAAATTCAATTTTGAAATTATTAACAAATTGTCATAATAAAACTAATTATCTTCAAAAGAGTGGGGTTTATTCCATTGAATGTACAAACTGTAATTCTATATATGTAGGACAAACGGGTCGAAAACTAGAAACTAGAATATATGAACATCAAACAAAAGAAAATTCTAATGTATATAGGCATGCCATTGAAACAGGGCATAAAATAAATTATAAAAATGCTAAATTGATACACCATTGCAACAAAGGTTTTAAAATGGATTTATTGGAAATGTACGAAATCGACAAACACAAAAAAAACATAAATTTCCTTAAAAAATAAAGGATTTTTTAAGGAAATTTACGTTTCTCAAAACATTATAAATTTCAAAATTTATTTTGTATCTTCTCTTCTTCTCTAAATCAATCCCTCTTACTTTGCTCAAAGAAGATACACCTACAATTTTTAGCATACAATAAAACCTGTCCATGTCAAGTTTTCTTCTGTATTTCTGTAGTTCGTGTAAATTGTTCTGTGTAAATGTTTTATATGTATATTTATTACCATTTTGTAGTATTTTAATATTTTGACGTAAGTTTTTAATTTTAATTTTATTATTTATTAAATTTTAAAGAAATATTTTGCAAAAAACACATATAATTGAATAAACAAAATATCGACGATTATATTTGATTTCCAATTTTAATTTGTAGATTCGGCTATTAAAAGTTATGCGTGATATATTTAAAGCAGTAGTAATAAACCTTTTATTAACGTCTACCTTTTACAGATTATCAATTAAAAAACAAAATTATTATATTTGTTTACCTTAACAACATTCAAAAAATGAACAGCTACCTTGATTGGTATTGAAGTCTATAAATAAATTAATATTTCAACACTCCCCCTCAAGACCAATCATGGTTATAAACTTTTGTAATTTTGGTTTTGTTAATGGTTTTGTTAACATGTCCGCAATCATTTCTTCTGTTTGACAATATTTCAAATTTATAATATTGTCCTCCAGAGCTTTTCTTATAAAATGATATTTTATGTCTATGTGTTTAGTTCTACTATGATAGACATTGTTTTTTGCTAACTTTTGACAACTTTGATTGTCGTTGTATATGATAATTGGTTTTTCTGAATCAAATTTTAATTCCGATAAGAATTTTTTTTCATATAGTGCCTCTTTGGCCGCTTCTGTGAGGCTCATGTATTCTGCTTCTGTGCTTGATAAAGCAACTGTTCTTTGTTTTTTGGTTTCCCACGAAGTTGCTGCATTTGCCATTTTAAAAAGATATCCAGTATACGAACGCCGATCATCTATAGATGATCCCCAATCAGCATCCGTATAACATTCTATTTCTTTTCCTGAAGTTCTATATGTTAATTCCAAATTTATTGTTCCTTTTAAATACCTTAACACTCTTTTTGCAGCAATCCAATGGCTTTCATTGTAATTTGTGTTAAATTGGCTTAAGAAGTTAACGCTAAAAGTAATATCCGGTCTTGTACCAATTGATACATACATTAAACTTCCGATTAAATTTTGATATGGATACTTTTTCATTATTTCTTCATTTTTTACTTTGGGTTTTTCTAAATTTGAATTTGGGTCCATTGGTGTTCTAACTGGTTTTGAGTCTTCCATACCAAATCGCTGTAGAATTTCTTTTATATATTTTTTTTTGTGAAATTTTAACCGTATTCTCCCCCTCGATTTGGACATGTGAAAATTCTAAACCAATACAGTAATGTATTTTTCCCAAGTCTTTCATTTCAAAGTTTTGAAATAATTTCTTTTTAAAATTTTCAATTTTTTTAAAATTTTTACAAGCTATTATTATATCGTCCACGTAGATTGCAACTTTATTTCCATTTTCCATTTCTTTTAACATTTTGGTACTCTCTCTTAAAATTTCTTCTTTCACTTCTTTATTTTTTATAATTTCTTCTAGTGTTTCTTTAAATAAATCTGGTGTTTTCATATAAATCTCTTCATTAATTTCACCGTTCAAATATGCTGTGATAACATCCATTTGATGTATGTGCATATTATGTTCTACAGCTATAGCAATTAATTTTCTTATAGAGCTTAACCTTGTTACTGGTGAATAGGTTTCATGGAAATCAATTCCTTCCTTCTGTGTGAAGCCTTTTGCTACTATTCTAGCTTTCCATTTTTCCAAAGAACCGTCTTGTTTAAATTTTTTTTTTTAGTATTAATTTGCATCCGATTATGTTTTTATTTCTTGGTTTTTCAACCAATTCCCACGTCTTGTTTTTGATCAGGGCTGTTATTTCATTTCTTATTGCTTTTTTCCAATCTTTTTCATCTTCTTTTAAAGCTTCCTTTAAAGAAATTTCTCCAATATTTGCTTCCAAATTTGTATCGTCGTCTTCATCTGGTTCATTTTCTATCTTCATTTTGTAAATTTTTCTTGGTCTACCCTTTTTACCTGTTTTTTCTAATTTAGGTCTGCCTCTGCCTCTTTTCAATTCAACTTCTTTTTCTGTAGTTTCTTTTTCACATTTTTCATTTTGATTTAAGTTTATTGAATCTTCTGGGTGTAATTCCAAATGTAACGGAGTATTTTCTATTTTCTCTTGATTCATATTTTCACTAATGATTGGGAATTCTACCAATATTTCTTGTGTTTGTTTCTTTTCTTGTTTTAACAAAAAATCTTCAATATTTACATTTTCTCTTTTTAGGAATTTTACATCTCTACTGAATATTACGTTCCTTTTATTTGGAATATAAATTCTATATGCTTTCGCTGTATCGGAGTATCCGACAAATATTCCTCGTATGGATCTAGGTTCAAACTTGTTTTTATTTGGAGTTTTGTTTAGAACATATACAGGACTTCCAAAAATTTCTAAATGTTTTAAATTTAGTTTTGAATTAGTCCACTTTTCATAAGGAATTTCTCCATTAATTCCATTTGAAGGACATCGATTTCTTATGTAATTTGCTGTATTAATTGCTTCTGCCCAAAATGATGGTGGTAAGTTTGATGAAATGATGATTGAAGCAAATTACACCTGGCAGTTTCTACTAACGATCTAATTTTTCTTTCTGCTATTCCGTTTTGTTGGGGAGTATACGGAACTGTGAATCTTCGTTTTATACCGTGTTTCCATAGGAATTCATCGAATTTTTTATTACAATACTCAGTTCCGTTATCAGATTGTAAATTTTTAATTTTATAACCTGTATTATTTTCGACTTGAGCTTTATACATTTTGAAAATATCTATAACTTCGTTTTTATTTCGAATAAAATAAACTTCAGTATATCGCGTGTAATCATCTACAAAAATGACAAAATACTTTTTACCTCCGTTTGATTCTGTTCTCATTGGACCACATACATCGGTATGAATAATTTGTAGAGGTTGATTTGTTCTTACTTTTGTAGATGAAGGAAATTTTGTTTGCACATGTTTTCCAACGATACACCATTCACAGGGTTCCAGCTTACTCTTCTCGTTAAAATTCAGGATTTTTGTTTTCTTTAAGACTTCTTGAAGGGATTTTTGATTTAAATGTCCTAATTTATAATGCCAATCTTGAATTTTACTTCCATCTTTTATTAAATTTGTTTCTTCTTCCTTTTCAATAAAGTATAAGTCTCCTTTTCTGTCTGCTATTCCAAGTACTTTTCTGTTTCTTTTATTAATTATAAATGCTTTGTTCTTTGTAAATTTAACATTATATCCATGATCTGTAATTTTAGCTACGGATAATAAATTCGTGCGCAAATTGGGTACATATAATGTGTTTTCTAGTCGAACTTGGTTTATTGAAAAATTATTCTTAACATTTATTTTTATTTTGCCAATTCCTTCAACGGACGTTTTTTGGTTATTAGCTAATTTTAATTCTTTTGACGTTTTATATATCTCGTCAAAACTTTCTTTTTCACCAGTCATATGAGATGTACATCCGCTGTCGAGACACCAAATTTGCTTTTTCTTTTCTTCTTCATTTATCATTGCTTCTGATTCTTTAATATATAAGGTTGAATTATTAGACTGTTTGAAGACTTTCTTCTTTTGATTAAAATAACAATCAATTGATTTATGTCCTATTTTTCCACAAATATGACATTTAACCTTGAATGCTTCATTTTTAAATTTATTTTCATTTGGCTTTTGAAAATATCCCTTCTTAAATGTTTTCGGTTTATTAACATATAATACATTTCCTTCGATTTGTTTATTTTCTCTTTCTTCTCTTGCTTCATATTCTTCCAGTATCTTAATTCGCAGTACTTCAGGATTTGGCAGATCGTCTCTAGTTTCAATAGCAATACGGAAATTTTCGAATTTTTCTGGCAGACTATATAACATGATTATTGTAAGTAGGTCTTCGTTAATTTCTAAATTCATTTCTTTTAGTTTATCTACAGTTTCAAAAAAATTATTTAAATATTCGATTATATTTTCTCCGTCCTTCATTTTTGACAACATCAATTTTTTTAATAGAAATGCCTTTTTAGCAGGTCCGCTTGATTGATGTATTGTTTCTAATTTTTTCCATACTTCATGCGATGATAAACAATATTTTATCTGTTTTAATTCTGTTGGGTCTATTGACAGTATTAAGTCTGATCGTGCTTTACTGTCTTTTATTTCCCATGCCTTTATTTCTTTGATTGATTCATCGTTATCTGGTATTAAACTTGGTTTTTTTAATGTTCCACTTACATACTCCCATGCGTCATTTTTAATTAGTATTGCTTCCATTTGCAACTTCCATGTTTCCCAATTATCCTTTTTAAGAGGATCAATTTTAAAACTTGCAGACATCTTTTCTTTTTAAAAGTTTATTATTATTACTATTACTGTTTTATATCTGGGCCCATAACCTATTAAAAGTTATGCGTGATATATTTAAAGCAGTAGTAATAAACCTTTTATTAACGTCTACCTTTTACAGATTATCAATTTAAAAAAAAAAAAAATTATTATATTTGTTTACCTTAACAACATTCAAAAAATGAACAGCTACCTTGATTGGTATTGAAGTCTATAAATAAATTAATATTTCAACATCGGCTGATGATGAGATTGTAAAACTCGAAACCGGTACCGAACAAATAAACAATAGCAAGTAAAGAAGTTGTGTTACTTTATATTTTACATATTAATAGATAGTAGAGTGGGGTTTCTTATTCTTTTTAATGTGAATATTTTTGCCTCGCATTTATTTGCATTGATTTGTATGTTCCATTTGGTCAGCCATTTGTTTATTTGGTTAAGTGAATTCTGTTGTTGTTTTATTGCTTCTTCTAGGTCTGAATTTTGTGTTATAAGAACCATATCGTCGGCGAACATTCCTAGTGTCCTCAGGTTGGGTATGGGTATATCGTACTTTATCCGATATTGCTAAGAATTATATGTATGTATAATTCTTAATATGTATATATGTATTATAATATGTATTTAATTACTTAATATGTATTATATGTATAATTATATATATTTTTATATCTCTAAACAGAAGAATATCTCTAAGTTCGTTGGAAAATTAAATATGCGTGTGTCGTACCTCGTAAATATGCGTATTCTTAAAACTGAGAAGTTACTATTTAAAAAGGTAGACATTTTTTTCAAAAATTTTACTTGTTTTCCATAAAAGAGGTGGGGTGTCGAGTTTGGCTGACCCTCTGACCCTGAGTTTGGAGTATGGAATCAATTCGATATAACTTCACCGGATATTTTTAGAAAAGAACGGCATGGACTTCTTTGTTCTATTTGTTAATCCACACTTTTTGAGGTAAAATTGAAATAAATGGTATGTCCTAAAATTTGGATTCCATGCCTAAGTTGATATTCTTAAATAGATAAAATGTTTGTATACAAAAAGATTACCTACGTACCAGAAGTGACTGAAAAGTTAACCGGCGTCTTGAAGAGTTACCACATTACAGACAACAAAAAATTTATTGAACATTACCGTTCAAAGTTTTCAGCTATTTTCTCTAAAATCATAAACCAAACATCGTTAGGGTTTCAGTCAAATGTTACTTATTTTGCACCGTGCACTATCTGTGAAGGTAAATATGTGTAATACTGCCTCAACAACAATCACCACTTTAATTTAGATATAACCAAAATTTTAGACAAACTTTATTACCAAAAGAAATTATTTCTTGAAATGTTCCATATATATGTTATACAGTATTGGTGAAAGTGTACTTCCTTGGGGAACACCTACTCTTACTTCTCTAGTTGTTGAGGTATAACCATTAATTCTTAATGTAAATGTACGATTTTCCAAAAAAGAAAATATTATTGCTAGTAAGTATGTAGGCAGGCCTATATGGTGTAGCTTGTATTTTAAGCCCTCCAGCCAGACAGTGTCAAATGCCTTAGCCACATCTAAGAATCCAACCACCGTGTATTTCTTATCTTCATATCCTTCTTCTATGATGTTTGTTATCCGCATTAGTTGGTATACTGTTGAATGTGACTTGCGAAATCCAAATTGGATGTCTGGGATAATCTTTCGTTCATCAATTACTTCATATACTCTGGTGTAGATTATCTTCTCAAATATCTTTGATAGTGTAGGTAATAAACTTATGGGTCTGTAGTTTTTATACTCATTTTTTTCCCCCGGTTTCGAAAACATTAATATTTCCGCTTTTTTCCATGATGTTGGGAAATAACCTGTGTTGAGGCTCGCGTTATAAATAGCACATATGTGGTTGATAGTTGTATCTGGAAGATTTTTTAATACTATGTTTGGTATTAAGTCGTGGCCAGGTGCTTTCTTAGTAGGTATAATCTTTAGAATTGCTCGTATCTCTTCAGTTGTAGTTAGATCTTCGCATAATCCTTAAGCCGAAAGATGATTTTCATTAAATTGTTGGATTGTTGTGGAAAAATATTGATTATCATTTTTAATGTGTGTCGTGAATGTTTTTTCTAAATAGTCTGTAAACACATCTGTTTTGTGCTTGTCCTCAGTCACAACACATAAATCCGTCTTTAATGGATACAAATAAAAAATAATAATAAATATCTAAAGTAGATAAGTAAATATCTTCATATTTTTTCAATAACTTTCTTGTTGTTTTCCACATGCCGAGGTCATTAACTTCAAAGGTTGATATAAGATTTTGGTAATTTTGTATGCGATCTTGTTCCATTTCCTTGTGTATGGCGTGTGTGATTTGATTTAAGTATTGTTTTAGCTGTGGTTCCAGTATTCTTTGCCATTGTCTTCGAATATTTCTTTTTTCTTTAATCAAATCCATTGTGTGTCTTGGGAGTGTATTAATCTTCCTATAGTTATTTGCAGATGAGTTGTTTATTGTAGATGAATATATTGCTTTCGTCATATTTTGTGCTAATACTCTTATACTAGTGTCTATGGCTCCTATCGTTGGTAGTGGAGGCTCTAATTTCAAATTAATCATAGTATTTTTTAAATTTTCCCAGGAGATAAATCCGTTAATTAGTCTTGGTACTTTTGGACTTGAGACCAGTTTTTGGTTAAACGATATTACGATCGGCAGGTGGTCTGAGTCCATTTCATTTACTACCGTTTGTTGAATAGGTAAGTTAATGTTCTTGGTTATAATTATGTCCAGAATATCTGGTTGATGGTCTCTTCGGTAGGGATAGTAAGTATGTTCTTCAGATGCATGTACGTTTAGTTGGTATGGTCCCAAGAGATTATTGAGATAGATGCCATTTGGATTGTCAACTCTGCATCCCCAGAATTTGTTTTTGCTGTTTAGATCACCGATTAGCATTAGGTTGACGATATCCGCAAATAATTGTTATTTTTTTGTTGGCGTCTGATTGTATATTAATCGCCACCGTTTCCAAACTGTTAGTTTCGATTAACTCTTGATGATGTGCTATACCTGTTTTGACTAAAATTGCAACACCTCCTGCTGCTGTTCGAGAATGTCTATCTGTTCTAAAGCACTTGTAACCTCTTATTCTAAAGTCTTCTCCTGGCGCCAAATGGGTTTCTGTTATACAGGCAATATCAATGTTAAAAGAGTTCATAAAGGACATCATCAGGTTTCTTTGTTTTTTAATTCCGTTTGCATTGAAATTCAGAATATTGATGTTTGATATGTTTTTGTAATTTTTAGGAAGCATGAAGGATTGTTGGGAGTATTTCGTTGAGGAAATATTGTTTGATTTGATTGATCAGTGGTGTGATGATTGTTTTGGTATAGTTTATTATGGTTGTAACTATTTGGGGTGTTTCTGAGGAGAGAAACACTGTAGTTAACAGGGTGGGCTTCTCCGCAATTAGCACATTTGGGTGGGTCGCTATTTTTCTTCTTGCATTGGTCGTGTCTTGTATTATAGTGCCATAAATGTAGGACCTCGCTCGCAAGCGACCTCGGCATTATTAGTATATACATCGTTATAAATGAGGTACTTTTGTATCAACATGGTACGATGTAGTGCCTCGCTCGCAAGCGGACTCGGCGTTGTTAGTATATACATCGTTGTAAATGGGGTACTTTTGTATCAGTATGCTATAGATGTAGGGTCTCGCCCGTAAGGGACCAAGGCTTTATTTTATAAATATATCTTTGAAAAAGGAGTAGTTTTGTGTCGACATAGTGGCAATATAGCGTCTCGCTCACAAACAAACATTACCAAATTCTCGTACACATCCTTGAAAATTAAGTTCTTTATCTAAGCATTAACGTACAACAAAAATAAACATTGTTACGAAGGTACTAGATCGGATTATGTCGTTTTGTCCATTTTTTCATATCTATACACCATTTTAGTACGTTTTTATGGTCCCACCCGTAACGAAATCTTCAAACTAATTACAAACACGTGAACTACTAATAAACTAAGGTATGAGAATGTCTATCTGTTCTAAAGCACTTGTAACCTCTTATTCTAAAGTCTTCTCCTGGCGCCAAATGGGTTTCTGTTATAGAGGCAATATCAATGTTAAAAGAGTTCATAAAGGACATCATCACGTTTCTTTGTTTTTGAATTCCGTTTGCATTGAAATTCAGAATATTGATGTTTGATATGTTTTTGTAATTTTTAGGAAGCATGAAGGATTGTTGGGAGTATTTCGTTAAGGAAATATTGTTTGATTTGATTGATCAGTGGTGTGATGATTGTTTTGATATAGTTTATTATGGTTGTAACTATTTGGGGTGTTTCTGAGGTGAGAGAAGTTTGTGTTTGCGAGTTATTGTTGTTGACGTTTTGAGTAGTATAATTATTATTCGTAATTTGAGCATATGACGAGTTTGGGTTGATTTTTCTGGTTGTTATGGGTTGCTGTTGGTTTTGCATGTTTCTTCTTATTTGTCGTGGGTGTTGCTGTTGTATGTCAGTATGAACTTTGCATCCTCTGTAGTTAACAGGGTGGGCGTCTCCGCAATTAGCACATTTGGGTGGGTCGCTATTTTTCTTCTTGCATTGGTCGTGTCTTGTATCATAGTGCCATAAATGTAGGACCTCGCTCGCAAGCGACCTCGGCATTATTAGTATATACATCGTTATAAATGAGGTACTTTTGTATCAACATGGTACGATGTAGTGCCTCGCCCGCAAGCGGGCTCGGCGTTGTTAGTATATACATTGTTGTAAATGGGGTACTTTTGTATCAGTATGCTATAGATGTAGGGTCTCGCCCGTAAGGGACCAAGGCTTTATTCTATAAATACATCTTTGAAAATGGAGTAGTTTTGTGTCAACATAGTGGCAATATAGCGCCTCGCTCGCAGACAAACATTACCAAATTCTCGTACACATCCTTGAAAATTAAGTTCTTTATCTAAGCATTAACGTACAACAAAAATAAACATTGTTACGAAGGTACTAGATCGGATTGTGTCGTTTTGTCCATTTTTTCATATCTATACACCATTTTAGTACGTTTTTATGGTCCCACCCGTAACGAAATCTTCAAACTAATTACAAACACGTGAACTACTAATAAACTAAGGTAGAGCTTGCAGTAAATTCGAGATTATAAACCGTATTTAAGCCTAGAAAGAGAAAGAGATAGAGGGGTTTTAATCGTTCCCCCACACCCAGCGGCGGTGGACCGAGAGGCAGAAGTTCGGACTTTAGCGGGGATTGGAAGGGTCCGAATCCTAACAACCCCAATATGGAGACCTCCCACGAGTTTAAACCCCCACGCGGATTTGGGAATTATGAAGCACCACTTTCGTCGGTCTCTTTTCATCTAAACCTATACCCCTATCCCATCCCCCATTCAATCGGGCGATTTTTATTGAAAAAGCTACGTCTAATCCCTTTTTTCGGTTGAATTAGCATGTAACGATCAATTTTTTATTTTTTTTTGTTTAATTAGATCGCATTGATGTAAGGCATAAAAAGAAACTTGATTAAAAAAAAAGAAAGATAAACAAAGGCGATTTATTTTAAAAATAAAGTTTTTTAAAGGGGAGGATTAAAAATAAGGGCTGGATACGTAGAGTACGGAAAATTAGAGCTTTTAAGCTCGTTACTGGCGGAAGTTGAGACTCGAAAAAAATCGAGTGGAAAAAGGATAAAAACGAGAAGAAAAAGGGAAAAAGGGAAAAAGAGAAAAAGAGAAAAAGATAAAAAGAAAGAGGAGTAAAAGTTGGTGGTGTTCTACGACGATGTCTGGACACAACAACGAACTTTTAATTAACAAGCTACTAGCGCTGCTTTAAAAAAAGATCGAGTGAGAGAGAGAGAAAGGTAAAAAAGGATGTTGTTTAAGAAAAAGAAAAAATAAAAAAATGAAAGAAAAGGGTGGAAAAGATAGAAAGGTTTGAGTGAACTTCAAAAGAATTCGAAACTTTTTGTTATTTTTTTTTGTTTTATCTCGAAAAGAGAAAATAAAAAATCTTTTAACGAAAAATCGGATTAAAATTGGTTAGATTAGAAGAAAATTGAAAATGCTTTAAAATGAATCCAAACTCGACGTATTTATCTCAAATAGTTTCGGAGATATCTCAAATTAAATTAAAAAGACAAATGAATTATTTTTAATATCTCTATCTCTTTCTAATATATAATTTTTATCGGAAATGCGTCGTGTTTGGTATCAAATTAATAGAAATTTTATGCAGATTACGATTTTAATATGATCGATGATTTTTTTCGTAAATTTATAATTACAAATTTTTTTTAATTTCCAAAAATTTCTCAAAATTATTTTTTATGACTAAAATGATAAAGGAAATTAAAAATCCTTTGAAACGAATCCAAATTCGACATATTTATCTTAAATAATTTCCGAAATATCTCAAATTAACAAAAAAAACAATTGAATACTTTTGAATACCCCTCCATCTCTCTCTAAAATTTATTTTTTATCGAAAATGCGTCGTGTTTGGTATCAAATTAACGGGAATTTTACACAGATTACGAATTTGAGATGATCGATGGTTTTTTCGTAAATTTGTAATTAAAAAATTTTTACAATTTCCAAAAATTTGTTAAAATTATTTTTTGATGACAAAAATCGTAAAGGAAATTAAAAATCCTTTGGAACGAATCCAAATTCGACATATTTATATCAAATAGTTTCCGAGATATCTCAAATTAACAAAAAGAAACAAATGAATTCTTTTGAATATCTCCATCTCTCTCTAAAATTTAATTTTTATCGGAAATGCGTCCTGTTTGGTATCAAATTAACGGGAATTTTACAGAGATTACGAATTTAAGATGAACGATCATTTTTTCGTAAATTTGTAATTAAAAAATTTTTTAATTTCCAAAAATTTTTTTAAATTATTTTTGATGACAAGAATCGTAAAGGAAATTAAAAATCCTTTAAAACGAATCCAAATTCGACATATTTATCTCAAATAGTTTCCGAAATATCTCAAATTAACAAAAAAAACAATTGAATACTTTTGAATACCTCCATCTCTCTCTAAAATTTATTTTTTATCGGAAATGCGTCGTGTTTGGTATCAAATTAACGGGAATTTTACACAGATTACGAATTTAAGATGATCGATGGTTTTTTCGTAAATTTGTAATTAAAAAATTTTTACAATTTCCAAAAATTTGTTAAAGTTATTTTTTGATGACAAAAATCGTAAAGGAAATTAAAAATCCTTTGAAACGAATCCAAATTCGACATATTTATCTCAAATAGTTTCCGAGATATCCCAAATTAACAAAAAGAAACAAATGAATTCTTTTGAATATCTCCATCTCTCTCTAAAATTTCATTTTTATCGGAAATGTGTCGTGTTTGGTATCAAATTAACGGGAATTTTACACAGATTACGAATTTAAGATGATCGATGAATATTTTGTAAATTTGTAATTACAATTTTATTCTTAATTTTCAAAAATTTCTCAACATTATTTTTTATGACAAAAATCGGAAAGGGAATTAAAAATCCTTTAAAACGAATCCAAATTCGACATATTTATCTCAAATAGTTTCCGAGATATCTCAAATTAACAAAAAAAAACAAATGAATTCTTTTGAATATCTCTATCTCTCTCTAAAATTTAATTTTTATCGGAAATGCGTCGTGTTTAGTATCAAATTAACGGGAATTTTACAGAGATTACGAATTTAAGATGAACGATGACTTTTTCGTAAATTTGTAATTAAAAAAATTTTTAATTTCCAAAAATTTTTTTAAACTATTTTTTATGACAAAAATCGAAAAGGGAATTAAAAATCCTTTAAAACGAATCCAAATTCGACATATTTATCTCAAATAGTTTCCGAGATATCTTAAATTAACAAAAAAAACAAATGAATTCTTTTGAATATCTCTATCTCTCTCTAAAATTTAATTTTTATCAGAAATGCGTCGTGTTTGGTATCAAATTAACGGGAATTTTATACAGATTACGAATTTAAAATGATCGATGATTTTTTCGTAAATTTGTAATTAAAAAATTTTTATAATTTCAATAAATTTCTTAAAATTATTTTTGCTGACAAAAATCGTAAAGGAAATTAAAAATCCGTTAAAACGAATCCAAATTCGACATATTTATCTCAAATAGTTTCCGAGATATCTTAAACTTTAACAAAAAAAACAAATGAATTCTTTTGAATATCTCCACCTCTTTCAAAAATTTAATTTTTATCGGAAATGCGTTGTGTTTGGTATCAAATTAACGGGAATTTTATGCAGATAACAAATTTAACATCATTGATTAATGTTTTAAAAATTTGTAATTATAAACAAATTTTTTTAATCCCAAAATGTTTCCAAAAATTTTATTTTTATCGGAAATACGTCGTGTTTGGTATCAAATTAACGGGAATTTTACACAGATTACGAATTTAAGATGAACGATGATTTTTTCGTAAATTTGTAATTAAAAAATTTTTTAATTTCCAAATATTTTTTTAAATTATTTTTGATGACAAGAATCGTAAAGGAAATTAAAAATCCTTTAAAACGAATCCAAATTCGACATATTTATCTCAAATAGTTTCCGAAATATCTCAAATTAACAAAAAAAACAATTGAATACTTTTGAATACCTCCATCTCTCTCTAAAATTTATTTTTTATCGGAAATGCGTCGTGTTTGGTATCAAATTAACGGGAATTTTACACAGATTACGAATTTAAGATGATCGATGGTTTTTTCGTAAATTTGTAATTAAAAATTTTTTACAATTTCTAAAAATTTGTTAAAGTTATTTTTTGATGACAAAAATCGTAAAGGAAATTAAAAATCCTTTGAAACGAATCCAAATTCGACATATTTATCTCAAATAGTTTCCGAGATATCCCAAATTAACAAAAAAAAAATAAACGAATTCTTTTGAATATCTCCATCTCTCTCTAAAATTTAATTTTTATCGGAAATGCGTCGTGTTTGGTATCAAATTAACGGGAATTTTACACAGATTACGAATTTAAGATGATCAAAGATTTTTTCGTAAATTTGTAATTAAAATTTTTTTTTAATTTCCAAAATTTTCTAAAAATTGTTTTTGATGACAAAAATCGTAAGGGAAATTAAAAATTCGTTAAAACAAATCCAAATTCGACATATTTATCTCAAATAGTTTCCAACATATCACAAATTAACAAAAAAAAACAATTGAATACTTTTGAATACCTCCATCTCTCTTTAAAATTTAATTTTTATCGGAAATGCGTCGTGTTTGGTATCAAATTAACGGGAATTTTATGCAGATTACGATTTTAATATAATCGATGATTTTTTTCGTAAATTTATAATTACAATTTTTTTTTAATTTCCAAAAATTTCTCAAAATTATTTTTGATGACAAAGATCGTAAAGGAAATTAAAAATCCGTTAAAACGAATCCAAAGTCGACATGTTTATCTCAAATAGTTTCTGAAATATCTCAAATTAACAAAAAAAAACAATTGAATACTTTTGAATACCTCCATCTCTCTCTAAAATTTATTTTTTATCGGAAATGCGTCGTGTTTGGTATCAAATTAACGGGAATTTTACACAGATTACGAATTTAAGATGATCGATGATTTTTCGTAAATTTGTAATTAAAAAGTTTTTATTATTTCCAAAAATTTCTTAAAATTATTTTTGATTACAAAAATTGTAAAGGAAATTAAATATCCGTTAAAACGAATCCAAATTCGATATATTTATCTCAAATAGTTTCCGAGATATCTCAAATTAACAAAAAAACAAATGAATACTTTTGAATACCTCCATCTTTCTCTAAAATTTACTTTTTATCGGAAATGCGTCGTGTTTGGTATCAAATTAACGGGAATTTTACACAGATTATGAAGTTAATATGATCGATGATTTTTTCGTAAATTTATAATCATGAATTCTTTTTTAATTTCCAAAAATTTCTCAAAATTATTTTTGATGACAAAAATCATAAAAGAAATTAAAAATCCTTTAAAACGAATCCAAATTCGACCTATTTATCTCAAATAGTTTCCGAGATATCTCAAATTAACAAAAAAAAACAAATGAATACTTTTGAATATCTCCATCTCTCTCTAAAATTTAATTTTTATCGGAAATGCTTCGTGTTTGGTATCAAATTAACGGGAATTTTATGCAGATTACGAATTTAACATTATTGATTAATATTAAAAATTTGTAATTAAAAAAAATTTTTTAGTTTCCAAAATTTCTCAAAAAAAATCATATTTTATCGGAAATGCGTCGTGTTTGGTATCAAATTAACGGAAATTTTACGTAAATTACGAATTTAATATGATTAATGCAAATTTTAAGCATTTATAACCTCAAATTTTAATAATTCCGAGTTTTACGCGAAGTAAATAGTATCGGGTAACAAATTAACGCGAATTTTACTCAAATTACGAATTTAATTTTATCGATAAATATTTCGTAAATTTTTTTTACGTATTCGCAATAATTAATAAATAATCCTAACCTCAAATTATCATATCACCAGATTTGCGTCATGTTGGGTATCAAATTGAAGCATTTTTAATCGCGATTAACAATTTAACATAAAAATCCTTTATTTTAATAAGCTTTTAATAAAAAGTCGTAATTTTTAGCGGATTAAAACTTCCGGTTAATCTCCCCAAAGACCCCAACTAGTCTTTATAAACCCTTTTAAAACCTTAATAAAGCTGTGTAAACCATCATAAACCATTTTAAAACCGCGCGCAAACCCCTATTTTAAGCCACTCTCGTTTGTCTTTATAATTTATTGAAATTAAAAAAAATTTTTGTATTAATTTTATTCTTGATTAAAAGTTTTCGATTAAATACGATATTTTTCTTGGTTGTTTTTCCAATCAAGAACTAAACGCAATCAAGATCAAGTTGAATAATAAGTCGAAAATAAAGAGAGTTAGAGCGAAAACAAATCAGGTCATTTGTATGCAATTGGGAAAGTGATGGTTGGAAATTCCGATGGGAAATCGGAAACACCACCGGAAACGGGGGAGGTTTCTTAAACGTTGATGGGGAGAGCTAGGTGGCGTAATTATCAATTAAAATTCTTAATTAGTTCGTTAAGGCTTGATTGGAAAACGTGAAATCGTAATTTTTTATTATCTTTTGAGTGGAGATTAAGAAAATTTTTCCGAAATTAATCATCATCTCGTTATCGATGGGGGAAAGATTAAAAAAAAAGTTATTTCGCAATCAACAATACCACGTAGAGATAAGGCCGAGGAATTGATAATAAATAAAGTGCAATAATGGGAATCGGTTTAATTCCAAAAATGAGTTGAGGCAATTGATAACGATGGAATTTTGTTTGTTCGGATCGCTCATTATCAACAGGAAGTTGTAAAAATAAAGGTTGTTTCAATAAAATTGATATAAAAGATCGTTTTATTGACTCAAAACAAATTTTTAAAATTTTTGAATGACGCAACAGTGATTATTATAATCTCTTTCTTATATTTTTGCTCTCAGCTGCATCAACATCAAGATAAACACAAAAATTTGATGAATTTCGATGTTTTTTAAGCTACACATGATATCCTGAGGATTCTAAGCATGTTGTTGAAAAACTTTTTGAACGAAATTGTCGCTAATTTTATTCTAAACAATATTGATCTCTTATACTTTTGTCCTTAGATGCCTCAATATTGAGATAAACAAGAAAATGTGTAAATTGGATGAATTCGACTTTAACCTCACTTGACCAGTTTAATCCATTTTTGGATTCGTTCTGACACATCTTGGTCTAATTTTCAACGATTTTTGATTAATTTAGCTTCATATTCAACAATTTTGACTCACTTTGAACCAATTTTGACTCATTTTGAACCAATTTTGATTCATTTTGAAACAATTTTGACTCACAATTATCTTTGAATCATCTCGAAAAGCATTTGATTCATTCTGATATCACCTTGAAACAATTGGAATCAATTTTGACGCAGATTGAAACAACTTTGACACAATTTGAAGCAATTTTTATTGAGTTTATTCTTTTTCATCAACTTTTAGACGTCAAAACGTTATCGTGTGTCAAAACTCACTTTGATTCAAACTTGACAAAAGTTCAAACAAGTTTGACTAATCCTGGATATTTTTTGATTTATTTGGATCATCTTTTGGACTTTTTGATTCACACTGATTTAATTTTGAATCATTTTGACAAATTTTTGACTCCTTTGACATACTTCGAATCGACCTAGACTCGGATTGAAACGTTTTGTATCATTTTGAATCAATTTTGACTCATGTTCAAACAAGTTTGACTCATCCTGGACATCTTTTAATTTATTTTGATCATCTTTTGGACTTTTTTATTCGCTCTGATTCAATTTTGAATCACTTTGACACATTTTTGACTCCTTTAACATACTTCGAATCAACTTAGACTCGGATTGAAACGTTTTGTATCATTTTGAATCAATTTTGACTCATGTTCAAACAAGTTTGACTGATCCTGGAGATCTTTTAATTTATTTTGATCATCTTTTGGACTTTTTGATTCACTCTGACTGAATTTTGAATCATTTTGACAAATTTTTGACTCCTTTGACATACTTCGAATCAACCTAGACTCGGATTGAAACGTTTTGTATCATTTTGAATCAATTTTGACTCATGTTCAAACAAGTTTGACACATCCTGGACATCTTTTAATTTATTTTGATCATCTTTTGGACTTTTTGATTCACTCTGACTGAATTTTGAATCATTTTGACAAATTTTTGACTTCTTTGACATACTTTGAATCAACCTAGACTCGGATTGAAACGTTTTGTATCATTTTGAATCAATTTTGACTCATGTTCAAACAAGTTTGACTCATCCTGGACATCTTTTAATTTATTTTGATCATCTTTTGGACTTTTTGATTGACACTGATTTAATTTTGAATCATTTTGACAAATTTTTGACTCCTTTGACATACTTCGAATCAACCTAGACTCGGATTGAAACGTTTTGTATCATTTTGAATCAATTTTGACTCATGTTCAAACAAGTTTGACTCATCCTGGACATCTTTTAATTTATTTTGATCATATTTTGGACTTTTTTATTCGCTCTGATTCAACTTTGAATCACTTTGACACATTTTTGACTCCTTTAACATACTTCGAATCAACTTAGACTCGGATTGAAACGTTTTGCATCATTTTGAATCAATTTTGACTCATGTTCAAACAAGTTTGACTCATCCTGGACATCTATTAATTTATTTTGATCATCTTTTGGACTTTTTGATTCACTCTGATTGAATTTTGAATCATTTTGACACTTTTTTGACTCCTTTGACATACTTCGAATCAACCTAGACTCGGATTGAAGCGTTTTGCTTCATTTTGACATTTTGAATCAATCTTGACTCATTCTGGATATCTTTCGATTTATTTGGATCATCTTTTGGACTTTTTGATTCACACTGATTGAAGTTTGAATCATTTTGGCAAATTTTTGACTCCTTTGACATACTTCGAATCAACCTAGACTCGGATTGAAACGTTTTGCATCATTTTGACATTTTGAATCAATCTTGACTCATTCTGAATATCTTTCGATTTATTTGGATCATCTTTTGGACTTTTTGATTCACACTGATTGAAGTTTGAATCATTTTGGCAAATTTTTGACTCCTTTGACATACTTCGAATCAACCTAGACCCGAATTGAAACTTTTTGTGTCACTTTGGCACATATTTATTTCATTTTTGAATTCTTCGATATGCTTACAATCAAGACTCAGCTTGATTCAGTTATGAGTCAGATTAATCAGTTTTGACTCATGTTGATGCAGTATTGACTCGTTTGACATGCATAGAAGAACTAAGACTTAGGTTGATCCGATTTTGAGTCAGGTTGACTCAGATCGATACACTTTGGAATTTGGTGGATGCAGCTTTGAGACAGATTGATCCAGTTTTAACTTAGGTTGATGCTATTTTGACTCCTTTGACATAGAAGAACAACTTAGACTTAGGTTAATATGATTTTGAGTCAGGTTGATTCAGTTTTGAGTCAGATTGATACAGGTTGGAGTCAGATGAATGCAGTTTTGAGTCAGATGGATACTGTTATGACTCCTTTTAAGTATGTCAAACTTAAAACAACTTGAGCTTAGGTTGATACGATTTTGAGTCAGATTGACTCTGATTGATGCACTTTGGAGTTAGGTGGATCCAGTTTGGAATCGGGTAGATGCAGTTTTAGGTTAGATTGATCCAGTTTTTACTCAGGTTGATGCTGCTTTGACTCCTTTGACATAGAACAACGTAAACTTAGTTTGATGTAATTTTGATTCAGATTGATTCAGTTTTGAGTCAGATTGGTGCAGTTTGCAGTCAGATGGATATAGTTTTGAGTCAAATTGACATAATTTTAACTCAAGTTGATTCAGTTTTGACTTGTTTTGACATGCATAGAACAACTTAGACTTAGATTGATGCAATTTTGAGTTAGATTGATCTAATTTTGACGTAGGTTGATTCAGTTTTAATTCCTTTGACATACTTAGAACAACTTGAACTTGAGTAGATGCGATTTTGATTCAGGTTGACTCAAATTAATGCCGTTTGGAGTTAGAATCTAGTTTTAACTCAGGTTGATGATATTTTGACTTCTTTGGTATAGAACAGCTTAATCTCAGGTTGATGTAATTTTGAGTCAGGTTGGTTCAGTTTTGAGTAAGATTGATGCAATTTGAAGATAGATAGCTACAGTTTTGAGTCAAGTTGATCCAGTTTTGACTCAGCTTGATAATATTGTGACTCCTTTGATATGCATAAAACAACTTAGACTTAGGTCGATGCGATTTTGAATCAAATTGATGCAGTTTGGAATTAACTTTGGAATTAATTTAATGCTTAGAATTAACTTAGACTGGTCGATGCAGTTTTGACTCAGTCTGATTCAATTTCGACTGAGGTTGATGCAGTTTTGACATACTTAGCATCAACTTAGTTATGCTACAGTTATGACTCTTTGGACATACTGCGAATCAACTTAAACTTATTGTTAGTTTGATAATAATAATAATAATAAACATGATAATTGTTCACAAAAACTATATACTCAAACAAAAATCACATAGTTTATAAAATTATGAACAAAAGGTCCCCTCAAACTCATCCTCTCCAAAAGACCCATACATCTAAGTGTCATCTGCATATTGGTACATATGATAAAAAGCTACATGCTTATAAAAATCGTTAGTGTATATTGAGAAAAGGAGTGGGGAAAGAACCGATCCCTGTGGGACACCCATCGACACCATCATTGCCTCCGACACCCGACCATCCCTACTCACACTCTGTGCCGTATTATTCAAAAAGCTCCCCAATAAATTAACTGCTTTGGACTTTAACCCCATATGATGCAGTTTGGACAGCAGGATTTTATGGTTCAAAGTATCTGATTAATGATGCAGTTTGGAGTTAGGTTGATCCACTTTTAACTCAGGTTGATGCAGTTTGAGTCAAGTTCATGCAGTTTTTAGTCAAGTTGATGCAGTTTTGATTCTTTTAACGTATTTAGAGTCGACTTAGACTTAGGTTGATGAAGTTTTGGATCGTGTTGATTCAGTTTTGGGTCAAGTTTATACAGTTTTGACTAAAGTTAATGCAGTCTAGTCAGGTTGATGCAGTTTTGACTCAAGTTTATGTCGTTTTGATTCTTGATATACTTAGTTATCATCTTATATTTAGGCTGATGAAGTTTTGACTCTTTTGATATACTTCGAATCAACTTAGACTTAAGTTGATGCAGTTTGAGTAAAGTTGATGCAATTTTTATCAAGTTCGTGTAGTTATTACCTTTTTAAGATATTTAGAATCAATTTAGACTTAGGTTGAAGCAGTTTGGATCAGAGTTGATCCAGTTTTAATTCAAATTGACGCAGTTGTAAGTTAGGTTGATTAAGTTTGGATTCAGGTTTATGTAGTTTTGACTCTGATTTACTTAGAATAAATTTATACTTAGGTTGATGCGGTTTTGAGTCAGGTTAATGCAGTATTTAGTTAAGTAGATCCACTTTTGACTCAGGCTGATACAGTTTTGTCTCAGGTTGATGTAGTTTTGATTCTTTTGACATACTTAGAATTTGGTTGATGCAATTTTGATTTAGGTTAGTGCAGTATTGAGTGAAGTTGATGTAGTTTTGACTCTTTTGACATCCTTCAAATCAACTTAGTTTTAGGTTGATACAGTTATGAGTCAGGTTGATACAATGTTGATTCCTTTGACATACTTAGAATCAACTTAGACTTACTTTGATGCAATTTTCAGTCAGATTGATGCAGTTTTGACTCCTTTAACTTACCGAGAGTCAACTTAAACTTAGGTTGATGCAGTTTTGAGTTAGATTGATCTACTTTTTACTTTGATTGATCCGCTATTAACTCAGGTTGATACAGTTTAAGGCAAGTTCATGCAGTTTTGATTTTTTAATGTACTTAGAATCAACTTTGATTTAGGTTGATGCAGTTTTGAGTTAGATAAATCCACTTTTGACTCAGGCTGATACAGTTTTGACTCAGGTTGATGCAGTTTTGATTCTTTTGACATACTTAGAATTTGGTTGATACAGTTTTGATTTATGTGGTGCAGTTTTGAGTGAAGTTGATGTAGTACTGACTATTTTGACATACTTCAAATCAACTAAGCCTTAGGTTGATAAAGTTATGAGTCAGATTGATACAATTTTGACTCCTTTGACATACTTAGAATCTTAAAAACTTAGACTTACTTTGATGCAGTTTTGAGTCAGATTGATGCAGTTTTGAGAAAGATTGATGCAGTTTTCAGTCAGATTGATGCAGCTTTGAGTCAGATTGATGCAGTTTTGAGTCAGATTGATGCAGTTTTGAGTCAGATTGATGCAGTTTTGAGAAAGGTTGATGCAGTTTTGAGTAAGATTGATGCAGTTTTGAGTAAGATTGATGCAGTTTTGAGTAAGATTGATGCAGTTTTGAGTCAGATTGATGCAGTTTTGAGTCAGATTGATGCAGTTTTGAGTCAGATTGATGCAGTTTTGAGTCAGATTGATGCAGTTTTGAGTAAGATTGATGCAGTTTTGAGTAAGATTGATGCAGTTTTGTGTCAGATTGATACAGTTTTGAGTCAGATTGATGCAGTTTTGAGTAAGATTGATGCAGTTTTGAGTCAGATTGATGCAGTTTTGAGTAAGATTGATACAGTTTTGAGTCAGATTGATGCAGTTTTGAGTAAGATTGATGCAGTTTTGAGTAAGATTGATGCAGTTTTGAGTAAGATTGATGCAGTTTTGAGTCAGATTGATGCTGTTTTGAGTCAGATTGATGCAGTTTTGAGTCAGATTGATGCAGTTTTGTGTCAGATTGATGCAGTTTTGAGAAAGATTGATGCAGTTTTCAGTCAGATTGATGCAGTTTTGAGTCAGATTGATGCAGTTTTGAGTCAGATTGATGCAGTTTTGTGTCAGATTGATGCAGTTTTGAGAAAGATTGATGCAGTTTTGAGAAAGATTGATGCAGTTTTCAGTCAGATTGATGCAGTTTTGAGTCAGATTGATGCAGTTTTGAGTAAGATTGATGCAGTTTTGAGTCAGATTGATGCTGTTTTGAGTCAGATTGATGCAGTTTTGAGTCAGATTGATGCAGTTTTGTGTCAGATTGATGCAGTTTTGAGAAAGATTGATGCAGTTTTCAGTCAGATTGATGCAGTTTTGAGTCAGATTGATGTAGTTTTGAGTCAGATTGATGCAATTTTGAGTCAGATTGATGCAGTTTTGAGTCAAATTGATGCAGTTTTGAGTCAAATTGATGCAGTTTTGAGTAAGATTGATGCAGTTTTGAGTCAGATTGATGCAGTTTTGAGTAAGATTGATGCAGTTTTGAGTAAGATTGATGCAGTTTTGAGTCAGATTGATGCAGTTTTGAGTAAGATTGATGCAGTTTTGAGTAAGATTGATGCAGTTTTGAGTCAGATTGATGCAGTTTTGAGAAAGATTGATGCAGTTTTCAGTCAGATTGATGCAGTTTTGAGTCAAATTGATGCAGTTTTGAGTCAGATTGATGCAGTTTTGAGTAAGATTGATGCAGTTTTGAGTCAGATTGATGCAGTTTTGAGTAAGATTGATGCAGTTTTGAGTCAGATTGATGCCGTTTTGAGTAAGATTGATGCAGTTTTGAGTCAGATTGATGCAGTTTTGAGTAAGATTGATGCAGTTTTGAGTCAAATTGATGCAGTTTTGAGTAAGATTGATGCAGTTTTGAGTCAGATTGATGCAGTTTTGAGTCAAATTGATGCAGTTTTGAGTCAAATTGATGCAGTTTTGAGTAAGATTGATGCAGTTTTGAGTCAGATTGATGCAGTTTTGTGTCAGATTGATGCAGTTTTGAGTAAGATTGATGCGGTTTTGAGTCAGATTGATGCAGTTTTGAGTCAGATTGATGCAGTTTTGAGTAAGATTGATGCAGTTTTGAGTAAGATTGATGCAGTTTTGAGTAAGATTGATGCAGTTTTTAGTAAGATTGATGCAGTTTTGAGAAAGATTGATGCAGTTTTGAGTAAGGTTGATGCAGTTTTGAGTAAGATTGATGCAGTTTTGAGTCAGATTGATGCAGTTTTGTGTCAGATTGATGCAGTTTTGAGTCAGATTGATGCAGTTTTGAATCAGATTGATGCAGTTTTGAGTCAGATTGATGCAGTTTTGAGTCAGATTGATGCAGTTTTAACTGCTTTAACTTACCGCGAGTCAAGTTAGGCTTAGGTTGATGCAGGTTTGAGTTAGGTTGATACACTATTAACTTAGGATGATACAGTATGAGGCAAGTTCATGCAGTTTTGACTCTTTTAACGTACTGAGAATCAACTTTCAGTTAGGTTGATGCGGTTTTGACTAAGGTTGATGTAGTTTTGAGTTAGATTGATCCACTGTTGACTCAGGTTAATGCAGTTTTGAGTTAGGTTGATCTACTTTTAACTCAGGTTAATGCAGTTTGAGTCAACTTCATATCGTTTTGGATCAAGTTGGACTTAGGTTGATGCAGCTTTGATTCAAGTGGATGTTGCATTAACTCGAACTGATATAGTTTTGACTCTCTTTGAATCATGTCTACTCCGAAACTATCCATAAGGTAGTTTCGGAGTTACTTCGGAGTAATAAAAGGTTTTAAATTCTACATTTTCTATGCGTCAAAAAAGGCTTTATTCCTCCAACTTTTTCGATTTAATTACGAATCTGACATAGTCATCTACTTTTACATCTACATCTCACTTTTCCTCATTGTCTAATACAATACTTATTAAGTCTTCTGGTTTAAACAACATTCCAGTCTTTCTATACATTTCTTCCCTTTCACCAATTAAAACGTTTGTTCAACGTCATCAACATTTTCGCAATATGGGCATCTATCATTCTCGGTTTTCATGTTATGTAAAATAAGCTCTATAACAATCATGTCCACTTAATAATTAGGTCCAAAAATAATTTACCTCGCCCCATATTCTAAATATCCATGTTGTATTGTCTGGTAGAATACGTTTTGTCTATCTTGTCTTACCAGTATCTATAAACCATCTATTTTTTTACTCATCTATCAACTTATCAAGATTTTCTGCAATATCTATATCTTATTTAAATATATTGCACATGAGCTCCCCACTTCAGTTTTCTACCAAACATTACACCTAGGTATTTGTGTGAGTTATTGGATTTTACAACTCATTCCGATTTTGTTTGGATTCATGTTAGTCAACTTTTAAATCATTCCGCTTAACTTTTGATTTATTTTGAAGTTACTTTGATCGATTTTTGAGTCAGTATCATTCGCTTTGATTTCTTTGACATTTTTCATATCAGAATGTTGATTCAAATTTAATTGTTGATGTTTGTCAGATATAAAATAAACCGAGATAATAAAGGAATCTCGAGAACCAGAAAACTAAGTAATGCAGAAAATTGGCTTATTAGAAACAAAAAAAATTAAAATGCAAATTTTATTAAAACTTTTCAAAGTTAAATCCCGAAAATCCCCGAATTCGTATTCATTTTTACTACGAGGAAATCTTTCTTTTTTCCCCTTTTTTTCCAATCCAACTTTATTCGTCCTCTCGTTAGTTACGAAACACTGTGGAGAATAGTTTTACGCAAAAAAAAATACATAATTCAATCACCCACCGCTACGCGGCGTCGTTGATGTTTATTCAATTTCCGCTCCCTTTTCTCGCATTTGTCCTTCTCTCAAATCTAAAAAAAAAAACGAAAATCAAAACAAATCGAATTAAGTGATTCAACAAAAGATGATTTACGTTCCGCGTGATAACAAGAAAGTTAATTCGGGGGGTTTTTGTTATGGTTAACCGGACATTAAGGGGCGTAGTTTGGAGTTTCATTACCGAAGTTCGGCGATTAATTCACCAAAGGGAGTTAAGATATGGACTTTTTAATTTCCCCACGTCGTTTATCATTCGCAATCCGTCCCGGAGGCCCTCTAAAACGTATTTGTCATTTCCCTGTCGAAGCAATCGGCTCCAAATCGCGTCAATTGGCCGAATTTGGGGGTGCCGTCGACGTGGCCAATTAATTTTCCCGTATTCCTCTCGAACCTGACCCAACCCAACGTTGTTTCGACAATTCCCATTGTTATAGCACGTACTACACGACTACACCAAACACACCTATACATACATGAATATGAATACATGCATACAGCCATGCAAGTTCGTGCAGGTGTCGTTTAACACACAATAGAAACGAACAATCCAAAAATAGAGCGACAATTTTTCTTCCGAATGAAATAGTTCGTAATAAGGTAGGGTGGGATATCTTTTGGTTTATTCGGGGGTTTTCGTTGAGTTAGGTTAGGTTGGATTTTCGTGGAATGGGAGTGAGCGTTACGAGAACTGGGGGGTTCACAAGAATAATGTCTCTAGATATTGCGGAGGTGCTCCTTAGGGAATTTATTCGCGTGAAAATATCGCGTAAACGACGATTTTTACAACCGGTGAGTCCTCTACGAGAATTTGTTCTTTAAAACGGCTCGAAATAAAAGCGGGGAAGGTGAATTTGTCTTATTTATTCTTTACCTTTATAAAAATTAATTATTTTAGTTTGACGGGGACTTAAATGATTAATTGATTTAAGTTGGCAACGAATTTCGTTGTACCTTATCATAATCAAAATTTATCAGTTTTGACATTTTGATATTTCCTGCTACATACATAAAAAACTATCATCGTTAGACTTTATCTGGTAATCGATTATGTATTTTAAGATAATTATGAACAATTTTTATTAATAACATTTATTTCTATCAATTTTGATTCTCGAGTTACAACCTATGTTTATAACAAAAATTTTCAACAATTTGAACCTGTACTAAGAAGCAGATTTGAAAAAATCTAGAAATTGAATTAATACGCACAATGCTAACTTTAAATTAATATGAATTGGGGATTCTTTTGAGATATGAATCATCAAAATATCTTTATTTATTCAAAAGTTATGGAACACAAAAAATTTATGTCGATTTTTCAGTTTCAAGTTCATCCAAAAACCCACATTCTAAAAATTATGGACGTTGAAAAGAATTTTACTAGTTTAGAATGAAATTCGTCTTAATCAAGTTTTATTTTGAGATTTCGATTATAGAAATATCTTTATTTGTTCAAAAGTTATAAAATATAAAAAATTCAAATCGATTTTGTCAATTTTATATTCATCATAACGTAACATTTGGGAATCGGGGCATGTTACAAAAAAACTTTTCGAATAAAAGTTATAGCTAATATTATTATTAACAATACTGCTCTCTTATACTTTTGTTCTTAGATGCGTCAAAATTGAGAAAAATACGAAAATGTTGAAAAAATTTTATGAATTTTGTTGCTTTACAAAGTAATGGTAATATTTGGGAATCGGAGCATGTTGTAAAAAAAACATTTAAAACAAAGTTGTAGCAAATTTTATTATTAACAATATTACTCTCTTGCATTTTTGTTCTTAGACGCGTCAAAATCGAGAAAAATACGAAAATGTGGAAAAATGCTGATTTTTATTCTTAGAATCAAAATTTTGTGAATTTTAACATTTATATATCATTTTTGATATCAAAATTGAATATATGTAAACCAAACAATGCATTTTTTTTTCATTAATTACAAAATTAACCATTCACAACGATCATTTTTTTGTGAAAACTTTGTGAATATCAATTTTTTAATCAAACATCGTCCCCATCCTAACATTAAATATCAAAATCGTTCGTTTCTAATTAAAAGAACTGTATTATTTCATTTAAATCGATGTTGGTGATTCACAACAATGATAACTTTGTGAAAATTTTGTGAATTTTGATGTTTTCACATTCATACATCATTTTTGGTATCAAAATTGAACACTTATATAACAAAAAATGCATTGTTTCATCATTTGCAATCATTGCATCATTTTTAATCAAACATCATCTCCATCCTCACGTTTAATATCAAAATCGTTCATTTCTAATTAAAAGAACTATATTATTTCATTTAAATCGATGTTTGTGATTCGCAACAAACGCAACTTTGTGAAAATTTTGTGAATTTTGGTGTTTTTTCATTTATACATCACTTTTGATATCAAAATTGAACATTTCTACGACAAAAAATGCATTGTTTCATTTATTATAATGTTAATCATACACAAAGATCGCTTTTTTGTGAAAACTTTGTGAATATCAATTTTTTAATCAAACATCATCTCCATCCTCACGTTTAATATCAATATCGTTCATTTCTAATTAAATGAACCGCACTATTTCATTTAAATCGATGTTGGTGGCGATTCACAACAATCGCAACTTTGTGAAAATTTTGTGAATTTTGATGATTTTGCCTTCATATATCATTTTTGATATCAAAATTGAACGTTTATACGATAAAAAATGCATTGTTTCATTTATTATAAAGTTAATCGTACACAAAGATCACTTTTTTGTGAAAACTTTGTGAATATCAATTTTTTAATCAAACATCATCTCCATCCTCACGTTTAATATCAAAATCGTTAATTTCTGATTAAAAAAAACTGTATTATTTCATTTAAATCGATCTTGGTGGCTCACAACAATCGTAACGTTGTGAAAATTTTATGAATTTTGATGTTTTTACATTCATACATCATCTTTGATATCAAAATTGAACATTCATACGACAAAAAGTGCACTGTATCATCTATTACAACATTAATCATTCACAACGATCACTTTTATTGTGAAACCTTGTGAACATTAATTTTTTAATCAAACATCAATTCCGTCCTCACGTTTAATATGAAAATCGTTCATTTCTGATTAAAAGAACTGTATTATTTCATTTAAATCGATGTTGGTGATTCACAACAATCGTCACTTTGTGACAATTTTGTGATTTTGATGTTTTTTACCTTCACACATCATTTTTGATATCAAAATGGAACATTTATACGTCAAAAAATACAGTATTTCATTTATTACAAAATTAATCATTCACAACGACCACTTCTTTGTGAAAACTTTGTGAATATCAATTTTTTAATCAAACATCATCTCCATCCTCACGTTTAATATCAAAATCGTTAATTTCTGATTAAAGAAAACTGTATTATTTCATTTAAATCGATCTTGGTGGCTCACAACAATCGTAACTTTGTGAAAATTTCGTGAATTTTGATGTTCTTACATTCATACATCTTTTTAATATCAAAATTGAACATTTATACGATAAAGAATACATTGTTTCGTTTATTACAAAGTTAATCATTCACAACGGTCACCTTTATTGTGTAAACTTTGTGAATATCAATTTTTTAACCAATCATCATCTCCATCCTCACGTTTAATATCAAAATCGTCCATTTCTAATTAAAAAAAACTGCACTATTTCATCTAAATCGATGTTGGTGGTTCACAACGATCGCAACTTTGTGAAAATTTTGTGAATTTTGATGTTTTTACCTTCTTACATCACTTTTGATATCAAAATTGAACATTTATACGACAGAAAATGCATTGTTTCATTTATTACAAAGTTAATCATTCACAACGATCACTTTTTTTGTGAAAACTTTGTGAATATCAATTTTGTAACCAAACATCATACCCATTTAACGTTTAATATCAAAATTATTCATTTTTAATTAAAAAAACTGTATTATTTCATTTAAATCGATGATGGTAATTCACAGCAATCGTAATTTTCTGAAAATTTTGTGAATTTTCATGTTATTACCTTCATACATCAATTTTGATATCAAAATTGAACATTTATACGACAGAAAATGCATTGTTTCATTTATTGCAAAGTTAATTATTCACTACGATCACTTTTTTTGTGAAAACTTTGTGAATATCAATTTTTTAATCAAACATCATCTCCATCCTCACGTGGAATATCAAAATCATTCATTTCTGATTAAAACAGCTGTATTATTTTATTTAAATCAATGTTGGTGATTCACAACAATCGCAACTTTGTGAAAATTTTGTGATTTTGATGTTTTTTACCTTAACACATCATTTTTGATATCAAAATTAAACATTTATACGTCAAAAAATGCATTGTTTCATTTATTATAAAGTTAGTCATACATAAAGATCACTTTTTTGTGAAAACTTTGTGAATATCAATTTTTTAACCAAACATCATCTCCATCCTCACGTTTAATATCAAAATCGTTCATTTCTGATTAAAAGAACTGTATTATTTCATTTAAATTGATGTTGGTGGTTCACAACAATCCTAGCTTTGTGAAAATGTTGTGAATTTTGATGTTTTTTACCTTCACACATCATTTTTGATATCAAAATAAAACATTTATACGACAAAAAGTGCACTGTATCATCTATTACAAAATTAATCATTCACAACGATCACTTTTATTGTGAAAACTTTGTGAATATCAATTTTTTAACCAAGCATCATCAGCATCCTCACGTTTAATATAAAAATCGTTCATTTCTAATTAAAAGATCTCTATTATTTCATTTAAATCGATGTTGGTAATTCACAACAATCGTAACTTTGTGACAATTTTGTGATTTTGATGTTTTTTACCTTCACACATCATTTTTGATATCAAAATGGAACATTTATACGTCAAAAAATACAGTATTTCATTTATTACAAAATTAATCATTCACAACGACCACTTCTTTGTGAAAACTTTGTGAATATCAATTTTTTAATCAAACATCATCTCCATCCTCACGTTTAATATCAAAATCGTTAATTGCTGATTAACAAAAACTGTATTATTTCATTTAAATCGATCTTGGTGGCTCACAACAATCGTAACGTTGTGAAAATTTTGTGAATTTTGATATTTTTACATTCATACAACATCTTTGATATCAAAATTGAACATTCATACGACAAAAAGTGCACTGTATCATCTATTACAAAATTAATCATTCACAACGATCACTTTTATTGTGAAAACTTTGTGAATATCAATTTTTTAACCAAGCATCATCAGCATCCTCACGTTTAATATAAAAATCGTTCATTTCTAATTAAAAGATCTCTATTATTTCATTTAAATCGATGTTGGTAATTCACAACAATCGTAACTTTGTGACAATTTTGTGATTTTGATGTTTTTTACCTTCACACATCATTTTTGATATCAAAATGGAACATTTATACGTCAAAAAATACAGTATTTCATTTATTACAAAATTAATCATTCACAACGACCACTTCTTTGTGAAAACTTTGTGAATATCAATTTTTTAATCAAACATCATCTCCATCCTCACGTTTAATATCAAAATCGTTAATTGCTGATTAAAAAAAACTGTATTATTTCATTTAAATCGATCTTGGTGGCTCACAACAATCGTAACGTTGTGAAAATTTTGTGAATTTTGATATTTTTACATTCATACAACATCTTTGATATCAAAATTGAACATTCATACGACAAAAAGTGCACTGTATCATCTATTACAAAATTAATCATTCACAACGATCACTTTTATTGTGAAACCTTGTGAACATTAATTTTTTAATCAAGCATCATCTCCATCCTCACGTTTAATATGAAAATCGTTCATTTCCGATTAAAAGAACTGTATTATTTCATTTAAATCGATGTTGGTGATTCACAACAATTGTCACTTTGTGAAAATTTTGTGATTTTGATGTTTTTTACCTTCACACATCATTTTTGATATCAAAATGGAACATTTATACGTCAAAAAATACAGTATTTCATTTATTACAAAATTAATCATTCACAACGACCACTTCTTTGTGAAAACTTTGTGAATATCAATTTTTTAATCAAACATCATCTCCATCCTCACGTTTAATATCAAAATCGTTAATTTCTGATTAAAAAAAACTGCATTATTTCATTTAAATCGATCTTGGTGGCTCACAACAATCGTAACTTTGTGAAAATTTTGTGAATTTTGATGTTTTTACATTCATACATCATTTTTGATATCAAAATTGAACATTCATACGACAAAAAGTGCACTGTATCATCTATTACAAAATTAATCATTCACAACGATCACTTTTATTGTGAAACCTTGTGAACATTAATTTTTTAATCAAGCATCATCTCCATCCTCACGTTTAATATGAAAATCGTTCATTTCCGATTAAAAGAACTGTATTATTTCATTTAAATCGATGTTGGTGATTCACAACAATCGTCACTTTGTGAAAATTTTGTGATTTTGATGTTTTTTACCTTCACACATCATTTTTGATATCAAAATGGAACATTTATACGTCAAAAAATACAGTATTTCATTTATTACAAAATTAATCATTCACAACGACCACTTCTTTGTGAAAACTTTGTGAATATCAATTTTTTAATCAAACATCATCTCCATCCTCACGTTTAATATCAAAATCGTTAATTGCTGATTAAAAAAAACTGTATTATTTCATTTAAATCGATCTTGGTGGCTCACAACAATCGTAACTTTGTGAAAATTTTGTGAATTTTGATGTTCTTACATTCATACAACATCTTTGATATCAAAATTGAACATTCATACGACAAAAAGTGCACTGTATCATCTATTACAAAATTAATCATTCACAACGATCACATTTATTGTGAAAATTTTGTGAATATCTAAAATGTAAAATTAATAAAAAAGTGTAAAATTATATTTATCAATTTAGATAAAGTTTATGTCAAGAGATGGCTCTGAGTTAATAATTTTTTTTAAATTAATGATTTTGTTAATTTAATTTGTGATGATTTTATTTATTCATTAAATAATATAATTAATTAATTTTTTATATCAAAATTAGCACGAATTTAAATAATTGCTGTTTTAAAGTAATAAATTTATTTTGATTGATTTTAGTTTACCCCAAAAGATGGCACTGATTTACCTATTTCTTTTTTTTAAATCAGTTATTTTATTGATATTTTTTAATTAATTTTTAATAATTTAAAGAAAGGACGTTAATTAATTAATGTTATTTAATTTTTTATCTCAAAATTAGAATTAATTTAAGTAATTATCATACAAGCTATAAACTTAATTGACATTTATGTCAAAAGATGGCGCTGATTCACTTATTTATTCTATTTTATTAATTATTTTATCAATATTTTTTAATCAATCTTTAACACTTTAAAGAAAAATCGTTATTTAGTTTTATTAACTGATTTTATTTAAATTATTTACGCTAAAATCACATTTATTTTAATTAATAAAAATGAAGTTAATAAATTTTAACGTTTACTCAATTTAGGTTGGTAATGATCTTTACTGTCATTGTCAAGTGCAAGAAATTGATTTTATTTTAGTGATTTCTAAGTTAATTCGAGTTTAAAGTGATAATAATTATGTGGATTAAACAAAAACGTCCTTAATTAAGGTAAATGTCTCTTATAATACGTTATAATACATCAAATCAATTATTTTTTTAAGTAATTTATTAATTGAAGTAACCAGTAAAAGTATCCACGACGAATTGAATTAAATTCGACATTACAAGTCTTTATCAGTGATGAAATTAATGGTAATGATTCAAATTTGATCGAAATACGTTTTTTATTATGCAAAGAAGGAGTTTTTTTATAAAAATTAAAATTAAATTTATTAATTTAGTTAGAAACTTGTGTTAAAAGATGGCGCTAATTGAATGAATTGAAATTAACTAAATTTAAGTTGGTAATAATTTTTACTGTCAAAGTCAACAACGAATTTCTCAACGTCGTATTCGAATAATTTTAAGTTTAATTCGAGATACTACATAAAGTACTCAACAAAATCATTCTTTAAAAAGGTAAAATATCTCAACAAACATAAATTATTTCTTTTAGGTAAACAACAATCAATAAAATTTTGAGGTTATAAAATTTCAATCTAACACCCAACATCTTCTTCGTTGAAATAACTAAATATATCCTTTTTTCTAACATAAACATTATGTTTGAGTAGGAAACTGGGAGAACGTTTTATAAACGAACCGGTTTCGAGATTCCGGAAGTAATAGCGCGCATATTTAGAGGGGGCATATTTACTTCTAACGACACGGTTACGCCGTTCGAGTTAAGTCCGGGAACTCGGTGTTTTGCATAAACTCCCTTCCCTTTTAGAGATCGTCTTTTGGTAGCGCGACCAACTTGGCGGAACGCCAAAAGCGCGCATTAACTTAACTAAGTAAATGCTACGAAGTAATCTAGCTTTTTTATGTCGTAATTAAAGAGTAATTTAATGAGGGAGGGTATGTTGAGATATGCCAAAGTGATGTTTTGGGAAGAAAAGTTAGGTTTGGTTGTGGTTGTAATGATTGTATTTTGTAGGTTTCTTATAAACATAACGTTTAGTTACTACTTTTTGATTGGTTATTAAGATTACTTATAAAGTTTTGATGACTACGTCTGTAATATTTATTCATTTGCAGCTTTATTAGTTTCCTCAATTAGTTCTTCAAATTTTAACTCTTTAGTTTGTTGGTGCTCATCAATCAATTATTTTTCATGATGGGAATATAACTTGGTATAAACCCTCTCTGTTGTATATATTTACAATTTTACATGGAGTCATTTTATTAAAAGTAACATGAAGATGGCTTTCTCCCAAATCGTTAGATCTAGCATAATATAAACTTAGAGCCGTCCTAAGATATTCGGAAAATCTACACTTATCTAATTATCCAGCGCAGAGTCTTCCTACAGGGAGTGCCACATACTCACCAATAAAGATTCAGACACTATGTTCTAATTAAATTCCTTGCTCTTAACGTTCCTCTAGTAGCGTATGGTCTTACTTGATATGATATACGCCACTATTGAAAGGTTAATATAGATTCCCACCAGAAATGGAATACACACATACAATACTTTACAAAAAAGTTAGCTAAAAGAACTTACCTTATCGGAAAAATATGGATTATCTCCTTATTCTGAGTAATAATAAATGACTAATTAAGTGGCCTGCTTTCGCCATTTTAATTCCATACTTCAATATGACATAGAAATGTGGGGATCATCGCCTCAAACTTCCAAGATTTTAATCCAACAAAGGATAAAAACAGAAACAAAATACATAAAAAGAATACGATAAGAAATTCATCTTACACCAATATGACACTAGGCTGAAGAACAGAATCATCATTCCATGATACCGCATCCACAGAGCATAACAAAGAACGAATTATATATGCATAAAATTATGTTATAAATTACCACCAGCTTATACTGGGTTCTACAATTTATTACTATATTCGATCCCATAGCAGTAGATTCAACACCAAATATATTGCATATTGATCAATTAGCGTTTTTAGTGCGATATGTATTATCAAATCGGTCGGACACAAACCTTATTTTTGAAATGGTAATAACTTGTGGATTGTCGCGATCAGCTGTGTGATAATGCATTCTGTCCGGTGGATACTCAGGATTACAAGCTAGGGTTAAAAAATCATAATAAATGAAATAAAATATCTCTTTCCGAGCTGAGCAACGATCAAAATTAAATTGGTGCTGTAAGACATGAAGCACAGGCAATTTTTGAAAAAATTGATGAATTTGAAACTTGATTACTTTGAGAGTGTGATTTGGTACCATATTTTAGAGAGAATGAATGCATCAAATAAAAACTTCTAAAATACTGATCTTCACCGCGGCGCTGTGGTTCCAAAATTAGAAGCACTTATAAAACGAATGCGCGCATACAAGTCCTTTGAAAGAAGATCAAGTCTTCTAGAATCAATATCGGGTCTTCTGAAGGCAGTATCAAGTCTTCTAGAAACAGTATTAAGTCCTTTGAAAGAAGATCAAGTTTTCTAGAATCAATATCAGGTCCTCTGAAGGCAGTATCACGTCTTCTAGAAACTTTATTAAATCCTTTGAAAGAAGATCAAGTTTTCTAGAATCAATATCAGGTCTTCTGAAGGCGGTATCAAGTCTTCTAGAAACAGTATTAAGTCCTTTGAAAGAAGATCAAATATTCTAGAAACAATATCAGGTCTTCTGAAGGCAGTATCAAGTCCTCTAGAAACAGTATTAAGTCCTTTGAAAGAAGATCAAGATTTCTAGAATCAATATCAGGTCCTCTGAAGGCAGTATCAAGTCTTCTAGAAACTGTATTAAATCCTTTGAAAGAAGATCAAGTTTTCTAGAATCAATATCAGGTCTTCTGAAGGCGGTTTCAAGTCTTCTAGAAACAGTATTAAGTCCTTTGAAAGAAGATCAAGTTTTCTAGAATCAATATCAGGTCCTCTGAAGGCAGTATCAAGTCTTCTAGAAACTATATTAAATCCTTTGAAAGAAGATCAAGTTTTCTAGAATCAATATCAGGTCTTCTGAAGGCGGTATCAAGTCTTCTAGAAACAGTATTAAGTCCTTTGAAAGAAGATCAAGTATTCTAAAATCAATATCAGGTCTTCTAAAGGCAGTATCAAGTCTTCTAGAAACAGTATTAAGTCCTCTAGAAACAGTATTAAGTCCTTTGAAAGAAGATCAAGTTCTAGAATCAACATCAGATCTTCTGAAGGCAGTATCAAGTCTTCTACGAACAGTATTAAGTCCTTTGAAAGAAGATCAAGTCTTCTAGAATCAATATCAGGTCTTCTGAAGGCAGTATCAAGTCTTCTAGAAACAGTATTAAGTCCTTCGAAAAAAGATCAAGTTCTAGAATCAACATCAGATCTTCTGAAGGCAGTATCAAGTCTTCTAGAAACAGTATTAAGTCCTTTAAAAGAAGATCAAGTCTTCTAGAATCAATATCGGGTCTTCTGAAGGCAGTATCAAGTCTTCTAGAAACAGTATTAAGTCCGTTGAAAGAAGATCAAGTCTTCTAGAATCAATATCAGTTCTTCTGAAAGCAGTGTCAAGTCTTCTAGAAACAGTATTAAGTCCTTTGAAAGAAGATCAAGTCTTCTAGAATCAATATCAGGTCTTCTGAAGGCAGTATCAAGTCTTCTAGAAACAGTATTAAGTCCTTTCAAAGAAGATCAAGTCTTTTAGAATCAATATCAGGTTTTCGTAAGACAGTAAGTATCAAGTCTTCTAGAAACAGTATTAAGTCTTTTGAAAGAAGATCAAGTTTTCTAGAATCAACATCAGGTCTTCTGAAGGCAGTATCAAGTCTTCTAGAAACAGTATTAAGTCCTTTCAAAGAAGATCAAGTCTTTTAGAATCAATATCAGGTTTTCGTAAGACAGTAAGTATCAAGTCTTCTAGAAACAGTATTAAGTCTTTTGAAAGAAGATCAAGTCTTCTAGAATCAATATCAGGTCTTCTGAAGGCAGTATCAAGTCTTCTAGAAACAGTATTAAGTCCTTTAAAAGAAGATCAAGTCTTCTAGAATCAATATCGGGTCTTCTGAAGGCAGTATCAAGTCTTCTAGAAACAGTATTAAGTCCGTTGAAAGAAGATCAAGTCTTCTAGAATCAATATCAGGTCTTCTGAAGGCAGTATCAAGTCTTCTAGAAACAGTATTAAGTCCTTTGAAAGAAGATCAAGTCTTCTAGAATCAATATCAGGTCTTCTGAAAGCAGTGTCAAGTCTTCTAGAAACAGTATTAAGTCCTTTGAAAGAAGATCAAGTCTTCTAGAATCAATATCGGGTCTTCTGAAGGCAGTATCAAGTCTTCTAGAAACAGTATTAAGTCCTTTAAAAGAAGATCAAGTCTTCTAGAATCAATATCGGGTCTTCTGAAGGCAGTATCAAGTCTTCTAGAAACAGTATTAAGTCCGTTGAAAGAAGATCAAGTCTTCTAGAATCAATATCAGGTCTTCTGAAGGCGGTATCAAGTCTTCTAGAAACAGTATTAAGTCCTTTGAAAGAAGATCAAGTCTTCTAGAATCAATATCAGGTCTTCTGAAGGCGGTATCAAGTCTTCTAGAAACAGTATTAAGTCCTTTGAAAGAAGATCAAGTCTTCTAGAATCAATATCAGGTCTTCTGAAAGCAGTGTCAAGTCTTCTAGAAACAGTATTAAGTCCTTTGAAAGAAGATCAAGTCTTCTAGAATCAATATCGGGTCTTCTGAAGGCAGTATCAAGTCTTCTAGAAGCAGTATTAAGTCCTTTAAAAGAAGATCAAGTCTTCTAGAATCAATATCGGATCTTCTGAAGGCAGTATCAAGTCTTCTAGAAACAGTATTAAGTCCGTTGAAAGAAGATCAAGTCTTCTAGAATCAATATCAGGTCTTCTGAAGGCGGTATCAAGTCTTCTAGAAACAGTATTAAGTCCTTTGAAAGAAGATCAAGTCTTCTAGAATCAATATCAGGTCTTCTGAAGGCAATATCAAGTCTTCTAGAAACAGTATTAAGTCCTTTGAAGGAAGATCAAGTCTTCTAGAATCAATATCAGGTCTTCTGAAGGCAGTATCAAGTCTTCTAGAAATAGTATTAAGTCCTTTGAAGGAAGATCAAGTCTTCTAGAATCAATATCAGGTCTTCTGAAGGTAGTATCAAGTCTTCTAGAAACAGTATTAAGTCCTTTGAAGGAAGATCAAGTCTTCTAGAATCAATATCAGGTCTTCTGAAGGCAGTATCAAGTCTTCTAGAAACAGTGTTAAGTCCTTTGAAGGAAGATCAAGTCTTCTAGAATCAATATCGGGTCTTCTGAAGGCAGTATCAAGTCTTCTAGAAACAGTATTAAGTCCTTTGAAAGAAGATCAAGTCTTCTAGAATCAATATCAGGTCTTCTGAAGGCGGTATCAAGTCTTCTAGAAACGCTATTAAGTCCTTTGAAAGAAGATCAAGTCTTCTAGAATCAATATCAGGTCTTCTGAAGGCAATATCAAGTCTTCTAGAAACAGTATTAAGTCCTTTGAAGGAAGATCAAGTCTTCTAGAATCAATATCAGGTCTTCTGAAGGCAGTATCAAGTCTTCTAGAAACAGTATTAAGTTCTTTGAAGGAAGATCAAGTCTTCTAGAATCAATATCAGGTCTTCTGAAGGCAGTATCAAGTCTTCTAGAAACAGTATTAAGTCCTTTGAAGGAAGATCAAGTCTTCTACAATCAATATCAGGTCTTCTGAAGGCAGTATCAAGTCTTCTAGAAACAGTATTAAGTCCTTTGAAAGAAGATCAAGTCTTCTAGAATCAATATCAGGTCTTCTGAAGGCAGTATCAAGTCTTCTAGAAACAGTATTAAGTCCTTTCAAAGAAGATCAAGTCTTTTAGAATCAATATCAGGTTTTCGTAAGGCAGTAAGTATCAAGTCTTCTAGAAACAGTATTATGTCTTTTGAAAGAAGATCAAGACTTCTAGAATCAATATCAGGTCTTCTGAAGGCAGTATCAAATCTTCTAGAATCAGTATTAAGTCCTTTCAAAGAAGATCAAGTCTTCTAGAATCAATATCAGGTCTTCTGAAGGCAGTATCAAGTCTTCTAGAAACAGTATTAAGTCCTTTCAAAGAAGATCAAGTCTTTTAGAATCAATATCAGGTTTTCGTAAGGCAGTAAGTATCAAGTCTTCTAGAAACAGTATTAAGTCTTTTGAAAGAAGATCAAGTCTTCTAGAATCAATATCAGGTCTTCTGAAGGCAGTATCAAGTCTTCTAGAAACAGTATTAAGTCCTTTGAAAGAAGATCAAATATTCTAGAAACAATATCAGGTCTTCTGAAGCCAGTATCAAGTCCTCTAGAAACAGTATTAAGTCCTTTGAAAGAAGATCAAGTTCTAGAATCAACATCAGATCTTCTGAAGGCAGTATCAAGTCTTCTAGAAACAGTATTAAGTCCTTTGAAAGAAGATCAAGTTTTGTAGAATCAATATCAGGTCCTCTGAAGGCAGTATCAAGTCTTCTAGAAACTATATTAAATCCTTTGAAAGAAGATCAAGTTTTCTAGAATCAATATCAGGTCTTCTGAAGGCGGTATCATGTCTTCTAGAAACAGTATTAAGTCCTTTGAAAGAAGATCAAGTCTTCTAGAAGCAATATCAGGTCTTCTGAAGGCAGTATCATGTCTTCTAGAAACAGTATTAAGTCCTTTGAATGAAGATCAAGTCTTCTAGAATCAATATCAGGTCTTATGAAGGCAATATCAAGTCTTCTAGAAACTATATTAAATCCTTTGAAGGAAGATCAAGTCTTCTAGAATCAATATCAGGTCTTCTGAAGGCAGTATCAAGTCTTCTAGAAACAATATTAAGTCCTTTGAAAGAAGATCAAGTTTTCTAGAATCAATATCAGGCCCTCTGAAAGCAGTATCAAGTCTTCTAGAAACTATATTAAATCCTTCGAAAGAAGATCAAGTCTTCTAGAATCAATATCGGATCTTCTGAAGGCAGTATCAAGTCTTCTAGAAATTTGCATGTTATTTTTCGCTAACTCCATACCAAGATTTTTTTGAAACAGTCTGCGAGTTTTAGCAAATTCACCATCTGGTATGTTGCCTTTGTAGATAACAAAAGCGTTAATTGCTGCTATATTGAGGAGGTTATAGAAATTTACCATTGGCCAACGCTTTGTGTTTCTTGCAACATTGTATGATGTGATCATTCGATCAACAACATCTACCCCACTTTTTGTGCTATTATAGAAAGTAATTATTTCGGGCTTTTTCCGATCACCGGTAGCTTCATCGATATGATCGTTTTGGTGCTTTGTTGAAACTACAAGCACATTCTTTCCTTTTTTGGGTATATATGAAACTGCAGTCATATCATTACTAAATGCGAATAACGAAGAATATACTTTCCTGTTTTTAACTTGTGTTATTTCAAGAGGTAGTTCTCTTCTATTGGCTCTAATTGTACCAACCACAGTAAGGCGGTACTCTCTTAGTAGTTTCTTTACAATTGAATATCCTGTGAACCAACGATCTATTGTAACATTTCCTGTGAACACATTCTTTCAGTTACTGCAGCGGTAGAGTTGTCAGTTTTGCAACTGCACCTACCCCTAAAGGCAACCAGCATTTCATCTAATGGTACATACTCGCCCTCAGAATAAGTTTTCTTACAATTGTCGTTGAACTTGTCAACAATAGTACGAACTGTTGCTAGTTTGTCCATTCCTTTTCTTTGACCTCTAGTTGTGGTATCGTCTAAGCGAATGCATTTCAATAAGAAGTCGAACCTCCGTTTTGCCATTGTAGCAGGAAATATCTCATATCCCATACCTTCTGATGACCAATACTCTGCTAGATGTGTCCTTGACCCATGATGGAGCCCAGCTAAATAAAACAAACCCATCAGCGCTTGGATTTCTACAGAGTCGGTAGAAAGTCGGGTGTGGTTTAGTACTAGTTTAGTAGAGGTTAGTTTTTTTCAGTCGGTATAGAAGCTTGTTCAGTTATCGATATTAGAAAAGACATACTTTTTCGGTGTGTCCATTTAATTTGTACAGCAGATATATTCATTAGAAGCTATTTCACTCTACACACGTCAGCGTACGGGCGTAATATTTCTAACGTATGCGCAAACTACTTACGGAAATCGATGAGTCACCGCCACTTCTCGTGGTGCAGACTATAATGAAGACCTGCAGAGTGTATCCGATTGCTTTAGACATAATCTTGATTAATCCCGCGAAAACTGAAGTTATTCTGTCTTTGTTGAGATGCAGCAAAGACAATGATAAAATCATATTCCGATCTTACGTGCATTAAATACATTAAACTTAAGATTTGAAAGAAAAATAATGTTACATTGTGGTTGAAAAATGACAAAAATGAATTTTAAAGGTGAATTAAATATTTGATAAGTTTTAAATTGGAGTGAAATTTCCTTCGCAAGTTCATACTCTTTATGTTGTTTGATGTTCGTTGGAACTACGAGTGGAATTGAACGATTAAATTTCCGTATGTATGGAGTGAAGTAGAAATTAGAAACGGGAATGGAGACAGAGGGGGGATGGAGATGAAAAGTTTTATGGTTCAACTGTTGGAAGGGTTAGTTTAGCTTTTAAAGGGGAGGTCTGTAATAGTAGTAGTTTTGAAAGTTTCCGTTTTCTAAGTTCAACTTAAATGAACGTTGATATGATAAAGTTATATCTTCTCCGTTAAAGCCCTCCCGTACAAAGAGATACAAGTTTTCCTTAAAGCAAATTTTTTCCCCATCTCAATAACGACCCCATAATCCTCAAAGCGCGCTCTTTCTAAAAGATAATTTCCTCTTTTTTCTTCTCTTTTCAGATAAACATCAAAACCGAGACAATGTAAGCCAGATTTTATCCCGAAACAAAAAAAAAGAAACGACACAAAACGAGATGGATAAATCTCAATATCCGTACGAAACGTACCCATCCGTGACTAAATCGAATACGAACTCTTTAAAACCCGAGCCGAAAATGAAAAAGAAAAAAGAAATCAGTCGGTGCAATTGTTTCGGGTCGAAAAAACGCAAAGCCTTCTTTACCGGTTTGGCAACGAATTTAGGGATTTGTGTCATTCTTTTCGGGTACACTCTGCTGGGATCGGTTGTTTTCCTGGCCATAGAAGGTGGCGCGACGATCGGCGCCGGAACGAACCCCCATCATATCCTGGCGACCACATCTTTCGATTTGAAAAAGTCCCCGACGAGCAACAACACCAATTCGCAAGAGTTTAAAAGTAGGGCGGAAGAGGTCAGGGCGAGGACTGTCGAAAACATTTGGGATATTACGGTTAATTTGAACATTTTGTATCGGGATAATTGGACGAAGTTGGCCGCCTTGGAGATCACGAGGTTTCAAGATGAACTCTTGAGGAGTATTAACGAGGATTTTAAGGAGTATTCGATGATGGAGCGGAAAATGGATGGGACTAGGAATTTTGGGGAGTTTGAATGGACTTTTGCGAAATCGTTTTTGTATTCATTAACCGTCCTAACAACTATAGGTAAGTTTTTTTTGTACTATTTATTCTAAATTACGAAATTTAGGTTGGTAATAATTCGACAATTATAAGAAATTTAACCTATTTCACGATTAATTCGTGATTAAATAATTAATAAAATGCGATTTGATTTAAAAATTGCAAAAAAGATTTTTTTTGATAAAAATTAAGGTAATAAATCGAGAGTTATGTCAAAAGATGGCGCTAAATTAATCTTTTGTATTCCTATTAAATATTATTTTATTATTTCCAAATTAATTTTTAATTATTTACAAAAATATAATTAATTAATCAATTTTATTTAATAATGCAAAAAGCATTAAAATTAACAATTTTAGTTTGTTAAAATTAAATTAGTAAATTTGTGTTCACAAAATTTAGGTTGGTATTAATTTTTACTGTCATTGACCTAAATCCAAAATTTTCATAATTTTAAAGTTATTCGAGTTTTATGAGTTCTGAAACATCATGGATTCAACAAAAAACGTTCTTAATTAAGGTAAATATTTCCATTTTTACTCAAAAACGATTTTTTTAAAATTAAAATCGTCCCAGATGAGATAGAGGTTATAATATTTTAATTTAACATTACACGTCTTTATGGGTAATTAATTTAAAGGAAATACGTTTCATGATTCAAAATTAATCCAAAATCATCGATATTTTCTAATTTTATTATAAAAAAAGAAAATTTTTTATAAAAATGAGAATTAAATTGGTTTAGTTGAGGTTTACTTCAAAAGATGGAGATGTATTTACATAAAAGAAATTATTTTATTATTTCCAAATTAATTTTTTTATTATTATATACAAAAATATCGTTAATTAATACAATTAATCAATTTTATTTAATTTTTTGTATTAATTGTTAACATAAAATTAATTAAGTTTAAATGAAATTAAGAAATTTTATTGTTTACAAAATTAGGTTGGTATTAATTTTTACTGTCATTGACCTAAATCCAAAATTTTAATAATTTTAAAGTTATTCGAGTTTTATGAGTTCTGAAACATCATGGATTCAACAAAAAACGTTCCTAATTAAGGTAAATATTTCCATTTTTACTCAAAAACGATTTCTTTAAAATTAAAATCGTCCCAGATGAGATAGAGGTAATAATATTTTAATTTAACATTACACGTCTTTATGGGTAATTAATTTAAAGGAAATACGTTTCATGATTCAAAATTAATCTAAAATCATGGATATTTTCTAATTTTATTATAAAGAAAGAAAATTTTTTATAAAAATTAAAATTAAATTGGTTTAGTTGAGGTTTACTTCAAAAGATGGAGCTGTTTTTACATAAAAGAAATTATTTTATTATTTCCAAATTAATTTTTTTATTATTATATACAAAAATATCGTTAATTAATACAATTAATCAATTTTATTTAATTTTTTGTATTAATTGTTAACATAAAATTAATTAAGTTTAAATGAAATTAAGAAATTTTATTGTTTACAAAATTTAGGTTGGTATTAATTTTTACTGTCATTGACCTAAATCCAAAATTTTAATAATTTTAAAGTTATTCGAGTTTTATGTGTTCTGAAACATCATGGACTCAACAAAAAACGTTCCTTATTAAGGTAAATGTTTCTATTTATACTCAAAACCGATTTTTTTATAATTAAAATCGTTCCAGATGAGATAGAGGTTATAACATTTTAATTTAACATTACACGTCTTTGTGGTTAATTAATTTAAAGGAAATACGTTTCATGATTCAAAATTTATCTAAAATCATCGATATTTTCTAATTTTATTATAAAAAAAGAAAATTTTTTATAAAAATTAAAATTAAATTGGTTTAGTTGAGGTTTACTTCAAAAGATGGAGCTGTATATATACAGTACATTTATTTAGGACTCATACAGAAAACAAAGGGAAAATTACCAATATGAGGTATAACAACAAATAATACAAGTCCTAAAACGGCCATCGACCGGAGTCTTTCAGCCGGTGTAACATAATGAGAAATTATAAGAAAGAAAAAAAAACATAATAACGTATTAGTAGGTAATTAAAAAAATAACAAAACAAAACAAAAAAAAATTAAATTAAATTTCGGGCACTTAAGAAATCCGCTTCATCCTTCCTATAACTTCAATGATTGGGGCGCCCGATAATGGACCAGTGGGCGACGGCGTTCTCATCATTCGATGTAATGTAGCGTTCAGGATGTTTTTGCATACTTTAGTTGTAAGCTGTAGTCCTCGTTCCGCAAATGGTGTTACGCCTGTTTTTTCGTAGAGGAGTGCGTTTGAAGGGTTGTGCAACGGGTTGTTCGGGTGCCTCAATTTAGTTATTCTCCTAAGCGCAGCCCGTTCTGCGATTTCTAGGTGACGTCTAGTTTTTTCGGTGGAGGAGTAAGTGAATAAAATACCGTATTCAATTAACGGTCTGCAGATAGACTTATAGATCTGGGTTGCTAACTGCAGCGATATGCCGTTACTTTTGTGTACTAAGGACTTAAAATGAGCAGCCCTAGTTTTACATTTCATCTTTGTCTTTATTGCATGGACATTAAATTTAAGTTTGTTGTCAATAACCATGCCCAAGTATTTCACCGTAGGTGAAGGAGATACATTAATACCAGAGATGAAAATGGTTGGCGATCTTTCGTGAATACGGTGAAACGGGATAAAAAACTGGGTTTTATTGGAATTCAGCTGGATTCTCCACTTTTGAAACCAGACTTCAGTCTTCTGTAACATATCTTGCATCTTGCTAATTAAGGTGTTTATGTTTTTGGCGTGAGCTATAATGGCAGTATCGTCGGCGTATTGAAGGACGTAGGAGTTGATGTCAAAAAAAGTAGGGTCGTCGTTGTAAATATCGTGACAATAAAGGTTGTAGAGAGAAGGGGACAAAGGGGAGCCTTGGGGGAGACCCTGCTGCATAGAAAAGGATCTAGATAGGAAATTTAGGACTCTGATTTGCGATGTGCGATTTGATAGGAATTTTTGGATTATATTAAGAAGATAAAACGGAACGTTAAGTTGAGAAAGTTTATAAATCAGTCCATGGTGCCATACTGAATCAAAAGCTTTTTTGATATCAAGGAATAAAACGGCCGACTGTAGTTTCTGTACGTGAGCAACTTGGCAGTTTGAGATTAGCACAGCTAGGGGATGGACGGTACTTTTATACGGCCGAAAGCCAAACTGGTATTCCGGAATTTTTTGTTCAATTGTTTCAAGTAGCCTTGTTTTAATGAATGACTCAAACATCTTGCCTAACACTGGAAGGAGAGATATCGGACGGTAATTGGCTGGATCTTCAGGAGCACCGTCGCTCTTTGGAATACAAATAATTATAGATTTCCTCCATTCTCTTGGAAAAAGTTGTTCTTTCCAGCAATAGTTGAAGATTCCTCTGATATAATGGTGTATTTTTAAATCAAGGCTTTTTAAGAGTTTTCTAGACATATTGTCGTAACCGGGGGCAGTGTTTCTTCCGTTGTGGAGAATCTCGAAATATTCGTCTTCTTCTATAAAGGCTTCTTGAGGTGTAGGTGTTCGATTTGTAAACGCCGCTACATACCATTCGTCTACAAGATTTTTATGCGATTGATCGAAGTCCACATGATCTGAGAATGAAAATATATTTTCCAGATAATTAGCATGGATGTCGGCTATTTCTTGAGGTTGTGTATGTGACGAATTGTCGGATGTGTCTATCAGCGGTGCAATCACGGGACGACTTCTGTATTTGGATAGTTTCTTAATTTCATTCCAGTAGGTTTTTCCTTTACATCTACTGATATTGCGACAGGCCTCCAGATATTTGTCGGTTCTGTAATGGGTAACCAATTGTTGGATGTACTTGTTCAGTTTGTTAAATTTTTGTTTTAATTCGGGAATTTCCGTTGTTTTAAAATCTCTATATAATCTTCTTTTTTCTTTGATCAGCCTGAGTATAAAAGAAGGAAGGGGGAAGTTGAAGTAGTGTGCTCTTTTAATTGGGCTCTCCAGTTCTATAGCATTCGTCAAACAACCGCAGAATCTAGAAATCGTCTCTTCACTGCTCAATTCATTGTTATCTATGAACTCGGCAACTCTCCTATTAACTTCTCTAATATTGCATAAATTGTAATTTCTTAATACGGGTTCGACTGATGGTCTTATAGTGTCGATATGGTCGATATGGGCCAAATTCAATAATAGTCCTAAGTGATCAGAACAAAGGTCTGTAACCATGTCGACTGACGAAATTAGAGGTTTTATATTGTTAGTACAGAATACAAGGTCTGGTGTGGTGCTAGCTCTCTCGTTCATTATAAATGTGGGAGGAGTTGGGATTTGAACGAAATTAGTTCTGTCCAGGAATTGTTTTATTTGACGTCTTTTTATAGGGTTTGGGTTAAAATCGCCAATTATGATGCAGTTATCAAATAATGCTGCCATAGTAAGAACATTATCTTCAATGAGACTCAGTGGGTGGATATACACCAAAAAATAAGTGTGTTTTTTTATCACCCAACATGAAGGTCGCGTGAATACCACGCGACCCATTTCCAAGATTTATAGCAGGATGCCCCAATATCACCGATCCTCCTCTTACGTTAGCATTTACAATATTACCCAGCTTTTGTATAGTTGACCAGTTTTGATAATTAATGTGAGTATCTGATTTAGTCTCTACGAACATCGCTCCTTTAATGTCATTATTTAGAATAAAATTATTAACCAAATGAGATTTGTTTTTGATGCTGTTAATGTTGGCATACAGCAATCTTATGCTAGACATCGTCCTTATTTGCAATTGTTGTTTGAGTTCCCGTAATAGGTTCCGTAGGAGATGGAGAGTTAACGTTTAATAAGTCTATCATTATGATATACATGTAGTTGGAAGAAAATGACACAATGGTATCGACCTGATACTGTTCGATAAATCGCCGTTTCAATGAATTAATGAGTTCTTGTCGGTTTGAGATTTTAGGAGAGTTAATTTTTGTGACGTAAGTATTTATTATTTGGTCGTGAATTGTAATTGGATTGTGTATTCTGTTTTTTTTGGAGTTAGTATTCGAAATTTGATCAGATTTTTTATTGGCGGACTTGATTCTGACATTAGGAATACCTTTGATTGGGACTGTGGGTCTGTTTTTACATTTAGCGGACCAAGCCCCATGGCCAGCCATTCCGCATGATTTGCATTTTTCCGGTAGTTGAGATGTGCAATTAATGGTTTTATGCTCACCTAGACATTTGCTACAAGAAATTTTTTCGTTGCAATTATCAGTTGTGTGGGTAAACTCGCAACATCTATTGCATGGAATGGGTAAGGGGGGTGGAGGATAGCTTTCGAAAGTAGGGAAGTGGAGGTTTTTATAGAAAAGACCCTTTTGTATCAGCTTTTCGTAGGATGTGTTACAACCAGTTATTACCCTTATATTTTATACGTTGGATTTCCAGTTGCTCTAGAGATAATTCTTTTGCAGAATCTGTGACTAATTTGGATAGCATTCAAGGCATCGCTTATTTCCTGATCCGTAATTTCCAAGTCCACTGATGAAATAACAGCTGAGTATGAGGGAGCTGGGTTGTTTTTAGGTTGAATGATGTTGGTTTTGGTTTCAAAAAAGTTTTTAATTATGTTTTGGTTTTGCAGTTGAGTAAGAATTGCTGACTGGTCAGCTTTCGTATTTTGTGATTTGATAATAAATCCGAGTTTTGTGTTTATAATAACATCTTGTGGATTGAGTTTGTTTTTTTCCCATATTTCCGACAGCTGAATTCGACTCATCGGTGAAGTCGTCGTGAGAGAGAAAACGGAGTTGTATGACTTATTTTGGTACGCTGCGTGAGACGTCTTTACACTAGCGTTTGGAACACGTGAGTGCTGCGGTAATTTTCCTTTGGGAGTTGCTGGTTTACGGACGTTGGAATAAGAATCTTTAGGTGGATTTGGCATTTTAAGCGAGGCATCGCTACCGCTGGTGTTCTGCTTTTTGTAGGGGCGCTCGGAGAGCGCGTGTTTTCTCGGACGGCCGCGTTTCTTATGACCTCGGCCTCTGATCCCCGGGTTTCCATGTTATTATTTTCCTTCCTCCAGAAAAAAAGGTATAGTTCACGCTTTCACTTATAATTGTGTTAAAACAAATCACTAAAACTAGTTAAATTACCTCGTAAACGATCAGAGCATAAATCACGTGTAACTCGTGCGACTGCTCGCTTGAAAAATGAGAGATGTCTTAATACTCCTAGACTTATCATTCCTTTCATGAAATCCCGGTGCTGGGCACCCATAAAACTGAAATATACAAGTATCTCAAAATTGAGATATGATCATTTTTTCAACCATTTTTCTCAAAACTTTTAGATAAAATATTTTCTTCGATCGATATGTATTAAAAAATTCATAAGATTTAGAGACGTTCAAAATGGCATTTGCGCCCCGTAGTGATCATCTTAGAAACTTGAAGATAATTTCCAGTATTTTCTGTTAGCCACTTTAGTCATAAATGTTTTTCCCCAAGTTTTTACAATGAGCAGTTTACGAGGAATTAATTCCGCCGAGGTGTCTTGCGGACGAGGAGCAACATTTTTTCATAATAGACATTTTTCTGTTGATATTTCAAACCCAGCGCCTCGTCCGCAAACGAACTCGGCGATTTGAAGCGAAATTGTTCATTGTATATTTAACAATTAGTAAATGTATAGGTGTCCGGAAATTGCGTCTGTATACTGAAAGAGGTGATTCTACTTTAGATGTAATATGCTTATATTCCAAATATGAACATTCTAAATCTTTTTTGAGATATCCCTAAAAAAGTACTTTCTAGAATCACCCCTTTCAGTATATAGACGCAATCTCGGGACACCTTTTTAAAGACAGCTAGGTGTTAGCTTTTAAAGAAAACCGTGGCAAGCATCATTTTTGTGTTCCCCACAAAATGCCTTTTTACATTTGATGCTATTCTTCATCTTCATGCGTGAGTGTTACTTCGCATATGTCGTGGAAAAGTAGCGGCCTGTAATCTTTGCGTTATCTATGGTGTAGTCAGTTGAGTGCTGAGTGTCATCATAAATTCTTTGTCACTCAACGGCTTATTTTGTTTTGATAGAACATATATATATATATACGAATTAACAAATGCAATGTTCAATATGCGATAAAACATAGTCATTGGCAATCTATTATTGGTTTTTTTTCTATCATGATTGTTGTGGCATAGTCCTGATATTGTTACAAATTTAAGATATTTTATCACTATTAGTAACGAATTATCATTGTTAATCTTTGTGTTTATTGCTAGTGGATGCCGCCATTGGGGGTTTTCCTGTTGGTTTCCCAAATATATAAATAAATAAAATGATATCGTTGAAGACATTTATTTGAACGAATAAATCGACTCCCTCCTTTTTTGGTTATAAAATATTATCATATTAGGTTTGCCAGTTGTTCGGTGCCAAGCTTCAATCCTCAAGAATCTCTCGTTTATCTGACTTTATGGTGCCAATAAAGGTAAAATTGTGTGGATTCTGAAGAAGCGATTTTGCGAGAGGCACAGAGGTGAACCAATTATCACAAGTAATATTGCGATCATAATTCTTTTACATAATATTCTCCCTGTAGTTAGTAGACCATTAGTGTTTGTGGCTTTCCCGATATACGGTATTGCATTCAGCATATACTTTGTGCCACTATCGCACATCATAGGAACTTTAATCCCATACTTGTTGGGCTTATTCGGAATATACATTCTGAATGGGGATCGTCGTCGAAATCAAACCGATCTCGTTTACCGAAAAAGTACTATCAAACAGCTGTTTATTCAGAGCAGCCGTTAAAGCCATGATTCCAATGAAAGCTCGAAGTTCTACTATATATGTGTTACTTAACGTGGCTTTGGTCATATTGTCGAAGCATTTTGCTGCGATTTGTACGTACATAGTCCAGCGGACAATCTCTTTGGTTATTATATCGGTGATGAATAAATCAAAACATAATGCAAGATCAAATATGTTGCGACACATACATGTTAGACCTCTAGTTGTGCGAATTATATTGATGGCAGATGTTCTTCCATGTTTTCGACCCTTAATAGTAGACTAACAATGTTTGTTTTTACCTCGGAGTGTTCTTCTATTAGAAATAATTATGCGGGGATTAAATTTTCCTCATCACATACATTTTTTCGATTCTTAAGATATATTAAAGATTATAAGATTTTAATTTTACTTTGCACGTCTTTTGATTGATAAATTTAAAGAAAATTCGTTTCACGAATAGAATTTGATCTAAAATCATCGATATTTCATAATTTTATTGCAAAAAAAATTTTTTTTATTAAAATTAGAATGAATTCCCGATTTAATTGGTGTTTACGCCAAAAGATGGCGTTGTATTTATATAAATCCAATTAATTTTATAATTTCGTAATTAATTTTTAATTATTTACCAAAATTACTTTAATTAACCTAATTAATCAATTTTATTTAATTTTTTACATTAAATTTAACATAAATTTAAATAATTTTATATGAAACAAAGAAATTTTTGTATTAATTAAATTTAGGTTGGTATTAAGTTTTACTGTCATTGACAAGTTTACAAAGTTTATGCAAAATTTTAATAATTTCAAAGTTATTTGTGCTTTACGAGTTATAAAACATCATGGATTCAACAAAAAATATTCCCGATTAAGGTAAATGTATCAATTAATCCTCAAAAATGATTATTTTTATAATTTAATCAATCAAGATATATTGAAGGTTATAAGATTTTAATTTTACTTTGCACATTTTTTTGTTAGATAAAATTAAAGGAAATTCGTTTCATGATTCGAATTTGATCTAAAATCATCGATATTTCACAATTTTAACGCAAAAAAAGAAAATCTTTGTATTAAAATTAGAATTAAAGTTGTCGATTTAATTGGTATTTACGTCAAAAGATGGTGCTGTACATATTTATATAAAACGAATTAATTTTATAATCTCGTAATTAATTTTTAACTATTTACAAAAATTACGTTAATTAACCTAATTAATTAAGTTTATTTATTTATTTGCATTAAACTTAACATAAATTTAAATAATTTTATAGGAAATTAGGAAATTTTTGTTTTAACTAAATTTAGGTTGGTAGTAATTTTTATTGTCATTGACAACTTTACAAAGTTTATGCAAAATTTTAATAATTTCAAAGTTATTTGTGCTTTACGAGTTATAAATCATCATGGATTCAACAAAAAACATTCCAGATTAAGGTAAATGTTTCCATTAATCCTCAAAAACGATTATTTTTATAATTTAATCAATATTAAATAGATATATTGAAGGTTATAACATTTTAATTTTACTTTGCACATCTTTTTGGTTGATAAAATTAAAGAAAATTCGTTTCATGATTCGAATTTCATCTAAAATCATCGATATTTCACAATTTTAACGCAAAAATAGAAAATTTTTTGTATTAAAATTAGAATTAAAGTTGTCGATTTAATTGGTGTTTACGTCAAAAGATGGCGTTATATTTATATAAAACCAATTAATCTCGTAATTAATTTTTAATTATTTACAAAAATTTAATTAATTATTCTAATTAATCAATTTTATTTGATTTTTTGCAATAAAGTTAACGTAAATTTAAACAATTTTGTATAAAATTAGGAAATTTTAGTATTTACTAAATTTAGGTTGGTATTAATTTTTACTGTCATTGACAAGTTCACAAAATTTATCCAAAATTTTAACAATTTCAAAGTTATTTGTGTTTAATGAGTGATAAAACATCATGGATTCAACAAAAAGCATTCCAGATTAAGGTAAATGTTTCCATTAATCCTCAAAAACGATTATTTTTATAATTTAATTAATCAAGATTTATTGAAGGTTGTAAGATTTAAATTTTACTTTGCACATCTTTTTGGTTGATAAAATTAAAGAAAATTCGTTTCATGATTCGAATTTCATCTAAAATCATCGATATTTCACAATTTTAACGCAACAAAGAAAATTTTTGTATTAAAATTAGAATTAAAGTTGTCGATTTAATTGGTGTTTACGTCAAAAGATGGCGTTATATTTATATAAAACCCATTAATTTTATAATTTCGTAATTAATTTTTAATTATTTACAAAAATTTAATTAATTATTCTAATTAATCAATTTTATTTGATTTTTTGCAATAAACTTAACATAAATTCAAACAATTTTGTATAAAATTAGGAAATTTTAGTATTAACTAAATTTAGGTTGGTATTAATTTTTACTGTCATTGACAAGTTCACAAAGTTTATCCAAAATTTTAACAATTTCAATGTTATTTGTGTTTAATGAGTGATAAAACGTCATGAATTCAACAAAAAGCGTTCCAGATTAAGGTAAATGTTTCCATTAATCCTCAAAAATGATTATTTCTATAATTTAATCAATCAAGATATATTGAAGGTTATAAGATTTTAATTTTACTTTTCACATCTTTTTGGTTGATAAAATTAAAGAAAATTCGTTTCATGATTCGAATTTGATCTAAAATCATCGATATTTCCCAATTTTAACTCAATTAATTATAAATAAAATATTAATAAAATAATTAATTTTATAATAACTTCGAAATTTTTGTATTAACTAAATTTATGTTGGTATTAATTTTTACTGTCATTGACAAGTTTACAAAGTTTATCAAAAATTTTAACAATTTCAAAGTTATTTGCGTTTAATGAGTGATAAAACACCATGGATTCAACAAAAAACATTCCAGATTAAGGTAAATGTTTCCATTAAACCTCAAAAACGATTATTTTTATAATTTAATCAATCAAGATATTGAATTTTAATTTTACTTTGCCCATTTTTTGGTTGATAAATTTAAAGAAAATTCGTTTCATGAATCGAATTTGATCTAAAATCATCGATTTCACAATTTTAACGCAAAAAAATAAAGTTTTTGTATTAAAATTAGAATTAAATTTTCCAATGTCTTTGGTGTTTACGTCAAAAGATGGCATTGTATTTATATAAAAGCAATTAATTTTATAATTTCCTAACTAATTTTTAACTGTTTACAAGAATTACGTTAATTAATCAATTTTATTTAATTTTTTTGTATTAAACTTAGCATAAATTTAAATAATTTTGTATGAAATTAGGATATTTTTGTATTAACTAAATTTAGGTTGGTATTAATTTTTACTGTCATTGACAAGTTCACAAAGTTTATCGAAAATTTTAACAATTTCAAAGTTATTTGGGTTTAATGAGTGATAAAACGTCATGAATTCAACAAAAAGCGTTCCAGATTAAGGTAAATGTTTCCGTTAATCCTCAAAAATGATTATTTTTATAATTTAATCAATCAAGATATATTGAAGGTTGTAAGATTTAAATTTTACTTTGCACATCTTTTTGGTTGATAAAATTAAAGAAAATTCGTTTCATGATTCGAATTTCATCTAAAATCATCGATATTTCCCAATTTTAACGCAAAAAGAAAAAATTTTTTTTATTAAAATTAGAATTAATTCCCGACTTAATTGGTGTTTACGTCAAAAGATGGCGTTATATTTATATAAAACCAATTAATTTTATAATTTCGTAATTAATTTTTAATTATTTACAAAAATTTAATTAATTATTCTAATTAATCAATTTTATTTGATTTTTTGCAATAAAGTTAACATAAATTCAAACAATTTTGTATAAAATTAGGAAATTTTAGTATTAACTAAATTTAGGTTGGTATTAATTTTTACTGTCATTGACAAGTTCACAAAGTTTATCCAAAATTTTAACAATTCAATGTTATTTGTGTTTAATGAGTGATAAAACGTCATGAATTCAACAAAAAGCGTTCCAGATTAAGGTAAATGTTTCCATTAATCCTCAAAAATGATCATTTTTATAATTTAATCAATCAAGATATATTGAAGGTTATAAAATTTTAATTTTACTTTTCACATCTTTTTGGTTGATAAAATTAAAGAAAATTCGTTTCATGATTCGAATTTAATCTAAAATCATCGATATTTCACAATTTTAACGCAAAAAAAGAAAATTTTTTGTATTAAAATTAGAATTAAAGTTGTCGATTTAATTGGTGTTTACGTCAAAAGATGGCGTTATATTTATATAAAACCAATTAATTTTATAATTTCATAATTAATTTTTAATTATTTACAAAAATTTAATTAATTATTCTAATTAACCAATTTTATTTGATTTTTTGCAATAAACTTAACATAAATTCAAACAATTTTGTATAAAATTAGGAAATTTTAGTATTAACTAAATTTAGGTTGGTATTAATTTTTACTGTCATTGACAAGTTTACAAAGTTTACCAAAAATTTTAACAATTTCAAAGTTATTTGTGTTTAATGAGTGATAAAACATCACGGATTCAACAAAAAACGTTCCCGATTAAGGTAAAAATTTTTATTAATCCTCAAGAACGATTTTTTTTTCAAATTTAATCATCCAAGATATGTTGGAGGTTAAGATTTTAATTTTACTTTGCACATCTTTTTGGTTGATAAATTTAAAGAAAAATCGTTTCCTTCAATATCAAATCATCGATATTTCACAATTTTATCCCAAGAAAAGAATTTTTTTATTAAACTTAAAATTAATTCCCGATTTAATTTGGTGTTTGTCAGAAGATGGCGCTTCCTTTACCCAAAACAAATTATTTTATTCTTTCGTAATTAATTTTTAATTATTTACGATAATAAAATAAATTAGTTTCATTAATCATTTTAATTTAGTTTTTGCATTCAATTTAATTAAATAATCAAATTAATTAATATAAAAATTAAGAGATTTTAGTTTTAATAAATTTAGGTTGGTATTAATTTTTACTGTCATTGTCAATTAATCACAACAAAATCTTTACTCCAATTAATTTTAAAATTAATTCAATTTCAATCAAATTCATCAAAAAAAATCGTTTATTACCAAGAAAAAGGCACCGATTAAATCAAGGAAATCAAATTTTCCCTATTAAAAGTAAGTAAAACTCACTTAACCTATAAATATCAAAGTCAGTCCAATTTTTTGCAATAACTTTATTTATCATCATTTTTATTTAACTTACTTAAATATATCACATCTTAACATATCATTTTTAACATAATTACACAATTTTTTGTTTATTACTCAACTGAATCAATTGCCCGATCGTTTTTTCATCATAAATATCCAATTTAACTTGGAACGGGAACCCATAAACATCCTCCAAATTAATAATAGTCGGAGATGGTCCATCGAAATTACTCGATAACTCTTTTAAAGCATGAACCACCTCTTTATCGGCCATATCCAACACAATCGGGATCGTACTCCCATCAGACGAATTTGGCACATTAATCGTAGTTTTATGATACGGTTTTTGCTTAAAAATAGAATGCCCACTAACAATCGCAACATCCCTCGATAATCTCTCAACTAATTGATAATCCAAATTAATTTTAAAGTACATTCTAACATTATCTTTTTCGTAGGTTACAATCGAAAATGGGTTATCCCTCAAAAACGATGAGTCGAGCTCGATTAATAAATCTAAGACTTTCGGGTTAGTTAAATCGATGTAAATGGGGGCTGTTTCATCGTTATCAGTCGTTGAGATTATTAAGATATTAATCGTGAGAGGTTTTTGGATAAAAGCGGCGTCTAAAACTTGGAAAACATCCCGATCGTGTTTTGACACAAAAAATTGACGATTTTGATTGAATGAGTCGATTAATTTGATTTGAATTGAGTCGGGATTTTCGGATATTGATTCTAATCCGGATAAAACGGATGGTTTTAATTTAGTTTTAACACAATCATGTTTTGGCAAATTATTATTCGGCAAACACATAATTAAGTAAGGCAATTTTTTGGCGTTTATAAAAATTTCGTTTTGATTCGATCCGAGTTGATTTAACCGGATTAAAGTTTCGATTACCTCGCCGTTGTTTAAGTTGAGATTTAAAGTTACGAATTGACTCGATTCATCCCGAACTTCGAAATAAGTCATTATCTCATCTTCATTATTATTATTAATGTTTTGAGATAATTTTTGGGTTAATTTGATTAATTCGATTACAATTTCTTTTTGGGATAAGTCCAAAAAGATCGTTTTTGTCTCTTCGTAATAATTGATTAAGAAAATTCCGAATAATTTCGTTTTTTCGTTATTATTCTCTAACAGCATTAAAGTTTGAATGCTTAATGATCTCAAAACTGATTGTACTTTTAAATTGAACGTATCTAACGACAAAAAAATTGGGTGCTTATTCTCGATTAACTCGATCGAGTTAATCGAGTTGGGTTGGGTGTTATTCCCCGGGAAATCTTTGCTTAATTTTTTGATTATTTCCACGATTTCAGGGGATGCTCTATCGATTGAGATCGGGAGCATCTCGTAATTATCGGGAATTTCGATTGTGAGAACGTCGGGGACGTAAATTTGGTGATTTAGGACTTCGATTGGGTCGATCCCCGTTGGGTTAACCCCGATTGAGTCGATTGTTAGCATGATTAATTGATATAGAGTTGTTGAGTTGGTTAAATCGAGGCGTAAAAGGATTTCTTGGCCCGAACTATCGCGCAAATTTAGCTCAAATTCGCTTCTTCCCCCGATATAACTCCGACTTAGCTCTTTGATTCTTTCGGTTATCTCGATTTTACCAACATCAACGGTTACGGTGAATGAGCCGATGAATGGGGCCATAATCGGGAATGAGACTAAGATTGGGATGAATCTTTTTGCCTTTTTAATCCGGATTAATCTCGCCGGGATCCCCCGCTCCGATTCAATCGATAATTTTAGCAAATTTTCGATCGTTATCGCATCATTTAAATCAATTTTGATTTGTTTTAATGAACCATCCGGCATTTTGAACGAAATCGAGCTCAACGAGACATTCGTATTTTGAGAATCAACGATTTGTTGGAGCTTTTTGAGAACTTGCAGATTATTTACATCAATCGCAATCTGCTTTTTCTCTTGGTTAACATCGACTATCTCGATATATTGGAGATTTTTCGTTTTCGGCTTAATTAACAGCTCTGATTCTAACCCCGTCGATTTTAAAGTCGATTCTTTCAAAATTTGGAGCGTGCTCGGATTCGTTTTGTCCAATTTTAGCTCAAACTGCCTCCCTTGGGGCGAGATTAATTTCAAATTGATGATTTGGGACGAATCCGAAATCGAATTTGTCGTTTTTTCGGAGAACTCCATCAATTTATCCATTATTTCGTAATTATTCACATCAATAACGATCTTCCAAACGCTCAAATCCAAATCTTGGTACTTCAACTCGAACAAAAACGACGGCAATTTCGGCCTCTCCAAAACCAACAAAATCTCCTTCGTTTTTGCGTCGTTTAAATCGATCTTAATCGGGGTAAAAACTTTGGGGGATGTCTCAAAATAAATCGAGTACAACGTCTCATTTAGATTATTATTCTCCAATTTTTGTAACCCCTCGAAAACGTCGAGCCGACTCAAATCCAACTTCACAATTTTTTTTTCTATGTCAACAGCCAAAACGAGCTTAAAATCGTCGTTGATGTCGTAAAAAACCCTGCAATAACTGGTGATCTCCCTCAGCGAAGCCAAAGTGTTTAAATCGAACAAATCCAGCCTCAAGATATAAACATCCCCGAATATGTTAGGAATCATGATGAAGGTGGGATTTTCGGGGTCATTTCCCCCGGTGAATTGCTCCGAATACTTTTTGACGTAATCAATGTTTAAATCGATGCAAATTGGGCCAAAATCGACCAAGAAAAACGCGACGATCGGGAAAATTTGGCGCGGTGAGTGCAAAATTTTATCCGGGATTAAAATCCGGTGCTTTTTATGGGGCAAAATCAACCCGGATTGAGGGGGGGTTAATTTTGAGAGCTCGATTAATTTATTTTTGATTTCCGCGTTATTTAGGTTTAAATAAATCAAATGGGGCAAATTGAATTTACCCGGAATCTCGATGTAAACCAAATCCGAATCGATCAAAATCGGAGGCGAGGATTCAGGTAAAATCTCATTTTTTATTTTATTTTGATGCTCAATTTCGAGTTGATTTAAAGTATTTTTGGTCAATTTTTCTAATTCAACCCGAATTAACGCATTGCTCAAATCTAAAAGGACCTTATCATCCCCGAAATTAATCACCAAAGTGGGTTGTTTATAAATAACCGGGATTAACCAAACTTTCGATTTAAACGTAATCGATTTTAGTGTTTTAATCGTTTTTTCGTCCTTCAAATTAAGATAAAGAAAAGTTTTAACCCCATTTTCCTCGTAAATAAAAGTCGTTGAATCGATTTTATTCGTCTCCAACGATTTTAACTCATCAATAATTAATTTTTGATTCAAATCGACCGTAATCGAGGTTTGGCCGAACTCCACCTCCACCAACATATTAATCAAAGGATTCTTATCAAAATTTCTTTGAATCATAATCGGGTTAATAATCACGGGGGATAACACAGTGAGCGACGTCAAAAAAATCGGCAAATTCTTATCGCTCATTTTTATTAAAATCGGGTCAATTTTTGATTCGCACGCGATTATTTTGATCTCCTCCGATTTCAAATCGATCAAATCGTTGCGATTGCTCAAACTTTTTTGTTTGATCAAGTTCAAAACTGAGTCGTTATTGCAATCGATTGTGACGGGGAAGCTGAAATCGCCGATTAATATGTCGAAAGATTCGAGGGGGATTAACCCGGTTTTGGGGATGATGTGGTATTGTTTGGGGTAAATAAATCGTTTCGCCAAGTTAATTAATTCTTGGATTATCTCCGCGTTGTTTAGGTCGATTTTAATCGAAAAAATCGAATTGTATGAGTCGATTATGCTAAAAACGTAGCAATTGTTGCAATTAATCGGGGATTTTTTCGAAATTTCGATCAATTCTTGTAAAACTAACCCATCTTTTGTATCTAAATGAATCTTAACTAATTTTGAGTCATCATCGATTAGAGTCATCACTAAATTAGAACTCGGTTGTGATAAAACTGCGTTTTGAGCTTGCACCTTTTGAGTTAACTCAATCAATTTTTTGATAACAACCTCATCTTCCACGTTTATTTGAACAATTTGATCCAAAATTTGGAAATTAACCCCCCCATTCTCATTTTGTAACTTTTTTAACTCATCAATCACCTCGGGTTGATTCAAATCGAGCCCGATCACCACGATTTCTTGACTCACCTTAACCGAGAACACAATCAAAGGATTTTGCCGATTCGGAACTCTAACTTCAAACGGCTTAATAATTTTCGGGGTAAACTTCCTTTGAGTTTCTTTCAAAAACTTAACCACCTTATCATCATAAAGATCGATCTTCAACTCGATCAAATCCCCTTTATTAACCAAATTCAAAATCGTACAATTCTTATTCGAATTTAACTCATAAATTTTATTGTTTAACCCAAAAATTAACTCCTCAACAACCCTTTGATCATCCCTATCCAAAACTATCACCTCTTTTCCCCCATTTTCCTCCACCACGAAAATTAGGGACGATTTAAAAGTGTAAATTGCGGAAATTTCTTCCGCGACGCCCTCTAATTTTTGCAAAACGAGCTGGTTTGTTACATCGATTGAGAGAGGGCGCGGATTTTGGTTCGAATCCGTGATAAAAATCGTTAATGGGTTAATTAATTCCGAATTTGAGACCTCGATTAAAGTCGAAATCGTCGTAACATTCTTTAAATCGAAGAAATAAGTTAACACATTTCCGTTTTCTTGCGTAATTGGAACATTTAAAACTTGATTTAAAGCGTCCGTTTTGCAATTTTTAACCGGTATAGTAGGAATCGATTTTTCACTCAATTTTTGGGCCGAATCAAACGCCTCAATTAATAGCGCATCATTTTTATCGAAAATTAAAGTCTCAATCAACCCATTTTCGTTTTTAAAATCGATTTTTAACTGATTTTTACACAATTTCACCTCCTCCCCCTTCAGCACCACCTTTGAGAGCACCTCCAAAACGTTAACATCCCCAAAATCGATCAAATAATGCCGATTTTTGTTTTCCTGATCAATCGTAAACGCAATCAACCGATCTTGGTGATTCCCCGTAACCATTTGAGTCGGTTTCAAACTCCTCACCTCATTTTGGGCCAAATTCTCCAAAATCATCTTAATTTTTTGATCGTTCAAATTCAGTTTAATCAATTGATTGAATGCGATGAATGAGTGAGTCGCTTGGCTCAAATTCGTGATCAAACTCACCTCAATCAAAGCATTAATCACCTTCTCATTCCTCAAATCGAAAATTAAAGGCTTTTCGGAGTTAATCGCGATCAAATCGCCTTGATCAACCTGAATTTCTTTTTTAAAGCTCAAATTTTCTAAAATTTCAATCACCTTTTTATCCCCCAAATCCAAATTGATCGTTTTTTTCTCGTCCTTTGAGACAACCTCGAAACTGATCATATTTTGACTCTCTTTCGTTTCGATTTGGCTCAACCCGTCCAAAACTAATTGATCGGTCAAATCAACCCCGAAAACAACGACCCTCCCCGAATTATCAACCAAAGCAATCTCACTTTTCTCCCCGCCTTGAATCACCGGGTTCATTTTGATCAAACTTTTTTGATTAAAACTCAACCCCTTCAAAACCTCGACACTTTTCGCATCGTTTAAATCGACGAAAAACATTTTATCCTCAATCATAATTTTGGTGACCCCCAATTTATTTTGGGTCGAAATCGATTTGATCGCATCAACCACCTTAGAATTTTCAAGAGGCAAACAAAGAGGCACATTAACATTTAAATTTGAGTCAAAAATCGATAAAATCAAACTTTTTTGCTCGTTCGTCTCGATTTGAGTCGGCGTAATCAAAAATTTTTGATTCTCAGTATAATTATTGATCAAAAATTGAGTCATATTATCATTAAAATCGACCCTAAAAACTTTCAACTCCCCGTTTCTATCAATAAATTGAATCAAACTTTTTTGATTTTGATCCCCACCCTCTAAATTACTCAAATCCTCCAACAATTCCTGAGTCAAATCACTATCAAGATCCAAAATAATCGGCTTCAACCCCGAATCCGTCTCAATTTGAGTGATAAAAAGCGAATTTGGGTCGATTTGCTTCAAAATTTGATTCTCGCAAATATTTTTGATGCGATCAATTTGATTTGGGTCGATTAAATCAACATAAAACATAATCCCCTCGTTATTAAACGGATTAATCAAATTAAAAATGAAATTGTTTGATTTATCTTTATTAATTTCGATCAAAAATTTTGAATACTCAATCAATTGATTCAAAATTTTTGATTGAGTCAAATCGCACCGAATCAGCTCTTGATTACTCAACGGGATCTCGATAAATTTCTCAACCCTCCCATCCGTATTAATCAAAATTTCTTGACTCAAACTAACAGATTCCGTTGATTCGATCAAAATTTTTTGAATCTTCTCATCGGTTAAATCGAGATATAACGGGATAATCACCCCGTTTTGATCGATCTTAATCAATTTAGCTTGTTTATTCATCTTATTAGAAACCTCAATCAATCTCGTCAAAAAATTTTGATCCCCCGTATCGATCAAAATCGGCCGCGTCTTCTTATCATCAACTTGGATCGTAAAAAAGATCAAATTTGACTCATTATTCAAAATTAAAGTCGGATTCAAATCCAGCGAATTCAACGATTGCGCCTCTTTCAATTTCACCCCCACATTCGCATCTTTTAAATTTAAATGGATCAATTTTTTTTGATTATTTTGATTCAACACAATCGGGAGATCGTTAAAATTTTTCGAATCGCACTCGATCAAAATTGATTTAATTTCGGGTTGAGACAAATCCAAACAAATAACCTCCCCGTCAATTTTAACCAAAATAATCGAATTTTTTTCGGGTTTAATCAACCTATTTGAACTCAATTTTGAATCATCAACATCAATGTTGATCACTTTGATTTTCCCATCAACATCTAAAACGGTAAATTTCGGCTTATTCGCGTCAAATTCAAAATTAACTTCGCTCAAATTATAAAAAATTAATTCATCTCGCCCGTTTTGATCAACTCGCAACATTTTTAATTGATTTTGATCCCGCTTGATCAAAAGTGGTGCTAAAATCGTTGGGGAGTTTTTTTTTAATTCCTCGAAATAATTTAATTGATTCAAATCGTCGAAATCAACGAATAAATCGATTTTATCAACTTCCGTTTCAATCGTGATTTTGGTCGCGAAATTATTTGAAGGATTCGAAATCGAAGTCAAAATTTCTTGAGTTTTTGAATCGGTCAAATTTAAAATTAACGAATTAAAGGTATTTTGAGGAGTGGGGTATGTTACTATCAAAAAGTTATCTTCTCCCACTTTCAGATTAAGCGGCACGATTCCTTTTTCGAAACTCAATTGATTTTTGAATTCGTCAATTTTGACTTGATTCAAATCGATTATAAACACCTCCGTTTTTTCTTGATACGAAAAATCGATCAAAATTTTATTTTCCGAGTTTATGTCCGATTTCATCGCAAGTTCTTTAAGAGTATTCAAAATTTTTTGATTATTCAAATCAATAATGAACGGATGAAGACTTCCGCTCGCATCAGGGATCGTTAAAATACACGTCGTTTCCGGTTGGAGGCGCTCTTTGAATCTCTCAGCTTGGCGCTTCAATCTCTCCAAATTCTTTGGGTTTAAGTTGCAATGCAAAATTTCGACCTCTCCATCTTCAGGGCGATTCAAAATTATCTCAGTTTTTTCGTAATAATTAAATTGAGTCATGATCAACTCAGATTTGTGTTGATTCAGCAACGTTTTTGGATCAATTAGATATTCGGGGTCAACATTAATTTGGTTCTCAACGAAATAATTTGGATCAATCAAAAATTTATGATCAACCAAATAATTTTCGATGATCAATTTTGATTCGGGTTGATTCAAAACCGACTCAAAGTTGATTAAGTATTTTGGATCGATCGATAAATGTTGATCGGTGATCAATTTTGGGTTGATTAAAAATTGATTTTTGATTAAAAATTTTGGGTCGATTTGAACCGAATTGGATTCGAGTGAGTATGGGTTGTTGATTATTTTTTGAGGTTGATTTATTGAAGATGGTTGATTTAAATTTTGGTTGATCAAAAAATTTGGGCTAATCAAATATTTTGGATCAACTTTGATTTGATTCTCAACGAAGTAATTTGGATCGATTAAATATTTTTGATCAACCAAAAACGGGTTGATGATCAACTTTAATTCGGGTTGATTAAAATCGATTGTTTCGAAATCGATCAAATATTTGGGGTCAATTATTAAATGTTGATCAGTAATGAAGTCGGGTTTGATTAAAAATTGGTTGTTGATTAAATATTTTGGGTTGATCAATGTTGATTTTTGACTCAATTTTTGATTAATCGTCTCAATCCCAACTAAATATTTTGGTTCAACTTTAATTTGATTCTCAACGAAGTAATTTGGATCAATTAAGTACTTTTGATCAACCAAAAACGGGTTGATGATCAACTTTGATTCGGGTTGATTAAACTCGATAGTTTCGAAATCGATCAAATATTTGGGGTGAATCGTTAAATGTTGATCCGTAATAAACTCAGGTTTGATTAAAAATTGATTGTTGATCAAATATTTTGGGTTGATCAATTTTTGCATCAAGTTTTGGTTGATCATCTCAACTCCAACTAAATATTTAGGATCGATTTTAATTTGGTTCTCAACAAAATAATTTGGATCAATTAAGTATTTATGATCAATCAAGAATGGATTGATGATCAACTCTGATTCGGGTTGATTTAGCTCGATTTTTGCGAAATCAATCAAATATTTAGGATCAATCGTTAAATGTTGATCAATAATGAATTCGGGTTTGATTAAAAATTGATTGTTGATTAAGAATTTCGGGTTGATTAAGCTCGATTTTTGATCAACCCAAGATGATTTTTGATCAACCCAAGTTGATTTTCGATTCAGCATCTCTGCATCAATTAAATATGTAGGTTCGATTTCAATTTGGTTCTCAATGAAATAGTTTGGATCAATTAAGTACTTTTGGTCAACCAAATATGGGTTGATGATCAACTTTGATTCGGGCTGATTCGTCTCAATTTTCTCAAAATCAATCAAATATTTAGGGTCAATTGTTAAATGTTGGTCTGTAATGAAGTCGGGTTTAATCAAAAATTGACTGTTGATCAAGAATTTCGGGTTGATCAAGCTCGATTTTTGATCAACCCAAGTTGATTTTTGATTAAGCATCGCAATATCAACCAAATATTTGGGTTCAACTTTAATTTGATTCTCAACGAAGTAATTTGGATCAATTAAGTACTTTTGATCAACCAAATACGGGTTGATGATCAACTTTGATTCGGGTTGATTTGGCCCAATTTGTTCAAAATCAATTAAATATTTAGGATCAATCGTTAAATGTTGATCAATAATGAACTCGGGTTTGATTAAAAATTGATTGTTGATTAAGAATTTCGGGTTGATTAAGCTCGATTTTTGATCAACCCAACTTGATTTTTGATTAAGCATCGCAGCATCAATCAAATACTTAGGTTCGACTTTAATTTGGTTCTCAATGAAGTAATTCGGGTCAATCAAAAATTTATGATCAACCAAATAAGGGTTGATGATCAACTTCGCTTCAGGTTGATTAAAATCGATTTTTTCGAAATCAATCAAATATTTGGGATCAATAGTTAAATGTTGATCCGTAATAAACTCAGGTTTGATCAAAAATTGATTGTTGATCAAAAATTTCGGATCAATCAAGCTCGATTTTTGATCAACCCAATTTAATTTTTGATCAACCCAACTCAATTTTTGATTAATCACCTCAGCATCAACCAAATACTTGGGTTCAACTTTAATTTGATTCTCAATAAAATAATTCGGATCAATCAAAAATTTATGATCAATCAAATACGGGTTGATCATCAACTTCGCTTCGGGTCGATTCAACTCAATTTTTTCGAAATCAATCAAATATTTAGGATCAACCGAGACATTTAACTCCGCGATAAATTCGGGTTTAATCAAAAATTGGTTATTAATCAAATATTTCGGGTTGATCAAACCCGATTTTTGATGATCAATCGAGTAATTAGAATCAACTGAGTAATTTGGATTAATCGCGTAATTTGGATCAACCAAATATTCGGGTTCAATTTTAATTTGATTCTCAACAAAATAATTCGGATCAATCAAATATTTTTGATCAACCAAAAACGGATTGATCATCATCTTCGATTCGGGTTGATTAAAACCGATCGATTCAAAATCGATCAAATATTTCGGATCGATCATCAAATGTTGATCCCTAATAAATTCAGGTTTAACCAAAAATTGATTATCAATCAAATATTTTTGATCAACCCAAGATTGATTAATTTCAACCTCCTCAAAATAATCATCCCCGCAAACCTCTTTGATCGACTCATACACGTGAGTTTTTTTCAACTCAAAATACAACATCTCGTATTTCCCCGCTTCATAAATCGGGATTGAGACAATTTCCGCGTTGATATCCAAACTAAAATCGGTCGCAATCCCAATCATTTCCTTCTCAAATTTGAATTGACTCAAAAGATTCAAAAAATTTTGATCGTTCGGGTTGATTTTGAGAGTTAATGTGTTATTAATAACAACTTCGTAAGAATCGAGATCGTAAGGATTCGCAATTTGAGACAATAAATCGATGTTGAAGCGATTCAACTCAATCAAAATTGGGGTTAAAATTAAATTGACGTCTTTTATCGTTAAAATTAAATATTTTTGATTTGTTTTTGATGAGGTGATTTCCGTCGGGGGGATTTGAGGTAAAGTTTGAGCCATTAATTTTTTTAAATAAAACATCGTTAAGGGGTCGTTTCGATCGATCAACAAATTTTGATTATTAATTTGGATGTGGTCACCATTTTTTTGATTCAACTCGGTTAAAATCGCCCAAATCATCTCGTTCTCGAGGTTCAAAACGATCAATTCTTGAGTTTTCGCGTCTTGAAACACGATTAATTTGAGTGATTCCCCCGTTGGGTTTTCAACCGATTTTAACTCTTCCAACAAGATTTGAATCGCGATTGGATTATCGAAATTAAAGTGTAAAGGGATTGATTCAAATTCGGTTTGGATTATTAAACTGGGGGAACACCCCGTTGTGCATTGGAGTTGTTTTGATGTTTTGATTAAAGCTTCTAAGGTTTTTTCGTTCAAATTGATTTTGATCGGGATTAAATTTCCGATTAAATCGGGGATTGTTAGGATTAAATTTTGGTTCAAATCGATTAAAGGGGGTTGATTTTTGTTGTTGGGGTTTAAATTTTTGAGGGTCGTCCCGACCCATGAATCGAATATGTTAAAATTGAGCTGGATTAATCCCCCTAAAACGGCGAAAATCGGTTCTAATCGGTTTGCGTGGTCGAAATTGGGGAGGTTTTGGAGGGTGTTGATGATTTGTTGGTTGTTTTCTTTGACTAAGAGGGAGTTCCAGGAATTTCCGTATTTCCCGGGGAAAAAAATTAAGAAATCCGAGTCGATGAAGACGTCGTCTTGGGATAAATCTAAAATCGTCCTCCATAAAGCGTTATCATTTACGTCGAGGTACAAGAAATGTTTTTGATTTTCTAAGTCGATTATTAAAAATTCTGGGTTGTTTTTGTTCGAGGTGATTTGGGATTTGATCAAATTTTTGATTATTTTTTGGGTTCTAATTGATGAGACGTCCAATTTAATCGGAATCAACTTATTATTATTCCCCGGGAGATAAATCAACAAATTCTTTGGGTTATTAAAATCGATCGTTGCAACTTTCCCCACAAATCCCCCCCTCCCTCTTCCTCGTTGAGATTTCGTTTGAGACGAAATCTCAATCAATTTATTCAAAATCACCTTATTATTGATGTCAAAAACGATTTTATCCTCATTTATGATTAAGGCCAAAATCTGCGAGTTGAACGTCTCGATTTTTCCTTTCATTTGGAGGAGTTTCCCCAAAACCTCTTTATCCTCAAGATCCAAAATAATCGTTTTTAACTCATTTTCGATGTAGGCGAAAAAAATTAACTGATTCGGATAAAAAAGCTTCTTTTTCGCCCCAATTTCAACGTTGCAATTTGACGAGTCGATAAAGCAGATTTCTTGAAGCAAAATTTTCGCGTAGGGGGATTTTATTTGTGCCAAACCTTTTTTGAGCGAGTTTAAACACGATTTTAACTCGATACACTCAACCGGGCAATTACTTAAGATGTTTTCGATGACTTTGGGGTAACGCTCCGCTTTTTTCTCGATTTTTAGCATCTCGAACAAAACAAAGGCGTCATCAATCGTCATTTTTAACATCTTAATTAATCCTTCGTAATTTTTTAGGGTCAACTTATCGGGGATTATCTCATTATTAAAGAAATTGATCAAATTTTGCGCGTTGAATCGGTCATCTTCGTAAATCAACAAATTTTCGTTCAAACTTTTCAAGAAGACCATCAAAAAATGGTTCAAATCGAAATCGTTGAAGTTGATCGTTTGCAATAAATTTTTGGTGTTCTCTAAAGTGATGAATTGCTTTAAGTTGTCTAATTCGATGTTGATTATGAGGGGGTACCCCCCCGATTCGATGATTTGGGTTATTTGAGTCTTAATTTTGTTGATTTTTTGGAGCGAGATCTCGATTGATTCCTCCAAAATCCACGGGCAACTTATTTTGGTGCAACTTTGAGGGAAAAGTAAGTTCTTTACGATCACACTCATTGGATCATTTCTGTAAAATTGCAAATTATCGTAGATCATCTCCAAACATTGAGTTAAATCGCTACAATTCAAGCTTAATTTGTTCAAAAAGATCTTCACGTTGCTTTTATAAAGCTCCAAATCCCCCAACGCGCTCAAAACCTCGGTTTTAATCGAGTTATCACTCGTTAAGTTATAAAACATCTCCCCCAACGATTTTAACCCGTTTACGTACAATTTTTCGGGCAAAACCCCCCGATTTAGATAACTTATTAGAGTTTTATAAAAATCTAAGTTTTCGTACTTAAAAAAAATCCCCGAATTAAGCGATTCGATCAAATACTTCAACTCAATATGATTTTGAATCCCCAAAACGGCGTAAATATCGTCTAAATTCTCATTAAGCACGATCGACTTAAGCAATTCGAAATCCGCGCGTAACTGGAACGAAACCTCCCGATGATAGATGGTGCTTATTTGGCTCAAAATTTCCGCGCGGACTTCGAGCGGGTTCTTTGAGGGGAAATGGCGCAACCAGGGGCATAATAATTGATTGCATCCGAGTGGGGCGAAAATCTCCACCAAAAATTGATTCAAATTGTTCTTATTTTCATTTTTTAACAACTTCAAATACAAACTAATTAAGCACGTCTTAATTTCGGTGCAATTAACCGGGGTTTCCATTAAAACCTCGTTAATCTCGCCAGATTTCGCCTCCAAATACTCCAAAGTCTCGCTCAATTTCTTTTTAACCCCCTCCCCATTCGCCTCCTCAATCAACCCCCCCACCAAAGTTTTTAAATGATAAACATGAATATAGCTCGGCTTCAAATTTTGATTGAAATAATTCAAAACGTTCGAAGCGCTCAAAAACAACTCCCTCGGAATATTTTCCTGATTCAAAATCGCTTTTAAAACATAAAAAATAAAATTTTCTTCTTTTCGTTTATAAAGCAAAGAGGTCGTAACCAAATCGATCCCGTTCGTTGAAATGATCGATTTAATATAATCCAAATCGAGAATTAAATGGTAATAATTAACCTTATATAACTCCCCTAATTTATCCAAAATAAATTTCACAAAATTCTCAGCAACTTGTTTCGAAATTGTGATCTTTTTGGGGCAATTCGCCAAAGAACATCCAGGAGCCAACAAAATTTTATGCAAAAAAACCTTAAATTTATAATTACCCAAATTTTGGGTCGCCTCGTACAATTTGCGCAAACAAAAATCGAAATTGACACAAACCAAATCAATTTTAACCAACTCCGCATTCACCAAATTCACCCTTTGCAAAATAATCTCAATCAAAACATTAATTTGGTACTTAACCACATCATCTTTGCTGAATCGCCCCAATTTTTGGATCAAATTGATTAAGGTTAAATGATTTAAGTGAGTTGGGAGTCGATTTTCTTTTAAATAATAATAAAAATCTTTTAATGTCGAGATTAATTCCTCAGGGGGGTTATATTTGTTCAAAATGATCTCGATTAAAACTAAAAATGCTTTAAAATCGCTTTCTTGGGAATAAATAACCTCGAAATCTTCGAAATTGAGGAGATCAATCAAAAATTTTAGGCGAAACTCTTTCAAAAAAGTCTCCGCGATTAATTTAATGATTAAATTATCTTCCCGACTCATCATAATCTCTCTTAAATAACTCGTTAATCGTAAATAAATTGATTCGATCCGATTCGGGTCGACCTTAAATCGCCCCAACGTCCACGAACATTTCGAATAAAAACAACGATTTGGGCGGATTATCTCCAAAAAAGTCATTGAGACAAAACTTTTTTCCCCCTCAAAAAATCCTTGGAGTTCGTTCAAACAACTCGATAAACTCTCGCAATTCACATAAATCGGTTTGAACTCGTTTTTGAGGCGAATCGTTGCGAATTTCCGTCTCATTTCGCAAAAAATCTCGTTGTTAGTCGATTTTTCTAACGTTTCGAGTAATTTCTCGAAAGTTAGTAAAGAAAATTTCATAAAATTCGATTCGTTTCGATTTTTACCTGAATTTGGCCTTAAATTCGGATCCAAATTGAAATTTGGGTTATAATTTACGGCGAAATTTGGATTGGAATTGAAATAATTCGGATTTTTATTGATGTATCCGTTAAAATTAATTGGGGTGATTAAGGTGAGGTCTAAATTTGAGGAATTTTGGTTAAAATTTGGGTTAAGGTTTGAGTTTGAACCCAAATTTTGATTAATTCCTTTATTAAAGTAGAGATTCCGGTCGAAATTTCTATTAATTCCTTTAAAATTGTGATTGGGGTGCGGTTTTGAGGCAAAACCTGAATTTGAGGCGAATCCTGAATTTGAGTTTAGATCGGATTTTGATTTTGAACCCAAATTTCGATTAATTCCTTTATTAAAGTTAAGATTCGAGTTGAAATTTTGATTAATTACGTTAAAATTAAAGTTGGGGTTCGGTTTTGAGGCAAAACCTGAATTTGAGGCGAATCCTGAATTTGAGGTGAGGTCTAAATTCGAGGTTGAACCCAAATTTTGATTAATTCCTTTATTAAAGTTAAGATTCAGGTCGAAATTTTGATTAATTTCATTAAAATTAAGGTTGGGGTTCGATTTTGAGTCAAAACCTGAATTTGAGGCGAATCCTGAATTTGAGGTGAGGTCTGATTTTGATGTTGAACCCAAATTTTGATTCATTCCTTTATTAAAGTTAAGATTCAGGTCGAAATTTTGATTCATTCCATTAAAATTAAGGTTGGGGTTCGAATTTGAGGCGAGGTCTAAATTTGAATTTGAACCCAAATTTTGATTAATTTCGTTTATAATGTTTAAATTCGAGTCCAAATTTTGATTAATTCCGTTAAAATTAAGGTTGGGGTTTGATTTTGAGGCAAAGCCTGAATTTGAGGCGAATCCTGAATTTGAGGTGAGGTCTAATTTTGATTTTGAATCCAAATTTTGATTAATTCCTTTATTAAAGTTAAGATTCGAGTCAAAATTTTGATAAATTCCGTTTAAATTAAGGTTGGGGTTTGATTTTGAGGCAAAACCTGAATTTGAGGTGAGGTCCAAATTCGAGGTTGACCCCAAATTTTGATTAATCCCGCCATTTAAGTCAAGATTCAAGTCCAAATTTGGATTAATTCCATTAAAATTAAGGTTGGGGTTCGATTTTGAGGCAAAACCTGAATTTGAGTCGAATCCTGAATTTGAGGTGAGGTCCAAATTCGAATTAGAACCCAAATTTTGATTAATAATGTTTAAATTCGAGTCCAAATTTTGATTAATTCCGTTAAAATTAAGGTTGGGGTTCGATTTTGAGGCAAAACCTGAATTTGAGGCGGCACCTGAATTTAAGGAATTCGTAATTGATCCCAAATTTTGATTAATTCCGCCATTAAAATTAAAATTGGACTCCAAATTTTGATTAATCCCATTAAAATTAAGGTTGGGGTTCGATTTTGAAGCAAATCCTGAATCTGAGGCGAACTCGGAACTTTGAGATGAACCTGAATTTTGATTAATTAAGCCCAAATTTTGATTAATCGAGTTCAAATTTTGATTAATCCCATTAAAATTGAAATTGAGGTTCAAATCGTGATTATTTTGATTAAAATTGAGGTTCTGATTTGATTTTGAGGCGATACCTGAATTTAAGGTCAAATCCAAATTCGCCGAAGAACCCAAATTTTGATTCAAATTCAAATTTTGATTAAATTTAAAGTCGGAATTTTTATTATTGACCGAATTTGAGGTCAAACCCGAATTAAGGTCACCGTTTTGATTCAAATCTTTCGAATTATTTCTGTTACCTTTATAAAATCGATTAAAAAGATTTTTCGGATTCAGGTTGCTCAAAAAATTCGACCTCAAATCGGATTCTTGATTAAAATCATTATTTTGATTGAAATTTAAGGTCGAATACGAATTTGGGTCGGATTTTTCGTAAAATCGAGCCAAATTTTGAAGGGTCACCTTAAAATTATCATCGAACCCCCTCCTCTCATCAACAAACCTCAATAATTGCGTCAAAAACCCCAAAAATCTCTCATTATCATTTTTAAACGACCTCAATTTTAGCCCATTAAAAACCCCTTTGATTAACGAATTCGAATTCCCCCCCAAAAAATCTTTTAAGATCGATAAGTCGAGATAAACGTGGAAATTTTCGGTGTTAATCAAATTCGTCTCGATCAAAAAAACGAAATAACTCAAAACGGGATTAATCAAGTTATTCTCTTCATAAAAAATGTTCCATTCGCAAAATTTTTTGTCGCAAATCGTGGGGGATAACAAAAATTGATAAAATTGCATTTTAACGTTTAAAATGGAATGTTTTGATTTTAAAACGTGGAGGATTAAGTCGAAACATGTTGAGACGGGTTTGTCGGAACAAGAAATCGTTTTTAAGTGGGGGTCGATTAAATGGCTCGTTAAGGTTGCGTAAAGAATTGAAGCATCCAAATTTATGTTTTCTTCTTGATTCAAAACCTTAACGATTTGGATGATTTTATCGACGGACATCACGTCGAAATTTAACCCTAAATTTAGGACGAATAAATCGGGGGATGTCGGTTTAAATCTTGGGAAATTAAACGTTGTGAAATTTTGGCGATTCAATACATCAGAAATTTGGTTGAAACATTTAAAAACGTCGTTGCATTTCGCCGGGTTGATCTTATCGAGGTGTTGGTCGATTTCCGCTTCGTTTATCGCCATAAAATTTGCGACCCTTTCAATTTGTTTTTTGGTTGTTTCGTCGAATTCGGGGGAATGAAACGATTTCGATATTTCTTGGATCACTTTTACATTGACTGATTTAACTTGGCGGATTTTAAACGCGATGTTTGGGATTAAAGATTTAATTGATTCATAGATGTCGCGGGGGTGATTCGTCGATTTTACAGCTTCCTCTAAAAATTCCAACAACATTTCGTGTTTGGTGCATAAATTTTGAGTCAAAGCGACGTTTGTCTCGGCGAAATAATTTTTCAATCTCATCCCGGTTAAAACAACCTCCCTCCGATAACTTAACGGGGTTACAATCTCAAATAATCTCTTAACATCCCGATTTATCCCCATCTCTCGGCGAGGTTTCGAGTTCGAATTTAAGTTCAAAGCGGTGCTTTTAAGGTGGCGCTCTTCGAGACATCTCGGGATTTTTAAGTTGTATTTCGCGAAATACTCGTCCGATTTTAAAACGGCGATCCCTTTAATGAAACATTGATAAACGTCGTTGCATTTGCGAATTTGGCGGTTCAAAACGCGACGGATCTCGTTTGATTCGTCCAAAGCGAAAATTTTGAGGCGAAAAGCCTCATTTTGGATGTCCTCGTTTAAATCGGGGGATAAAAACGCGTCTATCGCGGATAAAAAGACTTGATGAGTCAGTTGCTTCGGCCCCTTCAAAAATTGGAGGTGAGATTTAATCGATTTTATGCTAGAAATGATTTTTTCCCCCGAATAAGGCGCCTTAATCAATAAATAATCCAAAAACGCGATTAACGCTTCTTCGTTATCGCGGAATTTGTACAAAGGAAACGATTCCGTGTTAATAAAAGGCGAGATTTTAACCGAAAACTCCCTCACGACTTCTTTCGCGATTATAACCTCAACGGGGAATGCTGTTAGATCGATCAAATTTAGCAACTTCGATAAATCATTAAAAACGAACTTAAACTTAAAGATGTTTCGATAATTATTAATCGTTAAGTGCTCATCAAGCGCTTTTCGGACGATTTTAGCGGGCCCTTTCAAATTGACCCCGCAAAAACTCTCCAAAATCCGATCCAAAACCTCTTTTAACAACTCAATCGGTTTTAACCCCAAAAAATTAAAATCGTACAGATCCAATTTGCAATAAAAACTATTTTTGGACGACTCAAACCCGATCAAATTCAAACTCAACTCGTTCAACCCCCGATCGAAATCTTTATCGCTCAAAGAAAAGGGATAAAACCCCAATAAGTACCCCATAAACTCCTCATTCAAACAAAACTCGTCGTTTTTGAGAGACTCCAAAATTCCTGCAATAACCGGGGAGAAAATAATCGAAGCGACGTTTTCATTTTTTTCCTCAAAATCGTTTATATCGTAAATTAATTTCAAATCAATCTCGTTAAACAACAAATTATTCCCCAACCGATTAAAATTCGAGTCGAAATCGTACAAATTAATTTGAATCAGCCCCAAATCCCGCCACGCGTCGTTTATACACCCCATTTTGCACTGCTTAATATGCCGGTAAATTAAATCTAAGATACCTGAGATTTGCTCGAAAAAATTTTTGTTTTTCAATTCGGGTAAAATCGGGATTAATCGGAACACATCAATCTCGTTTAACTCAATTTCCGTTTTTAAACAAGATAACCCGAAAAATAATTTTTTGTCGATATTAATTAAGGGTTGATACATTATATACCCCAAACTGTTTAATAAGTTTTGTTTTAATTTATACCCAAGTTTTAAAACTTGTATCTTATTAATTTTGTTTTTTTTGTCCGAGTTATAATCGGGTTTATAATTAAAATTGAAATCGTTTATGTTATAAATTTCGAAATCTTTTTTGTTGTTTCTAATAACATCGTCGGATAGATCGAAGCTGTATGTTTGAACTTGGGGGAGTTGTATCATATCGATGATTACTTGCCCGACTCCTGATGGTAGTCGCAAATTCGTTCTTGCCATCCCTTTCCGTCCAAACGAGATGTTTCTTCGGTAATACTCATCGTCTAATTTCTCTTTGTCTTTATCTTGATCGGAAAAAATCGTTTCGTTAAAGTCGATTTTATCGTCAGGGATTTTCTCGTCTTCGTCGAAATATTTATTTTTTTCATGTCGTTTGTATTTGAAGAAGGGTTGGTGTTTGTTGATGGTGACGAATTGGGCTTTGGGGTTTTGGTTGTTGATGATGATGTCGTCTTTGATGTTGGGGCTCATGTTGATTGTGGTTGAGAAGTCTTTGTCGGTGACTCCCCGTTTTTGTTGGGCCCAACATAACTAAAATTAAAAAAAAAATGTTAGTGATTTTTTGGTTTGATTTTTTTTTTGATTTACCTGCAAAAATATTCCTTTAATGAAAAGTAATCGTAACGCGTTCATAATTGATTTATGATTGTGACGATTTTGAATGGATCGGTTTTTTTGTTGTATGGGATATAAAAATGTAACAATGGGGTTGATTGTTTTCGACGCCTCCACTTTTTTTTATTTTTTTTTTAAATTTACTTGATTCATTTACAGTTTAATAAGTTATACTGGTCATCATTTTAGGCATTATTATGAATTTAAATTAATTTGTATTAAAATAAAATTAATAATAAAAAATATAACAAACTGTCTCTACAACTAACACTATATTTAGAATTAAAAAATTAGAATGTTTTGGTTTCTAAGGTTCGCATTTTCACAGTTACTTAATTGTATTAGATCCAGTACGATTTAATGCTATTTAGTGTTTTAATGCGCACTTATTTGTATCTATTATTCGTGAAAAATATCAAAGCCCCTTATTTTAGAGATCAATATTTTCGAAACTGCGCAATAAAAAGAAATTGTCGATAAAATTTATTATAATCACTGAACATTTCTAACTATTATATGTTAATTTGTAAATTTTCGGATCCGCATTTTTTTTTTATCGCGAGTTAATTGAAAAATGTATCAAATTTTTGAGTATGCCAACAATTTTGTATATTTTGTGATGAGGAGCCTTGACATTTGGCACGGACAATAGTACTTTTTCACTTTAAGTACTTTAAGTTAACATTATCTCTTATTTATTTCTTAATTTATTACAACGTATATAACGAATAGTATCTTATAATGCATCTTATATCCGTTGTAGCTAACTTCTCCTTTTTCCTCGTGTCCTCTTCATCCCAATAGATGATGAATACAACATTTTCTCCTTTCTATAAATTCAATGGATTTGATGGTCTACTTCCTCTATCTGACCGTCTCAATGGTTCCATTTTTTCTGTTTTTTCCAATTTTTTAAATATATGATGATAATACATTAATCATCTTTAATAGTTTTTTTTTCTGTTCCTGTTCCAACGTAATCTTCACCATGTCATTTTCTTCTCGTTTTTAGTGTAGTCTCTACAATGACTTCCTTTCTTCCAGTGTTTTCATTTCAACGTTGTAGTATTTCTATTATCTCAGGAATTTTCTCGTTTAGTTCATAGACTTTGATACTTATATCGACTTGTAAATGAAATGTTCGTTATGTAATTGAAGCGTCCAATGCAAGAACCAGCCAAGTCCATTATAGTAAAATTCCCAGGAGAGCAAAAAAACTTTTTTTGCAATAACTGTTGGTTGTAAAATTATCAAAATTACATTGTTGGTAGCACTTCGCCCAGTAGTTATTTATTACATTATATCAAGTGGATTACATATTTTAAACACTGTTTATACAAAAAAACTGTTGGACTTGGCTCGTTATTGCATAGTATTTGCAAATTTGAAAATTTTATAAATAAATACACAAGAACGTTAACATTTTTTGTTTATTTAAAGAATAGATAATCAATATCTATAACAACAGAACTCTCAAAATAGTATTTAGATGTATTTTATACTTCATTTTCACTGCCAAATTCAGAGGCAGAGCTTTCACTTTCTTCCGCCCTAAACTGAAGGTGATATTCCTTAATGTCATTATAATACCATTGATCACTTTGTGGAACATAACTTTTAGCTAGCGACATGACATGCTCGTATTTCTTCTTTTTCAATATCCTGCGTTCCTTGTGTAGTATAGTTTCGACATTTGGTAAAGAAAGTGGTTGCAGGTATTTCTGGTTTAGTATTTCAAATGACGTGAAGATTGGAAGAGAGGTACTTTCGCTGCACTCAAGTACTATTCGGTTTCAGTTTTCTGATACTGAATAAGTCGATATTTGGAAATAGTAAATTTCTTATTTTTTAGATAGATTTTTCATAAAAAAGGGTTGGAAATAATCTTTAAAATTTAAAAGCATACTCTGTGTAACACTCACCACTTGAAAGCTTTTACGGGTGTTAGTTATAATATTGATGTAATCCCTAGGCAAAAATATTTTATCATATTTGCGTTTCTGCTGTTCTATGGCTCCAAAGCTACGGTCACTTTGCTTGAATCATTTACAGTTTAATAAGTTATACTGGTTATGATGTAAGGCATTATTATGAATTTAAATTAATTTGTATTTAAATAAAATTAATAATAAAAAATATAACAAATTGGTGCCATCTAGTATTGAGATATTTAACGCTGTCTCTACAACTAACACTATATCTAGAATTAGAAAGTTTTGGTTTAGTCGTACATCTTCAGATGCATATTTAAACCCGGATACTAATACTGTAAATAACCATATCTTGTTCATTATGTTATATCGACTTGTAATTGTTCGAATTTTCACATTGTATTAGATCCAGTACTATAAGATGTTATTTAGTATTTTATACACTCATTTGTCTCTCATTTTAGAGATCGATATCTTGGAAATTTACTGAGGGGGATAAATCTATCCCCTTCAACTAATCCTGTTCCTTCATGGATTCTCTCCTCGCTTCTTCCGTTTCCTTTACTGTCATAATCTCTCTCAGATACTTCATAACGTCACCTGTAGTCTTCTCATCACTCATCAACAGGTCTGCGGCGTTCCTTTCATCAAAGTCGACTCCAATCTTCCTTTTTGTAAAGTTTTCATATCAAAACAACTTATCAGTTACACATCTTTATTTCGACTGAACATAAAATGAAATAACATCTGGTACAAAATAAAACTGGTTTTTCTGATTTAATAAAAATAACAAAATACCTAAATATAACTTACATTCTACACTTTTCAATTCCATTCGCTCTCTCAAATCTAGCACACTTAACCCTTTGAGAACGGAATTATTTGTAGACTTTTATGCATATGGAACGGATTTAATTTTTTGCTATATGGATTAATATGTAAGAGTAATACATTTTATTTGGAATATGCTTATATTGGTGATATAAATATATTTTTGAAAGTACATATTAATTACAAAATATAAATAAATATATAAATGTAACAAAATAGAAATATTTATAAAGAACAAGAACTAACTTAAAATCTAATAATTTTGTGCCGTGTGGTATTTTTCAAAACATGTCGGTAAATGTAAAGGTACCTGGCACTGTTTGCATTGCCAAGTGGTTTCTTTTCTTATTTTATGTTTATAACATACGCGGCACGGTTTTGTCGGATGTTCCTTTGATTCTGTT